>CM044981.1:38214116-38929452 GCA_024586325.1 Stellera chamaejasme | reverse complement strand
AACCATTTGGGAAGCATCACCTACACTTCCCTTGAAACCGAGGAGAGCACCACGCGCTTCACGCGCCACCACCCCTCACCCACGCGCCCCACGCGCTCACCACCACCCCGGACCGAGGCGCCCCCACCCATGGACAGCTGCCTAGCCTTCCCCAACCTTGGAGATGCCCGGAAGTAGCCCCACTCGCCGGCCAAGCGCGCAACGCGCCACTTCAAGCCCGCGCGTGTGGACCACGCGCCACCATGATTGGGCCGGCCCAAATTTATCCAATTTCGGCCCAATCCTCCATTATATCAGATTTTTATCTTAGTTGACTTATATTTGAACAATATTTATGTTATTGGAAGATGGGAGGGAAAGTAGGTTAAAGTGGAGGTCTTTACTCACTAGTTTGAAGTAATGGTTGGTCATTGCCCTCCATTACCACAAATGGTGGTTACCTTTCACTTTTCCCTCACCATTTTAAGTAGTATCATCATGACTTCTTTTTGTCTTATGGGAATGGTAAGTAACCCTAGGGTGTTTGTCAAAAGTGTTACTACACTTTGGACAATAACCTCCACTTACCTTTCCTATTTAAGCTAGCAACTAAACCTTGTAATGGTAGAACTTATTTTGATGCAATTGCTGCCGAAAATCTCTTCCTCTACAAGAGATCATTTTGGCTTTTGGTTCTCATTTCTACAATCCATTCCCTTGTCCCATAATTTTGGTTCAAGAATTATATCTAGTATTGCTTGATCAAGTAGTTAAGAGGTGCTAGATCCATCTCCTTCCCTTGGCTTCTAAAGTATTGTTCAACCTTGTAGTTGAAAGGTGCTTTGCTAGCCGAAATTATCAAGAGCTTGTTGTTCATCTTCCAAGCTAGATCCTTCCAAGAGTTGATCATTTTGGTGATCACATCAAGTGGTATCAGAGCTTTGTTGCTTGGTTGATGTTTATGTTGTAAGTTTCTTCAAAGAAACCTTTTGTTTTGATTTGCAAACTTTGAAGAAACTACTCTCTTCCTTTCTCAAAGAGTGACCGAAAATTCATGGTCATTTCTTGCAAAGTGAAAGTGCAAAGTTGCCACTTCTTGTAAAGTGCAAAAGTTACCATTTCTTGCAAAGTGAAAGTACAAGTTGTTTTTTAGATGCTATGATGTTGTGAAGTGAAAAGTTTGTTGCTTTTGAAAAAGGATCAAGAAAAAAATACAACTTTTAAAGAGAGAGAAAAGTTGTGTGTTCTTGCAAGTTCATCAAGTTCATCTTGAGTTCATACAAAGTTCATCACAAAAAGTACATTTGATCCGAAAGTGCTAAACATCTTGCATCCAAAAGTGTTTGTTGCTTGCAAAAGACCTTTCTTTACCACACCTTATTTCTTTCAACCCCCATCTACCTTTAAACTTTTCAAAACCTAGTTTCAAGTAACTAGTGCTCTCTTTTTCTACTTGTTTTCGGTTTTACTAGTTTATTCTTGTGCCCATTGTTGTGTTTTCCTAGAACAAGGTTGAAAGAGGTTGTGGACTTGAGAGGTTAAAGCCAATCAAGGGTGATACACCATTGAGAATCCTCCTTGAGTGAAACACAAAAGAGAGAATACAAACACAAAGAGAGGGTTTATACCACTAACTTCATATTTTCAATTGCAAAAGAAAGAAGTCTTTGTTGTAGGTATGTCAACCGATTCATCTTCATCACCTCCTCCTCCTCCTAAGTCGAAGTTAGAAGAAACTCTTGCCACTCTTGTGCAAGAGCTTCAAGAGATCAAGGTTCAAATAGTCACCACTAATGACAAGGTGACAAGGCTTGAGATTGCACAAGGCAAGCTACCGGAGAGCTCCCATGCCCAAGGCATAACCGAAGCCACAAGGAGGGAACCGCCCCAAAAGACTCCCCAAAATGCTCCTAGCATTCGGCCTCTTGTTCCACCAAGGAGGGGCCGAATGGTTGAGGAGGTTCCGGAGAGTAGTGATGAAGAACTCCATGAAGCACCACCTCCTTTCCGAAACCCTAGAAGGCGGATCTTTCAAGATAGGGTGCAAGCCAAAGCCTATCTTGAAAGAGACTTGGAGGAAGAAGAAGATTATGAAAGGAGCCACTTCCACCGAGGGTTTAACCGAAACCTAGGAGAGAGTCCAAGTTCAAGATCAACAAGCTCTCAACAATGTGAAGCTTCAAGTTCCACCTTTCTATGGTTCAAGTGATCCGGAGGAGTTCCTTACTTGGATGAACAAAACCGAAAGGGTCTTTGATGTCATGGGGTACAATGATGCTACCAAACTCAAACTAGCTATCATTGAACTTCATGACTATGCCATCATTTGGTGGGAGCAAGAACACCAAGCAAGAGCTAGAAACCGCCAAGCTCCCATTGCCACTTGGGAGGAGCTCAAGCATGCCATGAGAGCTCGGTTCATCCCATGCTACTACGAGAGAGAATGTGCTCAAAGGTTGCAACACCTCACCCAAGGCAACCGAAGTGTTGAAGACTACCAAAAGGAGCTTGAAAGTGCCTTGATGAGGGCTAATGTCAAGGAGAACCAAGAGGCAAAGATGGCTCGGTTTTTGTATGGTTTGAGAGATGACATCTCTCGTGCGGTGGAGCTTTGTGATTATGGGAGTTATCAAGAGCTAGTGCACAAAGCCATAAGAGTTGAGAAGCAACTCAAGAGAGGAAGTTCCTACACTTCCTACCATACTTCCAACCGAAACTCATGGAGCAAGTCCACTACCGCCAACAAGCCTTCCACCTCCAAACCCTACCAAACCGCCACCTCCAAGCCTCCTTACCCCTCCCATGCACAACCGAAACCCCCATCTCACCCTACTCCCTATTCCAACCCACTACCGAAAGCACCCTACCCCTCCAAACCTACAAATCCGCCCCCTCAAGCAAGAACCGTTGAATGTTTCAAGTGTCTTGGCAAGGGACACTATGCAAGAGAATGTCCCAACAAGAAGGTTATGGTGATTAGGCCAAATGGTGACATCTCAAGTGAAGATGAGGAGGAAGTTCCACATGAACTTCCTAATGAAGAAACCGAGGAAGAGGAGGGAGAGTTGCCTCTTGAGGGGCACATCTTGGTCACCAAAAGAGTTCTCCAAAGCTCTCCCAAGCTAACCGAAACTACACAAAGGGAGAACCTCTTCCAAACAAGAGCTTTGGTGAATGGTGCACTATGTAGTCTCATTGTGGATAGCGGGAGTTGTGTGAATGCCGCAAGCGAGGACATGGTCCAAGAGTTGCATCTTCCCACAAAGATGCACCCGAAACCCTACCAACTACAATGGGTGGATGATAGGTCCTTTGTCAAAGTGGTGAAACAAGTTGAAGTGCCAATCCGAATTGGCAAGTATGAAGACACCATCACTTGTGATGTTGTGAGGATGCAAGCCACTCACATCTTGCTTGGGAGGCCATGGCAATATGACAAGGATGCCATTCATCATGGAAATGCCAACAAGTACATCATCTCCCATCAAAGCCGAAACCTAACCCTACTCCCACTCACACCCACTCAAGCTTTACAAGACCAAATCCATTTGGCTAACAAAGCCGAAAGCAAGAGGAGGGAAATGGGAAGGGAGAAGAGAGAAAAGAGTGAGAAGGATCAAGGATCCTTGAGAGAAAAGAAGGAGTGTGCATATGTGGGAAACACTTCAAGAGAGCATGAGAGAAAACAAGAATGCATACCCCACTTGGCCAAAGAGAGAGATTTCAAAAGAGCACTTTTGCAAAACAAAACTTGTTTTCTCATGGTTCCAACTTCTTGCATGCTAACCCTTGAACAAGTATCTTCTCTTTCTTTGAATGTGCAGGATCTCTTGAAGGCATATGAGGATGTTTTTGAGGACCCTTGCGGCCTCCCTCCATATAGAGGGATTGAGCACCAAATTGACTTGATTCCGGGTGCTCCACTTCCCAACAAGGCCGCCTATCGGACTAACCCTCAAGAGTCCAAGGAGATTCAAGCACAAGTGCAAGAGTTGCTCCAAAAGGGCTTCATCAAAGAGAGCCTTTCTCCATGTGCCGTACCGGTCATCTTGGTGCCCAAAAGTGATGGCACTTGGCGAATGTGTATGGATTGCCGACCCATCAACACCATCACTGTAAAGTATAGACATCCTATCCCTAGACTTGATGATATGCTTGATGAATTGAGTGGTTCATGTGTTTTCTCTAAAATTGATTTGAAAAGTGGATATCATCAAATTCGCATGAAAGATGGTGATGAATGGAAAACGGCATTTAAAACTAAGATTGGCTTGTATGAATGGAATGTGATGCCCTTTGGATTAACCAATGCCCCTAGTACTTTCATGAGATTAATGAACCATGTTTTGAGGCATTTCATTGGAAAATTTGTGGTTGTCTACTTTGATGACATATTGGTGTATTCCAAGAATCATGTTGAGCATATTGATCACTTGAAGCATGTTTTAGATACACTTAGGCTTGAGAAGTTGTATGCTAAGTTTGAAAAATGTGTCTTTGCTACAAGTGAAGTTAACTTTCTTGGATTTGTTGTGGGGAAGCATGGTGTTAGGGTTGATGAAAGTAAAGTGGTAGCAATAAAGGAATGGCCCATTCCTAAGTCCATAACCGAAGTGAGATCATTTCTTGGTCTTGCTAGTTTTTACCGGAGGTTTATCAAGGACTTTTCCTCTATTGCCGCCCCTTTACATGAGTTAACTAAAAAGAATATTGTGTTTGCATGGGGTAAAGCCCAAGAGGAGTCTTTTCTTGCTTTAAAGTCTAAATTGATGAGTGCTCCTTGCTTGCTTTACCTAATTTTGAGAAAGTCTTTGAGATTGAATGTGATGCAAGTGGGATTGGCATTGGTGCCGTTTTGCACCAAGAGGGCCGCCCCATTGCTTATTTTAGTGAAAAATTGAATGGTGCTACATTGAACTACTCCACTTATGATAAAGAGCTTTATGCTCTTGTGAGATCTTTGCAAGTGTGGAGTCATTACTTGTTGCCTAAGGAGTTTGTGATTCACACGGATCACCTCTCCTTGAAGTACCTTCAAGGTCAAGGCAACTTAAATAAAAGGCATGTTAGGTGGATAGAATTCATTGAATCATTTTCCTATGTGATTAAGTACAAGAAAGGAAAAGAGAATGTGGTGGCCGATGCTTTGTCTAGAAGATATGTGCTTCTTTCCTCTCTTGATGCTAGAATTGTAGGATTTGATTGTTTGAAAGATATGTATGAGCATGACCTTGATTTTGGAGAGATATATGCTTCTTGTGCTAAGGGTGGCCGAAATGGCTACCACATATTTGATGGCTTCTTGTTTAAGTTTAAAAGGCTATGCATACCAAGGAGTTCCATGAGGGAAGTCATCACTAAAGAAGCCCATGGTGGCGGCCTAATGGGCCATTTTGGTGTCCAAAAGACACTAGAGACTTTGAAGGAAAATTTCTATTGGCCGGGCATGAAGAAAGATGTCACAAGGATGTGTGCAAGGTGCATCACTTGTCACAAGGCAAAAGCCACTCTCCAACCGAAAGGGAAGTACACTCCTCTTCCTTCTCCTACTCTCCCTTGGGTTGATATTAGCATGGATTTTGTTAGTGGATTGCCTACAACCTCACATGGACATGATGCTATTTTTGTGGTTGTTGATAGATTCTCTAAAATGGCACATTTCATTCCATGTCATAAGAGTGATGATGCATCTAAAGTGGCCGATTTGTTTTTCAAGCATGTGGTTAAATATCATGGACTTCCTAGGTCAATTGTGAGTGATAGGGATTCTAGGTTCCTTGGACACTTTTGGAGGACCTTGTGGTCTCGGTTGGGAACTAGCTTAATGTTTTCTACCTCTAGTCATCCCCAAACCGATGGACAAACCGAGGTCACTAATAGAACCCTAATCACTATCTTAAGAACCATACTTAGGAAGAATTTGAAAGAATGGGAGAAATGTTTGCCACATGTTGAGTTTGCTTATAATCGTGCATACCATTCTTCCACCTCATTTAGCCCATTTGAGATTGTGTATGGGTTTAATCCTCTAACACCTTTGGACTTGATTGCTTTAAATCATGATGATCAAATTGATGTAAGTGGTCAAAAGAAAGCTCAACAAATGAAAGACTTGCATGCTAAGGTTCATGAACAACTTAACAAGATTAATGAGTCTTATGCAAAAAGGGTGAACAAGGGCAAGAAATTTCGAACCTTTGAGGTAGGGGATTGGGTTTGGTTGCACCTTAGGAAAGAAAGGTTTCCACAAGCTAGGAAGAGCAAACTTTCACCTAGAGGAGATGGGCCTTTTCAAATCACAAAGAAGATCAATGATAATGCATATGTTCTTGACTTGCCATGTGATGGTTCATATAATGTTCATGCAACTTTTAATGTCTGTGATTTACTTCCTTTTGAAGGTGATATGGAAGAACTAAATCCGAGGTCGGATTCTTTTCAAGAGGGAGGGAATGATGTGGACATCCACCCCACTTCCACACAAGAGACGCCAAGCCCATTCCAAGGCCTCAATGGACCCATGACACGGTCTAGGTCGAAGAAGGTGCAAGAGAAGCTCCAAGCGTTTATGAAGATCATGGCACAAACCGAGGAGCGGAATGAAGATCGAGACCAAGACCTCAAGCTTCAACTCATGGGAATTCAAGTGGAGAAGACCCCGAACCATTTGGGAAGCATCACCTACACTTCCCTTGAAACCGAGGAGAGCACCACGCGCTTCACGCGCCACCACCCCTCACCCACGCGCCCCACGCGCTCACCACCACCCCGGACCGAGGCGCCCCCACCCATGGACAGCTGCCTAGCCTTCCCCAACCTTGGAGATGCCCGGAAGTAGCCCCACTCGCCGGCCAAGCGCGCAACGCGCCACTTCAAGCCCGCGCGTGTGGACCACGCGCCACCATGATTGGGCCGGCCCAAATTTATCCAATTTCGGCCCAATCCTCCATTATATCAGATTTTTATCTTAGTTGACTTATATTTGAACAATATTTATGTTATTGGAAGATGGGAGGGAAAGTAGGTTAAAGTGGAGGTCTTTACTCACTAGTTTGAAGTAATGGTTGGTCCTTGCCCTCCATTACCACAAATGGTGGTTACCTTTCACTTTTCCCTCACCATTTTAAGTAGTATCATCATGACTTCTTTTTGTCTTATGGGAATGGTAAGTAACCCTAGAGTGTTTGTCAAAAGTGTTACTACACTTTGGACAATAACCTCCACTTACCTTTCCTATTTAAGCTAGCAACTAAACCTTGTAATGGTAGAACTTATTTGATGCAATTGCTGCCGAAAATCTCTTCCTCTACAAGAGATCATTTTGGCTTTTGGTTCTCATTTCTACAATCCATTCCCTTGTCCCATAATTTTGGTTCAAGAATTATATCTAGTATTGCTTGATCAAGTAGTTAAGAGGTGCTAGATCCATCTCCTTCCCTTGGCTTCTAAAGTATTGTTCAACCTTGTAGTTGAAAGGTGCTTTGCTAGCCGAAATTATCAAGAGCTTGTTGTTCATCTTCCAAGCTAGATCCTTCCAAGAGTTGATCATTTTTGGTGATCACATCATGTTTCAGACGATGGTGGAGATGGTTGAACCGAAGAAGCAGCTGGAGGTTCATTGGCAGAGGAGGATCAGAGTGCGCAGCGGAAGCGTAGTGGGCCCAAGGTATATCGGTCCCTACGAGATTTTGGAACGAGTTATCTCTAAGTATGTCTGCAGTGCACGATGTCTTCCAGGATGGCATGTGGAAGGTCTGTTAGGTATGGATTCGATACTGTCTGGGGTTGTCAGGTAGAAATACCGGAAACTGACTCGGGATGCAACAAGATGCACCCTAAGGGTTGGGATGCCGCTGAGAGGCTCAGGTTGGTAGTCTAAACTACCACTCTCGCCGCACCAGCAACGGTGGTCCGAGTATAGTAGGGAAAGAGAGATAAGAATTGTGCAGACAAGTGTCGGGATTTCCATAACTATAATCGGTCAGGTTACTCTTGGAGGACCAAGAGTTTTAAGTGGGGAGAATGTTACGGTCACCCCGAGCGGGTTGTGACTTGGGTGACCCGGGGCTCTGGTTTTGGCCTGCGGGTCATGGTTTTGGACGATCAGACAGCTCCCGAGGCATATTTGAGTATTATTTTTGGGAATCCTTATGGATTTGAGGTCGTATGGGTCCCCCGGACATTTCCGCCGAAAATATGTTTTTTACAGGGCCGGGGCTTGTCTCGGGACGTACAGCGGGCTCGGTAGCGCTCCCGGGACCTCGGAAAAGGAAACCGTTTGCATATTTCAAATCGTGGGAACGTCCCGGATCTTTTTACGGAGTATATTTTTTGGGGCGGGACGTTCGGTCCCGGGCGACTCCCGGGGCTCGGGATGGAAATTTTCCGACGGACTTGGTGCGAGGTACGTTATGTCACGAGACGGCTTTTATGGTAATATTCGAGGATTTTTGGCATGACGGGATTTTGGTTCGGGCTAACACGCGCGTACGCCGGAATTACGCGGTTGGAGTTGGCGCGGGTTCGGCGCACCAACAATTAGCCAATTTCAGATATTTGGCTAAGGGGTGAGTCATGGGTGATGACTAAGGTGTTGAGTCATGGGAGGGGACAAGTGTCTCATGACTCACCACTTGCTTAAGTATAAAAGGGAGGAGTTTATGGAAAATAAGGCATTTGCTCATTTCTTCTTCTTCCTCCTTCCCTTTGCCGCCATGCTCATCACCATGAAGCTCCTTGGTGTTCTTCATTTGGCAAGGAATCATCAAGGTTTTGGGCTCCAAGTGTTGGTAAGCTTCTCTTCTCCATGTATTAGGCATGTTTGAAGCAGGAATTTGGTTGGAAGGGAGGTTTAAAAAACGGTTTGATGTTGTTCTTTGCTATGAGTTGTGATGATCTTCTTGCTTCCATAATTTAGTATGTTGTTCTTGGTATGGAGAGGAGTAAGAATCAAGGTTTAAATGATGGAAGAACACCATGGTTAAGAAACCCTAAGTTTGCCGAAATTAAGGTTGAATTCTAAACTTGGTGATTTGTTGTGTTCTTGAATCATGCTTTGGATATGTGGTTCCTAGCATGATTCTAAGGTGTTGTATGGTTTCAATTTGGAGATAAACATGTTGGGTAAGAAAGCCCCAATTTGGCCGAATTGTGTGATTAGGGTTTATGGGTGTTTTGGGTGATTAAGGTGAAATTGGTTAGTAACCTTGTTTAAGATGTGTAATTGGTGGTTTAAGTGTGTGTTTGGTAGCTTGAATGGATTGAATTGAAGTTTGGTTTGGATGTGTTTGTGTTGTAATTGGATTGGTTTGGATAGTGTTTTGGTATCGGGGATGGAAGTAGGTTCGTAACAATGTTTGGAACGTCATTTTCGGGTATTAGGAACAATACTGACCTACTTGCATGGTTACGGGTAAAATGTCTGGAAAGTGGGATTTAAAGGTTTGGGTGTGTTCGTGGATGTGTGAATAACAATGTTCTAGCTCGGTTTGAGAAACCGAGCTTTCTGTGGATTTTTGCGGGAAAGTGCGAGTTTGTGCGGGTTTGGTTTCTGGGGGTCTGTTTTGGTGAGTTCTGACTTGTGTGTACTTGTTCAGCTTGTTTCTGCATTGGTAGAGTAGTGCGGGACCTTAAAAGCACACTACCACGTTTCGGGCCGGGAGCCGGGATTTTTCCCGAGGTTTTGCTGCGGAGCGGCTTTTGTGAGGTAAGGGCTCAACTTCTCTCGTTATGCATTCTGGGAGGGATTACATGTATATCGGGTTTAGTTGAGGCAGGTTCCGGGTTGAGGACGGTGGTCCGATGATCCCGAGACCTGTCATATGGTAAGATACTGTTTGTAGTTTGTTCTGCTTCAAGGCCCGGATGGTCTTGGAGGCCACGGGTTCCTTTTCTGTTCTGTATATCCGCACTAGGTGCCGATATTCTGCATATACCTTATGGTATATTTTGGTTCTGTGACGAGACCCGGGATGGTCTTAGAGACCACGGGTGCTCCTTGGTTTGGTTGTGTCCGCACTGAGGGTGCCGACACTTTATGTCTTTCCGCACTGGGAGTGCAGGTATACTTCTGTGACCCTACGACAGTTTGGGGATCGCGACCCTAGCCGGTACCGTGCTTCTGTTTTGTATATTCTGACCTCTTAGAGAGGGTTGTGTTCTGTTATTTTAAGGGTCATTCTGGCGGTTGGACCGCGTAGGATGGGTTCCGGCTCACCTCTGACTCTGCATACATGCATATATATATATATATATTTATTTACTTGTGTTTGTTCTGTTTTGCAGGTTCGGCTCAGCAGCACTTGTACAAACTGTATCTTACCTCAGCCCTTACTGGGTCCTCCAGAGGACTCTCCTCTTTCTGTTTACCACCTTTCAGGTCGATCTGACAAGCAGCCGGCGGACTAGAGATCCGCGGTGCTTTTTGTGTTTTGGGTTTCAGGTATCGACAGTTCCATTGTGGAACCTCTGTTCTGTTCTGTTCTGTTAAGGGGTGGTCTCGGTAGGGGCTTTTGGTTGGTGTATCTGTTCTGATGGATTTACGGTTAACTAACTCTTTTCTCTCTCTTTGGTTGTGTTTTAGCAGCAGCAGCAGTACCGCGTGCGGGAATCTTCTGAGCGAGAGGTTTCCAGATTCCGCACCTAGGTATTCTAGGGTTTTTGCTTTGGTGGCTTTGTAGATGTAGTTGCATGCATGTTAGAACACAGATCATGTTATGGCTTCTGTATATGCTGGGACATATTCTGATTCTGTATCTCCTTCTGAGTCGAGGGCGGAGCCCCGACTTGAGTATATTGGATATGTATCTGAAATGGGTTCCGTGTTCTGTTTATCTTGAGTAATGAATGTTATTCCATGAACTGCATGTCTGGTGATGGTCGAGTGCTCGCCTATTTCAGTGGGGCGGGGCTCACCATGGATAATTAAGTTATTTTGTATACTTTCCGTGTGTGTGTTTTGTAGGTTGCGGATCGTAGTACGACCAATCAGTTCAGTGAGCAATGTGTTCTCAGGCGTCGGGCCTTCGAGAACAAGACTTTGCGGGCCGGGTCATGGGACCACTGCACGTAACGGTTTTCGGTAGTACCGTTACCGCGTTTTCCTCTGTAGCTTCAGCTTCCGAACGTCGCGGTCGGCCCTGTCTCCGCAACCGGGCGGGGTGGTCGTGACACTTGTGATAGCATCCAAGAATGGAATATTAATATCCAACTTCTTGAAGACCTCGAACAACGTGGAGAATTGTGCATCCAACTTCATCTTTTGTAGCCTTTGAGGATATGGGAGAGTTGGCCTTGACAATTGCCCATTGTCTTCAACAATAGGTATTTTTGCTCCCTCCTTCTCTCTGGTTACCTCAACCGGCTCTTCCTCGATATCACCTTGAGTCGATTCAACCTTCTTCCTTGTGGTTGCATTTGGGGGGTAGTACTCGTCTTCCTTTGGTGGTTCCTTCGGTTGAATCACCACTTCCTTCCCGCTTCTAAGGGTGACGGCCTTACAATGTGCCCTCGGATCAATTGTGTCACTTGGAATGTTCTTCTCCTTTTGGAGGCCTTTCACATTGCTTGCCAATTGCCCCACTTGAAGCTCTATATTTCTCATTTGAGCTCCAAGATTTGCCACTTGACCTTCTTGAGTCTTATTAAACTCGGTTTGATGCTTCATAAAGGTTGCAAGTGTCTCCTCCAAATTGCTCTTCCTTTCTTGAGATTGAGAGGTTTCCCCCCCCCTTGCCGATAAGAACCCGGATTCGGTTGCAATGCACCACTAGGATTGCCATAATTAAAGCCTTCATGCCGAGGTCTTTGGTAATTGTTATAACCGCCTCCTTGCCTCGGTGGGTAGTTGTTGCTAATATAATTGGCAAAGTTCGCATCTTCAAACACCACACAATCTTCTTCTTCTTCAATTCTCATAGCGTGCTTAGGCTTGGCAACCGCGGTCTCAACCGTCTTGGCTAACTTGGAGAAGGCGTTGGTGAGAGCATCGATCTTTGCACTATTGCTCACTTCAATATCAACCTCATACAACCCTCTTCCTTGCACTCTAGCACTTGAGTTTGCCCCTATTGTACTCATCGGTTCCGTTTCCTTGGCTAGCTTGTTTAGAATGTTAAGGCATTCGGTTGTGCCTTTGTCTCGGAACTGACCACCGGCGGTGGCATTAAGCAAGCCCTTCTCTGTTGAGTTCAAACCTTCATAGAAGATATTTACTTGATGGCCCGGTGTAAAGGCTCGACCCGGGAGTTTCTTGACCAAACTCCAGAAACGGTTCCAAGCTTCAACCAAACTTCCATTTGGTCGTTGGTGGAACATGGAGACTGTCACCCCGTACGCCACCCGAGCCCGGTTGCGGAGGCAGGGGCGTCGGAACGTCGGAAGCGGAAGCCGGAATAATACAGAAGTGGTAGGTCCATCGAGACCTGCCGCGCGTAGCGGACCCGAAAAACGTAGCGATTGTGGAAGCAACCTGAAATTTTCATACATATAACTAAAACAAAACCCATGGTGAGTCTCACCTCTCGAAAACGGACGAGAACATCACCATTACCATACATACAGTTCATGTAATAACAACAAAGTAAGCCCCGCCCTCCGAGGACGAGTACTTACGCATATAACATAGAACACACAATATTCCCCGAACCTAGGGTATCTAACAAGCGCCAAGCGCTCAGAACATGCAACAGAACAGAATACATACATATATATATATATATATATATATATATATATATATAATCATCACAACAATCTAGAAAGTATGCACATGCGACTACAGAGCCAACCTAAAACCTAAACATCAGATACCTCGCGCGGGATCCAGACCAAAACCGCTACCTCAACAAAATCCCCGCCCGCAAGGTAAAGCTAAAGCTGCTGCTTACCAGGTTTACCTGAAACCCAAAAACAGAACCCAAAAAGGGTGAGTCCTCGAAAGGACCCGTAAGGGATTTGGGGTAAGATAAGCATATGTAACCCTGCAAAACAGAAAGATAGCAATATACAGAATATATTCAACAGTACATAATTTCGTGCATGTAAAGAAAACAGATCGAGAATCTCAAGGATGTGCGATTCTAAATCGCCATAAACCCTTATAACAAATCGAGCAGCAGCCTCCCTCTAATGGAGTCTGAAGCCGAAGCTATTACAGAAGCATGGTGCACCAGCTGGGGTAGCGAACCCACAACTGTCGTAGGGTTAACAGACAGAGTATGCCACAAGGCATACACCTACAGATTACAGAACGTACCTTAAGGCACAAATTTCCGAAATACCTGCAAAACAGAAGTGCAACAACACATACACCTACAGACTACAGAATATGCCCTAAGGCATATAATCTCGAAATACTTGCAGAACAGAAAGTGAAACAAAACATATACCTATCTTACCAAAATAACAGAACCAAACCCTTACCTCACAAATCCAGAGTATTTGACCGATTCTGGACGATTTCCAAACCACGACCCGAAACTCAGAAACCCCTCTTTTTCTAACTTCCGGACCTCAGAATCTGTCAATTCAAGCTAAATTAGCAACCTTACCAACCACACTACCAAACTGTCACCCCGACCCCAAAACCGAAAATCTGGCAGAATTTCAGTAAAATTCCAGATTCCCGCAGAAACATCAGAATTCAGAAAAAGCCATACCTTGATATTTTTGTTTTGTGGCCAAAAGCAAATTAAATAAGAAAAAGCCAGATTCCCATACCACTCCACTTAAATAAGAAAAAGCCATGTGTCCCTTATTGACTCCAATTCTGCCGAATTAAACTGCAGCCCATACCTTGATATTTTTGTTTTGTGGCCAAAAGCAAATTAACCTCCCAACTTTTCCGAAAGTTCCAATTTTTGGCCCAAAAAATAACTACCGAACTCCAAATTAAATGAAACTTGGACACAACCCTCAGAATATTATAACATTCATAAAACATGTTCCAAAAGTTTATTTACAATTCCAGAGTGTCCTACCGAGCTCGCTGAACCTGAATGAATCCCGACATGCGAGCGTGTCAACCTGAACCAAAATCCCGTCACACCAAAATTCCCCAAAAATACTCATAAAATCCATCTTGAATTATAACATAACCAACCATGGAGCCATCGGAGAAATTCCATCCCGAGCCCCGGGATTCCCGTCCCGAGCCCCGGGAGTCGCCCGGGACCGAACGTCCTGCCCCAAAAATTACTCTCCATAAAAACCTCCGGAACATTCCCACGACTCCAAAACTGCAAACGGCATCTCAATCTGAGGTCTCGGGAGCGCTACCGAGCCCGTTGTACGTCCCGAGACGACCCAGACAACCCCCCCGGCGCCGGAAAAATATTTTCGGCGGAAACGTCCGGGGGACCCACGCGACCTCAAAACCGAAAGGGTTCGCCAAAACGTTACTCGGATAAGGCTCAGGAGCCGCCTGAACGCAGAAAAACGTGACCCGCAGGCCAAAACCGGAGCCCCGGGTCACCCGGCCGCAACCCTCTCGGGGTGACCGTAACATTCTCCCCCCCTTAGAACTCTTGGTCCTCCAAGAGTAGCCTCAACCATCCATACAGGTGTCGCTACCAACCAGAATATATAAATATTCTCCTTACTAAGAACAATCGGACCACCATACTGGTGCGGCGGGAGTGGTAGTTTAGACTACCATACAGAGCCTCTCAACGGCGTCCCACCCTCCGGGTGCATCTTATTGCACCCGAGTCGGTTGCGGTATTTCTACCGACAACCCCAGACATAGCATCGAATCTAAATCTAATCGATCCTCAACAGGCTATCCGGAAGACATCACGTAATACGAAGCTTGATTGGGGGTAAGGCCAACCTAACAACTTACTCTGGAAACTCATGAGAACCGATATAACTCGGGGTAACTTGCCCCGCCTACCAAATCTTACTGTCCCTCTGAACGGTGCTACCTCCAGTCAAACTCTGTCACCAATCTCAAATTCTAAGTCCCAGTGACATCTGTTCACACATGAGGTGGTGCGGTCATTCGCGGTTTTGATCCGCGCCTGTAACAATCTGATCTTTGCCGTAGTCTCCTCAAAAAGCTCGGGTCCCAGCTCAACCCTATCAGACGCATTTGTCCAACAGTGTGGTGTCATACACCTCCTCCCGTACAACGCCTCATATGGTGTCATGTCAAACGTAGTCTGGAAGCTGTTGTTGTACGGGAACTCTATCAAAGGCAACTGCTGGTCCCAAACTCCTCCAAAATTTAAAGTACAGATTCACAGCATATCCTCAAGTATCAGAATCACCCGCTCCGACTGCCCGTCCGTCTGTGGGTGATAAGCTGTACTCTGATGGAGTCGCGTGCCCAGTGCTTCATGAAAAGCACTCTAGAACCGTCTTTGTAAAACGCGGATCACGGTCAGATACAATGGAGTCTGGTACTCCATGTAATCGTACAATCTCCCTGATGTAAAGCCAGGCAAGCTTCTCCAGAGGGTCTGTGACCCGAATAGGCAGAAAGTGTGAGCACTTTGTCAGCCGACCCACAAAAATCCAGATAGCAACATGATGAGACCGTGTCAGGGGCAGTGCAGTCAGAAAGTCCGAAGTAACATTGCCCCACTTCCCGACTGGAATGGGCAAGGTCTGCAGTGTCCCTGCCGGTTTCTGGTACTCAATCTTCCCCTGCTGACAAACGGCACACCTGGACACATGTGTGGCAATGTGTCTCCTCATACTAGGCCACTAGAAGTGAGTGCGCAGATCCTGATACATCTTTTCACTCCCGGGATGAATACTCAATCTGCTCGAGTGTGCCTCCTCTAAAAACTCATTCCGGAGCTCCTGATCCTCTGGTACATAAAGGCGGTCTCGGAAGTATAGCAATCCCTGCCTATACTGAAACGTCGGTGACAAAGACCCCTTATCTTCCCCAGATAACTTCTTCAACCCCGGATCTCTACCTTGCGCCTCGCGCACCCTGTCAAGCCACTCAGAATGTATAGTAAGTGTATAAACCTGAGCACGCTCCCAGAGCTGCCACCTGTGCCAAAGGCATGTCAAAACACTCTCCTCGTATCGATCCCCAACATTTCCTCCCTTAACCAACCCGGTATACTTCCTGCTCAGTGCATCGGCAACCGTGTTGCCCTTGCCAGAGATGTACTCGATACTACAATTATAGTCCTTAATGTATTCGAGCCATCTGCGCTGCCTCATATTAAGCTTCTTCTGCGTAAACAAATATTTCAGACTCTTATGATCAGTAAGAATCTGAAATTTATTATCAAACAGATATTGCTTCCAATGTTGCAGCGCATAAATCACTGCAGCCAACTCCAGATCATGTGTCGGTTAGTTCAGCTCATGCGGTCGCAGCTACCTCGACCCATAAGCTACCACATTACACTCCTGCACCAACACACACCCCAAACCGGACGTGGAAGCATCCGTATAAATCACATACGGTAAGCTCGGATCTGGAAGAGTCAGAATCGGAGCGTTAGTCAACTGCCGCTTCAACTCCTGGAAATTCTACTCACACCTTTTAGACCAGATATACTGTTGACCCTTCTTGGTCAACTGCGTAAGCGGAGATGCTAGAACAGAGAATCCCGGTACAAGCCTCCGATAATATCCTGCTAACCGCAGGAAGCTCCTGATCTCCCGTACCGTGGTAGGTTGTTTCCAATCCCGAACTACCCACACCTTCTCTGGATCCACAGACAGACCATACTCAGATATAATGTGTCCCAGAAATATGACTTCCCGAATCCAGAACTCACACTTTGAGAATTTAGCATAAAGCTGATGTTCCCAAAGTGTCTGCAGAACTACTCTCAGATGCTCCCGATGCGAGTCCTCATCCCTAGAATATATCAGAATATCATCGATAAAAACCACCAGAAATGAGTCCAAGTACGGTCGGAACACCCGATGCATAAGATCCAAGAATGCCGCCGGAACATTGGTCAGCCCAAATGGCATGACCGTAAACTCAAAGTGTCCATAACGGGTGCGGAAAGCAGTCTTAGGTATGTCCTCATCCTTCACCCTAAGCTGAAAGTACCCAGATCGGAGATCAATCTTTGAGAAAACTCTCGAACCCTGAAGTTGATCAAAAAGGGTCGTCAATCCTCAGCAACGGATACTTATTCTTCAAAGTAAGAGCATTCAACCGCCTGTAATCAATGCAAAATCGAAGCGTCCCATCTTTCCTCTTAACAAATGTAACCGGAGCACCCCACGGTGAAGTGCTCGGTCGGATGAAGCCCTTCGCTGTAATTCCTCCAATCGCTTCTTCAACTCCTGCATCTCGAAATAGGCATCCGATAAGGAGGAATAGATATTGGAGTAGTACCCATGCGGTGGATCTCAAACACAATTTCCGCTCTGGTGGTAATCCGGGCAACTCCTCCGAAAATACCTGCGGAAAATCTTAAACCACTGGTAAACTATCCAACTTCAATATAGTACCAGCCTCATTCAGATCATAGCATTCCCCTACACCAACTATCGACAGCTGATCCAGAATCTGTAACTCTTTACTGTGCTGTGCGATAGTCAAACCAGTCGGAGCCGTGAGAGGTAGTACCTCTCCAGAAACCATAATGGTATGGTTTGCACAATCAATGTGCACAGAATTCTTGGATAACCAGTCCATCCCAAGAATAAAATCATAGTTCGGCGTGTCTAAAACCAACAAATCCAATACTATCAGATGTCCGCCTACAGATATCGTACAATCCCGAACCATCTCATTGGAAAACAGAAACTGACTCCCAGCAGTTTTTACTAAAAACATTTGAGGCAAAGTACTAACAGACAGATGCAGAGATGTAACACATTTCTGTGTTACAATAGAAATAGATGCTCCTATATCAAATGACGCATGAACCGGTATCTCATTCGGAAATATAGCACCTTACAGAACTTCCTGCTGACTCAAGCCTCCCTGCTGGCTAGTGCCTGCCTGCTGACTAGGTCCTCCCTGATGACTAGGGCCTCCCCTCACAATAAGGAAAACTTATCCTGCTCTGAGCTGCTGTGGTGGAGGGGGTGGCTGAAGCTGCTGTCGCTGCTGAGGTCTCGGGCCACCCCGCTGAAACCCACGCCCTCGCGGCGCATTGGGCTGTGCCCGAGGCGTGAACGCCGAAGATCGCCAAAACCCTGCCCTAAAGTCGAGGGCAATCCTGCACCCAATGAGTGTCGACCCGCAACGTAAACATCGGCCCTCCCGCCGGTAACAAAGTCGACCGGGTGATACCTACTGCAAATCGGACAAGGTCGTGCCGGTGGTGCTCCTCTCTACCTCTACTAAGGCGCCCGGGCCTGTTCGGCCATCCCAGAAATCTGCCGGGTCCCTGCTGTGTGGAGCCCCTCGTACTCCCCTGACCTCGCTGCGAGGTGAGGCGACTCTCAACCTGCTCTTGCTCTCAAACTCCTCTTACTCGAGGAGTTGGGCCTTATGAACCGCCTCCCGATACGAAATAATATCTAATGGTCTCAAAGCCCATCTGTACTCGGGCGCAGTCGACGAATAAACCTCTTGGCCTTCTCCTCTTCCATACCATGGTACTGCGGTACGTAGTAAACCAGCCGGTCAAACTCTCGCTCATACTGAAGGTTGAACAATACTTTAGAAGCCAAGGGAAGGAGATGGATCTAGCACCTCTTAACTACTTGATCAAGCAATACTAGATATAATTCTTGAACCAAAATTATGGGACAAGGGAATGGATTGTAGAAATGAGAACTAAAAACCAAAATGATCTCTTGTAGGAGAAGAGATTTCGGCAGCAATAGCATAAAATGAGTTCTACCTTTACAATGTCTAGTTGCTAGTTTAAATAGGAAAGGTAAGTGGAGGTTATTGTCCAAAGTGTAGTAACACTTTTGACAAACACCCTAGGGTTACTTACCATTTCCATGATACAAAAGAAGTCATGATAATACTACTAAAAATGGTGAGGGAAAAGTGAAAGGTAACCACCATTTGTGGTAATGGAGGGCAAGGACCAACCATTACTACAAACTAGTGAGTAAAGACCTCCACTTTAACCTACTTTCCCTCCCATCTTCCAATAACATAAATATTGTTCAAATATAAGTCAACTAAGATAAAAATCTGATATAAAGGGATATTGGGCCGAAATGGGAAGGATTTGGGCAGGCCCAATCATGGTGGCGCGTGGCCCACACGCGCGGGCTTCAAGTGGCGCGTGGCGCGCTTGGCCGGCGAGTAGGGCTACTTCCGGGCATCTCCAAGGCGGGGAAGGCTAGGCAGCTGCCCATGGGTGGTGGCGCATCGGTCTGGGGCGGGGGTGAGCGCGTGGAGCGCGTGGGTGAGGGGTGGTGGTGCGTGAAGCGCGTGGCGCTCTCCTCGGCTTCAAGGGAAGTGTAGGTGATGCTTCCCAAATGGTTTGGGGTCTTCTCCACTTGAATTCCCATGAGTTGAAGCTTGAGGTCTTGGTCTCGATCTTCATTCCGCTCCTCGGTTTGTGCCATGATCCTTATAAACGCTTGGAGCTTCTCTTGCACCTTCTTTGACCTAGACCGTGTCATGGGTCCATTGAGGCCTTGGAATGGGCTTGGCGTCTCTTGTGTGGAAGTGGGGTGGATGTCCACATCACTCTGCGACAATCCTGTCTCCCTGATGAAGCTCAACAAATTGTGCCTGACGCAGATCCCTGGCTACATCCTCGCTGCACTGCTGGTGGAAAATGTAGCCTCCCCCAGGAGTTTATCAACTCCTGCAAACCAAATCTCTACTACCTCTGGCCCTTCTCGGTCATTGAACCTCGGGGGGGTTCAAACTCTGAAACCTCTCCAGAAGTCTGACCTCGTCAGACTGGTGCCTCAGATCTCCCCGTCGTTGATGGGACCGACGAGAAGTCTAGGTGTCGTAGTGACCATCCTCCTCGGAGTCACTCACTTACCACTCCCAAAGCTGGTGGCTTAAATCTCGCTATCACCACCTAATCAGAATGCCCTTACAGTGGCATGATCAGATCTTCCCCTGCCTACTGCCGCCCCTGAACCAGCTAGGCTGGCGGTAATACCAAATCAGAGAGGGGGCGGTGAGTGTGGTTGTTCAGACCCTGGGTTACGCTGAACCCGTATCCTATTCCACGGAGGTGTGGGATCCCAGCCCCGCCCCTCCGGTACCAAATCACGCTATTCGCGTGTAGTACACAATTCATCAAACCAAGTCCAACCAGAAAAACAATTTATCCCAAACCAAATACCAACTCAACCCAAAACCAACAGTCCAAACCCTATCTCTCTGAGGCGTGGGATTACGGTCCCCTCCCTCCGGTCGCAAATCACGCTGTCTACGCGTGTTAACCAAACCTGAGACATTTCAAACCAAACAGAGTCCAGACAAATCGGTCACTCCTAATCCCTACAGAAGCTAGCAGCAGTTTCCTAAGGCTCTGTAGTGCAATGCAGTACTTGACACAGAAATTATTTCTCAGAATGCTAAAATCATGTATTTCACCAAATCACAGAAGCAGTTCATGCTTATTTCACCAAATCCTTTCCTAACACACAAGTTTACGTACCCGGACCTTTTTCCACAATCCCTTGCTCATAATAATTTCACCAGAATCCAGAAATCTCGAACTCCGTAAACTGCAACTACCAGGATAACTTGAAGGACCAAACTTTGTCCCACAATTTTATTTTAAAGTGGTTCAAGTAATGAGGTGGCCAATCTCCATACCAAACCATTCAAAAATAAAATGTGCAACAATAGTTGTCACTACAAATCACCACTGACGACCAGTATGGTCACTTACCTGCTCTGATACCAACTTGTCACCCCGTACGCCACCCGAGCCCGGTTGCGGAGGCGGGGGCGCCGGAACGTCGGAAGCGGAAGCCGGAATAATACAGAAGTGGCAGGTCCATCGAGACCTGCCGCGCGTAGCGGACCCGAAAAACGTAGCGATTGTGGAAGCAACCTGAAATTTTCATACATATAACTAAAACAAAACCCATGGTGAGTCTCGCCTCTCGAAAACGGACGAGAACATCACCATCACCATACATACAGTTCATGTAATAACAACAAAGTAAGCCCCGCCCTCCGAGGACGAGTACTTACGCATATAACATAGAACACACAATATTCCCCGAACCTAGGGTATCTAACAAGCGCCAAGCGCTCAGAACATGCAACAGAACAGAATACATACATATATATATACAATCATCACAACAATCTAGAAAGTATGCACATGCGACTACAGAGCCAACCTAAAACCTAAACATCGATACCTCGCGGGATCCATACCAAAACCGCTACCTCAACAAAATCCCCGCCCGCAAGGTAAAGCTAAAGTCTGCCGCTACTGTGTTTACCTGAAACCCAAAAACAGAACCCAAAAAGGGTGAGTCCTCGAAAGGACCCGTAAGGGATTTGGGGTAAGATAAGCATATGTAACCCTGCAAAACAGAAAGATAGCAATATACAGAATATATTCAACAGAGTACAGAATATCGTGCATGTAAAGAAAACATATCATAATCCCGAAGGATGTGCGATTCTAAATCGCCATAAACCCTTATAACAAATCAGAACGACAGCCTCCCTCTAAGGGAGTCAGAAGCCGAAGCTATTACAGAAGCATGGTGCACCAGCTGGGGTAGCGAACCCACAACTGTCGTAGGGTTAACAGACAGAGTATGCCACAAGGCATACACCTACAAATTACAGAACGTACCTTAAGGCACAAATTTCCGAAATACCTGCAAAACAGAAGTGCAACAACACATACACCTACAGACTACAGAATATGCCCTAAGGCATATAATCTCGAAATACTTGCAGAACAGAAAGTGAAACAAAACATATACCTATCTTACCAAAATAACAGAACCAAACCCTTACCTCACAAATCCAGAGTATTTGACCGATTCTGGACGATTTCCAAACCACGACCCGAAACTCAGAAACCCCTCTTTTTCTAACTTCTGGACCTCAGAATCTGTCAATTCAAGCTAAATTTGCAACCTTACCAACCACACTACCAAACTGTCACCCCGACCCCAAAACCGAAAATCCGGTAGAATTTCAGTAAAATTCCAGATTCCCGCAGAAACATCAGAATTCAAAACCGACTTAGACAATGCAGGATTATACATTGACAAACACAATTCAACAAGCAGAACTGATCAAATCCAACCTTTAAACCCTTCCTCCCCGACACTTTTTCGATAAACCCACAATATGGTAACTTTTCCATTCCATACCCGAAATCAATGTTTCAAACATCAAACCACACCTAAATCCAACCCCAATACCACTTTAGCATCCAATTCAACCAACATCAAACCCCAACATAGGAAAAGAATCATCCAATAATTCGGCTCCTTTGCCAATTTTTACCCAACTTCCATTTCAATCCATTCAAGCTTCCAATTAATCATTCTAACCACCAATTACACTTCTAAACCAAGAATGATAACCAATTGCATCCAAAACAACCAAAATCAACTTTGAACATCAACAAACATTTCGGCCAAATTGGGGTTTTCTTACCCAACTTGTTCTCCATCAAATTGAATCCATACATAAGCTTAGAATCATGCTAGGAACAATATACTAGAAGCATGATTCAAGAAACCAAACACACACCATTTTTAGAATTTCCTTCTAATTTCGGCAAAATGGGGTTTTTCAATCCAATGAGTTTTTCCAAAATCTAACACTTGATTATCACTCCCCTACAACCCAAGAACAACATATGTCACCGCACGCCACCCGAGCCCGGTTGCGGAGGCGGGGGCGCCGGGACGTCGGAAGCGAAGGCCGGAATGATACGGAATGGCAGGTCCATCGAGACCCGCCGCGCGTAGCGGACCCAAAGAGCGAAACGATTGTGGAAGCAACCTAACAAAAATTTCGTACATATAACCAAAAAAAATAAAATCCAAACATACAATTCATGCATTAGCAACAGAGTAAGCCCCGCCCTCCGTGGACGAGTGCTTACGCACCAAAACATAAATACATACAGAGTTCACAGAACCTAGAGTGTCTAGCAAGCGCCAAGCGCTCGTAACATGCACAGTAATGTAATATATAAATATATACAAATATACAATCATCACAAAGAATACAGTAAAGTGTGCATATGCAACTACAGAGCCAGCCCTAGATCTAAGTGTCAAAATACCTCGCGGGATTCAGATCCAAAAGACAAATCCCGGACCGCAAGGTGCAGCCGCAAAAACACACCCAAGGTAGAAACCTCACGGAACCCTACTCCGCAGTCGCTTATCAGTCTACTCGAAACCCAAAAACAAAACCCGAAAAGGGTGAGTCCTAAAAGGACCCGTAAGGGATTTGGGGTAAGGTAAGTATATGTAACCCCGCAAAGCAGTAAAGATAGCAATATATGCAACGGAATACAAAATATCATGCATGTACGGAAAATAGATCGAATCGAAAGACGTGCGATTCTAAATCGCCATAACCCTTATAACAAATCGAACGACAGCCTCCCACGAAGGGAGTCAAGCCAAGCTAATACGAAGCATGGTGCACCAGTGGGTAGCGAACCCACAACTGTCGTAGGGTTAACAGACAGAGTATGCCATAAGGCATACTCCTACAGACTACAAAATATGCTCTAAGGCATAAAATTCCGAAATACTAGCGAGCAGAAAATGAAACCAAAACATATACTTATCTTACCAAAATAATGTAACCAAACCCTTACCTCTCAAGTCCAGTATTGGACCGATTGGACAACTTCCACACTACGACCAAAACTCAGAAACCCCTCTTTTTCTCACCTCCGAAGCTCAGAATCTGTCAAACCAAGTTGAATTAGAATCCTTATCGACCACACTACCAAACTACATCCCCGACCCCAAAACCGAAAATCCGGCATAATTTCCGTAAAATTCCAAATTTCCACAGAAATGTCAGAATTCAGAATCAACCTAGACAATGCAAGGTTATACATTGACAAACATCATCCAACAGGCAGAATCGACCAAAACCAACCTTAAAACCCTTCATTACCCGACATTTTCCGATAAACCCGCATAATTGCAACTTTTCCAATTCTTATCCGAATTCAACGTTTCAAACTTCAAACCACACCTAAATTCAACCCCAACACCATTTTAACATCCAATTCAACCAAAATGAAACTCCAACATGGAAAAAGAATCATTCCAATAATTCGGTTCTTAACCAACATTTTACTCAACTTCCAATTCAATCCATTCAAGCTACCAAACAACCATTCTAACCACCAATTTCACTTCTAAACCAAGAATGCTATCCAATTGCATCCAAACAACAAAATCCAACATTGAACATACACCTAAATAATCGGCCAAAAGGGGGTTTTTAACTCAACTTGTTTTCCATCAAATTGAATCCATACATAAGCTTAGAATCATGCTAGGATTAACATACTTGAAGCATGAACCAAGATAACAAACACACATCATTTTGGAATTTTCCAAGAATTTCGGCCAAACAAGGGTTTTCACCCAAGATGTGTTTTCCAAAATCCAACACTTGATTAACACTCTCCTACAACCCAAGAACAACATACTAAAAGATGGGAGGAAGAGAAACATCCTAGCTTATAGCTAAGAACAAACCCATCATTCTCCAAAATCCTTATTTCTTCACTAAACCACACTTATAATGAATAAAGAGAAGAAGGAAGGATGCTTACCACAAGAAGCACCCAATTCCTCTTTGATTTCTACCAAGAAGAAGAACTTCAAGCTTGAGGGATGCTCACTAATAGAGTCGGCAGCAGAAGAGGAAGAAGAAGAAGAAAAGAGAATGAAATGAGATTTAACTCATTTCTAAGAAATAATAAGTCAATATATATCTTTTGCACTTTTAACCCATCCCTCTCTTCTTAAATAAGAAAAAGCCAAGTGTCCCTCTTAAATCTCCCAAGTGCTTCCGAAAATAACTTGCTGCCCATACTCCAATATTTTCATTTTGTAACCAAATACAATTTAATCTCCCAATTTTTCCGAAAGTTCCAATTCGTTTTGCCCAAAAATATTTACCGAATTCCAAAATTAACGAAACTTGGACACAACCCTCAGAATATTATAACATTCATAAAACATATTTCAAAAGTTCATTTACCATTCCGGAGTGTCCTACCGAGCTCGCTGAACCCGAACCAAAACCCGACGTGCGAGCGTCTCAACCTGAACCAAAATTCCGTCACTCCAAAATTCTACAAAAATACCCATAAATTCCATCTTAAATTATAACACAACTTACCCCAAAGCCGTCAGAAAATTTCCATCCCGAGCCCCGGGATTCCCGTCCCGAGCCCCGGGAGTCGCCCGGAACCGATCGTCCCGTCCCAAATATTAAACTCCGCAAACACCTCCGGGACATTCTCACGACTCCAAAACTGCAAACGGCTTCCCAAACTGAGGTCTCGAGAGTACTACCGAGCCCGCTGTACGTCCCGAGACGACCCCGACAACCCCCCGACGCCAGAAAAATATTTTCGGCGGAAACGTCCGGGGGACCCACACGACCTCAAATACGGAAGGGTTCGCCAAAATGATACTCGGATAGGGCTCGGGAGCCGTCTGAACGCCGAAAAATGTGACCCGCAGGCCAAAACCGGAGCCCCGGGTCACCCGGTCGCAACCCGCTCGGGGTGACCGTAACATCCTCCCCCCCTTAGGACTCTTGGTCCTCCAAGAGTTGTATCAACCGACAATCGCTCGGGGTATCGGTCTTGAATGTCCTTCTCTGCCTCCCAAGTCGCTTCCCGGCCGGTATGATGTGACCACCGAACCTTGACCATGGGAATCAACTTGCTACGAGTCTCCCGACATCTCTATCCGTAAAGGCTACCGGTACCTCCCGATAAGAAAGATCGGGTTCCACTGCACCTCCTCCACTGGAATCGCC
Source organism: Stellera chamaejasme (assembly GCA_024586325.1). Lineage (NCBI taxonomy): Eukaryota > Viridiplantae > Streptophyta > Magnoliopsida > Malvales > Thymelaeaceae > Stellera > Stellera chamaejasme. Next base: position 38,903,582 of record CM044981.1, on the reverse strand, counting down.
TCGAGTCGGATCCGTAATGCACTTCTTCAACATGCTAACATGGAAGACATTGTGCACAGCAGCATGACTAAGAGGCAAAGCTAACCGATATGCCACCCTACCGACCCGCCTCCGTAATCTCATATGGGCCAATATACCGTGGGGCCAACTTGCCCTTCTTCCCAAATCTGACTGTCCCTCGGATAGGTGCTACCTTGAGCCAAACCCTATCCCCAACCTCAAACTCGAGAGCCCTACGGCGGCGGTTCGCATAAGCAGTCGTGCGGTCGTTCGCGGCTTTGCCGCGCCTGAATCAATCTGATCTTCGCCGTAGTCTCCTCAATAAGCTCGGGTCCCAACTCAACCCTATCAGACGCATCGGTCCAGCAGTGTGGTGTCATACACCTCCTCCCGTACAACGCCTCATATGGTGCCATACCAATCGTAGTCTGGAAGCCGTTGTTGTACGAGAATTCAATCAAAGGCAATCGCTGGTCCCAATCTCCTCCAAAATCCAAAGTACAGCTTCGCAAAGATATCCTCCAATATCCGAATCACCCGCCCGACTACCCATTCGTCTCATGGGTGATAAGTTGTACTCAGATGGAGTCGCGTGCCTAGTGCTTCATGAAAAGCTCTCCAGAACCGTGCTGTAAAACGCGGGTCACGGTCAGATACAATGGAGTCTGGTACTCCATGTAATCGCACAATCTCCCTAATGTAAAGCCGGGCAAGCTTCTCCAGGGTCAGCGGACCGAACAGGCGAAAGTGTGCGCACTTTGTCAGCCGATCCACAATAACCCAGATAGCATCATGGCGAGACCGTGTCAGGGGCAGTGCAGTCAGAAAGTCCATAGTAACATTGCCCCACTTCCGGACTGGAATGGGCAAAGACTGCAGTGTCCCTGCCGGTTTCTGGTGCTCAATCTTCACCTGCTGGCAAACGGCACACCTAGACACATGTGTGGCAATGTGTTTCCTCATGCCAGGCCACCAGAAGTGAGTACGCAGATCCTGATACATCTTCTCACTCCCGGGATGAATACTCAATCTGCTCGAGTGTGCCTCCTCTAAAATCTCATTCCGGAGCTCCTGATCCTCTGGTACATAAAGGCGGTCTCGGAAGTATAGCAATCCTCGCCTATACTGAAACGTCGGTAACAAAGACCCCTTGTCTTCCCCAGACAACTTCTTCAACCCCGGATCTCTACCTTGCGCCTCGCGCACCCTGTCAAGCCACTCAGAATGTATGGTAAACGTGTACGCCTGAGCACGCTCCCAAAGCTGCCACCTGTGCCAAAGGCATGTCAAAACACTCTCCTCGTATCGATCCCCAACATTTCCTCCCTTAACCAACCCGGTATACTTCCTGCTCAGTGCATCGGCAACCGTGTTGCCCTTGCCAGAGATGTACTCGATACTACAATCATAGTCCTTAATGTATTCGAGCCATCTGCGCTGCCTCATGTTAAGCTCCTTCTGTGTAAACAGATATTTTAGACTCTTATGGTCGGTAAGAATCTGAAATTTGTTACCAAGCAGATAATGCCTCCATTGTTTCAGCGCATAGATCACTGCAGCCAACTCCAGATCGTGTGTCGGATAGCTCAGCTCATGCGGTCGCAACTGCCTCGACCCATAAGCTATCACATTACGATCCTGCATCAACACACACCCCAAACCAGACGTGGAAGCATCCGTATAAATCACATACGGTAAGCTCGGATCTGGAAGAGTCAGAATCAGAGCGTTAGTCAACCGCCGCTTCAACTCCTGAAAATTCTGCTCACACCTACCTGACCCTTCTTGGTCATCTGCGTGACCATATAGAAAACCCCGTACGAACCTCCGATAATATCCTCGCTAACCCCGTGAAGCTCCTAATCTCCCGCACTGTGGTAGGTTGTTTCCAGCCCTGAACTGCCCTCACCTTCTCTCGGGTCCATGCAGACCATGCTCGAAATAACGTGTCCTGAGAAAGGTGACCTCCCGGATCAGAACTCACACTTTGAGAACTTAGCATAAAGCTGATGTTCCCAAAGTGTCTGCAGAACTACCCTCAGATGCTCCCGATGCGAGTCCTCATCCCGAGAATATATCAGAATATCATCAATAAAGACCACTACAAATGAATCCAAGTACAGCCGGAACACCCGATGCATCAGATCCATGAATGCTGCTGGAGCATTGGTCGGCCCGAATGGCATGACCGTAAACTCAAAGTGTCCATATCGGGTGAGGAAAGCAGTCTTAGGTATGTCCTCCTCCTTCACCCTAAGCTGAAAGTATCCAGATCGTAGATCAATCTTCGAGAAAACTCTCGAATCCCGAAGTTGATCAAAAAGATCATCAATCCTCGGCAACGGATACTTATTCTTCACAGTAAGGGCATTCAACCGTCTGTAATCTATACAAAGTCGGAGCGTCCCATCTTTCTTCTTTACAAATGTAACCGGAGCACCCCACGGCGAAGTGCTCGGTCGGATGAAACCCTTCGCTGTAATTCCTCCAATCGCTTCTTTAACTCCCCGCATCTCGAAACGGGCATCCGATAAGGAGGAATAGATATCGGAGCGATGCGATTGCAGTAGATCTCAAACACAATTTCCGCTCTGGTGGTAATCCGGGCAACTCCTCCGGAAATACTGCGGAAAATCTCGAACCACCGGTATACTATCTAGCTTCACCCTAGTATCAGCCTTATTCAGATCAAAACATTCCCTACACCAACTATCGACAAATGGTCTAGAATCGCAACTCGTACTATGCTGTGCGATAGTCAAACCGGTCGGAGTCGTGAGAGGTATTACCTCTCCATAAACCATAATTGTAAGGGCTGCACAATCAATGTGCACAGAATTCATTGATATACAATCAATACCAATAATAAAATCATAGTTCGGAGTGTACAAAAACAACAAGTCCGATACTATATGATGCCCGCCTACGATATCGTACAACCCCGAACCATCCCATTGGAAAACAGAACTGACTCCCAGCGGTTTTACTAAATACATCTGCGGCAAAGTACTAACAGACAGTGCGAGAGATGTAACACATTTACGTGCTACAATAGAAATAGATGCTCCCGTATCAAATAACGCATGAACAGATGTATCATTCAGAAATACAGTACCTTGCAAGACTCCCTGCTGAGTCGAGCCTCCCTGCTGGCTGGGGCCCGCCTGCTGACTGGGTCCTCCCTGATGACTAGGACCTCCCTGCTCTATCTGAAAAACTCGTCCTGCCCTAGGCTGCTGCGGTGGAGGGGGTGGCTGAAGCTGCGGTCGCTGCTGAGGTCTCGGGCCACCCCGCTGAAACCCACGCCCTCGCGGCGCGTTGGCGGTGCCGAGATCTGCGGACGCCGAAGACTACGAGCCACCGCCTACCGTCTGGGGCAGTCCCACACCAGTGAGTATCGGACACGCATCGCAAACATCGGCCCTCTGCCGGTAACAAGGTCGACCGGGGTGATACCCACCACAAGTCGGACAAGGTCGTGAGGGTGGTGCTCCCCCCTGCCTCCGCTAGACTGCCCAGGTCTGTTCTGCCGTCCAGAAATCTGCCGGGGTCCCTGCTGTGTGGAACCCCTCGAACTCCCCTGACCTCTCTGCGAGGTGAGGCGACTCTCAACGTCCTCCTGCTCGAGGAGTTGAGCCTTATGAACTGCCTCCCCGTAAGTAGTAATGTCCAACGGCCTCAGAGCCCATCTGTACTCGGGGCGCAGTCGACGGATAAACCTCTTTGCTTTCTCCTCCTCCATACCGTGATATTGCGGTACGTAGTGGATAAGCTTTGTCAAACTCACGCTCATACTCTGCGACAGTCCTATCTCCCTGATGAAGCTCATCAAACTGTGCCTGACGCAGATCTCTAGCTGCAGCCCCGATAAACCTCCGATGGAACAGTTGTGTAAACTGCTCCCAGGTAACATCCACCTCCTGATCGGGTGCTAGCCCCGCATTCGCCCTCAGGTTACCCTGAAGGCTCCTCCACCAATGATCTGCTCCCTCCTGCAGATTGAACGTGGCAAGGGATACCATCACTGTGGAAGGTAGGTGTAACCTCCCGAGGAGCTTGTCAATCTCCATAAACCAGGTCTCCGCTGCCTCGGGACCTCCCCAGCCATCAAACTTCCGAACCTGCTAGGGACTAGTGTCTCAACAACCGCTGGACTGCCCAAAGACATGAACCAAAGCGGTGGTAGACCTTCGACCTGCTGTACAACCGGTGGCGAGGTATGTATCTGCTCCGCCCAGAATCCCCCGCCTCGCTCCCTATCTCTCGGAGGCGTGGGATTACGGTCCCCCTCCTCCTGTCGCAAATCACGCTGTCGGCGCGTGTTAACCATCCCTGAAACATTCCAGACCAAACAGAGTCCAGACCAATCAGTTACCTCTAATCCCTACAGAAACTAGCAGCAGCTTTCTAAGGCTCTGTAGTGCAATGCAGTACTTGACACAGAAGTTATTTCGCAAAATGGTAAAATCGTACATTTCACAGAATCACAGAAGCAATTCATGCTTATTCCATCAAATCTTTTCCTAACACACAATTTTACGTACCTGAAACTTTTCCACAATCCTTTACTTGTAATACTTTTACCAAAATCCAGAAATTCTGGATTCCGTACTCTGCAACTACCAGGATAACTTGAAGGACCAAACTTTGCTCCACAATTTTATTTTAAAGTGGTTCAAGTAAGGAGGTGGCCAATCTCCGTACCAAACCATTCTAAAATAAATTGTACAACAATAGTTGTCACTACAAGTCACCACTGACGACCAATATGGTCACTTACCTGCTCTGATACCAACTTGTCACCGCACGCCACCCGAGCCCGGTTGCGGAGGCGGGGGCGCCGGGACGTCGGAAGCGGAAGCCGGAATGATACGGAATGGCAGGTCCATCGAGACCCGCCGCGCGTAGCGGACCCAAAGAGCGAAACGATTGTGGAAGCAACCTAACAAAAATTTCGTACATATAACCAAAAAAAATAAAATCCAAACATACAATTCATGCATTAGCAACAGAGTAAGCCCCGCCCTCCGTGGACGAGTGCTTACGCACCAAAACATAAATACATACAGAGTTCACAGAACCTAGAGTGTCTAGCAAGCGCCAAGCGCTCAGAACATGCATGTAATGTAATATATAAATATATACAAATATACAATCATCACAAAGAATACGAAAGTGTGCATATGCAACTACAGAGCCAGCCCTAGATCTAAGTGTCAAAATACCTCGCGCGGGATTCAGATCGAAAAGACAAATCCCGGACCGCAAGGTGCAGCTGCTGCAAAAACACACCCAAGGTAGAAACCTCACGGAACCCTACTCCGCAGGTCGCTTATCAGGTCTACCTGAAACCCAAAAACAAAACCCGAAAAAGGGTGAGTCCTAAAAGGACCCGTAAGGGATTTGGGGTAAGGTAAGTATATGTAACCCTGCAAAACAGAAAGATAGCAATATATGCAACGGAATACAGAATATCATGCATGTACAGGAAATAGATCAGAATCCCGAAAGACGTGCGATTCTAAATCGCCATAACCCTTATAACAAATCGGAACGACAGCCTCCCACTAAGGGAGTCAGAAGCCGAAGCTAATACAGAAGCATGGTGCACCAGCTGGGGTAGCGAACCCACAACTGTCGTAGGGTTAACAGATAGAGTATGCCATAAGGCATACTCCTACAGACTACAAAATATGCCCTAAGGCATAAAATTCCGAAATACTAGCAGAACAGAAAATGAAACCAAAACATATACTTATCTTACCAAAATAACATAACCAAACCCTTACCTCTCAAGTCCAGAGTATTGGACCGATTCTGGACAACTTCCACACTACGACCCGAAACTCAGAAACCCCTCTTTTTCTCACCTCCGAAGCTCAGAATCTGTCAAACCAAGTTGAATTAGAATCCTTATCGACCACACTACCAAACTACATCCCCGACCCCAAAACCGAAAATCTGGCATAATTTCCGTAAAATTCCAAATTTCCACAGAAATGTCAGAATTTAGAATCAACCTAGACAATGCAATGTTATACATTGACAAACATCATCCAACAAGTAGAACCGACCAAAACCAACCTTAAAACCCTTCATTACCCGACATTTTCCGATAAACCCGCATAATTGCAACTTTTCCAATTCTTATCCGAATTCAACGTTTCAAACTTCAAACCACACCTAAATTCAACCCCAACACCATTTTAACATCCAATTTAACCAAAATGAAACTCCAACATGGAAAAGAATCATTCCAATAATTCGGTTCTTAACCAACATTTTACTCAACTTCCAATTCAATCCATTCAAGCTACCAAACAACCATTCTAACCACCAATTTCACTTCTAAACCAAGAATGCTATCCAATTGCATCCAAACAACAAAATCCAACATTGAACATACACCTAAATAATCGGCCAAAAGGGGGTTTTTGACTCAACTTGTTTGCCATCAAATTGAATCCATACATAAGCTTAGAATCATGCTAGGATTAACATACTTGAAGCATGAACCAAGATAACAAACACACATCATTTTGGAATTTTCCAAGAATTCGGCCAAACAAGGGATTTTCATCCAAGATGTGTTTTCCAAAATCCAACACTTGATTAACACTCCCCTACCACCCAAGAACAACATACTAAAAGATGGGAGGAAGAGAAACATCCTAGCTTATAGCTAAGAACAAACCCATCATTCTCCAAAAATCCTTATTTCTTCACTAAACCACAATTATAATGAATAAAGAGAAGAAGGAAGGATGCTTACCACAAGAAGCACCAAATTCCTCTTTGATTTCTACCAAGAAGAAGAACTTCAAGCTTGAGGGATGCTCACTAATAGAGTCGGCAGCAGCAGCAAGAGGAAGAAGAAGAAGAAAAGAGAATGAAATGAGATTTAACTCATTTCTAAGAAATAATAAGTCAATATATATCTTTTGCACTTTTAACCCATCCCTCTCTTCTTAAATAAGAAAAAGCCAAGTGTCCCTCTTAAATCTCCCAAGTGCTGCCGAAAATAACTTGCTGCCCATACTCCAATATTTTCATTTTGTAACCAAATACAATTTAATCTCCCAATTTTTCCGAAAGTTCCAATTCTTTTTGGCCCAAAAATATTTACCGAATTCCAAAATTAACGAAACTTGGACACAACCCTCAGAATATTATAACATTCATAAAACATATTTCAAAAGTTCATTTACCATTCCGGAGTGTCCTACCGAGCTCGTTGAACCCGAACCAAAACCCGACGTGCGAGCGTCTCAACCTGAACCAAAATTCCGTCACTCCAAAATTCTACAAAAATACCAATAAATTCCATCTTAAATTATAACACAACTTACCCCAAAGCCGTCAGAAAATTTCCATCCCGAGCCCCGGGAGCCGCCCGGAACCGATCGTCCCGTCCCAAATATTAAACTCCGCAAACACCTCCGGGACATTCTCACGACTCCAAAACTGCAAACGGCTTCCCAAACTGAGGTCTCGAGAGTACTACCGAGCCCGCTGTACGTCCCGAGACGACCCCGACAACCCCCGGCGCCAGAAAAATATTTTCGGCGGAAACGTCCGGGGGACCCACACGACCTCAAATACGGAAGGATTCGCCAAAATGATACTCGGATAGGGCTCGGGAGCCGTCTAAACGCCGAAAAACGTGACCCGCAGGCCAAAACCGGAGCCCCGGGTCACCCGGTCGCAACCCGCTCGGGGTGACCGTAACAACATACTAAAAGATGGGAGGAAGAGAATCATCCTAGCATGTAGTGAAGAACAAACCCAAAATTCACAAATCCTTCTCTTTTTCCTTCCAATCTTAATTCCAATAAGAAAAGAGAGCTTAGGAAGGAAACTTACCCAAGATTGAAGCTAAACCCTTGATGAATCAAGCCAAGGTGAAGAACTTCAAAGCTTGAAGAAAGCTCCCATGGAGGCGGACAGCAAGTGAGGAAGAAGAAGAAGAAATGAGATAATTCACTTAAGAAATTAATAGCCAAATATATATATATATATATATATATATATATATATATATATATATATATATATATATATATATATATATATATATATATATATATATATATCCCTTTGTTTTTCCCATACCACTCCACTTAAATAAGAAAAAGCCATGTGTCCCTTATTGACTCCAATTCTGCCGAATTAAACTGCAGTCCATACCTTGATATTTTTGTTTTGTGGCCAAAAGCAAATTAACCTTCCAACTTTTCCGAAAGTTCCAATTTTTGACCAAAAAATAACTACCGAACTCCAAATTAAATGAAACTTTGACACAACCCTCAGAATATTATAACATTCATAAAACATGTTCCGAAAGTTTATTTACAATTCCAGAGTGTCCTACCGAGCTCGCTGAAACCAAAATCCCGTCACACCAAAATTCCCCAAAAATACTAATAAAATCCATCTTGAATTATAACATAACCAACCATGGAGCCATCGGAGAAATTCCATTCCGAGCCCCGGAGTCGCCCGGACCGAACGTCCCGCCCAAAAATTACTCTCCATAAAAACCTCCGGAACATTCCCTCGACTCCAAAACTGCAAACGGCATCTCAATCTGAGGTCTCGGGAGCGCTACCGAGTCCGCTGTACGTCCCGAGACGACCCCGACAACCCCCCGGCGCCGGAAAAATATTTTCGGCGGAAACGTCCGGGGGACCCACACGACCTCAAAAACGAAAGGGTTCGCCAAAACGTTACTCGGATAAGGCTCGGGAGCCGCCTGAACGCCGAAAAACGTGACCCGCAGGCCAAAACCGGAGCCCCGGGTCACCCGGTCGCAACCCTCTCGGGGTGACCGTAACAGGAACATATGAGTTGGGACCTTGAATTTTTGCCCTGGAGCTCTTTGTGGGCGAATTAACCGGTGACCATCGTCCCACCGGGCGGCTCTCAATAAATCCCCGATTGGTGGTTCTTGTTCATATTGATTTCTCCCATGACCTTGATTGTTTTGTATCCCATTATCGTGAACTTCTTCTATATTTTCATCGACGGGAATATTGCCTCTTTCCATGTTGATGGATTGGCTTGAAGAACTAGAATCCCTTGGAATTTCTTATGTGTGCTTGCCCTTGTTTCTCAAATTCCGCAAAGTCTTCTCAATTTCCGGATCCAAACCAACAAGATGAACTTGTGAGCTTCGGGTCATAAACCGGAAAAGTTACCTACAAGTGAAGAGCAAGAACAACAATGATGTGGACATCGCCCCAAGGACTCACCAAGCGCAAGGTAACGCTCAACCTCTAGCGTGCGCGGCCCCAAATCCACTCCAAGGTCTCGGCGGGCCTATGACAAGGTCCCGGTCCAAACAAGTCCAAGCCCGTCTCAATGCGTTCATGAGACTCATGGCACAGGGAGAAGAACAAGCGCAGGCTCGAGAAAGGACCTTACAACTTCGCCAACTCGGCATTGTATTGGAGGAAGAGCACGCGAAGCCCTTTGGAGCCTGGAAGGTAAGTACACTCAAGGAAGGTGGCAGCGGCGAACCCCTCATGCGAGACTTGGAGTTGCAGGCGAAGCCTCAAGGTGACGCCATTCAATCAAAGCCTCCAGGTGAAGCCCCCGCACAAAACTGTTGGTCGCAGAATTTCCAAGAAGCCCTTCATGCGAAGCCACCAGGTGAGACCCCAGTGCGAGGATCCGAAGCGAAGGCGAAGCCCACAGGCGATGCCGCCCCCGCAAAGCCCACAGGCGAAGCCGCCCCGCGAAGCCTCCATACTTAATCAACTGCCCGACCAATCCGACCTGAAATGTCCCTTCTCTGAAGACACTCGGGAAGACAAATACTCACTTTACATGTAAAAGACACAGGAAGACTTTTAGGCTAGCTTTTGCCTTTTTACCTTTTGGAAGCTTTTTGGATAACATGCATGCAAAAGCACTTTATGCTTTCTGCATGCATGCGCAGGTGTAAGAGCCGCTTTGCCCCTCACATCACTCCTCACCATTTAAGCTAGCTTCACACACATTTGTAACTAGAACATAATTTTGAATCAAGAATTCGGCCAAAACTCTCCAAGTGAGACCTTGGCTTTTGTGTTCTCTTTTCTTGCATTTCCATCTCCCTAGTGATTCATGCAAGAGGATCCAAATATAATATCTAGTATTTCTTGATCTTGTAATCAAGAAGTGCTAGATCCCATCTCCTTTCCCAGACATTATCAAGTGCATTGCCTCACCTCGTAGTGAGGAGGTTCACTTGGCCGAAACTTGTGTCGCCTGTTTGAGTCCGCCTCCGCCAAGCTAGATCCGCGAAAGCTTGATCGCGAGTTCAAGAACCGTGATCACATCAATTGGTATCAGAGCCAAAGTGCTTGTTGGAGGTATCGTGTTAGTTGTTGATTTTCTTCAAGTAAAACCCTTTGTTATCTTTCTTACACTTGAAGAAAAATTTCGGTTGATGATCTCTTGTTGAGACCGAAGTGTTGTTGTTCTTTATTCGTGATGTTCTTGAGAAGTTTGTAAGAGAGTTATTTTCGGATATAAGAAGGAAAGTGTCATCTTGTGTGCAAAGAGCAAAAGTGAAGTTCTTGAAGAAAAAGTGTTGAACAAGTGTTCTTGAAAAATTCATGAGCGTTCTTGAGTGTTCTTATCAAAACACAAGTGAATGGTGCTTTTAAATCCGAAGATAGTTTCAGAACTCCAACAAAGAATGTTTGTGGTTGAACAAGGCCTACTCTAAGACATACCCCTACTTCTTTCAACCCTCAACTAAACCCTAAAATCTCAACAAAACTAGTTTCGAGTAACTAGTCATTTTTCTTGTATTTCAAGTTACGGTTTTACTAGTGTTATTGTTTGTACCTACTTGTATGTTCGCATTTGATCTAAGGTTGAAGTCGGTATCAAGATAAGAGAACTTGTGAAAGTCATCGAGTGAGAGAAGGCAAAGGTGGAAGTACCCCGAAAGAAACCTTTGAGCGAAACACGAGTGTAAACACTCAGGGAGTAGCGAGGTTCTAACTGTATATTTTCAGCTGCACTTTGATTGCAGATGGCTTCTTCAGATTCAACTCCTCCTCATCCATCCCAACTAGGAATGCATGACACGCTTGCGAAAATATTACAAAGGTTGGATGACTTGGGAGCTCAAGTCGCCACTACAAATGAGCGGCTAACAAGGGTAGAGGTAGCACAAGGAAAGCAACCGGAAAGTTCGCAAGTCCACGATGATGCCCATGCATCGTGGGCTCAAGGCGGGGTCACCCATACTACCCTTAATCCGACATCGGCGAAGCCACAAGCCACCCCTCATAGTCGCCCAACTCCCTCTACGAAAGTAGACCATGATGTTGATGTTTTGGATAGTGATGATCAGGCGTACTATGCGGAGCCACCACCAAAACAAGCAAAAAGAAGGGTCTTTCCAGATAGAGCTCAAGCAAGAGCTTATCTCGAGAGAGACCTTGAAGAAGAAGAAGAAGCCGAGAGAGGACGTGTCCATCGAGGTTTCAACTGAAACCTTGGAGAAAGAGAACAAGCCCAGGATCAACAAGCCCTCAACAATTTAAAGCTTCAAATACCGCCCTTCTACGGCTCCAGTGATCCGGAAGAATATTTTACTTGGATGGCCAAAACCGAGAGGATCGTTGACATGATGGGATACAATGATACGACCGCATTAAAACTCGTTGTCATTGAGTTTCACGACTATGCCCTCACCTGGTGGGAGCAAGAACATTACGAGAGAGCAAGGGACCGTGGTCGCCCCATCGCCACTTGGGAAGAACTTAAACGGACCATGAAAAGTCGGTTTGTGCCAAGCAACTACGACAGGGATTGTGCCCAGAAACTGCAACGTCTTATTCAAGGTAACCGCAGTGTAGAGGAATATCAAAAGGACCTTGAAAGAGCTATGATGAGGGCCATTGTCAAGGAGGACGATGAGGCTAAATTGGCAAGATTTTTATATGGTTTAAGAGAGGACATCGCCAAAACAGTTGAGCTGTGTGATTATCGGGATTACCAAGATCTGGTGCACAAGGCGATACGGGTGGAGAAGCAGCTGAAGAGGGGAAACTCCTATCATTCATTCCAGATGCCTACCCGGGGCTCAGGGAGCAAGTCTACCCCCTTCGCCAAGCCGACTCAAAAATCCTATCAACCAACCTCGACGATACCCCCCTCTCGCCATAATTATCCTAACACGAGGCCCCCATCACACCCTCAACCAAAAACCAGCACCTACCCTAACCATTATGATGCCCCTCGCCAGACAAGGAGCGTCGAATGTTTCAAGTGTTTGGGCAAGGGACATTATGCGAGGGACTGTCCCAACCGAAGGGTCATGGTCATTCGGCCGAATGGGGAATTATCTAGCGAAGACGAAGAGGAGGTTCCCCTTGAACTCCAAAACCCAGAGAGCGAAGAGGAAGGAGAATTGCCTATGGAAGGTCTGATCTTGGTCACCAAGAGAGTTCTGCAAAGCTCCCCAAGTGTTACTGAAAGCACTTAGCGGGAAAACTTGTTTCGATCCAGAGCATTGGTCAATGGGACTCTTTGTAGCCTCATAATTGACAGTGGAAGCTGTGTCAACGCAGCAAGCGAAGACATGGTTTCCGAATTGGGTCTTCACACCATCGTGCACCCTAAGCCATACCAACTCCAATGGGTTGATGATAGGACCTTTGTGAAGGTTGTGAAACAAGTTGAAGTGCCGATAAAGATTGGCATGTATGAAGATTCTATCACTTGTGATGTTGTGCGAATGCAAGCCACACACATTCTCTTGGGACGACCTTGGCAATATGACAAGGAGGCTATAAACTATGGCAAGGCCAACAAATACACCCTCACCTATCTCAGTCGATCCTACACGCTGCTTCCCCTCACACCAACCCAAGCCCTACAAGACCAAGTTCACCTGGCGAGTAAGGCCGAGAAGAAAAGAAAGAGCGAGGGCAGAGACAAGAGAGAAAATGGAGAGAGGGTTCAAGGAACCTTGAGTGAAAAGAAAGAGTGTGCATTGATGGGAAACACCATGAGTGAGCAAACGAGAAAACAAGAGTGCATCCCTCCCATGGCCAAAGAGAGAGACTTCAAAAGAGCACTTTTGGGAAACAAAATTTGTTTCCTCATGATTCCAACTCATTGCATGCTAACTCTTGAAAACGTAGCTTCTCTACCTTCGTATGTGCAGGAAGTTCTGAAGGAATTCGATGAAGTATTCGATGAACCGCGAACCCTTCCTCCCTATCGCGGCATAGAGCATCAAATAGACTTACTTTCGGGTGCGCCTTTACCCAACAAGGCCGCCTACCGAACCAACCCCCAAGAGTCCAAAGAGGTCCAGTCGCAAGTGCAAGAGCTACTTGATAAGGGATTTATCCGCGAAAGCCTCTCGCCCTGCGCGGTACCAGTCATCCTCGTGCCCAAGAGCGATGGCACTTGGCGAATGTGCATGGACTGCCGCCCCATCAACTCTATTACTGTAAAGTATCGCCACTCTATACCTAGACTTGATGACATGTTGGATGAATTGAGTGGTGCTTGTGTGTTTTCAAAAATTGATCTTAGAAGTGGCTATCACCAAATTCGAATGAAGGAAGGTGATGAATGGAAAACTGCATTCAAAACTAAAATTGGTTTATATGAATGGAATGTCATGCCCTTCGGATTATCTAATGCACCTAGTACCTTCATGCGCCTAATGAATCATGTTTTACGGCGATTAATTGGAAAATTTGTGGTAGTATACTTTGATGATATACTCGTATATTCCAAGAATCATGATGAGCATGCTGAACATTTGAGGCAAGTCCTCGGCACACTTATGTTAGAAAAATTGTATGCTAAATTTGAGAAGTGTGTCTTTGCGTCAAATGAGGTTAGCTTTCTTGGATACATAGTTGGTGCAAATGGTGTCAAAGTTGATGAAAATAAAGTAAGTGCCATTCGAGATTGGTCTACTCCTAAGTCATTAACTGAAGTAAGATCCTTTCTAGGACTTGCTAGCTTTTATAGGAGATTTGTTAGGGATTTCTCTTCCATAGCCGCCCCTTTACATGAACTAGCTAAGAAGAATGTAGTATTTGAATGAGGTCAGTTGCAAGAGGAGTCTTTTAATGAATTAAAATCTCGGTTGACGAATGCACCCTTGCTTACTTTGCCAAACTTTGACAAAGTTTTCGAAGTAGAGTGCGATGCGAGTGGGATAGGCATTGGTGCTGTTTTGCACCAAGAAGGCCGCCCCATCGCCTTCTTTAGTGAGAAGCTAGGTGGAGCAACTTTGAATTACTCCACATATGATAAAGCGCTATACGCTCTTGTGAGATCATTGCAAACTTGGAGTCATTATTTACTGCCTAGGAATTTTTCATCCACACGGACCACTTGTCTTTGAAGTACCTTCAAGGACAAGGAAATTTGAACAAGAGACATGTTAGGTGGGTAGAGTTCGTCGAGTCCTTCTCCTATGTCATTAAGTATAAAAAGGTCAAAGAAAATGTTGTTGCTGATGCGCTTTCTAGAAGATATGCTCTACTCATGACTCTTGACACAAAAATTGTTGGCTTTGATTGCTTGAAAGGCATGTATGAGCATGATGTGGATTTTGGTGAGATATTTGCTAATTGTGCTAAAGGAAGCCAAAATGGCTACTATGTGTTTGATGGCTTCCTGTTTAAGTTCAAAAGGTTGTGCGTTCCAAGGGGATCAATACGAGAAGTCATCATCAAAGAAGCACATGGAGGCGGCCTCATGGGACATTTCGGTGTCCAAAAGACCCTTGAAGCCGCAAAAGAAAACTTCTTTTGGCCAGGCATGAAGAAGGATGTCACCAAGGTCTGCGCAAGATGTGTAACATGCCACCAAGCCAAGTCCACTCTCCAACCAAAAGGGAAGTACACTCCTCTCCCTACACCTTCATTTCCTTGGGTTGATATAAGCATGGATTTCATAAGTGGTTTGCCTAGAACATCACATGGTCATGATGCTATATTTGTTGTAGTGGATAGGTTTTCAAAGATGGCACATTTCATTCCATGTCATAAAACTGATGATGCATCGCATGTGGCTGATTTATTCTTTAAAGACATTGTGAAATACCATGGCCTCCCTCGATCTATTGTTAGCGATAGAGATTCTAGGTTCCTAAGTCATTTCTGGCGAACCCTTTGGTCTAGGTTAGGCACAAGTTTGATGTACTCGACATCAAGTCACCCTCAAACAGATGGCCAAACTGAAGTGACTAATAGAACTCTCACCACTATTTTGAGAACCCTCCTTAGGAAGAATTTGAAGGAATGGGAAAAGTGCTTACCCCATGTTGAATTTGCTTATAACCGAGCTTACCATTCCTCTACATCCTATAGTCCATTTGAGATCGTATATGGTTTCAACCCTTTAGCCCCTTTGGACTTGGTAGCACTGAATCATACTGAACAGATGGATGTAGATGGGAGAAAGAAAGCCCAACACATGAAGGACTTGCATGCTAAGGTTCACAAGCAACTTGAAAAAGTTAATGAATCTTATGTAAAGAGGGCCAATAAGGGTAGAAAGTTTAGAAGCTTTCAAGTTGGGGACTGGGTGTGGTTGCACTTAAGGAAGGACCGGTTTTCCCAAGCTAGAAAAAATAAACTTGCACTTAAGGATGACCCTTTTCAAATCACTAAGAAAATTGGTGAAAAAGCATATGTACTTGACTTGCCTTGTGATGGATCTTATAACGTACATGCAACATTTAACGTGTGTGATTTGGCACCTTTTGAAGGTAATGAAGATTATGAGAATCCGCGGACGGATTCTTTTGAAGAGGGAGAGTATGATGTGGACATCGCCCCAAGGACTCACCAAGCGCAAGGTAACGCTCAACCTCAAGCGCGCGCGGCCCCAAATCCACTCCAAGGTCTCGGCGGGCCTATGACAAGGTCCCGGTCCAAACAAGTCCAAGCCCGTCTCAATGCGTTCATGAGACTCATGGCACAGGGAGAAGAACAAGCGGAGGCTCGAGAAAGGACCTTACAACTTCGCCAACTCGGCATTGTATTGGAGGAAGAGCACGCGAAGCCCTTTGGAGCCTGGAACGTAAGTACACTCAAGGAAGGTGGCAGCGGCGAACCCCTCATGCGAGACTTCGAGTCGCAGGCGAAGCCTCAAGGCGAGGCCATTCAAGCAAAGCCTCCAGGTGAAGCCCCCGCACAAAACTGCTGGTCGCAGAATTTCCAAGAAGCCCTTCATGCGAAGCCACCAGGTGAGACCCCAGTGCGAGGATCCCAGGCGAAGGCGAAGCCCACAGGCGAAGCCGCCCCGCGAAGCCTCCATACTTAATCAACTGCCCGACCAATCCGACCTGAAATGTCCCTTCTCTGAAGACACTCGGGAAGACAAATACTCACTTTACATGTAAAAGACACAGGAAGACTTTTAGGCTAGCTTTTGCCTTTTTACCTTTTGGAAGCTTTTTGGATAACATGCATGCAAAAGCACTTTATGCTTTCTACATGCATGCGCAGGTGTAAGAGCCGCTTTGCCCCTCACATCACTCCTCACCATTTAAGCTAGCTTCACACACATTTGTAACCAGAACATAATTTTGTATCAAAAATTCGGCCAAAACTCTCCAAGTGAGACCTTGGCTTTTATGTTCTCTTTTCTTGCATTTCCATCTCCCTAGTGATCCATGCAAGAGGATCCAAATATAATATCTAGTATTGCTTGATCTTGTAATCAAGAGGTGCTAGATCCCATCTCCTTTCCTAGGCATTATCAAGTGCATTGCCTCACCTCGTAGTGAGGAGGTTCACTTGGCCGAAACTTGTGTCGCCTGTTTGAGTCCGCCTCCGCCAAGCTAGATCCGCGAAAGCTTGATCGCGAGTTCAAGAACCGTGATCACATCACGCAATGGCAAGTGAAATTTAACTAAATGATGGCAATTAACTAGAGTGAGAATTGTGGTTGAGCTATACTAGCATGCAAGTGAGTTGAGTTGGTGATGAAATTCGATTACTAAAAGCTCCTTTGGTTGCCTAGGATTGATGACATTGGATGACATGCTAGGTAGAGATTAATGCAATGATGGAGGAGATTAGATGACATTCAAACTCTAACTTACTAAGCTAGAGTTATCCTTACCATAAATAACCAAATGAAATCTCTCCATTTGCACCACTTATGGAAGCCCTAAGCAAGTCCAATTAAAGTCTCCTAATAATCTAGATTACCTTACTCAAGTAATCCTAGAATACCTAATCATTTCTCATGGTAAATTCAATGAAATGCTCTCTCAAGCATTTCATCAAACACTTGGTGGGTGATAAGGAAATGTAAGCTTCCACCTCCATTTACACCTTCTTAAAGCTCAAGAAATGATCACTCATCATGCATGAACATCTACCCAACATAATTACATCATCCAACAATCATGCAACTACCTAAACAACCAAGGAGATGAGAAACTACTCCCTACTCATGCTCAACACGTTTTTCCCAATCAATATGAACACAAATGTAAAATGGAAGTAATAAGGATAGAAGGAAGCTTAGAAAATGGTGTAGGATCCTTCAATCTTCCAAAATACAAGCCAAATCCGAATTAGAGTGAGGTATGAGTTGAGAGCTTCAAAAACCCAAGCAAAACTAAAAAGCTGGGAATAATAATGAGAGAGGTTTCAATTTGCTTACAAAGTACCAATTTCATGCTTCATATCACTCATATTTCATGCTCCATATCACTCATAATCAGTGCAAAGTCTGAGAAGTTAGCTTGTGAGAGTCTCCTTGAAGATTGTTGGTCAGTGGAAGCGGAAATTCAGGAGAGTTGGTGAAGAGAAATGAAATAAAACGAGTTTGGAAGTCTAATTATCGAGGTGGAGCATTTCAGGAAATTAGGGTCAGGCGACCGCCTGATCCAAGGTTCGGGTCGCCTAACCCTTCACCTGGCATGATGATAGCCGCATTCCTGAGGCAGGAGGCGAACTCTCAGTTGAATGGTGATGATGGTGGTGTTCTTGAGAGCTCCAAGCTTGCTGTTCAGAGTAATCTATGGAAGACAAAGAGAATACTCAGAAGTAGCAAGAGAGGAGTGGGGGCGTGTAGTAGCTTACCCAGTTTTGGGTGGAAATCACCGTATTTATAGGGTGATGCCAGGAGGAGCCTCCCCCAGTTGAAGCCTTGGACAGGCTGTGAGACAAGTCTGTCAGACTTTTAGGAGATAAGGCGGCTGTGATGATGAAGATCTCAGCAAACCGCCTTAGGAGATTCGCTTGTCAGAGAATGGCGTGTGATCCTGGTGAAGATCACTTAGGCTCGTGCTGACCTCCTTATTGGTCGCTTAATGTCAGATGACAGCAACTGGCGGTGAAGGCCAGCAAAGGGGCGAAGGCCCAGATAAGGCGAAGCCAATAAAGGTATAAGGGCCACACGAACCTGAGTGCAAGGGCCTTGTCTGGCGGGGCCAGTACAGGCATGAGAGACCTCGCGAAGGTGAGTTGAGACCGTAAGGGCGAGACCTGCGAAGGCGAGTGAGATCGCGGGGGCGAGACCCGCGTAGGCATAAGAGACTCGTGAAGGTGAGTGAGGCTGCAAGGGCGAGACCTGCGAGGGTGAGACCTCGCGCAGGCGATACTTGAGTTTCTGGGGGCGAGTCCTCGCGAAGGTGATACTTGAGTCCTGCGAGGGCGAGTCCTCACGCAGGCGATACTTGAGTCCTGCGAGGGCGAGACCGTGAGGGTGAGTCCTCGCGAAGGCGAGACTTAAGACCTGCGAGGGCGAGACCTTGCGCAGGCGATACTTGAGACCGTGAGGATGAGTCCTCGCGAAGGCGAGGACGCATTTGCTTGGGTAGTGTACCAAGATGCCTCCTCCTGATAGCGGAGTATGGGCAGGGTCCTGTACTCCGTATGTAGCCAGAGTAAGGGTTTGCACGGAGCGTGATGCCTTTGAAGACCATGGATGAGATTTTCCATGTGGAAAGTCTGCTGGGGCTCGCGAAGGCGGCTCACGTAGAGACCTTCCTGGCGAGACCACAAGGGGATAGCCCTTGGGTAGTGTGAGTGTACCGAGAAGAGGGCACCTGCAAGGTGTTCACCAGTTGTATAATAAGAGTGAGGTAAAGCTCAGTTTACCTTGAGCCTGTAGCCACATGATGGCGAAGGCAGAGGGGCACTTGTTGAGACAAGTGGTCTGTTGGAGAGACGAGACCCGCAACTGTTTTGAGGAGTCCATGCGGAAGGCCCGGTGAGGCGCGCAAGGGCGACTTATACAGGGACCTCCCTGAAGGAGCCAAAAGGGGATTACCATTCCACATCGCAAAGGGATTACCCTTGGGGCGGGGCGAGTCGAAGGTCAGTTGGGGATGAGACCCGTAACTACTTGTGTAGAGGAGTTCGTGTTGAAGGTCAGTTGGGCTTCGTAGAGACGAGACCCACAAAGACCATTGGCGAGACCGAGTTGATGGTCAGTTGGGGTTCATAGAGATGAGACCCGCAAAGACCATTGGCGAGACCGAGTTGAAGGTCAGTTGGGGTTCGTAGAGACGAGACCCGCAAAGACCATTGGTGTCACCGCACGCCACCCGAGCCCGGTTGCGGAGGCGGGGGCGCCGGGACGCCAGAAGCGGAAGCCGGAATGAATAGGAATGGCAGGTCCATCGAGACCCGTCGCGCGTAGCGGACCCAAAGAGCGAAACGATTGTGGAAGCAACCTAACAAAAATTTCGTGCATATAACTGAAAATAAAATCCAAACATAACAATTCATGCTTTAGCAACAGAGTAAGCCCCGCCCTCCGTGGACGAGTGCTTACACACCAAAACATATATACATACAGAGTTCACAGAACCTAAGGTATCTAGCAAGCGCCAAGCGCTCAGAATATGTACAGAACAGAATAAATAAATATATACAGACATACAATCATCACAACAAACCAGAAAAATATGCACATGCAGCTACAGAGCCAAGCCTAGGCCTAAGCATCAAATACCTCGTGCGGGATTCCGATCAAGTAGATAAAATCCCGGCCCGCAAGGTGCAGCTGCTGCAAAACACAACCGAGGTAGAACCTCACGGAAACCTACTCCGCATGCCGCTTATCAGGTCTACCTGAAACCCAAAAACAGAACCCGAAAAGGGTGAGTACTAAAAGGACCCGTAAGGTATATGGGGTAAGTTAAGTATATGTAACCCTTCAAAACAGAAAGATAGCAATATATGCAACATAATACAGAATATCATTTACGTACAGAAAATAGATCGGAATCCCGAAGGACGAGCGATTCTAAATCGCCATAACCCTTATAACAAATCGGAACGATAGCCTCCACTAAGGAGTCGGAAGCCAAGCTAATACTGAAGCATGGTGCACCAGTGGGGTAGCGAACCCACAACCTGCCGTAAGGTTAATGCATGCAGTATGCTATAAGGCATACTCTTACAAACTACAGAATATGCCCAAAGGCATAAAATTCCGAAATACTAGCATAACAGAAAATGAAACCAAAACATATACTTATCTTACCAAAAGAACAGAACCAAACCCTTACCTCTCAAGTCCAGAGTATTAGACCGATTCTGGACAACCTCCACACCGTGACCCGAAACTTAGAAACTTCTCTTTTCCTAACCTCCGAACCTCAGAATCTGTCAAACCAAGTTGAATTAGCATCCTTATCGACCACACTACCAAACTACACTCCCGACCCCAAAACCGAAAATCCGTAGAGAATTTCCGTAAAATTCCAGATTTCCACAGAAATGTCAGAATTTAGAACCAACCTAGACAATGCAAGATTATACATTGACAAACATCATACAACAAGCAGAACTAATCAAATCCAACCTTAAACCCTTCATTACCCGCCATTTTCCGATAATCCCGCTTAAATGCAACTTTTCCATTTCTTAACCGAATTCAACGTTTCAAACTTCAAACCACTCCTAAATTCAACCCCAACACCATTTTAACATCCAATTCAACCAAAATGAAACTCCAACATTGAAAAAGAATCATTCCAACATTTCGGTTCCTAACCAACATTTTATCCAACTTCCAATTCAATCCATTCAAGCTACCAAACAACCATTTTAACCACCAATTTCACTTCTAACCCAAGAATGCTATCCAATTGCATCCAAACAACAAAATCCAATATTGAAAATCAACCCATAAATTCGGCCAAAAAGGGGGTTTTTACCTCAACTTGTTTTCCATCAAATTGAATCCATACACAAGCTTAGAATCATGCTAGGATTAACATACTTGA
This sequence comes from Stellera chamaejasme, assembly GCA_024586325.1. NCBI lineage: Eukaryota > Viridiplantae > Streptophyta > Magnoliopsida > Malvales > Thymelaeaceae > Stellera > Stellera chamaejasme. The sequence goes on along the minus strand of CM044981.1, from coordinate 38,882,347 downwards.
AGCATGAACCAAGATAACAAACACACATCATTTTGGAAATTATCCAAGAAATTCGGCCAACATAGGTTTTCCATCCAAGATGTGTTTTCCAAAATCCAACACTTGATTAACACTCTCCTACAACCCAAGAACAACATACTAAAAGATGGGAGGAAGAGAATCATCCTAGCTTATAGCTAAGAACAAACCCATTATTCACCATAAATCCATATTTCTTCACTAATCTTCAATTTCAACAAGTAAAGAGAAGTAGGAAGGATGCTTACCACTCAAAGCACCCAATTTCTCTTTGATTCCAACTAAGAAGAAGAACTTCAAGCTTGGAGGTGAGCTTCAATGGTGGCATCGGCAGCAGCAACAAGAGGAAGAAGAAGAAGAAGGAAAGAGATGAAAATGAGATAAACTCATTTTATGAAAATATTAGGGGGCTTCAAAGTTAGAGGATGGATCAAAACTCATCCCATGAATTTGTTTCAAAATTCATCTCAACAATTCATCACATATATTCGGATCATCAAACCACCAGCCTAACAAAACAAAACAAACACTGGTGGTCCCACCCTCACTCCCCCTCTTCCATTGGTTGCTTGGTGGGGCCCACCCCCACTTCTCTCCTCAAAATCTCACTTTTCACTTCAACTATCCGTTTTTCACATTCACTTTTTTGGTATTCATGTTAGGTCCGAATTTCTTGAGAGAGATGATTCACTGATTTTGGGGAGGTGAATTTGTCAAAAATTCACTTCCAAAAACCCAACTTTGAAGCCCCCTATTAGCCAATATATATTTTCCTCACTTTAAACCCATACTCCTACACTTAAATAGAAAATGGCCAAGTGTCCCTAATTCTCACACACATGCTGCCGAAAGAAACAAATGCTGCCCATGCTGAATTTTGGAGGTATTTCAAAAAATTGAGGTAAATATTCCCCTTCTTGATGCTATTAAACAAGTTCCCAAATATGCTAAATTTCTTAAGGAATTGTGCACCAATAAAAGAAGTTAAAAGGGAATGAGATAGTTCAAATGGGAGAGAACGTCTCTGCTGTCCTCCAAAAGAAATTGCCTCCAAAATGCCAAGACCCAGGTATGTTCACAATCCCTTGTAAGATTGGTGGTTTATGTTTTGAGAAAGCAATGATAGATTTAGGAGCATCTATAAATGTCATGCCTAGCTCAATCTATCATAGGTTAAAATTGGGATCATTTAAAGAAACTGGTGTTATACTTGAGCTAGCTGATAGGTCCAATGTTTATCCTGAAGGAGTCTTAGAAGATGTTTTGGTGCAAGTTAATGATTTAGTCTTCCCAGCTGATTTTTATATTCTTGACATGGATGATGATCACTCTTCTAAGTCAGTTTCAATCTTGTTAGGGAGGCCATTTTTGAAAACATCAGGTACAAAAATAGATGTGGCAGAAGGTAAATTGACCATGGAATTTGATGGAGAGATTATAAAATTTGATATGTATGATGCCATGCGAGAACCTTCTAAACATGCTTCTGTTTTTTCTATTAATGTGAGTGACTCTCTTACAACTCAGGTTATGGAAAGAACTCAAACAGGTAATTTCAATAATATTGGCAGATTTCTGATTTCTGAGGAAGTGAAAAACTTTATTATGAAGTTGCTTGATTTTGGTCTAGTTTTTCCATATTTTGATCAAAAAGAGGATGGTGGGAGAATTAAAATTGATTTTAGGAGATTAAATGAGAGGAGTAATTTGGAGTTTGTTCCTATTCGGGTATGGGATGGGTGGAAGATTTGTACTGATTTTAGAAATTTGAATGTTGGTGCTGAAATTTTGGAAGTGGCTGATTTGGAGCCAGATTATGGAGATTGAGTTTAAATTGGTGTCTAGCCAAAGACTTTAAATGAAGGCGCTCAATGGGAGGCAACCCATCAAAAAAAAAATCTTGATTCTTTTATTTGTGTATTAATGTCAAGTGTCTAATCATTCATTTCATTGTTACATGATCCAAGAGTAGTATGTTACGTGATGATTGGGTTATTAATTGTGTTTAATGGTGCAGTTTGAAATGCTTGTGAATTTTGGAGTTATTTGTCCTCATGGACGAACGCACCAAATGAGTAGGTGTATGCGTACTACCAGTGGATCAAATTCTGTTTTGGTTGAATTTATAAAGCCAAGCTCACTTATCACAAGTTCTTTAGGGAAGTCTCACTCCTCACTTGTACTTTAATTTTTATTTTATTCCTACATTAGGGACAATGCAGAAATAGGTGTGGGGAGGATTTACATGGTTATTTTCTTAGCTGGTTATTGATTAAAATTGCATCTTAAATTTGTTTTGGTCTGCCTGTTCTATTCAAAGTGATTCAAATATTACTTTTTGAAAGATTAGTACATATTCTCATATCTTATAAGATCTGATTTAAATTTTTATTAATTTTGCAACCAATTGCAAATTAACTCCCAATTTTTCCGAAAGTTCCAATTTTTTTGCCCAAAAATAATTACCGAATTCCAAAATTAACGAAACTTGGACACAACCCTCAGAATATTATAACATTCACAAAACATATTTCAGAAGTTCATTTACCATTCCGGAGTGTCCTACCGAGCTCACGAACCCGAACCAAAACCCGACGTGCGAGCGTGTCAACCTGAACCGAAATTCCGTCACTCCAAAATTCTATAAAAAATACCCATAAATTCCATCTTAAAATATAACACAACTTACCCCAAAGCCGTCAGGAAATTTCCATCCCGAGCCCCGGGAGTCGCCCGGAACCGAACGTCCCGCCCCAAATATTAAACTCCACCACCACCTCCGGGACGTTTCCACGACTCCAAAACTGAAAACGGCTTCCCAAACTGAGATCTCGACCGAGCCCGCTGTACGTCCCGAGACGACCCCGACAACCCCCTGGCGCCAGAAAAATATTTTCGGCGGAAACGTCCGGGGGACCCACACGACCTCAAATACGGAAGGGTTCACCAAAATGATACTCGGATAGGGCTCGGGAGCCGCCTGAACGCCGAAAAACGTGACCCGCAGGCCAACACCGGAGCCCCGGGTCACCCGGTCGCAACCCGCTCGGGGTGACCGTAACAATTGGCGCGACTGAGTTGAAGGTCAGTTGGGGTTCGTAGAGACGAGACCCGCAAAGACCAATGGCGATGAGTGGCCGGTCTGTCCGTTTAGGTACAAAGGGCGATTGGGAGGGCAATTGTGTTTGCCGTGTAACGCTGTAAGAGAAGAGCAAGTACACCAGTATTATATTGGAACTATAGTATGGAGCTTAGGACTTACTTGGTCCGTGGAGTTTGATCATGCGGATCACGGGGAGATCTGTCTTAATAGGCAGAGGCGCGTCTGCGCCGTAGATAAAGGAGAGGTGTCTCCTAGGGCCCTCCTTGAGGGTTTGGTCAGTGACCAAGTAGAGGGCCCATTATTGGGCGTCGTGGTCGGCGAATTGGGTGCCATCGTCTGTAACGATGGCGAGGGGGCTGCCGTACCGGCAAGCGAAGTCCTTTGAGAGTGATGATTTTTGGCGGAGGCGATGGGAACCAAGGGTTCCACCTTGACCCATCTAGAGAAGTAATCAACCGTGATGGTTTGCAGATGGCCAGTGAGATCAAGGCCCCACAGGGCGAAGGGCACTGGTTTTGTCAGTGTAGGAGATTCCGTAGATGGCAGCCATACTTGGTCTGGCATTGGTGGCACGTGCCCTGGCGGGGGGCCAGTAGTGTCCTTGGCGAGGGGGCCTTTTAGCCCGCCAGTAGTATCCTTGGCGAGGGGAGTGTCCAGGACGACGTGTCCCTCAAGTGCTAAGGCATCGCTGGAGGGGTGATGCAAATCTGCGATGCCATAGTTGCTTGAGAACAACTTATATGACATGTTTGCCAGAGGCAATCGCTAGTCTGGCGATTGAGGAGTTGGCGAGGGCGGTCAAATGACCTCTTTTGCGTTCATGAACCGGGATGTCGTGTTCAAGAACTGCTCCATGTTGGAGGGGGGTTGGTGTGTACCTCCACAAAGAAAAGGGAGTCCTAATGGAGACCCTGAATGGCTGTGAGCAGGCGGGCCTCCTCCCTCAGATTTGGGACATGGATGGATTCCGCCTAAAACCGTTGAATATACTCCCTAAGGGATTCTTCTTTCTTCTGTCGTATCTGAAGGAGGTGTCCTGCCGTTTTGGGAGGAGGCTTGGATATCATGAAGTGATTGGAGAAACTGCGGGAGAGTTCCTCAAAGGAATCAAACCGCTTCTCGCGAAGGGTGGCGTACCAGTTCACCGCAGCCCCTGTGAGTGTGGAGCTGAAAGCCCTACAAAGGGTGTTGTCATCTGCCCTCGCGATGGCCATCGCGGAGACATAACGTTGCAAATGAACATCTGGGTCTGATAGACCGTCGTAAGCGTATAGCTTGGGCTGACGAAACTGATCCGGAAGAGGAGTATTCAAGACCCGTTGAGTGAAGGGCTGTATCCAGAGGTGACCCAAGCCCATCCTGGCGATATTATGAACACTAGACCTCTCCTCCCTTTTCTCCATTTCTTCTATCCGCTTAGTAAGTGCTAAAAGCACAGACGGAGGAGGGTCACAATGACTTACTTGTCGCGACGGGGTGACCGGGCGTTCCGGTAGATTGGTTTGTAGTGTTCCCACACTGTTCAAAACTCCTCTAAGAGTATTAGCGAGCGTTTCGCGTAAGTTATGGGCAACCGCCTCTGTGATTGATTGCAGAATGGCCGGATCGAGGCCTGTTGGTGGAGGATTAAGCACGTTGCGATTAACGTGGGAGGAGCTCTCCTCCGTCGAATGAACCGAGAGTTCGCTCGATTGTGCGCGGACGTTGTCCGGGGAGGTTTCCGTTGATGGATCGTTGTTGGCGATCGCGGCGGGCGGATTCCTCCTTCCCTGGTGATTGCGGCTACTCGTGCTTCAAGTAGTTGGCATGGCTTACTACTTGTGGTTTTTGATATGGGTTGCAGATGAGAATTTTTCGTTTCCCACAGACGGCGCCAAACTGATAGCCGCGTTCCTGAGGCAGGAGGCAAACTCTCAGTTGAATGGTGATGATGGTGGTGTTCTTGAGAGCTCCAAGCTTGTTGTTCAGAGTAATCTGTGGAAGACAAAGAGAATACTCAGAAGTAGCAAGAGAGGAGTGGGGGGGCGTGTAGTAGCTTACCCAGTTTTGGGTGGAAATCACCGTATTTATAGGGTGATGCCACGAGGAGCCTCCCCCAGTTGAAGCCTTGGACAGCCTGTGAGACAAGTCTGTCAGACTTTCAGGAGATAAGGCGGCTGTGATGATGAAGATCTCAGCAAACCGCCTTAGGAGATTCGCTTGTCAGAGAATGGCGTGTGATCCTGGTGAAGATCACTTAGGCTCGTGCTGACCTCCTTATTGGTCGCTTAATGTCAGATGACATAAACTGGCGGCGAAGGCCAGCAAAGGGGCGAAGGCTCAGATAAGGGGCGAAGGCCCAGATAAGGCGAAGCCAATAAAGGTATAAGGGCCACACGAACCTGAGTGCAAGGGCCTTGTCTGGCGGGGCCAGTACAGGCATGAGAGACCTCGTGAAGGCGAATTGAGACTGCAAGGGCGAGACCTGCGAAGGCAAGTGAGATCGCGAGGGCGAGACCCGCGTAGGCATAAGAGACTCGCGAAGGCGAGTGAGGCTGCAAGGGCGAGACCTGTGAGGGCGAGACCTCGCGCAGGCGATACTTCAAACTCTGGGGGCGAGTCCTCGCGAAGGCGATACTTGAGTCCAGCGAGGGTGAGACCTCACGCAGGCGATACTTGAGTCCTGCGAGGGCGAGACCGTGAGGGTGAGTCCTCGCGAAGGCGAGACTTGAGACCTGCGAGGGCGAGACCTTGCGCAGGCGATACTTGAGACCGGGAGGATGAGTCCTCATGAAGGGGAGGACGCATTTGCTTGGGTAGTGTACCACATGATGTCTTCTTGAAAGCAGGGGCTAGGCGACCGCCTGATCTAGGAGGGGGCTCGCTTGGATCTCGCCTGGACGCCTATCTCTTGTAGCTGGGGGGGCGGGCGACCGCCTGATCCATGAGGAGAGCACGCCTGGCTCTCACCTGGGCGCCTGTCTCTTGCAGCTATGGGTCGGGCGACCGCCTGATCCAGGAAGGGGCTCTCCTGGAGTCCGCCTGGCTCCAAGAACTTTCGAGGGATTTCTTTAGGTCCGGGCGACCGCCTGACCCTAGGGCTTGGGTCGCCTGGATCTCGCCCGGGCCCCTTTTCTTCACCATTTCTTGAACTTTTCTAGATTCTTCAATTTGGTTCTCCCTATCCATGAACAAAGGTCTACACTTTTTAGACCGCATGCATTCCTCGAGTATAAATTCATTGTTAATTGCATACAATACTCTAGGAAGCATGTCATGAATTTTTATCGACTTTTGTTCATGATTACGATGCATATTGGAGTTATTATGCTCCCCCATTTGTATGCATCGCCACCGCGACCCCCCCTAGTCTCCACTGATGAGCTTTCATTCACTAACCCCTAATGTTCTGTAAAAGTTTGTTGTGCTTGTTTCATTTGCAGAAATTTCTTCCCTTTAGATTCGAGGACGAATCTTTTTAAGAGGGAGGGAATGATGTGATCATGAGAGCCGCAAGCAACAACAAAGTATCCCAGATGAAGAGGCAGGCGAATGAAGCTCGGAGCAACTCCGTGGCGAGGAGGTTCATAGGCTCAGGCAGCCTGATCCATGGTTCAGGCGATCACCTGACCAGGAGAAGGCAACGCCTATGCGAGGACTCCTCAAGAGGCCTCAAGGCAAAGGCAAGGCTTCCCAAGCGATGACATCCGGCAATGGCGAAGCCCTCAGGCGAAGCCATTCCTGAGGAACCTCAAGGCAGACTGGACTTCATCATGCGAAGGCACCTAGGCGTTGGCGAGGCCCTTTGGCAAAGCCGCCCCTGTGCAGCCTCAAGGCGAGGGCTAGGCTTCTTAAGCAAAGGCATCTCGGCGATGGCAAAGTCTTCGGGCGAAGCCATTTCTGAGAAATCTCACGGTGAAGCCCTCAAGCAAGAAACTCCAAAGTACAGACTTCAAAGTGAAGGTAAAGTCTTCTTCGCGAAGCCTCCAGGAGAAGGTGAGGCCTTTTGGCGAAGCCATCTCCGCAATGCTTCCGAGCGAAGGCGAAGCCTTCAGTGCGAGGCCTTCCAGTTCAAAGCGGAGCCCTGGCGAAGCCACCTATGCTCAATAAAGCAGCCGACCATCTCCAACCACTCCCATCCCATCTGGAACACTCCCTCCTTTCAAGCCGACACTTGGGAGTATTATATTGTTTACTTTAGCTTTTACCTTTTAGGATAGCATGCCTGATTGAGGCACTTTATACCTTTTAGCATACCTGCGCATTTGTCAGAGACTGTCCCCTCTCCCTCCTATAAAAGGGGCAGCAAACTATTTTGTAACGTAGAATATATGTAAAGCTTAAGAAGGACAATTCCTTAAGCTCCGGTTCTCACCCCCCCTACTATTTTCCGCCATTCCCCTTGATAGATTGAATATCATCAAGTTTAATATCTAGTATTGCTCAATCTCGTAGTTGAGAGGTGCTAGATCTTCCATACTCCCTGTGCTTATCGCAGATATTGCCCAACCTCGTAGTTGGGAGGTGTCCGTGGCCGTCTCTATCCTTCTTTGTTCAATCGACTCCACCGAGCTAGATCTGCGCTTCCGCACGATCTCGCGGATTCGCGTCAAGCGTACCGTGATCGTATCTGTCGAGCAACCGAGAGATTTCTGCAACAGGCCGAGACTTCCATACAGGGCACCAGCGGGACAATGACCACCACAAGGTAGTGCTAGACAGCAGCCGCAACAGCCACTACTTCCACCCCCTCCGCCACCGGTACAGAGGGCTGATAGTGTATTTTAGATTGAGGAAGGCGAGTCGGCACAACAAGGAGCACTTAAAGGTACTTTACTTCTGAATGGTATGCCTGTGACTGTTCTTTTTGATACGGGTGCTTCCATATCTATTATTCCACATAGATACGTTAGATCCCGACATGTGTCTATCTGTTCTATGCCCCATATCGCATTGATTAAAACTATTGGGAGTCAGTGTTTATTTTCAAATGAGATAGCTAGAGATTGTGTGATTACCTTGGGAAAGCATCAGTGTTACAATCGCCGTGCGCCGGACGACTTCCGAGATATTTTCCATGAGATTTCCGATCTGTTTTCAGATTTCTGTGAATATCGGGACTTGAAATTAAACATGTTAGACATGTTTTCTGTATGTTATGAAGTTCCAGAGTTAGTATCAGAGTTTCAGTTCTGTTGGAAATTCCGTTAGGAAGTTATGCAACTTACGGTTGGATGAAATCGCAACTTTGCAAAGTTTGGGGGCCAGTTTCTTAGTATGGAAAGTTTGAGAGGTTTCCTCTCCCATAAGGAAAATGAAGTCGGTTAAATGGTTTAGAAGGAGAGAGAAATGAATAGAACAAAACGTTTCTCATTTCAGAACTTTCTTTCACTCTCTCATCCACTTTCTCTGTGAATGCTCAAGTTGAAGCTCAAAGTGATTTCCACCAATATTGGTCCAACTTCTGAGGTAATGGATTTTGTTATTCACAGTGAGGAATTATACGTTTCCTACATATCAGATTTCTTATTGCATGTTCTGTTGATCAGTTGTGAAGAGAGATAGAATTGAAAATCTGCAGGAACCGGCATCACGGACGCTGCCCTCCACCGCGGTTTCGTGATTGCGTTGCTTGTGCGTGACACGAGTTGATTGCGTGGAAATATGCAGTGTTTAAGGTAAGAGTTCAGTTTTTCCGTGATCCTGTGTTTCTGGGATGCATATAAAATGCATATCGGGATAAATTGGGGTTAAGTTTGGCTAAGGGGTATGTCTGAGGGTCATCGCCGATCTGGGAAAGAAGCTTCCCATGAATCTGGGAAAGGATTCGCATGAGTTTGCGAAGAAGCTTCGCATGAATCTGGGAGAAGCTTCGCATGAGTCTGGGAGAAGCTTCGCATGAATCTGAGGCTTCGCTTGTATCTGAGACTTCGTATAAATCTGAGTTGTTATGGATGCTTCGCGATGGAGGATCCCATGGCCAGCTTCACCTTGGGGTTTTCGCATTTGCTTGGAGGTTCTGCCGGAAGGACTTCACCTTCGCTTTGAGAGGCTACGCATTCACTATGGGAGTCCTCGCGTTTGTTCTGAGAGGCTTCGCTTTCGCACTAAGGCTTCGCCTTCACATTGGAGCTTCGCCTTCGCCAAGGTGTTTCCTCACCCCCGCACTTTCAATATTGCGATGCCACCCTCAGCTCCCTTTAGCCTCGGTAACACCAAGCTTAACTTATGGCATAGATTAGGTATATGCGTGGATCTGGGAATCTGTTCAAGATAACTTGCTTGACAAGTTTCCTTCTGTATCTGTTATCTGAATCTGTTCTGTTCGGCAGCGGGGAATCCAGACCCCGGGCTGGTACATGCCTCTGATTACTATGATAATTCTGATATTCTGATACTTTGATATTCTGAAATCCTCTTCTGTAAGGTTGAGAGCCTCAGAGGTCTGCCGAATCTGTCTAACAAATGATAATGCTTTTATTATTATTATTATTGTCTGTTTGTATCTGTGTTTTCTGTGCAAGTATATCAGTTCTGAGTATTCTGTACTTCTGAGATACCCTATCCTATGCTAGACCCTTACTGAGTTCTCATCGAGGAATCATGTAACCGCACGCCACCCGAGCCCGGTTGAGGAGGCGGGGGCGCCGGGACGCCGGAAGCGGAAGCCGGAATGAATAGGAATGGCAGGTCCATCGAGACCCGCCGCGCGTAGCGGACCCAAAGAGCGAAAGGATTATGGAAGCAACCTAACAAATATTTCGTGCATATAACTGAAAATAAAATCCAAACATACAATTCATGCATTAGCAACAGAGTAAGCCCCGCCCTCCGTGGACGAGTGCTTACGCACCAAAACATATATACATACAGAATTCACAGAACCTAAGGTGTCTAGCAAGCGCCAAGCGCTCAGAACATGCACAGAACAGAATATACGAGTATATACAAATATACAATCATCAGAGCAATACAGAAAGTGCGCATATGCAACTACAGAGCCAGCCCTAGATCTAAGTATCCAAATACCTCGCGTGGGATTCAGATCCAAAAGACAATCCCGGGCCGCAAGGTGCAGCTGCTGCAAAAACACACCCAAGGTAGAAACCTCACGGAAACCTACTCCGCAGGTCGCTTATCAGTGTCTACCAAACCCAAAAACAAAACCCGAAAAAGGGTGAGTCCTAAAAGGACCCGTAAGGGATATGGGGTAAGGTAAGTATATGTAACCCTGCAAAACAGAAAGATAGCAATATATGCAACAGAATACAGAATATCATGTACGTACAGAAAATAGATCGGAATCCCGAAGGACGAGCGATTCTAAATCGCCATAACCCTTATAACAAATCGGAACGACAGCCTCCACTAAGGGAGTCGGAAGCCGAAGCTAATACAGAAGCATGGTGCACCAGCTGGGGTAGCGAACCCACAACTGTCGTAATGTTAACAGACAGAGTATGCCATAAGGCATACTCCTACAAACTACAGAATATGCCCAAAGGCATAAAATTCCGAAATACTAGCAGAACAGAAAATGAAACCAAAACATATACTTATCTTACCAAAATAACAGAACCAAACCCTTACCTCAAAATCCAGAGTATTAGACCGATTCTGGACAACTCCTACACCGTGCCCCGAAACTTAGAACTTCTCTTTTCCTAACCCCCCGAGTGGGTTGCGACCGGGTGACCCGAGGCTCCGGTTTTGGCCTGCGGGTCACGTTTTTCGGCGTTCAGGCGGCTCCCGAGCCCTATCCGAGTATCATTTTGGCGAACCCTTCCGTATTTGAGGTCGTGTGGGTCCCCCGGACGTTTCCGCCGAAAATATTTTTCTGGCGCCGGGGTTGTCGGGTCGCCTCGGGACGTACAGCGGGCTCGGTAGCACTCTCTAGTTCTCAGTTTGGGAAGCCGTTTGCAGTTTTGGAGTCGTGGAGACGTCCCGGATGTGGTTGTGGAGTTTAATGTTTGGGACGGGACGTTCGGTTCCGGGCGACTCCCGGGGCTCGGGACGGGAATCCCGGGGCTCGGGATGGAAATTTTCTGACGGCTTTGGGGTAAGTTGTGTTTTAATTTAATATGGAATTTATGGGTATTTTTATAGAATTTTGGAGTGACGGAATTTCGATTCAGGTTGACACGCTCGCACGTCGGGTTTTGGTTCGGGTTCAGCGAGCTCGGTAGGACACTCCGGAAAGGTAAATGAATTTCTGAAAAATGTTCTGTGAATGTTATAATATTCTGAAGGTTGTGTCCAAGTTTCGTTAATTTTGGAATTCGGTAATTATTTTTGGGCAAAAAGAATTGGAACTTTCGGAAAAATTGGGAGTTAATTGGCAAATGGGTGCAAAATTAATAATAGAGAGTATGGGCTGCAGCAGACTTTCGGCAGCATGTGGGGAGGATTTGGGACACTTGTCCATTTATCATTTAAGTTGGAAAAGAGAAGAAATATATAAGAGGATAATTAGTATGAAAATACAAAAAAATTTCATTTCATTTCATTCTTCTTCTTTCTTTCTTCTCTGCCGCCATAGCTATCTCCTCCTAAGCTCCATGTTCTTCATCTCTCTTGCTGAAAACTTCAAGGATTTGGGTTCAAGAATTGGTAAGCTTCTTCCTTTCATCTTTATTCTAAGTTGGAAACAAGAAGTAGGGAAGAAAAGAGAGCAAATAGCTTGTTTATGGTTTGTTCTTGGCTACAAGAAATAGTGATCCTCTCCCTCTCAAATTTTAGTATGTTGTTCTTGGGCTTGAGGGGAGTAGGAATCTATGGTTGGTTGTTGGAAAACTTCATGGATGAAGAAAACCTAGGGGGTGCCGAATTTGAAGTGAATTTTCCAAAATTGTGTGTGTTTGTGTTCTTGAATCATGCTTCAAGTATGTTGTTCCTAGCATGATTCTAAGACTATCTATGGTTTTAATTTGATGGAAAACAAGTGGAGTAAAATTCCCCTAAATGGCCGAATTTATCAAGCTAGGGTTTATGTGGATTTTGGTTGATTTAAGTGAAATTGGTTAGTAATCTTGGTTAAGAAGTGTAATTGGTAATTAAAGAGAGCTAATGGAACTTTGTTTGGATTGAAATGGAAGTTGGGTGAGAAATCCCTAACTTGGCCGAAATTATTAAGGAAGAGGTTTTGTGATTTTGGTGTAATTGGTTAGTAATATTGTTTAGGTAGTGTAATTGGTGATTAGTGTGGTTAATTAGAAGCTTGAATGGTTTGATTTGGAGGTGTGGTGAAAAATTGGTTAAGGGCGAAATGTTCAAGTGATTCTTTTTCTATGTTGGTGATGTGTGTTGATTGAATTGGATGCTAAATTGGTAATGTGGGTGGAAGTAGGTGCGTTATGGCGTTTGAAATACCATTTTCGGGTTAGAAATGAGAAAGTTAGTTTTATACGGGTTTACCGGGAAAAGTGTCTGGAATGCGGGTTTAAGGGTTGGAATATGTTTGTGGGAGTTGGAATAACAAGGTTCTAGCTCGGTTCGTAAAACCGATCTTTCTGTGGAATTTTCAGGGAAAGAGCGGGTTTTTGCGGAAATAGATATATGGGGTTAGTTTGGAAGTGATCTGATCCAACTATGGTTGTACAGATTGAATCTGCGTTGGTTGAGTAGCACGGACCCGTAGGAGCCAAGTTGTGCATTTCGGGTCGGGAGTCGGGATTTTCCGAGTTTTGGGCTGCGGGGCAGCGTTTCTGAGGTAAGGGCTTAATTTGGTAAAATGTACGTTTGTTCTGCTCCATGAATGTTATCATGTATGATTCTCTGCTTTGTGTTTGTATGTTTTATTTATATGTTCGATTACGTGGCGAGGCCCGTATGGTTGGAGTGACCACGGGTGCTCCTTGGTTCGCATTCGCGTATCCGCACCGGGAGTGCCGATACGTATTCGCAGTTCGTGACCCTACGGCAGTTTGGGGATCGCGACCCCAGCCGGTACCGTGCTATCTGCTCTGCTCGACCAGTATATTCGACCTCTGCGAGGGGTCGTTCTGGTCGTTCTGGCGGTTGGACCGCATATGTTGGATTCTGATTTACGTTATGCTTTATGTTCATATGTACATGCATATGCTGTGACATTCTGTTTTGCAGGTTCGGATTGTCGCCCTATGGGCAAACTGCATTTTTACCTTTAGCCCTTACTGGGTCCTTTCGAGGACTCACCCTTTTATCTGTTTACCACTTTCAGGCCGTCCTGACAAGCAACCGGCGGAGTAGAGGTTCCGCGGTGCTTCCTTCATTTTGAGGTTGGGTTGCAGCAGCAGTACCACGTGCGGAGGTCGCTTCAGATTCCGCGCTAGGTATTTATAGGATTTTGATTACTGGCTCTGTAGTCAGAATCGCATGCATATAGGTCAGATCATGTTTTGTAAATGTTATATAACTTGAGATATATTCTGCTTTTGTTGTTTTTCGAGTCGAGGCGGAGCCCCGACTTGCCTATAGTAGATTTGGTTTATTGTGGACTTGGTGCTTTGTGTTTGATGGCGATAAGCGATGTTAGCATACCATGAACTGCATGTGTGGTAGAAGTAAGATGGTTAAGCATGCTTGCCTTGTATGAGTTTTAGGTTGCTAGTTGTTACTCAACGATTCTGTATTTGAGCTCGATGCTCCGCTGCCGCGTTTTCCGCCGTAATTCCTGTTTCCGACGTCGCGGCCGGCTCCGCCTCCGCAACCGGGCGGGGTGGCTGTGACAAGTTGGTATCAGAGCAGGTCGGGTCGAAGTGACCCAAGAGGTAAAGCATGGTTAGTTAAGTATGGGTTGTGGAAGGCAAGTCATGCTAGTTCATGGGTAAGCTTTACAAGTAATGACTTCAAGGGCAAGCTACTGGTTTGCACCTCATTCTGGAGTGGTTCGGTACGGAGCCTGATCAACTCCTTATTTGAACCATTTCGGAATGCGTGTGGAGCGGTGGCGGTTCTTTGGAGCATTATGGAAGGTGTGGGAGATACATGAAGTGATTTCGAGATTATAAGCATGATCTGATTCTATGTTAAGGATTATTATTTAGTTTCGGGATTCTGAAAAGGATCCTTGCATCATGCATTGCATTACACTACAGAGCCATAAAATGTTGCTGCTAGCTTTAGGAAGAGAAAGTTTATTATTGGGATTATATGGTTTTGGGTTGATCCATTTTCAGGTATGGCTAGAACACGCCGCCAGCGTGAGCAAGAACAGGAGGGTCGGGACCGGGATCCCACACCTCCGAGGGCTAGAAGGCGGGTTCGAGAGAAACCCGGGATCTCGAGCGATCACACACACCCCGAGTGATCAGCGATCGAGGACCCGCTCTGATATACTACAGTGTTGGGTCGAGTTCAGCGCATCGAGTACCTTAGTGCCAGCCCAGCGGATTCAAGGGCGGCAGCAGGCACAGGGAGGTCCGGACAGGCCACAGCGGAGACAGCCGGATCAGGAGGTGGACAGCAGCCACCTCAGTGCGCAGGATCAGCAGGATAGTGATTCTGAGGAGGGAGATCTGCGCGATCTTGAGAGTTCTCGTCGGTCCCACCACCGACGGGAGGAGCCGAGACGCCTTGATCGATGAGATCGAGACTTACGGAGCGGTTTCAGCGTTTGAACCCCCCGAGGTTCAACGGCCGTGGAGGACCTGAGGCGGCTGAGGCATGGTTTGCGGGAGTTGACAAGCTCCTTGGGAGGCTACACCTTCCATCTGAGGTGAGAGTCTCATTGGCTACGTTCAATCTGCAGGACAGTGCAGATCATTGGTGGAGGAGCCTCCAGGGCCGTCTGAGGGCCGAGGCAGCACGTGATGGGGGGCATGATTCGGACCTGACCTGGGAGCAGTTTGCTTACTACTTCCATCAGCAGTATATTGGGGATGCCGTCAGGGACCTCCGTCAGGCACAGTTCGATGATCTGGAGCAGGGGACTCGGACTGTAGCAGAGTATGAGCGGGAGTTTGACCGATTGGTCCGCTACGTGCCACAGTATTACGGCATGGAGCTGGAGAAGGCCAAGCGGTTCATTCGCCGCCTTCTCCCGGAGTACCGGTGGGCTATGAGGCCTCTGGATATCACTTCTTACCACGAGGCATGCGAAGGCCCGGCTCCTCGAGCAGGAGGAGGTTGAGAGTCGGTACCTACCACACCGACCCGGTGGCAGAGGGAGGGCTCTTGCACAGCAGAGTTCAGCGAGGTCTTGAGTAGATCAGGCAGTGCAGGCAGAGCGGCAGAGGCGCAGACTACGCCGGCCGTTCCGACTGCGCGAGTTGTGGCGGGCAGCACCCGGCCGGCCGTGTTACAGCGATCGGGGCGTGTGTCTGCGATGTGGGTCTAGCGATCATTGGATTCGTGATTGTCCTCGACGCCGGGACAGGGTCAGCGGTGCTACACGTCCGCAGCCTCGGTTTCAGCCTAACGCACCCGGGGCGCGGTTCACGAAGGCGGACCGAGGCCATCACGGCCGCAGAGACGGCCGTACCAGCCAGCCACCCTCCGCCAGCAGCCTGGAGTAGGACGTGTATTCCAGTGGAGCGGGGTGAGACATCACAGCGTGAGCCTCCACCACAGCAGGCCGGAGCAGTCGAGTGTTTGATTGAGCGTGGAGAGACTTCGCAGCGGGCACTCCAAGGTACATTACTTCGAACGATACACCTATTCGTACCTTTGATATCTTGGGCGTCTGTTTGATTGTGGCACGAAGTGTGTCGAGTCACTCCACCTGACTACCAGTGGACTTCCGAGCGTCTTCATGGTGAAGACGGCTGGGAGTCAGTTTCTGCTTTCCAATGAGATGGTACGGGACTGCGTGCTATCCATTGGCAGTCACCGGATTATGTCAGATCTGCTGGTGTTGAACACACCGAAGTATGACGTTATTCTTGGGATGGATTGGCTGTCCAAGAATTCCGTGCATATTGACTGTGCCAACCGTAGTGTTACGGTTTCTGGAGAGGTGTTACCCCTCTCAGGTTCAGATGGGACGAAGGCGGTCAGGACCAGCATGGAGCTGCAGGTTCTGGATCAGGTCCCGATAGTGGATTCAGAGGAGTACTACGGTCTGAACACGTCAGACACTCGGTTGGAGCTGGATAAAATTCCAGTTGTCCGGGATTTTCCGCAGGTATTTCCGGAGGATTTGCCCGGGATGCCACCAGAGCGGGAGGTCACGTTTGAGATCCAGTTGCAACCCGGTTCTACTCCCATTTCCATTCCACCTTATCGGATGCCGATAGTGGAAATGGTGGAGCTGAAGAAGCAGTTAGAGGAACTGCAGGAGAAGGGCTTCATCCGCCCGAGCACTTCACCATGGGGTGCTCGATTACATTTGTTAGGAAGAAGGATGGGTCACTCCGACTGTGTATCGATTATAGACGGCTGAACGCCATCACCATCAAGAACAAGTACCCATTGCCGAGGATCGACGATCTCTTTGATCAGCCGAGAGGTGCGAAGATCTTTTCAAGATCGATCTGCGATCGGGGTACTTTCGATTGCGAGTGAAGGAGGAGGACATTCGAAGACAGCTTTCCGTGACGCGGTATGGGCACTATGAGTATACGGTGATGCCGTTTGGTTTGACTAATGCACCGGCTGCGTTTATGGATATGATGAACAGAGTGTTCCGGCCGTATCTGGACTCATTTGTGGTAGTGTTCATCGATGACATTCGATTTACTCTCGGGATGAGGATTTACAGGAGCATCGAGGATTGTTACTGCAGACACTTTGGGAACACCAGCTTTACGCTAAGTTCTCAAAGTGTGACTTCTGGATCCGAGAGGTGTCTTTTTGGGGCATATCATCGGTGAGCACGGTTTGGCAGTGGATCCCGAGAAAGTTAAGGCGGTACAGGAGTGGAAGCAGCCAACCTCGGTACGGGAGATCAGGAGTTTTCTGGGGTTAGCAGGCTACTACCGACGGTTTGTGCCAGGGTTTTCCGTTTTGGCTTCCCCGCTTACGCAGCTGACCAAGAAGGGGCAGCCGTTTGTATGGACAGAGAAGTGCGAGGAGAGTTTCCAGAGGCGGCGGCGGCTGATCGGTGCGCCGATCTTGACTCTACCCGACCCGAGCTTACCGTATGTGGTCTATCTGACGCATCTAGGTCGGGGTTAGGATGTGTGTTGATGCAGGAGCGGAATGTGATAGCTTATGGGTCGAGACAGCTGCGACCGCATGAGCAGAACTACCCGACACACGATCTGGAGTTGGCCGCGGTGATTTATGCGTTGAAGCAATGGAGGCACTACCTACTCGGCAAGCAAATTTCAGATTTTCACAGATCATAAGAGTCTGAAGTATCTGTTCACTCAGAAGGAGTTGAACATGAGGCAGCGCAGGTGGCTCGAGTACATCAAGGACTACGATTGCACCATCGAGTACACCGAGGGCAAAGGTAATACAGTGGCCGATGCTCTGAGTAGGAAGTACACCGGGTGGTCGAGGAGGTAGATCGAGGATCGGACCGAGGAGAATGATCTACGTGCTGTGGCACCGGTGGGAGCGCCGGGAGCAGCTCTGTATATACTTTGACCATTCATTCGGAGTGGTTGGACAGAGTGCGAGAGGCACAGGAGAGGGATCCAGAGTTGAAGAAGTTGTCCGAGGAGGACAAAGGGGCACTTCTACCGACATTTCAGTATAGGCAGGGTTTGTTATACTTCAGAGATCGGTTGTATGTGCCAGGGGATCAGGCACTACGGGATGAAATTCTGACGGAGGCACATTCGAGTCGATTGAGCATTCATCCCGGTAGTGAGAAGATGTATCAGGACTTGCGTACCCATTTCTGGTGGCCGGGTATGCGGAGACACATTGCCACACATGTGTCTAAGTGTGCCACTTGTCAGCGGGTGAAGGTGGAGCATCAGAAACCGGCAGGGACGTTACAGACTTTGCCCATTCCAGTCAGGAAGTGGGGCAACATCACGATGGATATTCTGACTGCACTACCCATGACCCGGTCTCACCACGATGCCATCCGGGTTATCGTGGACCGCTTGACGAAGTGTGCTCACTTTCTGCCAATCCGGATGACAGACTCCCTGGAGAAGCTTGCCCATCTCGTATATCGAGAGATTGTGCGGTTACATGGAGTACCAGACTCCATTGTGTCGATCGGGATCCGCGTTTTACCGCACATTTCTGGGGCGCCTTTCATAAGGCACTGGGCACGCGACTCCATCTGAGTACAGCTTACCATCCCCAAACCGACGGTCAGTCGGAGCGGGTGATTCAGATTCTGGAGGATATGCTGCGGAGCTGTACTTTGGATTTCGGAGGGGATTGGGACAAACAGTTGCCGTTGGTAGAATTTTCATATAATAACAGTTATCAGAGTACCATCGGCATGGCACCGTTTGAGGCGCTGTATGGACGACGGTGCATGACACCGCACCGTTGACCGAGGCGTCGACAGATTGAGCTGGGTCCCGAGCTCATTGAGGAGACCACCGCAAAGATCAAGTTGATTCAGGCGCGGTTGAAGACCGCGAACGACCGCACCACCTCATATGCGAACAGGCGACGCAGAGACTTGGAGTTTGAGGTGGGCGACAGGGTTTGGCTGAAGGTGGCGCCGATTCGGGGGACAGTCAGATTCGGCAGACGGGGTAAGTTAGCCCCAAGGTATATCGGATAGGTAGGTTGGCCTACAGGTTGGCTCTACCTCCGAGCATGTCTGCGGTGCACAACGTTTTTCACGTCAGTATGTTGAAGAAGTGCATCCTGGATCCTGTGCAGACGATTCCAGTGGAGGAGGTTCAGCTGGAGCCTGATTTGTCGTATCAGGAGGTACCGATTGCCTTTCTGGGACGCGATACTCGGAAACTCCGGAGCAAGTTGATTCCCATGGTCAAGGTTCAGTGGTCACATCATACGGACCGGGAAGCGACTTGGGAAACCGAGCAGGACATCAGAGAGCGATACCCCGAGCAAGATATCGGCGTTTGATGCCCCTCTTGGAGGACCAAGAGTCCTAAGGGGAGGATGTTACGGTCACCCCGAGCGGGTTGCGACCGGGTGACCCGGGGCTCCGGTTTTAGCCTGCAGGTCACGTTTTTCGGCGTTCAGACGGCTCCCGAGCCCTATCCGAGTATCATTTTGGCGAACCCCTCCGTATTTGAGGTCGTGTGGGTCCCCCGGACGTTTCCGCCGAAAATATTTTTCTGGCGCCGGGGGGTTGTCGGGGTCGCCTCGGGGGACGTACAGCGGGCTCGGTAGCACTCTCGAGATCTCAGTTTGGGAAGCCGTTTGCAGTTTTGGAGTCGTGGAGACGTCCCGGAGGTGGTTGTGGAGTTTAATGTTTGGGACGGACGTTCGGTTCGGCGACTCCGGGGCTCGGGACGGGAATCCCGGGGCTCGGGATGGAAATTTTCTGACGGCTTTGGGGTAAGTTGTGTTTTAATTTAATATGGAATTTATGGGTATTTTTATAGAATTTTGGAGTGACGGAATTTCGATTCAGGTTGACACGCTCGCACGTCGGGTTTTGGTTCGGGTTCAGCGAGCTCGGTAGGACACTCCGGAAAGGTAAATGAATTTCTGAAAAATGTTCTGTGAATGTTATAATATTCTGAAGGTTGTGTCCAAGTTTCGTTAATTTTGGAATTCGGTAATTATTTTTGGGCAAAAAGAATTGGAACTTTCGGAAAAATTGGGAGTTAATTGGCAAATGGGTGCAAAATTAATAATAGAGAGTATGGGCTGCAGCAGACTTTCGGCAGCAAGTGGGGAGGATTTGGGACACTTGTCCATTTATCATTTAAGTTGGAAAAGAGAAGAAATATATAAGAGGATAATTAGTATGAAAATACAAAAAATTTCATTTCATTCTTCTTCTTTCTTTCTTCTCTGCCGCCATAGCCATCTCCTCCTAAGCTCCATGTTCTTCATCTCTCTTGCTGAAAACTTCAAGGATTTGGGTTCAAGAATTGGTAAGCTTCTTCCTTTCATCTTTATTCTAAGTTGGAAACAAGAAGTAGGGAAGAAAAGAGAGCAAATAGCTTGTTTATGGTTTGTTCTTGGCTACAAGAAATAGTGATCCTCTCCCTCTCAAATTTTAGTATGTTGTTCTTGGGCTTGAGGGGAGTAGGAATCTATGGTTGGTTGTTGGAAAACTTCATGGATGAAGAAAACCTAGGGGGTGCCGAATTTGAAGTGAATTTTCCAAAATTGTGTGTGTTTGTGTTCTTGAATCATGCTTCAAGTATGTTGTTCCTAGCATGATTCTAAGACTATCTATGGTTTTAATTTGATGGAAAACAAGTGGAGTAAAATTCCCCCAAATGGCCGAATTTATCAAGCTAGGGTTTATGTGGATTTTGGTTGATTTAAGTGAAATTGGTTAGTAATCTTGGTTAAGAAGTGTAATTGGTAATTAAAGAGAGCTAATGGAACTTTGTTTGGATTGAAATGGAAGTTGGGTGAGAAATCCCTAACTTGGCCGAAATTATTAAGGAAGAGGTTTTGTGATTTTGGTGTAATTGGTTAGTAATATTGTTTAGGTAGTGTAATTGGTGATTAGTGTGGTTAATTAGAAGCTTGAATGGTTTGATTTGGAGGTGTGGTGAAAAATTGGTTAAGGGCCGAAATGTTCAAGTGATTCTTTTTCTATGTTGGTGATGTGTGTTGATTGAATTGGATGCTAAATTGGTAATGTGGGTGGAAGTAGGTGCGTTATGGCGTTTGAAATACCATTTTCGGGTTAGAAATGAGAAAGTTAGTTTTATACGGGTTTACCGGGAAAAGTGTCTGGAATGCGGGTTTAAGGGTTGGAATATGTTTGTGGGAGTTGGAATAACAAGGTTCTAGCTAGGTTCGTGAAACCGAGCTTTCGTGGAATTTTCCGGAAAGTGCGGGTTTGTGCGGAAATTGTTTTCTCGGGGTTTGTTTGGATGTGTTCGATCCAACTATGGTTGTACAGACTTGATTCTGCGTTGGTGGAGTAGCACGGACCCGTAGGAGCCAAGTTGTGCATTTCGGGTCGGGAGTCGGGATTTTCCGAGTTTTGGGCTGCGGGGCAGCGTTTCTGAGGTAAGGGCTTAATTTGGTAAAATGTACGTTTGTTCTGCTCCATGAATGTTATCATGTATGATTTCTCTGCTGTGTTTGTATGTTTTATTTATATGTTCTGATTCTGTGGCGAGGCCCGTATGGTTGGAGTGACCACGGGTACTCCTTGGTTCTGTTCTGTGTATCCGCACCGGGAGTGCCGATACTTCTGTTCTGTGACCCTACGACAGTTTGGGGATCGCGACCCCAGCCGGTACCGTGCTATCTGTTCTGTTCTGATCTGTATATTCTGACCTCTGCTGAGGGGCCGCCACATGGTCGCTCGGCGGTTGGACCGCATATGTTGGATTCTGATTTACGTTATGCTTTATGTTCATATGTATATGCATATGCTGCGATATTCTGTTTTGCAGGTTCGGATTGTCGCCCTGTGGGCAAACTGCACTTTTACCTTTAGCCCTTACTGGGTCCTTTCGAGGACTCACCCTTTTATCTGTTTACCACTTTCAGGCCGTCCTGACAAGCAACCGGCGGAGTAGAGGTTCCGCGGTGCTTCCTTCATTTTGAGGTTGGGTTGCAGCAGCAGTACCACGTGCGGAGGTCGCTTCAGATTCCGCGCTAGGTATTTATAGGATTTTGATTACTGGCTCTGTAGCTGTAACTGCATGCATATAGTTCAGATCATGTAGTTGTAAATGTTTACAACTTGAGATATATTCTATTTTGTTGTCTTCGAGTCGAGGCGGAGCCCGACTTGCCTATAGTAGATTTGGTTTATCTGGTGACTTGGTGATTTTGTGTTGATGGCGATAACTGATGTTAGCATACCATGAACTGCATGTGTGGTAGAAGTAAGATTGTTAAGCATGCTTGCCTTGTATGAGTTTTAGGTTGCTAGTTGTTACTCAACGATTCTGTATTTGAGCTCGATGCTCCGCTGCCGCGTTTTCCGCCGTAATTCCTGTTTCCGACGTCGCGGCCGGCTCCGCCTCCGCAACCGGGCGGGGTGGTGACACCTAACCAACATTTCATCCAACTTCCAATTCAATCCATTCAAACTACCAAACAATCATTCTAACCACCAATTACACTTCTAAACCAAGAATGCTATCCAATTGCATCCAAAACAACAAAATCCAACATTGAACAACAACTCATAATTTCGGCCATTTGGGGGTTTTTACCTCAACTTGTTTTCCATCAAATTGAATCCATACATAAGCTTAGAATCATGCTAAGACTAACATACTTGAAGCATGAACCAAGATAACAAACACACATCATTTTGGAAAATCTCCAAAAATTCGGCCAACATAGGGTTCCTCATCCAAGATGTGTTTTCCAAAATCCAACACTTGATTAACACTCTCCTACAACCCAAGAACAACATACTAAAAGATGGGAGGAAGAGAATCATCCTAGCTTATAGCTAAGAACAACCTCATCATTTGCAAAAACTCCTCTTTTCTTCACTAATCTTCAAAACTAATGAGTAAAGAGAAGTTTGGGAGGTACTTACCACTCAAAGCACCCAATTCCTCTTTGATTCCAAGCAAGGAGAAGAAATTCAAGCTTAAGGTTGAGCTCTTCAAAGATGGCGGCAGCAGCAGCAAAGGAAGAAGAAGAAGAGAAGAAAAGAAAATGAGACAAACTCATTTTATGAGATATTAGCCATTATATATTTTCCTCACTTTATAACCCATACCCTTTCACTTAAATGAAAATAGGACAAGTGTCCTATTTCATTTCCCAAGTCTGCCGAAAGAAGCTGCTGCCCCATGCTGAAATACCTTAATTTTGTGGCCAATTTCCAATTAACTCCCAATTTTTCCGAAAGTTCCAATTCTTTTTGCCCAAAAATAATTACCGAGTTCCAAAATTAACGAAACTTGGACACAACCCTCAGAATATTATAACATTCACAAAACATATTTCAAAAGTTCATTTACCATTCCGGAGTGTCCTACCGAGCTCGCTGAACCCGAACCAAAACCCGACGTGCGAGCGTGTCAACCTGAACCGAAATTCCGTCACTCCAAAATTCTATAAAAATACCCATAAATTCCATCTTAAATTATAATACAACTTACCCCAAAGCCGTCAGAAAATTTCCATCCCGAGCCCCGGGATTCCCGTCCCGAGCCCCGGGAGTCGCCCGGAACCGAACGTCCCGCCCCAAATATTAAACTCCACAACCACCACCGGGACGTTTCCACGACTCCAAAACTGCAAACGGCTTCCCAAACTGAGGTCTCGAGAGTGCTACCGAGCCCGCTGTACGTCCCGAGACGACCCCGACAACCCCCCGGCGCCAGAAAAATATTTTCGGCGGAAACGTCCGGGGGACCCACACGACCTCAAATACGGAAGGGTTCGCCAAAATGATACTCGGATAGGGCTCGGGAGCCGCCTGAACGCCGAAAAACGTGACCCGCAGGCCAAAACCGGAGCCCCGGGTCACCCGGTCGCAACCCGCTCGGGGTGACCGTAACATCCCGGTTGCGGAGGCGGAGCCGGCCGCGACGTCGAGAACCGGAACCTACGGCGGAAAGCGCGGCAGCGGAGCATCGAGCTCAAATAACAAATAGCCAAGTGGCAACTAGCAACCCAGATACTCATTCAAGGCAAGCATACTAGAAAAATCCAACTTCTACCATACTTCCAAATCAAACCATTCAAGCTTCCAATTAATCATACTAATCACCAATTTCACTTCCTAACCAAAATTACTAACCAATTGCATCAAAAACAACAAACCACAACCTTGAACATTTCGGCCAAAAGAGGGGTTTTCTATTCTGGCATCTCCGCTCACGCAGTTGACCAAGAAGGGTCAACCGTTTATCTGGTCTGATAGGTGTGAGCAGAATTTTCAGGAATTGAAGCGGCAGTTGACTAACGCTCCGATTCTGACTCTTCCAGATCCGAGCTTACCGTATGTGATCTATACGGATGCTTCCACATCCGGTTTGGGGTGTGTGCTGATGCAGGATCGTAATGTGATAGCTTATGGGTCGAGGCAGCTGCGACCGCATGAGCTGAACTATCCGACACACGATCTGGAGTTGGCTGCAGTGATCTATGCGCTGAAACAATGGAGGCATTATCTGCTTGGTAACAAATTTCAGATTCTTACCGACCATAAGAGTCTGAAATATCTGTTTCTGTGAAGGAGCTTAACATGAGGCAGCGCAGATGGCTCGAATACATTAAGGACTATGATTGTAGTATCGAGTACATCTCGGCAAGGGCAACACGATTGCCGATGCACCTGAAAGGGAAGTATACCGGGTTGGTCAAGGGAGGAGATGTTGGTGACCGATCCGAGGAGAGTGATCGACGTGCCTTTGGCACGGTGGCAGCTACGGGAGCGTGCTCACGTATACACACTTACTATACATTACGAGTGGCTTGATAGAGTGCGCGAGGCGCAAGGTAGACATGCGGGGCTGAAGAAGTTATCCGGGAGGATAAGGGGTCTTTGTTACCGGCATTTCAAGTATAGGCAGGATTGCTATACTTCCGAGACCGCCTTTATGTACTGGGAGGATCCGGAGCTCGGAATGAGATTTTAGAGGAGGCGCACTCGAGCAGATTGAGTATTCATCCCGGAAGTGAGAAGATGTATCGGGATCTGCGTACTCACTTCGGTGGCACAGGATGAGGAGGCACATTACCACACATGTGTCTAGGTGTGCCGTTTGTCGGCAGTGAAGATTGAGCACCGAAACCGGCGGGGACACTGCAGACTTTGCCCATTCCGGTCGGAAGTGGGGCAATGTTACTATGGATTTTCTCGACCGCACCGCCCGACACGGTCCCGCCATGATGCTATATGGGTTATTGTGGATCGGTGACAAAGTGCGCACACTTTACGCCTATTCGGGTCACGGACCCTCCGGAGAAGCTTGCCCGGCTTTACATCGGGGAGATCGTGCGATTACATGGAGTACCGAGACTCCATTGTATCTCGACCGTGATCCGCGCTTTACGGCACAGTTACGGAGGGCTTTTCATGAAGCGCTGGGCACGCGACTCCATCGAGTCTGACTTATCACCCCACGATGCAGGCAGGCGGTCGGAGCGGGTGATTCGGATATTGGAGGATATCTTTGCGAAAGCTGTACTTTGGATTTTGGAGGAGATTGGGACCAGCGGTTGCCTTTGATTGAGTTCTCGTACAACAACGGCTTCGGACTACGATTGGTATGGCACCATATGAGGCGTTATGCGGGAGGAGGTGTATGACACCACACTGCTGGACCGATGCGTCCGATAGGGTTGAGTTGGGACCCGAGCTTATTGAGGAGACTACGGCGAAGATCAGATTGATTCAGGCGCGGATCAAAGCCGCGAACGACCGCACCACTACTTATGCTAACCGTCGCCGTAGGGCTCTGGAGTTTGAGGTTGGGGATAGGGTTTGGCTCAAGGTAGCACCTATCCGAGGGACAGTCAGATTCGGGAAGAAGGGCAAGTTGGCCCCACGGTATATCGGCCCATATGAGATTCTGGAGCGGGTCGGTAGGGTGGCATACCGGTTGGCATTACCTCCTAGTCATGCTGCTGTGCACAATGTCTTCCATGTTAGCATGTTGAAGAAGTGCATTACGGATCCGACTCGAGACGATTCCGGTGGAGGAGGTGCAGTGGAACCCGATCTTTCCTATCGGGAGTTACCGGTAGCCTTTACGGATAGAGATGTCGGGAGACTCGTAGCAAGTTGATTCCCATGGTCAAGTTTCGGTGGTCACATCATCGACCGGGAAGCGACTTGGGAGGCAGAGAAGGACATTCGGGACCGATACCCAGCAAGATATCGGCGGTTGATACAACTCTTGGAGGACCAAGAGTCCTAAGGGGGAGAATGTTCTGATCACCCGGCGAGTTGCGGCCGGGTGACCGGGGCTCGGTTTTGGCCTGCGGGTCACGTTTTTCGACGTTCAGGCGGCTCTCGAGCCCTATCCGAGTATCATTTTGGCGAACCCTTCCGTATTTGAGGTCGTGTGGGTCCCCCGGACGTTTCCGCCGAAAATATTTTTCTGGCGCCGGGGGTTTGTCGGGGTCGTCTCGGGGACGTCTGGCGGGCTCGGTAGCACTCTCGAGATCTCAGTTTGGGAAGCCGTTTTCAGTTTTGGAGTCGTGGAAACGTGCCGGTGGTGGTTGTGGAGTTTAATATTTGGGGCGGGACGTTCGGTTCCGGGCGACTCCCGGGGCTCGGGACGGGAATCCCGGGGCTCGGGATGGAAATTTTCTGACGGCTTTGGGGTAAGTTGTATTATAATTTAAGATGGAATTTATGGGTATTTTTATAGAATTTTGGAGTGACGGAATTTGGTTCGAGTTGACACGCCGCACGTCGGGTTTTGGTTCGGGTTCAGCGAGCTCGGTAGGACACTCCGGAATGGTAAATGAACTTTTGAAATATGTTTTGTGAATGTTATAATATTCTGAGGGTTGTGTCCAAGTTTCGTTAATTTTGGAACTCGGTAATTATTTTTGGGCAAAAAGAATTGGAACTTTCGGAAAAATTGGGAGTTAATTGGAAATTGGCCACAAAATTAAGGTATTTCAGCATGGGGCAGCAGCTTCTTTCGGCAGACTTGGGAAATGAAATAGGACACTTGTCCTATTTTCATTTAAGTGAAAGGGTATGGGTTATAAAGTGAGGAAAATATATAATGGCTAATATCTCATAAAATGAGTTTGTCTCATTTTCTTTTCTTTTCTTCTCTTCTTCTTCTTCCTTTGCTGCTGCTGCCGCCATCTTTGAAGAGCTCAACCTTAAGCTTGAATTTCTTCTCCTTGCTTGGAATCAAAGAGGAATTGGGTGCTTTGAGTGGTAAGTACCTCCCAAACTTCTCTTTACTCATTAGTTTTGAAGATTAGTGAAGAAAAGAGGAGTTTTTGCAAATGATGAGGTTGTTCTTAGCTATAAGCTAGGATGATTCTCTTCCTCCCATCTTTTAGTATGTTGTTCTTGGGTTGTAGGAGAGTGTTAATCAAGTGTTGGATTTTGGAAAACACATCTTGGATGAGGAACCCTATGTTGGCGAATTTTTGGAGATTTTCCAAAATGATGTGTGTTTGTTATCTTGGTTCATGCTTCAAGTATGTTAGTCTTAGCATGATTCTAAGCTTATGTATGGATTCAATTTGATGGAAAACAAGTTGAGGTAAAAACCCCAAATGGCCGAAATTATGAGTTGTTGTTCAATGTTGGATTTTGTTGTTTTGGATGCAATTGGATAGCATTCTTGGTTTAGAAGTGTAATTGGTGGTTAGAATGATTGTTTGGTAGTTTGAATGGATTGAATTGGAAGTTGGATGAAATGTTGGTTAGGAACTGAAATGTTGGAATGATTCTTTTTCAATGTTGGAGTTTCATTTTGGTTGAATTGGATGTTAATATGGTGTTGGGGTTGAATTTAGGAGTGGATGGAAGTTTGAAACGTTGAATTCGGTTAAGAAATGGAAAAGTTACAATTAAGCGGGATTATCGGAAAATGGCGGGTAATGAAGGGTTTAAGGTTGGATTTGATCAGTTCTGCTTGTTGTATTATGTTTGTCAATGTATAATCTTGCATTGCCTAAGTTGGTTCTGAATTCTGAAGTTTCTGTGGAAATCTGGAATTTTACGGAATTTCTGCCGGATTTTCAGTTTTGGGGTCGGGGTTGTAGTTTGGTAGTGTGGTCGATAAGGATGCTAATTCAACTTGGTTTGACAGATTCTGAGGTTCGGAGGTTAGGAAAAGAGAAGTTCTAAGTTTCGGGGCACGGTGTAGGAGTTGTCCAGAATCGGTCTAATACTCTGGATTTTGAGGTAAGGGTTTGGTTCTGTCATTTTGGTAAGATAAGTATATGTTTTGGTTTCATTTTCTGTTCTGCTAGTATTTCGGAATTTTATGCCTTTGGGCATATTCTGTAGTTTGTAGGAGTATGCCTTATGGCATACTCTGTCATTAACCTTACGACGGTTGTGGGTTCGCTACCCAGTGGTGCACCATGCTTCAGTATTAGCTTGGCTTCCGACTCCCTTAGTGGAGGCTGTCGTTCCGATTTGTTATAAGGGTTATGGCGATTTAGAATCGCTCGTCCTTCGGGATTCCGATCTATTTTACGTACGTACATGATATTCGTATTACATTGCATATATTGCTATCTTTACATTTTGCGGGGTTACATATACTTACCTTACCCCATATCCCTTACGGGTCCTTTTAGGACTCACCCTTTTCGGGTTTTGTTTTTGGGTTTGAGTAGACACGATAAGCGACCTGCGGAGTAGGTTTCCGTGAGGTTTCTACCTTGGGTGTGTTTTTGCAGTTTGCACCTTGCGGCCGGGATTGTCTTTTGGATCTGAATCCCGCGAGGTATTTGGATACTTAGATCTAGGGCTGGCTCTGTAGTTGCATATGCGCACTTTCGTATTGCTCGATGATTGTATATTTGTATATACTCGTATATTACATTACGTGCATGTTCTGAGCGCTTGGCGCTTGCTAGACACCTTAGGTTCTGTGAATTCTGTATGTATATATGTTTTGGTGCGTAAGCACTCGTCCACGGAGGGCGGGGCTTACTCTGTTGCTAATGCATGAATTGTATGTTTGGATTTTATTTTCAGTTATATGCACGAAATATTTGTTAGGTTGCTTCCATAATCCTTTCGCTCTTTGGGTCCGCTACGCGCGGCGGGTCTCGATGGACCTGCCATTCCTATTCATTCCGGCTTCCGCTTCCGGCGTCCCGGCGCCCCCGCCTCCGCAACCGGGCTCGGGTGGCGTGCGGTTACAAATCACCCTTATTCTGTTCACCTTTTCAGGCTCGTCTGATAAGAAGCCCGAGGAGTTAAGACTCTCGGTGCTTTCTGGCGTTTGTGTTTCAGGTAAAATAAGAATTCTGAATATGTCTTCTGATTTAGAAAAGAATAGTTCTGTTTGTGATATCTGCGAGATCTGATTCTAGTTCTAAACACATTCTGAAATGTCTGACAGTTGTCTTCTGTCCTCTGTCTAGCAGCAGCGGTGACCTACGTGGCGTTCTGCCTAAGGATTTGGAATTTCAGATCCCTCCAATTACGTAGGTACTTTTGGATAGTAGGTTCTGGCTTTGTAAATGTAAACGCTAGCATGTTTAGTATGTTGCATCACATATGTATCAGCTTGGAAGTGTATATTGCATCATGCATTGCATCTACATTATATAGCCTATAAGAACACCACGGCTAGCTTCTGATAGACACTTACCGTCATGTATGTGCTTTTGGTATTTGTGAATTTCAGGAAGTATGGTTAATACTCGCCGTCAGCGAGAGAGGGATTAGGGGGAGCGGGGCAGGAATCCCGACTCTCCGAGAGGGGTTCCAGAGGAGCAGGATCTGGAACAATAGTTGCACCTTCAGCAGCAACCACCTGTTGGTCTCGCACAGACTCTGGAGCAGATCTGAGATGTGGATACAGCTTTACTGCCTGTTTTGGCTCAAGTTGCTTCAGGGGTTCAGCAGTTTCCGAGCGAGGAGAATACCGTCACTCTCGCTACGGTTCATATTGATACTCCATCACAAGGGGAGGATTCCGAGAGACCCCCTCGACCTAGGAGGATTCGATCCGAGATTGGCCGTGAGGTCAGATCTGATCCCTCTGAGTACGAGCAGCACCAGGATGATGAGAGTCGGCACCATCGTCGATGACATAGAGGTGATGAGTACGATGAGTCACAGGGTTCTCGCAGGTCTCACAGGCGATTGGGTCAGCAGGAGCCTCAATTCGGGGATGTCAGATTGCTTAAGCGATTCCTACGTTTGAACAAGACAAAGTTTGATGGCAAGGGAGGACCGGAAGCCGCCGAGACTTGGATTTCTGATATGGAGAAGATGCTCAGGATGTTACACTTGCCTTCCACTACCATGGTATCCCTGGCTCAATATAACTTGACTGGCCAGGCAGATCATCGGTGGAGAAGTGTCTAGAGCGGCAGGAGGGTACAGTTTGAGCGTAGAGACGAGCAAGACCCAGGTATGGGTTGGGGGAGTTTTCCTGAGTGTTTCTGGAGTACTATATCGGTGATGCAGTCCGAGACCTTCGACGAAGGCAGTTTAATAGTCTGCAGCAGGGCGACAGGACCGTACAGGACTACGAGCAAGGGTTTGATCAGTTGGTCCGTTTTATTCCTCAGTATTATGAGTTTGAGGAGCAGAAGGCCAAGCGGTTTGTATGGGGACTACGCCCCGATATCCGATGGGCATTGCGGCCCCTGGGTATCACTACTTACAATGAGGCAGTTCAGAAGGCTAAACTTCTGGAGCAGTAGGAGTCTCCTTTTCGGCCTCATGAGAGTGCATCAGGCTCCGGATTCCAGAGATCACAGAGGCCATTCAGGAGTTCAGGGCAGACGTCTAGGGCTGGACCGAGTGACAGAGGAAAGGTCGTTGTTGCGACGTCATCTGGACCTCCTTGTCGCAGTTGTGGGACATTTCACGCCGATCGACCATGTTATCGAGAGTCTGGCCGATGTCTGAGATGTGGGTCCACGAGGCATTGGATTCGCGACTGCCCTCTGATGCCAAGACAGGAGTCTGGCAGTTTTCCTCGGGCACCGCCTCCACTGCAGCCTAGTGCACGCAAGGGGCGGGAGGCATTTCAAAGAGGTCCGTGACAGCCAGCGCGACCACCACTTCCACCACCACAACAGCCTCGAGCTGGCAGAGTCTTTCGGATTGAGTAGGGCGAATCAGCTCAGCAGGGAGGCTGAAAGGTACACTGCTTTTGAACGATATATCTGTTAATGTACTGTTTGACACCGGAGCTTCTACATTGATTGTAGCACAGAGATGTGCTAAGTCTCTGCGATTATCTGTCTGTCAATTATCTTATATGATGTACTTCTGATTAAAACTCCTGGGAGTCAATATCTGTTTTCGAATGATATAACTCGAGATTGTGTCCTAACAGTGGGAGGACACAAATTTCTGTCTGATCTGTTAGTCCTTAATGTTCTGAAGTATAATGTGATTCTTGGGATGGATTGGCTATCCAAGAACTCTGTTCAGATTGATTGTGCCCAGTGGCAGATCAGGGTATCGGGAGAGGTAATGGCTCTATCTGTTGCACCAGATGTGGAGGTTGTGAAACACGGTCTGGAGCTTCAGGTTCTGGATCTGGTCCCGATGGTGAGCAAGGAAGAATATTGTGAATTGAATCCAGCTGATACCCGAATGGAGCTGGAGAAGATTCCGATTGTGCGATTCTTTCCGCTAGTCTTTCCGGAGGATCTTCCAGGACTACCACCAGAGCGAGAGGTCACGTTTGAGATTCAGCTCCAACCAGGTTCTACTCCTATTTTTGTTCCTCCTTATCGCATGCCTATAGTTGAAATGAATGAGTTAAAGAAACAATTGGATGAAATGCTTGCGAAAGGATTTATTAGACCGAGCACTTCTCCATGGGTTGCTCCGGTTCTGTTTGTGAGAAAGAAGGATGGCACCCTCAGGTTGTGCATCGATTATCAAAAGATAAATGGCATCACAGTGAAGAATAGGTATCCACTACCCAGGATCGACGATATGTTTGATCAGTTGAAGGGAGCTAAGGTCTTTTCGAAGATCGACCTGCGGTCCAGATACTTTCAGTTACGAGTTAAGGAGGAAGACATTCTGAAGACTGCTTTCCGGACTCAGTATGGACATTATGAGTACACGGTTATGCCGTTCGTTCTGACTAACGCTCCTGCAACGTTTATGGATCTGATGAACAGAGTCTTCTGTCCTTACCTAGATTCGTTCATTGTGGTGTTTATTGATGACATCTTGGTTTATTCCAAGGATGAGGATGCGCATCAGGACCATTTGAGGATGGTATTACAGACACTATGGGAACATATGAGGATGGTATTCATGAGGTTACTTTTTTGGGTCATTTTATCGGGGAGCACAGTTTGTCAGTGGACCCCGAAAAGATTAAGGTCGTACGAGATTGGAAGCAACCCACAAACGTGCGTGAGATCAGATGATTTCTGGGGTTAGCTGGTTATTATCGGAGGTTTGTTTAGGGCTTCTCCATTCTAGCCTCACCCCTTACTCAAGTAACTCGGAAGGGACGAGTTTTTGTGTGGTCTGATGAGTTTGAGCGCAGTTTTCAGGAGCTTAAGCAGAGGCTTACCAACGCTCCAATTCTGATATTACCTGATCCGAGTGCAATGTATGTTGTCTATACAGATGCATCACGAGTCGCCCTTCGCTGTGTTCTTATGTAGGGGAATAATGTTATTGCTTATGGGTCGAGACAGCTTCGACCGCATGAGCAAAATTATTCGACACACGATCTGGAACTGGATGCAGTGATATATGCTCTGAAACAGTGGAGACATTATCTGCTCGGGAGGAAATTTCAGATTTAAACCGACCACAAGAGTTTGAAATATTTGTTCACTCAGAAAGAGTTGAACATGAGACAACGTCGGTGGCTCGAGTACACCAAGGTAAAGGTAACTCTGTGGCGGATGCTCTAAGCAGGATGTACATGGGTTTAGTCAGGGGCGGAGACACTGACCATAGAGCCAAGGAGGATGATCTGGTGTGCTTATGGCACAATTGGAGGTGTTGGGAGGACGCACAGGTTTGCACCCTGACTATTCAGTCCAGATGGTTGGATAGTGTTCGAGAAGCACAAGGAAAGGATCCAGAGCTGAGTACAGACGAGGGTTGCTGTACTTCAGGGATCGGCTTTATATGCCCGATATTCAAGCACGTTGGGGAGAGATTATGGCAGACGCTCATTCGAGTCAATTAAGCATACACCCTGGAGGCGAGAAGATGTACAAGGATCTGAGAGCACACTTCTAGTGGCCGGGCATGTGGAGAGACATTTCCACCTATGTCTCAAAGTGTGCTACATGTCATAGTGTGAAGATTGAACACCATAAGCCAGCAGGAACGTTGCAAACGTTGCCCATTCCAGTTAGGAAATGGGGTAACGTTACGATGGATTTTCTAATAGCTCTGCCTATGACGCAATCTCATCACGACGCTATTTGGGTCATCGTAGACCGATTGACTAAGTGTGCTCACTTTCTGCCTATCCGAGTGATAGATCCGTTGGAGAAGCTTGCCCATCTGTATATCAGGGAGATTGTGCGATTACATGGAGTACCAGACTCCATAGTATCTGATCGGGATCCACGCTTTACCGCAAGATTCTGGAATGCTTTTCATAAAGCATTGGGCACGCACATCCATCTGAGGACAGCGTATCTGGGAAAGAAGCTTCGCATGAATTTGGGAAAGGCTTCGCATGAATTTGCAAAGAAGCTTTGCATGAATCTGGGAGAAGCTTCGTATGAGTCTGGGAGAAGATTCGCATGAATCTGGGAGAAGCTTCGCATGAATCTGAGGTTTCGCATAAATCTGAGGCTTCGCGTGTATCTAAGACTTCGTATAAATCTGAGTTGTTATGGATGCTTCGCGATGGAGGATCCCATGGCCAGCTTCACCTTGGGGTCTTCGCATTTGCTTGGAGGTTCTGCCGGAAGGACTTCGCCTTCGCTTTGAGAGGCTACGCATTCACTATGGGAGTCCTCGCGTTTGTTCTGAGAGGCTTCGCGTTCGCACTGAGGCTTCGCTTTCGCACTAAGGCTTCGCCTTCACATTGGAGCTTCACCTTTGCCAGGAGGAGCTTCGCCTTCGCCAGGAGGAGCTTCGCCTTCGTCAAGGGGTTTCCTCACCCCCGCACTTTCAATGTTGCGATGGCACCCTCAGCTCCCTTTAGCCTCGGTAACACCAAACTTAACTTATGGCATAGATTGGGTATATGCGTGGATCTGGGAATCTGTTCAAGATAACTTGCTTGACAAGTTTCCATCTGTATCTGTTATCTGAATCTGTTCTGTTCGGCAACGGGGAATCCGGACCCCGGGCTGGTACCATGTCTCTGATTACTCTGATAATTCTGATATTCTGATACTTTGATATTCTGAAATCCTCTTCTGTAAGGTTGAGAGCCTCAGAGATCTGCCGAATCTGTCTAATAAATGATAATACTTTTATTATCATTATTGTTTGTTTGTATCTATGTTTTCTGTGCAGGTATAACAGTTCTGAGTATTCTGTACTTCTGAGATACCCTATCATATGTCAGACCCTTACTGAGTTCTCATCGAGGACTCACCCTTATTATGATCACCTTTTCAGGCTCATCTGATTAGAAGCCCGAGGAGTAAAGACTCTCGGTGCTTTCTGGTGTTTGTGTTTCAAGTAAAATAAGAATTCCGAATCTGTCTTCTGATTTAGAAAAGAATAGTTCTGTTTGTGATATCTGCAAGATCTGATTCTGGTTCTGAACACATTCTAAGATGTCTGACGGTTGTCTTCCATCCTCTGTCTAGTAGTAGCGGTGACCTACGTGGAGTTCTGTATGAGGATTTGGCATTTCAGATCCCTCCACTCACGTAGGTATTTTTGGATAGTAGGTTCTGGCTCTGTAAATGTAAACGCTAGCATGTTTAGTATATTGCATCACATATGTATCAGCTTGGAAGTGTATATTGATGAGGACATCACCATGAATCAGCCCAATCGACCAAACAAGGAATAAGAAGGTACCCAAGTTCAAGCTCGCAAGCCTCCCAATCCTCTCGACGGCCTTGGTGGACCTATGACATGGTCCCGGTTGAAACAAGTTTAAGTGAGTCTCAACGCTTTCATGGGCCTCATGGTGCGAGACGAACAAGAGGAAGTTCGAGAAAGGACCTTACAACTTCGCCATCACGGCATCATATTGAAAGAAGAGCACGCAAAGCCCTTTGGAGCTTTGAACATAAGTACACAAGGAGGAGGCATCGGCGAAGCTCATGTGCAAACATTCCAGACACGTGCGAAGCCCCAAGGTGAAGTCATGTATGCGAAGCCTCTCGGCGAGGCCCTCGCGTGAGAATTCCAGATGCAGGTGAATCACCAGGGCGAAGCCATTCCTGCGAAGCCGCCAGGAACAGGCGAAGCCCCAAAGCAAAGCCATTCATGTGAAGCGTCCAGGCGAAGGTAAAACCCCCAGGGTGAAGCCATCCCTGAAAAGCTGCCAGGAACAGGCGAAGTCCTAAAGTGAAGCCGCCCCTGCAAAACCTTCTTACCCTACAGTCTGGTCGGCTATCTAAGCCACCCGAGATGACCCTTCCCTTTTGTGAAGATACTGGGGAAGACAAATATCAGCTTTACGTGCAAAGGACATATGACTACTTTTAGGGTAGCTTTCACCTTTTTGCATTTGTGGAAGCTTTTTAGGATGACATGCATGCAAAAGTACTTTATGTTTTTGGCATGCATGCAGGGTGTAAGAGTCGTTTTGCCCTTCACATCACCCCTCTCCATTTAAGCTAGCTTCCAACCCATTTGTAAGGATAACTTGATTTTCAGAATTTGCTTCTCATTGTGAGGATAATTGATATGATCACAGCGGGTTTCGTGATCACGAACTCGGATCAAGCTTGGTGGAGGCGGTTTTACAGAAAATGGAAACGGAAACAGAGGAAGAACACGAAGATCACAAAGACGGCCAAGGGAACCTCCTCACTACGAGGTGAGGCAATGCCCTTGAAAATACCTGGGAAAGGAGATGGGATCTAGCACCTCTTGACTACAAGGTCAAGCAATACTATATATTATGCTTGGATCCTCTTGCCTGGATCACTAGGGAAATGGAGATGCAAGAATGGAGAACACAAAAGCCGATGACTCCCTGGGAGTGTTTCAGCCAAATTGCTTAAATTCAATAATATGTTCTAGGTTACAATGGTGTTGTTCCTAACTTATATAGTGGAGGGATGTGAAAAGTAAATCGACTCGATAGCCGTGCGTGCGCGCGAAGAGCAAACAGTGCTCTTTGACATGCGTGCAGAGTAAAAAAGTTTCCAAAAAGGTGAAAAGGAAAAGCTAGCCTAAAAAGTATTCGGGTGTCTTTTTCTCGAAAAGGGATGCCTACATTCCCGAGTAGCTGCAGAGAAAGGACGCCTTGCTGTCGGACTTGGTCGGCCATCTGGTTAAGTATGGAGGCTTCGCGGGATGTCTTCGCCAAGTGCATTCGCGGGAATGCCTTCGCCAAGAGCCTCCGCGAATGTGCTTTTACTTGGGGCCTCCTCAGGGTTCAAGTGTTCGCGCACCAAGGTTTGACTGCTCCCTTCTTCAAGGATGCTTATGCTCAAGGCTCCAAAGGGCTTCGCGGATTCTTCATCCAACGCGAGGCCGAGCTGACGAAACTGTAAGGACTTCGCTCGAGATTCCTCTTGGTCGTCCTGCGCCATGAGCCTCATGAAGGCGTGGAGATTCGCTCGAACTCGCTTCAACCGGGATCTGGTCATGGGTCCGCCAATGCCTTGGAGTGGATCTGGGGGTGCGCGTGCTTGGGATTGCGGACCTCCTTGAACTTGGGGGTCCTTTAAGACGATGTCCTCATCATACTCTCCCTCTTCGAAAGAATCCGTCCGCGGATTCTCAATTTCTTCATGTCCTTCAAAGGGAACCAAATCACAAACGTTAAAAGTCGCATGCACATTATAAAATCCATCACAGGGTAAGTCTAGTACATATGCATTATCACCGATTTTCTTAGTGATTTGGAAAGGGCCATCGCCTCTTGGCGCAAGTTTATTTTTTCTCGCATGGGGAAATCTGTCTTTCCTTAAGTGCAGCCACACCCAGTCCCCAACTTGAAAACTCCTAAATTTTTTACCCTTATTAACCCTTCTTGCATAAGACTCATTAACTTTCTCAAGTTGCTTGTGAACCCTGGTATGCAAATCTTTCATGTGTTGGGCTTTCTCTTTCCCTTCTACATCTACTTGTTCAGCGAAGTCTAAGGCGACTAAGTCCAAAGGGGTCAAAGGGTTGAAGCTATACACGACTTCAAAGGGACTGTGGGATGTAGAGGAGTGGTAGGCTCGGTTGTAAGCAAATTCTACATGGGGTAAGCATTTTTCCCACTCTTTCAGATTCTTCCTAAGGAGGGTTCGCAAGATAGTGGTGAGGGTCTTATTGGTCACTTCGGTTTGGCCATCTGTTTGAGGGTGACTCGATGTTGAGTACATCAAACTAGTGCCTAATCTAGACCAAAGGGTTCGCCAGAAATGACTTAGGAACCGCGAATCCCTGTCACTGAAAATGGACCGCGGAAGGCCATGTTACTTCACGATGTCCCTAAAGAATAAATCAGCCACATGCGAGGCATCCTCAGTTTTATGACAGGGAATAAAGTGTGCCATTTTTGAAAACCTATCCACTACCACAAAAATAGCATCATGACCCTGCGACGTCCTAGGCAGACCACTTATAAAATCCATACTTATATCAACCCAAGGAAGAGAAGGTGTAGGGAGAGGAGTGTACTTCCCTTTTGGTTGCAGAGTAGACTAGGCTTGGTGGCATGTGACGCATCTGGCGCAGAACTTGGTGACGTCCCTTTTCATGCCTGGCCAAAAGAAATTTTCCCTCACAGCTTCAAGTGTCTTTTGAACACCGAAGTGCCCCATGAGGCCGCCACCATGTGCCTCTTTGATGATGACTTCACGCATTGATCCTCTCGGAATGCACAACCTTTTTAACTTAAACAGGAAGCCATCAAACACATAATAGCCATTCGGGCTACCTTTAGCACAATTGGCAAATATTTCACTAAAATCCGCATCATGCTCATACATGCTTTTCAAACATTCAAAACCAACAACCTTCATATCAAGAGTCATGAGTAATGCATATCTCCTAGAAAGGGCATCAGCAACAACATTCTCTTTTCCCTTCTTATACTTAATAACATAGGAGAAAGACTCGATGAACTCTACCCACCTAACATGCCTTTTGCTCAAATTTCCTTGTCCTTGAAGATACTTCAAAGACAAGTGATCCGTATGGATTACAAATTCTCTAGGCAGAAGATAATGACTCCACGTTTGCAAGGATCGCACAAGAGCGTATAGCTCTTTATCATATGTGGAGTAATTTAGGGTGGCTCCACTCAACTTTTCGCTAAAGAAGGCGATGGGGCGGCCTTCTTGGTGCAAGACAGCGCCGATGCCTATACCACTGGCATCGCACTCTACCTCGAACACTTTGTCAAAGTTTGGCAAAGTAAGCAGAGGAGCATTTGTCAAACGAGATTTTAATTCGTTAAAAGACTTCTCTTGCGACTGACCCCATTCGAATACGACATTCTTCTTAGCTAGCTCATGCAAAGGGCGGCAATGGAAGAGAAATCCTTAACAAATCTCCTATAAAAACTAGCAAGTCCTAGAAAGGATCTTACTTGATTAATGAATTAGGAGTAGGCCAATCTCGAATGGCACCGATCTTACTTTCATCTACTTTGACACCCTTCGCACCCACTACATATCCAAGAAAGTTAACCTCCTGGGATGCAAAGACACACTTCTCAAATTTAGCATATAATTTTTCTAATCTAAGTGTGTCGAGGTCTTGCCTCAAATGCTCAACATGCTCATCATGACTCTTGGAGTAAACAAGTATGTCGTCAAAGTAGACTACCACAAATTTACCAATTAATCGCCTCAAGACATGATTCATTAAACGTGGTACACTACCCAAGCAAACGCGTCCTCGCGTCGCATCAGAATCATACAAGGCCTTTGAAGAGGTCCCATCCTTGTGGTCTCCAGTCTCGCCTTCGCGAGGTCTCCAGTCTCACCTGCGCGGAGTCTTGCCCTCGCGGGCCTCAAGTCTCGCAGGGGCGATGTCTCACACTCACCTTTGCGTCTCTTGGGCCTTCGCGGGCCACCCTCGCGGTCTCAGGTCTCTCCCTTGCGATCTCATTCGCCTCCATGGGTCTTACTCCCACAGTCTCCTGCATATACTGGCCCCGCCCAGATAAGGCCCTTATACTCAGGTTCGTGCGACCCTCACTCCTTATTTGGCTATATTCTATCTGGGCCTTCGCCCCTTGCAGGCCTTCGCCTGCCACTTGCTCCACTTGGAGATAGACCACTTGGTCATCTGACATCAACCAGCCAATAAGGAGGACAGCACGAGCTTGGGAGATCTTCACCAGATTCATACGCCAGACATTCTTTGACAAACGAATCACTTAAGGCGGTTTGCTGAGATCTTCATCATCACAGCTGCCTTATCTCCAATCGATCGACACAGACTTATCTCAACAACTGTCTAAGGGCTTCAACCTGGGAGGCTCTTCTCCTAGCATCACTCTATAAATAGGGTGATGTCCACCCTAAATCGGGTAAGCTACTTCACGCCCCCCCACTCCTCTCTTGCTACTTCTGAGTATTCTCCTTATCTTTTACAGATTACTCTGACAGCAAGCTTGGAGTCTCAAGAACATCATCTTCTCCACCATATCAACTGAGAGTCCGGGCCTTCCTTAGGAACGAGACTATCAGTTTGGCGCCGTCTGTGGGAACGAAAGAAACAAGAAATTCTTCTCGTTTACCCATATTACAAACCACAAGTAGTAAGCCATGCCAACTACCCGGAGTGCAAGCAGGCACAGTCGTCAGGGACGGAGGAATCCTCCCACGACAAACACAAACAATGATCCACGATCGGAACCGTCTCCAAGTAACGTTCCCCCACAACGGGGAGAACTTTCTGTTCACTCAACGGAGGAGAGCTCCTCCCACATGAACCGTAACGTACCTCAGGAGCGTAACACTCCACCACCAAACACTCCACCAACGGGCCTTGATCCGACCGTTCTGCAAACAATCACGGATGCGGTTGCTCTCAACTTGCGCGAAACACTCGCCACTACTTTGAGGGGCGTTACGGATAGCGTTGGGCGCTACGGACTAATCAGCCCGAACGCCCGGCTACTCCTCCTCAACAAGTAAGTAATCCGACCCTTCTTCGTCGTTACTTATAGCGCTTACTAGACGACTGGAAGAAGTGAAAAAAGGGACGAAAGAGCCAGTGTTCATAATGTTTCCAGAATGGGTCTAGATCACCTCTGGACCCAACCTTTCACTCAACGGGTCTTAGAAACCCCTCTTCCGGATCTGTTTCGCCAGCCTAAATTGGACGCCTATGATGGTCTCTCAGACCCTGATATTCATCTCCAGCGTTACGTTTCCGCGATGGCAATCGCGAGGCGGATGACAACACGCTCTGTAGAGCTTTCAGCTCCACACTTACTGGAGCCGCTGCCAACTGGTATACCACTCTCCGCGATA
The DNA here is from genome assembly GCA_024586325.1 of Stellera chamaejasme. Classification (NCBI taxonomy): domain Eukaryota; kingdom Viridiplantae; phylum Streptophyta; class Magnoliopsida; order Malvales; family Thymelaeaceae; genus Stellera; species Stellera chamaejasme. Next base: position 38,842,077 of record CM044981.1, on the reverse strand, counting down.
AGAGGTTTGACTCCTTTGAGGAACTCTCCCGCAACTTCTCCAACCACTTTGTGGTGTCAAAACCTCCCCTAAAACGGCGGGACATCTTCTTAAGATACGGCAGAAAAAGGAGGAGCCGCTCCGGGAATATATCCAGCGTTTCCAGGCTGAATCCATCCAAGTCCCTAATCTGGGGGAGGAAGCCCGCCTACTGGCGGCCATCCAGGGCCTCCGCTGGGAATCCCTTTTCTTTGTGGATGTGCACACCAACCCTCCCACCAATATGGAACAGTTCTTGAGCACGGCGTCTCGGTTTATGAATACGGAAGAGGTCACTCGACCACTCGCCAGAGCCGCCACGGCGGATGCGAAGGGACAGCCCTCGCGACCAGACTCCAGGTCCCAGAGACAGTACCCTACGCCACCCAACAGAGAGGGGGCATATTTTACTCTTCCCCCGCTAAGGGAATCTCGCACCAACATACTCCATGCCCTGGAGCAAAAGAGGGAGGTTCCCAAGTGGCCTCGCCCCCTCTCCAAGGAGGTTGTCAGATCTAGCACCAAGTATTGTCGTTACCATCGCGACAAAGGACATGACACTGAGGACTATTTTGAGCTTAAACGCATGATTGGGGAAATGCTCGCTCAAGGCAAACTCAGGGAGTTCTTACTCCACGATGATGGGGATCACAGGCGGGAAAATAACCAGGAGGACCACCGCCAGGAGGACCGCAGACGGGGTCGCTCCCAACAGAACCCAGATCGAGAAGGTCTGGTTGAGATTCCCCCACCAAGGGGGCACATCAGCGTAATCACACAATGTGAAGGCGCATCGGCGAGACGCCGTCATATGAGACAGATCTACCAGGTCAATCACTCTTCCACTCACTTACTTCATCGTCGCGATGGCACCTCGGTGGCGGTACCGCACGCGGACCCTTTGGTTATCACTGCCCGCATCGCGGGATGGGATATTGACAGAGTCTACATGGACACTGGGGCAAATGCCAACGTCATCTACAAGCACACTCTGGTTGAGGCCAAAGTGCCTTTGTCACAAATTCAACCTGCCAAGGGGGCTACCTTTGGAGTGGGACGGGACGAAATCCCAACTTTGGGGTCAATCACACTCCCCTATATGATGATGGGGACCACCAAGGAAAAGAAGCAGGTATGCCACTCCAGCTTTGTGGACTTTATCGTCCTAGATCTCCCTACACCTTACAACGCCATCATTGGGCGCCATACTCATACTGAGTTTCACGTCCATTTGTGATGTGCGGGCTCTGACTTTGGTTTTCCACACTGCGGCGGGGGATGCCTATATCTTCGTTAACCAAAATGTGGCCAGGGGCAATTATGTCTCTGCCCTGGCGGGACCTCCCCCGCTCCCCAAGCCGTCTGAGCCTAAAAGAAAGGCGCCAATGGAAGAAGCTGGGCCCGCGGGCGAAGTCGCTCCTGACTTATCTGGGGCCTTTGAGGAGGTTGAAATCTCCCCTGGCAAGAAATTCCGGGTGGGAAAAGACCTTGAAGAAAAAGACCAGCAAGCACTCATCCATCTCCTCCAGGCCAATGGGGATGTCTTCGCATGGGCTCCAGAGGACTTACCAGGTGTGGATCCTGCTATCATTTCTCACAAGTTAAGTGTACTCCCCGGCTTTAGCCCGGTTAGACAAAAAACAAGGGGCATGGCCCCTGACCGTAAGGACTTTGTACGCACGGAAGTGCAGAAATTGCTTAAGGCAAATATAATCAAGGAAGTTCACTACTCTGAGTGGGTCGCTAATATTGTCCTCGCCGACAAAGAAGGTGGTCAATGGCGACTTTGCGTGGACTACAAAGGGGTAAACAGGGCCTGCCCGAGGGATCCCTATCCCCTGCCTTCCATCGATCAACTGGTTGACTCAACCGTTCATCACTCTGTCTTCTCCTTCCTCGACGCATACAGCGGGTACCATCAAGTTTTTATGGACCCAGAGGACGCGGTAAAAATCTACCATTATATCAGAATGCCCTTCGGCTTAAAAAATGCAGGGGCTACTTTCCAAAGGCTTGTAAATCGGGTCTTCGCCGGCCAGATCGGCCGGAATCTTGAAGCTTATGTCGATGACATTGTGGTCAAAAGCAAAGCCACCTCCACACACCTCGCAGACTTAGAGGAAACATTTGCCAACTTCCGTAAGTATAATATGCGGTTGAACCCAAAGAAGTGTATCTTTGGCGTTGGCGAAGGCAAGTTTCAGGTTGCAGTTTCCAAAGGAGGGATTCATGCGAATCCTAAAAGATTGAAGCCATCACCACTTTGCGCACCCTTAGGGGCTCAAAGGCGTTCAACAAGCGGCGGAAAGCTGGTTGCCTTGGGACGGTTTGTCTCCAAACTCAACGATCGCTGCAGATCTTTCTTCAATCAAATTCGCAAGAAAAAAGCTTGCAAGTGGACAGAAGAATGCCAGGAAGCATACGATTCAATCAAGCAACACTTACAAGAGTTGCCTGCACTCAAGTGCCCTAAACCAGGCGACGACCTGGTCCTCTACTTTGCCACCAATGATAGGAGCGTCGCCTCTGTCCTTATCAAAGAAGAGGCTGCCAAACAATGGCCAGTCTACTACACCAGTCACACCCTCCAGGATACGGAAACAAGGTACCCTCCTCTCCAAAAGACTATCTTAGCTCAAGCCCTACTTTCAAGGGCACACGATTATAGTCCGGACGGACTTACCAATCCAAGATATTTTGAGGCGGCCCGAACACTCAGGGCGCCTTGCCAAATGGTGTATAGAGCTCGGTGGCTTTAACATCAACTATGAGCCTAGAAAGGCGATCAAGGGCCAGGCCCTCGCCGACTTCATTGCGGAATTTTTGGGTGTCGACGTCACCCCGGCCCCTGAGCAGGGTCCCGCACCACAACTCATTCCCACAGAGTGGGACATGTTCGTGGATGGCTCATCCAAGCTTGGATCCCCAGCGGGGGGCGTATATCTACGCGGACCTCTCGGTATGGAGGTATCTCTTCACGTCTCTTTCCAATTCCAAGTAACTAACAACGTTGCAGAATATGAGGCCCTCATCGCGGGGCTCAAACTCGCCATAAGAACAGGCATTCGCCGCCTTCATGTCCACTGCGACTCGCAACTGGTGATTCACCAAGTCCAGGGATGCGCTGAATGCAAATACGCTACCCTGACCAAATACCTCAAATTGGTAAACACCTTGCGGACCAACTTCGAGGAAGTTATTTTTCTCCACATTCCTCGTTTCGAGAACACCACGGCAGACATGTCACCGCACGCCACCCGAGCCCGGTTGCGGAGGCGGGGGCACCGGGACGTCGGAAACGGAAGCCGAAATGATACAGAAAGGCAGGTCCATCGAGACCTGCCGTGCGTAGCGGACCCGAAAGGCGATTGTGGAAGCAACCTGAAAATTTTCATACATAGAACAAAAATGAAATCTATGGTGAGTCTCGTCCCTCGAAAACGGGCGAGCACATCACCATCACCATACAAACAGTTCATGTAATAACAACAAAGTAAGTACCGCCCTCCGAGGACGAGTACTTACGCATATAACATAGAACATACAGAGTTCTCCGCACCTAGGATATCTAGCAAGCGCCAAGCGCTCAGAATATGCAACAGAACAGAATATATATATATATATACAATCATCACAACAATAAAACAGAAAGTATGCACATGCAGCTACAGAGCCGACCCTAGGCCTAAACATCAAAATACCTTGCGCGGGATTCAGGCCAAGTAGACAAAATCCCAGCCCGCAAGGTACTGCTGCTGCTCAACACAACCAAGGCAGAAGCCTCACGGAAACCTACTTCGCTGGCTGCTTACCAGACCTACCTGAAATCCAAAAACAGAACCCAAAAAGGGTGAGTCCTAAAAAGGACCCGTAAGGGATTTGGGGTAAGATAAGCATATGTAACCCTGCAAAACAGAAAGATAGCAATATACAGAATATATGCAACAGAATACAGAATATCGTGCATGTAATAAAAATAGATCGGAATTCCGAAGGATGTGCGATACTAAATTGCCATAAATCCTTATAATAAATCGGAACGACAGCCTCCCTCTAAGGGAGTCAGAAGCCGAAGCTATTACAGAAGCATGGTGCACCAGCTGGGTAGCGAACCCACAAGCTGTCGTAGGGTTACGGACCAAGTATGCCATAAGGCATACTCCTATAGATTACAAACGTACCTTAAAGCGAAATTTCGAAATACCTGCCAAAGCGAAGTGCAACAACACATACACCTACGGACTACAGAATATGCCCTAGGCATATAATACCGAAATGCTTGCGAGCAGAAAGTGAACCTAAACATACACCTATCTTACCAAAAATAGCGAACCAAACCCTTACCTCACAAATCCGAGTAATAGACCGATTACGGGCGACTTCCACACCACGACTCGAAACTCAGAAACCTCTCTTTTTCTACCCTCCGAACCTCAGAATCTGTCAAACCAAGTTGAATTAGCGTCCTTATCGACCACTCTACCAAACTACACCCCCGACCCCAAAACCGAAAATCTGGCAGAATATCGTAAAATTCCAGATTCCCACAGAAATATCAGAATTCAGAACCAACTTAGACAATGCAAAATTATACATTGTCAAACACAATCCAACAAGCAGAACTGATCAAATCCAACCTTAAAACCCTTCATTACCCGACATTTTTCGATAAACCCGCTTAATTGCAACTTTTCCAATTCTCACTCGTATTCAACGTTAAGAACGTCCAACCACTCCTAAATTAAAACCCAATACCACTTTAGCATCCAATTCAACCAACATCAAACCCCAACATGGAAAAAGAATCATTCCAATAATTCGGTTCTTAACCAACATTTTACTCAACTTCCAATTCAATCCATTCAAGCTTCCAATTAATCATACTAACCACCAATTACACTTCTAAACCAAGAATGCTAACCAATTGCATCCAAAACAACCAAATTCAACATTGAACATCAACCAACAAATTCAGCCATAAAGGGGGTTTCCAACCCAACTTGTTCTCCATCAAATTGAATCCATACATAAGCTTAGAATCATGCTAGGAACAATATACTAGAAGCATGATTCAAGAAACCAAACACACACCATTTTTAGAAAAATTCCCAAAATTTCGCCATTTTAGGTTTCTAGCATCCAAGGAGTTTTTCCAAAATCTAACACTTGATTATCACTCTCCTACAACCCAAGAACATCATACTAAAAGATGGGAGGAAGAGAATCATCCTAGCTAGTAGCTAAGAACAAACCCAAAATTCTCAAAATCATCACTTTATCCAACCAAACTTGTTTCCAAGGAGAGAAGTGAGCTAAGGACGGAAACTTACCCAAGATTGAAGCCAAACCCTTGATGATTCAAGCCAAGATGAAGAACTTCAAAGCTTGGAGAAAGCTCCCATGGTGGCGGCAGCAAGTGAGGAAGAGGAAGAAGAAGAAGAAGAAATGAAATAATAAGCTTTTTATGAAATATATATGCTATATATATATATTTCCTTTCTTTTTCCCATACCTTCTCATCTTAAATAACAAAAAGACATGTGTCCCTTATCCCTTCCCCATTCCAGCCGAAAATAACCTGCTGCCCATGCTCCATTATTTGTGTTTTGTGACCAAATAAAAATTAACCTCCCAACTTTTCCAAAAGTTCCAATTTTGGCCCAAACGCAACTACCGAACTCCAAAATAAACGAAACTTGGACACAATCCTCAGAATATTATAACATTCGTAAAACATGTTCTAAAAGTCCATTTACAATTCCAGAGTGTCCTACCGAGCTCATTGAACCCGAACAAATCCCGAGCGTGCGGCGTGTCCAAAAGAACCAAAATCTCATCACACCAAAATTCCACAAAAAATACTCATAAATCCAACTTAAATTATAACATGACTTACCCCAAAGCCGTCAGAAGATTTCCATCCCGAGCCCCGGGAGTCGCCCGGAACCGAACGTCCCGTCCCAAATATTATATTCCATAGAAACCTCCGGGACATTCCCACGACTCCAAAACTGCAAACGGCATCTCAATCCGAGGACTCGGGAGCGCTACCGAGCCCGCTGTACGTCCCGAGACAACCCCGACAACCCCCCGGCGCCGAAAAAATATTTTCGGCGGAAACGTCCGGGGGACCCACACGACCTCAAATACAAAAGGGTTCGCCAAAATGATACTCGGATAAGGCTCGGGAGCCGCCTGAACGCCGAAAAACGTGACCCGCAGGCCAAAACCGGAGCCCCGGGTCACCCGGTCGCAACCCGCTCGGGGTGACCGTAACAAGACATGCTATCCAAGGGAAAGACTCCCTCCACCATGGCCACCCTGGCCAGCCCTTCCATTTCGGAGGCTATTGATATTGCCTCACTGGCAACACAGGGTCCGGTCATGGACTAGAGAGACCCTATTATTGCTGAGCTGAAAGACGGCGCCACGGACTCCCAGGCTCGCAAACGGGCTATCCGTTTTGTTCTCATTGATGACCAATTGTGGCATCGCGGGTTTTCGGCACCCTTTCAACGTTGCCTCAGCACCCTCGAGGGACACTCTGTATTGGATACTCTCCACCAAGGCAACTGTGGCGCACACATCGCCGCAGAGGCACTTGCCCACAAAGCCCTTCGTCAAGGGTACTACTGGCCTACCTTGAATAGGGATGCCACTTCACTGGTCAAAACATGCCACCAGTGCCAGATCAACTCTCGCATCCAGCGACTACCATCTACGGAATCTCCAGCACTGACAAACCCAGTGCCCTTTGCTTTGTGGGGCCTCGACCTCATTGGTCCAATGCCGACCGCTCCAGGTCAGTACCGCTTCTGTGTTGTTGCAGTTGATTATTTTTCTAAGTGGGTCGAAGTAGAACCCCTGGTCTCCATCACTTCCGCCAAGATTATCAAGTTTCTTTGGAAGAATCTTGTCTGTCGGTACGGCAGCCCTCGTGCTATTATTACAGACAATGGCACCCAGTTTGCCAGTCACAGTGTCCAACAGTGGGCTCAGGACAATAATGTCCGCATGCTTTTCGCCCCAGTGGCGCACCCCCAGTCTAATGGGCAGGTTGAGGTCACCAACCGCACCTCAAGGAAGGCCTCAAGAAGCGCCTTGAGGGGGCCAAAGGCCGCTGGGTAGATGAACTCCCAAGTGTCTTATGGGACTACCGCACCACAACGCGAACCCCAACAGGCGAAACGCCTTTCCTGCCTATTGAGGCAGACCTCCCCACGATCCGTATGATCAACTTCACCGATGAGGCCAATGCTCAAGGGCTCCGCGCCAAACTCGACTTAATCGAGGAATTACGCGAGGCGCTCGCCGCATGTCTGCCCTCAAACAGAGGCTCGGTCTTCACCATAATGCCCGGGTAAAACCCAAGGCACTACAACAAGGGGCCTTGCCTGCTTAAATCAGCCCTCACCGCTCGCGACCCCAAACAGGTGTCTTGCGATCCAATTGGGACGGTCCCTATATTGTTCATAAGCAAGTCCGCCCAGGAGTCTATGAACTACAAGACCATGATGGTCGTCTTCTTCCCCGCAACTTCCATGCGGATGACTTGCGCCCATATTACGTGTAAGTCCTCAGTCTTACGTCTTCAATTCAATAAAATATACGTGTATTTCCCCTGTCTTGCAGCTTTACATGGCATTATAAATACCCTCTCCGTCGCCCTCTGCACCCAACCGGTCAGACTGGCCACTGCTGAGTTATGGCATCAGACCTCGTCAGGTCTCACTTGCGCACCCACACAAAGGGAAGGAGGTCGCGCCACAGGTGGTTGCGGGTCTCATTCCCCAACTGACCTTCAACTCGCCCCGCCCCAAGGGTAATTCCCTTGTGCCGCGGAAGGGTAACCCCCTTTTTGGCTCCTTCAGGGAGGTCTATGTGTAAGTCGTCCTCGCACGCCACAGCAGACCTTCCACTCGGACTTCTCCACACAGGTAGTTGCGGGTCTCATTCCCCAACTGACCTTCAACTCGCCCCGCCCCAAGGGTAATCCCCTTGTGCTGCGGAAGGGTAACCCCCTTTTGGCTCCTTCAGGGAGGTCTATGTGTAAGTCGTCCTCGCACGCCACAGCAGACCTTCCGCTCGGACTTCTCCACACAGGTAGTTGCGGGTCTCATTCCCCAACTGACCTTCAACTCGCCCCGCCCCAAGGGTAATCCCCTTGCGCTGCGGAAGGGTAACCCCCTTTTGGCTCCTTCAGGGAGGTCTATGTGTAAGTCGTCCTCGCACGCCATAGCAGACCTTCCGCTCGGACTTCTCCACACAGGTAGTTGCGGGTCTCATTCCCCAACTGACCTTCAACTCGCCCCGCCCCAAGGGTAATCCCCTTGTGCTGCGGAAGGGTAACCCCTTTTGGCTCCTTCAGGGAGGTCTATGTGTAAGTCGTCCTCGCACGCCACAGCAGACCTTCCGCTCGGACTTCTCCACACAGGTAGTTGCGGGTCTCATTCCCCAACTGACCTTCAACTCGCCCCGCCCCAAGGGTAATTCCCCTTAGGCTGCGGAAGGGTAACCCCCTTTTGGCTCCTTCAGGGAGGTCTATGTGTAAGTCGTCCTCGAACGCCACAGCAGACCTTCCGCACGGGCTCCTCAACACAGCAACGGGTCTCACTCCCCAGAACCTCAGATGGTTCTTCACTTGTCTCAACAAGTGCCCTACTGCCTTCGCCAACGCGCGACTTCAGGCTCGAGGGGTCTTCTACTTGGTACACTGTACACTACCCAAGGGCTTGCTCCCTGAAAATTGCCCATGGTCTTCAAGGGTATCTCCTCTGCAAGCCCTAAAAGGGCCCTTATAACTTGTCTCAACAAGTGGTCTCCATCTCAGCTTGTCTCAGCAAGTGAACCCACAAATTATCTGAAAGATATATGTGGCTCGCCGTTGCGGATTATAAGTGCCTCGTCACTATAAACTCAAACCGAGTCTCCAGCTTCTGGACAAAGTGATCTCTGTGGCTTCGCTGTTGCGAGCCTCAAAAGGCTTCTCTCCACAAACAGGACTTAGCCTAGGGTTGTTAACCTAGCTAACGTGCCCTACACTGCTATCGCAAAATAAAAGCGAGGCTACAAGACAAGGAAGGTAAAATGAAATTATACTTCATCTACTATTTGCAAAAATATGCATGAATGCAGGTGTTCCTTATACAAAAAGGGGGGGCATCCACATGTTGGAACCTCCACCCTAGTCCAGAAGGGCATACCAGGCTTCGCCCATCTTCCTTCCCTGCTCCCCCCAGTCGAGCAGGGCCTCTACTGTGGGATCGCTGGTGTTGGCAGCATCCAGAATCCCAAGACTCAGCTCTGGGAACGCCTTCTCCACTTGGAAGCGGCATCGCAGCCAGCCCTCCTCGTAGGCCTGCGCCCCCGCTTCGCCTAGAGCTTGGATCTCACCAAGCTTCTCCATCAGTCTAGGCATCCGCTCAGGGATGGGCACCTTGATGGAGGAAGAGGACTCAGGATCCTCATCTGCAAAGGGAGGGAGGCCCAAAGCCTTCTCCATCTCCTTTACTAAGACCACCGCCTTCTCAAGGGTTGGTACACTACCCAAGCAAATGCCCCCTCAAAAACTCACAAGGATCATGAAGGATCCAACACGAACTATCAGATCATGAAAGATCTTCACTTATGGCTACTACATCGGCCTCAGCAAAGTACTTTCAAAAAAATGGAGTACAGGACCCTGCCCATACTCCGCTCTCAGGAGGAGGCATCTTGGTACACTACCCAAGCAAACGCGTCCTCGCGTCGCATCAGAATCATACAAGGCCTTTGAAGAGGTCCCATCCTTGTGGTCTCCAGTCTCGCCTTCGCAAGGTCTCACCCTTGCGGTCTCCAGTCTCGCCTTCGCGAGGTCTCCAGTCTCACCTGCGCGAGGTCTTGCCCTCGCGGGCCTCAAGTCTCACCTGGGCGATGTCTCACACTCACCTTTGCGTCTCTTGGGCCTTCGCGGGTCACCCTCGCGGTCTCGAGTCTCACCCTTGCGATCTCACTCGCCTTCGCGGGTCTTACTCCCAGTCTCGGCTCGCCTTCGCGAGACTCTCTGCCTATCTTGGCCCCGCCGAATAAGGCCCTTACACTCAGGTTCGTGCGACCCTCACTCCTTATTTGGCTATATTCTATCTGGGCCTTCGCCCCTTGCAGGCCTTCACCTGCCACTTGCTCCACTTGGAGATAGACCACTTGGTCATCTGACATCAACCAGCCAATAAGGAGGACAGCACGAGCCTGGGAGATCTTCACCAGATTCATACGCCAGACATTCTCTGACAAACGAATCACTTAAGGCGGTTTGCTGAGATCTTCATCATCACAGCCGCCTTATCTCCAATCAGTCTGACACAGACTTATCTCAACAGCCTGTCTAAGGGCTTCAACTGGGGGAGGCTCTTCTCCTGGCATCACTCTATAAATAGGGTGATGTCCACCCTAAATCGGGTAAGCTACTTCACGCCCCCCCACTCCTCTCTTGCTACTTCTGAGTATTCTCCTTATCTTTTACAGATTACTCTGAACAACAAGCTTGGAGTCTCAAGAACATCATCTTCTCCACCATATCAACTGAGACTCCGGGCCTTTCTTAGGAACGAGACTATCAAAATGCATGAAGGTACTAGGTGCGTTTGACAACCCGTAGGGCATAACATTCCACTCATATAAACCAATTTTGGTTTTGAAAGCAGTTTTCCATTCATCACCTTCCTTCATTCGGATCTGGTGATAGCCACTTCTAAGGTCAATTTTTGAAAACACACAAGCACCACTCAATTCGTCTAACATGTCATCAAGTCTAGGTATAGGGTGGCGATACTTTACAGTGATAGAGTTGATGGGGCGGCAATCCATGCACATGCGCCAAGTGCCATCGCTCTTTGGTACGAGTATGACCGGTATCGCGCATGGCGAAAGGCTTTCGCGGATGAATCCCTTATCCAGGAGCTCTTGCACTTGCGATTGGATTTCTTTGGACTCTTGAGGGTTGGTTCGATAGGCGGCCTTGTTGGGTAAAGGCACTCCCGGAAGCAAGTCGATTTGATGCTCTATGCCGCGATAGGGGGGAAGGGTTTGCGGCTCATCGAATACTTCGTTGAATTCTTTCAGAACTTTCTGCACATAGAAAGGGAGAGAAGATACATGATCAAGTGTTAGCATGCAATGAGTTGGAATCATGAGGAAACAAGTCTTGTTTCCAAGAAATGCTCTTTTAAAATCCCTCTCTTTGGCCATGGGAGGAAAGCACTCTTGTTTTCTCACGGACTCACTCGGGGTGTTTCCCATCAATGCACACTCCTTTTTCTCACTCAAGGTTCCTTGAACCTTCTCTCCATTTTCTCTCCTCTCTTCCCTCGCTCTTTCTTTTTCTATAGGCCTTACTAGCCGGTGAATTTGATCTTGGTGAGCTTGGGTTGGGGTGAGGGGCAGCAGGGTGTAGGGTTTACTGAGATGGGTGAGGGCATATTTGTTGGTTTTGCCATAGTGTATGGCCTCCTTGTCGTACTGCCAGGGCCTGCCCAAGAGAATGTGGGTGGCCTGCATCCGCACCACGTCACAAGTGATGGAATCTTCGTACTTGCCGATCTTTATCGGGACTTCAACTTGTTTAACGACCTTCACAAAGGTCCGGTCATCAACCCACTGCAGTTGATACGGTTTGGGATGGGCAACAGTGCGAAGACCCAGTTCAACAACCATGTCCTCGCTGGCAGCGTTGACACAGCTTCCGCTATCAATAATGAGACTGCACAGAGTCCCATTCACCATAGCTCTTGATTGGAATAAATTTTCCCGCTGAGTGCTTTCAGTGATACTTGGGGAGCTTTGCAGAACTCTCTTGGTGACTAGTATGAGACCTTCCATAGGCAGCTCTCCCTCTTCTGCTTCACTCTCGTGATCTCGTTGTTCGGGATGGACCTCTTCTTCTTCTTCGCTAGACAGTTCCCCATTGGGCCGAATGACCATGGCTCTTCTGTTGGGACAATCCCTCGCATAGTGTCCCTTGCCTAAACACTTAAAGCATTCGATGCTCCTTGATTGGCGAGGGGCATCACAAGTGTTGGTGCTGGGTTTCGGTTGGGATTGTGATGGGGGTCTTGTGTTGGGGTAAGTTTGGCGAGGGGGTAGCATCGCCGCGGGAGATGTGTACGATTTTGGCGGGGGCGGTTTGGTGAAGGGGGGGGTCTTGCTGCCTGAGCCCCTATTGGGTGTATGGGCGGGATGATAGGAGTTCCCATTCTTTAATTGCTTCTCCACCCGGATGGCCTTGTGAACCAGATCTTGGTAATCTCGATAGTCACACAGTTCAACTGTCTTCGCGACGTCTTCTCGTAGGCCATATAAAAATCTGGCCAACTTAGCCTCTTCGTCCTCCTTGACATTGGCCCTCATCAAGGCCCTCTCAAGATCCTTTTGGTATTCTTCGACGCTGCGATGACCTTGGATAAGGCGTTGCAGCTTCTGGGCACAATCTCTGTCGTAGTAGCTGGGCACAAACCGATTTTTCATGGTTCGTTTGAGATCTTCCCACCAGGTAAGGGCATAATCATGGAATTCAATGACCACGAGCTTCAAAGCTATCGCGTCAGTGTATCCCATCATATCAATGATCCGCTCGGTTTTAGCCATCCATGTAAAATACTCTTCCGGATCACTGGACTCGTAGAAGGGTGGTATTTGAAGCTTTATGTTGGCGAGGGCTTGTTGATCCTGGGCTTGCGCTCTACCTCCTAGGTCTCGGTTGAAACCTCGATGGACACGTCCTCGCTCTGCTTCTTCCTCTTCTTCAAGGTCTCTGTTGAGATAGGCTCTGGCTTGAGCTCTATCGGGAAAGACCCTTCTCTTTATAGGCTTTGGCGGTGGCTCCGCGTAATACTCCTGATCATCACTGTCCAGGATGTCAACACCACGATCTACTCTCGTAGAAGTGGTGGGACGGCTGTGAGGGGTGGCTTGTGGCCTCATTGATGCTGGATCGAAAGTGGTATGGGTGACTCCGTCTTGAGCCCGCGATGCGTGGGCATCCTCGTGGGCTTGCGAGCTTTCCGGTTGCTTTCCTTGAGCTACCTCCACTCTTGTTAGTCGCTCATTCGTAGTAGCGACCTGAGCTCCCAAGTCTTCTAACCTCTGTAAGATCTTCGCTAGCGTGCTGTGCACAGCTAGCTGGGATGGATTGATGTGTGGCACAAACATTTCACATTTTCATGGTGTTCTAAGTCAAATTCATCACCTTTTTTATCATATTATTGTATTTTGTGTGCGCTATACTCGCTGTGGCTATTTGTTTGCAGGCGCACGCTAAAGGAGTGGAGTTCGAGGAGTGGCAAAAAAGTTGGGAGAATCCCGCGCAAGGCCCGAAAAAAGTGAAGTGTGAAAGGTTGAGCCTCTGTGAACAGTAACCGGAGCAACCCAGGCGCAACCAGCACAAGGCGCACGGGCGCATCATCTGAGCAAAATGGCCCTCTGTGAGCGATGTGAGCCCATCCCGGTGCATCCCAGGCGCACTCTCGGCGCATCCTCCTGAGAAAACTGACCCTTTGTGAACAGTACATGCGCATCCCCAGGCCCACTGTGCGCAACCCCAAAGCCTGACCTCGGGCCTCCACGTCATTTAATGAGTCTTTCTCGATTCAGACTCGATTCCACTCGTTTTGCACCTACTTTTTGGACATGTTTACCCTTATTTTACCTTGTTATAATGTCCCATATGTCTAGGGACTTTTTAGACTCTTAGATATAGTATATATAGACTTTTAGGATGCGTTTTAGGAACAACTCACCATTTGGACGAATTTTAGAGAAAACTTCAGTTTTGGAGCTGTTCTTCCTTCCTCTCCTAGGGCTTTTGAGCCCCTTCAACCTCACAAATATGAGAGGTTGATTGGGGCTCTTGTGGATGATCATTTATAGGGTGATTTCTATCCTATCTCTCTCTTTTACTCTTCATTGTTGGTGTTTTATTGGTGCTGATTTTGAGTAGTATCATGAGTAGGAGTAGGTAGTTTTCATTTCTTCGTGGGGGTTAATGTTATTAGAGGTTTGGTTGTGATATTCTCGACTTGTATGGATTTAGATACCAATTCCGTGATCATTGAATGCTTAAGTATGTTAGAGAATGGCTAACACATCTAAGGTGTTTGTTGAAATGCTCGAGAGAGGTTTTAATGAACTTTGCCTAAGGGATTTGGTTGATTGGCTTGCTGATTGTTAGAGATAACATCTAGGAGTTGATTGATTAGTAGATTAGGAGTTGTTCATGCCTTGTCACCTAATGCTAATACAACGAGAGTTGTTTAGGTTAGTGTTTGGCGAGAGATTAATGTGCTATCTAGAGATGGAAGCATGTTAGCTTTAGTAATCAATCTCTAAACCATGAGTCGAGATGCACAAGTAGCCTCTAAGATACATGAATCCCCGAAGAGATCTCTATACTTGAAATTCCACAAGTTCTAATTTTCCTAGCTCTTACTTGTTTCATTTCACTCGTTGCCTCCATTGCATCTAGTTTCATTTAAATTAGTTACGCTTTCCACCAACCATCCCATCAAACCATTGCTGCCCTTGCATTGCATTCTAGCATAGTTATACACATTGCACACTAGCCTAGGAACGCTCGATTCTCTTGGGTTCGACCCCTTACTCTTCGCCCTACACTATTTTTCACAAATACAAGGGTGAGTTAAGGTGTTTATAAATGTATTTGAATCATTGCACCAGTGTTTTGCATTGAGCAACGAATACCCTTGATCAAATTGGCGTCGTTGCCAGGGAATTGAGTGTATGTTTTTAGACTTTTTGTGTTTTGTGTGTTGCATATTGCATATCATGTTTATTTCCTTGCATTGTAAATTTTAGACCATGTTTACTTCCATTTCTTATCTTGCATTGTAGGTACCATCTTTTGTGCTACTAATGGCACACCACAACATGTGGAGGAACAACCAAGACCACTATCATTGGGAGGACATGGATGCTTATGAAGATACTTGGTCAAATGGACAGCAAGACTCATGGAGAGGAAATGGCTTCTACAATCATCAAACATTCTACACTTGGGAGCCAACATATGAAGATTATGAAGCAAACACTCATGAGTACTACTATGTCACATCTCCACCACCTCTTGTGCAACGGAATGAAGCATTGCTTTCTATGACACAAAAGTTAGATGATCTTGTGAATGAGATGAGGGCAAACAACATTCAAAGAGAGGAGGAAATGACCAAAGTAATGAAGGAACCGTCTCTTGTGCAACAAAATGAAGTGTTGCTTTCCATGAACCAAACATTGGAAGATTTCATAAGTGAACTTCAGGAGAACAACAAAAGAGAAGAGGAAAGGTTCAAAAGAGAGAACCCTCACCCTTCACCTCTCTTCATGGAGCCCCAAATTGAAGAAAAACCTTCTCTTAGTCAATTAATAGAGGATCTAGCTATAGAGATAAGAGAAGGCAGCAAGATGATTGAAGAGGGATGTAACACTTTGACCAACAAAATGGCATATGCGAAAGAAGAAACAAGGGCATCATTGAAGAACATGAAGCTTTTATGTGCACAAATGACATGGGATTTACAAGACCAATTCCTAGAGATGAGCCATGGGATGCAAGATAATGCCACAATTGTAGAACATGACCAACCATTGGAAGATATGAACTTCGAAGAGAAAAGTGAGCACTTCGAGAAAAATATAGAGGAAAAGTGTGAAGAAGAATTCAAATGGGGAGAAGCGGAAATTGCAAATCTCAAGCTACTTTTAGGAGCAATACCCACTCCTTGCTCTCAAGTGCCCCAATATGAATATGTGGAAATCTTCAAGTTGGATAAGTGTTGTGGAGGTGGGATGTTTAAAGTGAGATGTATGCCATGGAGACCTCCAAGAAAGATGAGTCTAGTGGATCTTGGAAGGAAACGCCCTCTTGATCTTCATGTTGTGGATGACATAAGACCGAAGGGTGTCACGTGAGACTTTCTTCACCATTCATGCCTAGCCAAGGGCTTTAAACATGGCGCTTGTTGGGAGGCAACCCAACGGTTTTGAACTTTATGTTTTAGCTTCTTAAAGTTCAAGTTTGAATAAGAGTAGGAGCATTGACGTGCTTTATTTTCAGGTGGGTGAAGCCAATTGAAGTGGAATTTCAGGGGAGAAACATGTTCATGGAAATTTTTGTTTGAAAGTGGAGAGACGAAAACGCTCCCAACCCATTTCTCCACCGATGCGAGGCCGGTCCCACCACCTCCACCCACGATTAGGGGGCCTCCTAGGCCCCAGTGCACGACTCCTACCGTTCTCTTCCTTTTTCTTTCCCTCTCATGCTATGAGGACATTGCATATTTTGAGTTTGGGGGGGTATACGTATATATTTCATATGGGAGATGGTAGAGAGTACCTTGTGTTGTATTTGATTTGAAACACCTTGCAAGCATCTAGTTTTTCTTTTTCTTTTAAGGTTGTGATTTTTTTTAAAAAAAATCAGATAAATCTTGAAAAATTCCAAAAAAATCAGAAAACTAAAAAGCTTGTAGGCAAGTTGTATGTGGAAGATGATAAGTGTTTCATGCATTCGATGATAGAATGGGGTGTGTGTGTACTTAGCTTGAGTACTAATATAGACGGATCTTACTTGTTGAGTGTCTTGTTGAACTTTTTGTGAATTGTTACATTTTAGAATTGCATGATTTGATTTTTGGATTATAGTTGGTCTCGAGCATGAAAAATCTCTTTAAGGAGAACCGAAACTTTGATTAATGTTATCGTGTGAAACTTGATTTAGCTAGCTTGTGAATGGGAAATGCTAGGTGGGTGCCTAATATTTGCACTCTATGTTTGGCAACACTTGGAATGACGCTTTTGTCATGAAGCGGAGCACCCGTAGCATAGCTTAATGCCTCTCTTCCATGTGCAAGCTTGGAGTGCAAGTATGTGATATCGCACATCTTAAGGAGGTTCGGTTGGAATGATTCTTTAGACATGTGGCTGTAGACGGCAACTGCGTGGCCTTTTGACCCTCTTCCAAGCGCTCATCTTAAGAATTTAGGAAACCATCCTCACACATAAAAAAAATAATAATAAAAAAAAGAAGAAGAAGGAAGTAGTAAAAAAAAAGAAAAAAATAAGGGGAGTTGATGAATAAGGTGTGAGCAATGGGCATTCCACATTCACTTGCTAAATCTAGTTTCTCATTGGTATGCATTAAACTTGGAGTCTACATTCTCTTTAGGAAGTATTAAATGCTCGAATGACCAACTTACCCCAACTTTTGTATCTTGCTATTTTTATTGTAACTTCTCACAAATTGTTCACTTGTGCACTACACAAGACGTAGATCTTTCTTTAGGAGCACTCAAGCTTTGTGGAGTAGTGATTCTTAGGTGCATGAATAACTTTGATTTCATTTCTTGCCTACACCAAATGCTTTTGTAATATATAGGCGGCTAGAGTAGGAGTCCTTGAGTCTTTACTTTCCTAGATGTTTGCGTTGCTAGAGACTAGCAACATTTTGAGTTTGGGGGTGTGATGTGTGGCACAAACATTTCACATTTTCATGGTGTTCTAAGTCAAATTCATCACCTTTTTTATCATATTATTGTATTTTGTGTGCGCTATACTCGCTGTGGCTATTTGTTTGCAGGCGCACGCTAAAGGAGTGGAGTTCGAGGAGTGGCAAAAAAAGTTGGGAGAATCCCGCGCAAGGCCCGAAAAAAGTGAAGTGTGAAAGGTTGAGCCTCTGTGAACAGTAACCGGAGCAACCCAGGCGCAACCCCCAGGCGCACCAGGCGCATCATCTGGAGCAAAATGGCCCTCTGTGAACGATGTGAGCCCATCCCGGCGCATCCCAGGCGCACTCTCGCGCATCCTCCGGAGAAAACTGACCCTTTGTGAACAGTACAGGCGCATCCCCAGGCCCACCAGCGCAACCCCAAAGCCTGACCTCGGGCCTCCACGTCATTTAATGAGTCTTTCTCGATTCAGACTCGATTCCACTCGTTTTGCACCTACTTTTTGGACATGTTTACCCTTATTTTACCTTGTTATAATGTCCCATATGTCTAGGGACTTTTTAGACTCTTAGATATAGTATATATAGACTTTTAGGATGAGTTTTAGGAACAACTCACCATTTGGACGAATTTTAGAGAAAACTTCAGTTTTGGAGCTGTTCTTCCTTCCTCTCCTAGGGCTTTTGAGCCCCTTCAACCTCACAAATATGAGAGGTTGATTGGGGCTCTTGTGGATGATCATTTATAGGGTGATTTCTATCCTATCTCTCTCTTTTACTCTTCATTGTTGGTGTTTTATTGGTGCTGATTTTGAGTAGTATCATGAGTAGGAGTAGGTAGTTTTCATTTCTTCTTGGGGGTTTAATGTTATTAGAGGTTTGGTTGTGATATTCTCGACTTGTATGGATTTAGATACCAATTCCGTGATCATTGAATGCTTAAGTATGTTAGAGAATGGCTAACACATCTAAGGTGTTTGTTGAAATGCTCGAGAGAGGTTTTAATGAACTTTGCCTAAGGGATTTGGTTGATTGGCTTGCTGATTGTTAGAGATAACATCTAGGAGTTGATTGATTAGTAGATTAGGAGTTGTTCATGCCTTGTCACCTAATGCTAATACAACGAGAGTTGTTTAGGTTAGTGTTTGGCGAGAGATTAATGTGCTATCTAGAGATGGAAGCATGTTAGCTTTAGTAATCAATCTCTAAACCATGAGTCGAGATGCACAAGTAGCCTCTAAGATACATGAATCCCCGAAGAGATCTCTATACTTGAAATTCCACAAGTTCTAATTTTCCTAGCTCTTACTTGTTTCATTTCACTCGTTGCCTCCATTGCATCTAGTTTCATTTAAATTAGTTACGCTTTCCACCAACCATCCCATCAAACCATTGCTGCCCCTTGCATTGCATTCTAGCATAGTTATACACATTGTACACTAGCCTAGGAACGCTCGATTCTCTTGGGTTCGACCCCTTACTCTTCGCCCTACACTATTTTTGACAAATACAAGGGTGAGTTAAGGTGTTTATAAATGTATTTGAATCATTGCACCCGTGTTTTGCATTGAGCAACGAATACCCTTGATCATGGATGAGGAGGGGATGAATTTGACGAAACCATCTGTAACACAATACTGTTGAAAATATGTAGTCAGGAAAGAACCTCACCACTCCCTGAGTGTTTACTCTCGCTCTCGTGTTTCTCACAACAACTTTGTCACTCCGGCTGTTCACTTATGGCTTTCACAAGCTCTCTAAACTTGATACCGTTTTCAACCTTGGATCAAAGATGAACACACAAGAAAACACAAACAAGACTCTAGTAAAACCGCAACTTGAAACCCAAGAAAATGACTAGTTACTTGAAACCAGTTTTGTGGGATGTCAGGGTTGAGTTAGGGTCGAAAGAAACAGGTTGGAAGATGAGAAAAGGCTTTTTGCAGTTACAAACACTTTTTGTTCAAGTTCTAAAACTATTTTCGGATTAAAAACACTGTTTACTTGTGTTTTGATAAGAACACGCAAGAACATTCAAGAACTTTTCTCAGATACAGAAACTTTATGCAGTGTTTTTCTTTCTTTATAAAACTTTTCTCTGCGCTTTGTACGACAGAACAACTCTTCTTTTGTTTAAACTCGAGACTCTTGGCTTTAACAAACGCACTTTTTAAACAACCTTTCGGTTTCAACTGAGTTCATCAACCGATATTTCTTCAAGCGTAAGAAAGGTAGCAAAAGGGTTTTGCTTGAAGAAAACTAAGCAAAGAACACGATACCTCCGACAAGCACTTTGGCTCTGATACCACTTGATGTGATCACAGGGGGTTTCGTGATCACGAACTCGGATCTAGCTTGGTGGAGGCGGTTTTCCAGAAAACGGAAACGGAAACAGAGGAAGAACACGAAGATCACAAAGACGGCCAAGGGAACCTCCTCACTACGAGGTGAGGCAATGCCCTTGAAAATACCTAGGAAAGGAGATGGGATCTAGCACCTCTTGACTACAAGGTCAAGCAATACTAGATATTATGTTTGGATCCTCTTGCCTGGATCACTAGGGAAATGGAGATGCAAGAATGGAGAACACAAAAGCCGATGACTCCCCGGGAGTGTTTCAGCCGAATTGCTTAAATTCAATAATATGTTCTAGGTTACAATGGTGTTGTTCCTAACTTATATAGTGGAGGGATGTGAAAAGTAAATAGAATATTGGTTCAACTTTGAACTCTTCCTTTTATCTCCATCATCCCCTTGATTTCCATTGAAGTGGATTCAAGCTTGACATCTAGTGTTGCTCTTCATTTGAGAAGTGAGGTGCTAGATCCCTCACTCCTAGGCAATTAACCTTTCCATTGCTCTCCATTTGAGGATTGAGGTGGTTAGGAGCCGACCCGGTTACGTTCTGTTCTGTAATCTTCAACAAGCTAGATCCGCCAAAGGTGAACGGTCCATCTCCTGGGAGTGGATTCGTATCAAGTGGTATCAGAGCCTTGGCGCTTGTTGAAAGATTTGTTATTTGTTGTTTTCTTCAAGTAAGCCCTTTGTTTATCTCTTACAAACTTGGAGAAAACATTTTCTTTGAAGTTGTGTTGAAAACCGAAAGCCTTGAAACATTTATGTTCAAAGTTGTTTGTGCAAAAGTTCTTGTTAAAAAGTTTGTGTTTTCTGATTAGAAATCAAAGGAAAAGTGTTGGTTATTGTCAAGACCGAAAAGAGGAAAAGAAAGAATGAAGAACAAGTTCATATGTTCTTGAAAAGTTCATGTGTGTTCATACGTGTGCTTAGGTGTTCTTGACGAAACTCAAGTGAACAGTACTATTAATCCGAAATCTGTTGATTGAACTTGCACAAAAGGTGTTTCTTTTCACCATAAGCCGTTTTTAAAACTCGCCCTTTATTTCTTTCATCCCCCATCTACCTTCTAACACTTAGCTAGTTTCAAGTAACTAGCATTTCTTCTTTTCAAAGGAGTACGCTTTTCATTTCTAGCTCGTTTTCACTTTGATGCGCGAAACCTTTTCGGGTTGAGAGTGGAATACAAGTTAGAGTACTTGGTTGAATCTTGAGAGGAAAAAGGCATTGAGTGAACATCTTGATAAAAGCCATATTTGAGTGCAAACACGAGTGTAAACACGTGAGGTAGTATAAGAAAAGTTGTGAAGCAATGGCACAAGATGGAGGCACTTCAGATTCCACACCCCCTCACCCATCTACTCTCGGGTTTCAAAGATACATGGAAAAAAATTAGAAGCAAATGGAAGCCATGATGGCTATGTTACAAAATCTCCAAGCCATGACCTCCACGGACCGCGAGAGAGTGTCCAAGTTAGAGAAGGAGAACAAGATGCAAGGCAAGAGAAAGGAAGAAGAGGATGTTAATAGAGAGCATGCCTCTACCCTACCGCCACCCACGCCTCTTAACAAGAAAGATTAGGTCAATATTCATAGAACACTCCAAAAGGAAGTATTTTATGAACCTATTGATGAAGACGGAAGAGATGAGGAATGGATCGGTTAGGGAGAGACTAGCCAACCTTGGAGGGATCCTTACTACGAAGGATCAAGGAGAAAACAAAGAGGACAACATCCCAAGTATGAGGATTCGCCCCCGCCAAGAGGAAGAAATAGGTCCCCGCAAGGAGATCACTTTCGGCGAAGGCCCCAAACTCTTGAACAACAAGTCATGCAGGGCATCAAATTACAAGTACCTACATTCTATGGAAGAAGTGACCCAGAAGAGTTCATTGAGTGGGTCAAAAAGGCAGACATGATCTTTGATTGTTATGACTATCCGGATCACTTGAGACTCAAGCTGGCCACCATTGAGTTTTCGGGCTATGCGATGACTTGGTGGGAGTCTCTGACATTTGAAGAAGCAAGGGCGGGAAGGCCGCCAATCACCTCATGGGAGCAACTCAAAGCTCTTATGAGAAGAAAGTTCATTCCACCATACTATGCCCAAGAGAGTTGCCAACGGTTACAACAACTAACCCAAGGCAACAAATCGGTTGAAGACTATGCGAAGGAGCTTGAAAGAGCTTCAATGAGAGCAAATGTTCAAGAGGGAGAAGATGCTAAAATGGCTCGATTTACTTTCGGTCTGAAACCGGAAATAGTCAAGCTGCTCGAGTTATGCGAAGTAAGGAACTACATGGAGTTGGTGCACAAAGCCATGAAAATTGAAAGGCAAGGGAGGAAGCCTACCTTTCAACAGTCTGCCACCGCGAGACCCACCCCTCGCCCAAGCTACCCTGATGCGAGACCTACCCCTCGCCAAAGTTTCCACGACGCGAAGCCATCCCATCTTCAACCGCGAAGCCCCACCTATCCTAAACCTTTTGACACCTCACGCCAAACAAGGAATATTGAGTGCTTCAAATGTTTGGGTAAGGGACATTATGCCAGGGATTGTCCAAACAAGAGGACCATGGTTGTGAGGCCCAATGGAAATATTTCTAGCGAAGAAGAGGAAGGAACCGAAGCTTCGGCGATACCCTTGGAGGAAGAGGAAGAAGAAGGGGAAGCACCCCTTGAGGGGATGCTTTTGGTTTCCAAGAGAGTATTACAGACTACCCCCAGGGTCATTGACACTTCGCAAAGGGAAAATCTTTTCCAGACTCGAGCATTGGTCAATGGGCAGCTTTGTAGCCTCATCGTGGATAGCGGTAGCTGTGTGAATGTGGCCAACCATAGCATGGTTAAGAAGCTCAAGCTCAAATCCACCCCTCACCCGAATCCTTACCAACTCCAATGGGTGGATGACAATTCATGCATGAAAGTCGAGTACCAAACTGTCGTGCCCATCAAGATTGGAAAGTATGAAGATGAGGTGTTGTGTGATATTGTGAAGATGCAAGCTACCCACATTCTTCTAGGCCGCCCATGGCAATATGATAAGGAGGCGGTACACTATGGGAGAACCAACAAGTACACCCTCATTCACCAAACCCGACCCTATACTTTGCTCCCTTTAACTCCAGCCCAGGCCTTACAAGACCAAGTACATTTGGCTACCCTTGCCAAAAAGCCTAAGGGAAAAGAGGGAAGTGAGAAGAGAGGGACAGGTGAAAAGGTCCAAGAGACCTTGAGTAAAAAGAATGAGAGTGCATTAAAGGGAAACACTAGGAGAGAACAAGAGAGAAAACAAGAGAGATTACCTCCCATCGCCAAAGAGAGAGACATCAAAAAGGCTTTACTTGGGAATAAAATGTGTTTTCTCATGGTTCCTCTCAATTGCATGCTAACACTTGACAAGGAGTCTTCTCTTCCTTTGCATGTGCAACAGGTACTTCAAGAGTACGGCGATGTGTTCAAAGAACCGCAAGGTCTTCCACCTTATTGCGGTATTGAACACCAGATAGACTTGGTGTCGGGTACCCCTTTGCCGAATAGGGCCGCCTATAGAACCAATCCTGAAGAATCCAAAGAAATCCAAACACAAGTGCAAGATTTGATATCCAAAGGATACATCAAGGAGAGCCTCTCTCCATGTGCGGTGCCGGTTTTGTTGGTGCCCAAAAGTGATGGAACGTGGCGGATGTGCATGGATTGCCGCCCAATCAACAAAATCACTGTAAAGTATAGACATCCCATTCCTAGACTTGATGATATGCTTGATGAGTTATGTGGTGCATGTGTGTTCTCTAAAATTGACTTGAAAAGTGGGTATCATCAGATTAGGATGAAGAAAGGAGATGAATGGAAAACGGCATTCAAAACTAAAATTGGATTATATGAATGGAATGTCATGCCTTTCGGATTGTCTAATGCACCTAGCACATTCATGAGATTGATGAATCATGTCTTGCGAAAATTGATAGGGAAGTTTGTTGTTGTGTACTTTGATGATATACTTGTCTATTCAAAATCCCATGATGAACATATAGATCATTTGAGGCAAGTGCTTGACACACTTAGGTTAGAGAAGTTATATGCTAAAATGGAAAAGTGTGTGTTTGCTACAAATGAAGTGAATTTTCTTGGTTATGTTGTGGGAAAGGATGGGATAAAAGTGGATGAAAACAAGGTACATGCAATCAAAGAGTGGCAAAATCCCAAGACTTTAACCGAAGTGAGATCTTTCCTAGGACTTGCCGGTTTTTATAGGAGGTTTGTGAAAGATTTTTCAACAATTGCATCACCTTTGCATGAGCTAACTAAAAAGAACACTACATTTGAGTGGGGTGAAGCTCAAGAGAATGCATTTGTTGAATTAAAGTCTCGGCTGATTAGTGCACCATTGCTTTGTTTGCCAAACTTCGATAAGGTGTTTGAAGTTGAATGTGATGCTAGTGGAGTAGGCATTGGTGCGGTGTTGCACCAAGAGGGCCGCCCCATAGCATACTTTAGTGAGAAGTTGAGTGGAGCCACACTTAACTATTCTACTTATGACAAAGAGCTTTATGCTCTTGTAAGATCATTACAAGTGTGGTCTCACTACTTACTCCCTAAAGAATTTGTTGTCCATACCGATCATCAATCATTGAAATACTTACAAGGGCAAGGGAACTTGAATAGGAGACATGCTAAGTGGGTAGAATTCATAGAATCATTCTCCTATGTGATAAAGTACAAGAAAGGCAAGGAAAATATTGTTGCTGATGCTTTGTCTAGGAGATATGCTTTGCTTGTAACCCTTGATGCTAAAATTGTTGGGTTTGAATGCATTCGCGACATGTATGAAGGTGATGATGATTTTGGTAATATTTATGCGGATTGTGCCAAGGGAAGCCGCGATGGCTATTATGTATTTGACAGTTTTCTGTTTAAGCTGAAAAGGTTGTGTGTGCCAAAAGGGTCCATCCGAGAGGTGATTATCAAGGAGGCACATGGCGGTGGCCTCATGGGACACTTTGGCGTCTCCAAAACCTATGAAACCGTCAAGGAGAACTTCTTTTGGCCAAATCTCCAAACAGATATGGCAAAGGTGTGCGCGCGTTGTGTGACATGCCACAAAGCCAAGGCAAGGTTGCATCCGAAAGGGAAGTACTCTCCTCTTCCAATTCCTTCTCTCCCATGGGTTGATATTAGTATGGATTTCATTAGTGGTTTGCCTAGAACCTCTCGTGGGCATGATGCTATCTTTGTTGTGGTAGATAGATTCTCGAAAATGGCTCATTTCATTCCATGCCATAAAACTGATGATGCATCCCATGTAGCTGAGTTATTCTTCAAGGAAATTATAAAGTATCATGGCATCCCTAGAACTATAGTGAGTGATAGAGATTCTAGGTTCTTGAGTCACTTTTGGAGGACTCTTTGGTCACGGTTAGGCACTAGTTTAGTGTTCTCCACTTCTAGTCACCCCCAAACCGATGGTCAAACTGAGGTAACTAATAGAACACTCATCACTATCTTGAGAACCATACTAAGAAAGAACTTGAAAGAATGGGAGAAGTGCCTACCTCATGTTGAGTTTGCATACAATCGGTCATATCATTCATCTACATCTTATAGTCCATTTGAGGTTGTGTATGGTTTTAACCCTCTCACCCCATTGGATTTAGTTGCATTAACTTGTTCGGACTAATTTGATGTAGAAGGAAAGAAGAAAGCTCAAAGCATGAAGGACTTGCATGAAAAGGTTCAAAAACAGTTAGGAAAGGCTAGTGAATCTTATGCAAGGAGGGCAAACAAGGGAATAAATTTTAGGAGTTTTGAAGTAGGAGATTGGGTATGGTTGCATTTGAGAAAGGAAAGGTTCCCACAAGCTAGGAAGGATAAACTTGCACCAAGAGGGGATGGACCTTTCCAAATTGTAAAGAAAATCGGTGATAATGCCTATGTGCTTGACCTACCTTGTGATGGTTCTTATGGTGTCCATGCCACTTTTAATGTGTGTGATCTGATTCCCTATGTAGGCGAACTAGAAGGCAAGAATCCGAGGATGGATTCTTTTCAAGCGGGGGAGTATGATGAGGACATCACCATGGATCAACCCAACCGACCAAACAAGGAACAAGAAGGTACCCAAGTTCAAGCTCGCAAGCCTCCCAATCCTCTTGAAGGCCTTGGCGGACCTATGACAAGGTCCCGGTTGAAACAAGTTCAAGCGAGTCTCAACGCTTTCATGAGACTCATGGCGCAGGACGAACAAGAGGAAGTTCGAGAAAGGACCTTACAGCTTCGCCATCTCGGCATCATATTGGAGGAAGAGCACGCGAAGCCCTTTGGAGCTTTGAACATAAGTACACTCGAAGGAGGCAGCGGTGAAGCTCACGTGCAAACATTCCAGACACGGGCGAAACCCCAAGGCAAAGTCATCTATGCGAAGCCTCTCGGCGAGGCCCCCGCGTGAGAATCCCAGATGCAGGCGAAGCCTTAGGGTGAAGCCATTCCTGCGAAGCTGCCAGGAACAGGCGAAGTCATTCATGCGAAGCCTCCAGGCGAAGGCAAAACCCCCAGGGCGAAGCCATCCCTGCGAAGCTGCCAGGAACAGGCGAAGCCCCAAAGCGAAGCCGCCCCTGCAAAACCTTCTTACCCTACAGTCTGGTGGGCTATCTAAGCCACCCGAGATGACTCTTCCCTTTTGTGAAGATACTGGGGAAGACAAATATCAGCTTTACGTGCAAAGGACATATGACTACTTTTAGGGTAGCTTTTACCTTTTTGCCTTTGTGGAAGCTTTTTAGGATGACATGCATGCAAAAGTACTTTATGCTTTTGGCATGCATGCAAGGTGTAAGAGCCGTTTTGCCTTTCTTTCACATCACCCCTCTCCATTTAAGCTAGCTTCCCACACATTTGTAAGAACAATTTGAATTTCAGAATTTATCTCTCATTGTGAGAATATTGGTTCAACTTTGAACTCTTCCTTTTATCTCCATCATCCCCTTGATTTCCATTGAAGTGGATTCAAGCTTGACATCTAGTGTTGCTCTTCATTTGAGAAGTGAGGTGCTAGATCCCTCACTCCTAGGCAATTAACCTTTCCATTGCTCTCCATTTGAGGATTGAGGTGGTTAGGAGCCGACCCGGTTACGTTCTTTTTCTGAGATCTTCAACAAGCTAGATCCACCAAAGGTGAACGGTCCATCAACTGGGAGTGGATTCGTATCATATATGCATGTTTGAACTCAGATGATTCTCGTTACTTGTACATCAAGTTTATTCATGAGTAAGTGAAAGTTTTAATCGGGTGGGTTTGGACCACTACACCAAGGGAACTCCGTGTTCGCTGCTACCCCCGGCTCCGGTTCCCACCTCCGTGTCACCCCGGCTTCCGCGCATGGCAGGGGGTAACAATCAGATTCCCTCGGATTTGCTTGTGCTGGATATTTCTCGGTATGATGTGGTTTTAGGTATGTAATGGCTATCTCGGCATTGTGTGCAGATAGATTGTGCGAAGAGAGAGATTGTGTTATCTTCTGGTGAGACACTTCCATTGTCCACTTCTTCTGGATGTGTATCTGAGATTCATAGTCTGGAATTAGAGATTCTGGATGAGATACATGTGATTGATGAAGATTCGTATTTTGGTCTAAACTCAGCTAATATCAGGGATGTGTTGGATCAGATATCCGTTGTGCGAGGTTTTCCGCAGGTATTTCCCGAGGATTTTGCCAGGTATAACGCCAGAGCGTGAGATTGTGTTTGAGATTCTGCTTTAGCGAGGGTCTGTTCCTATATCTGTTCCCCCTACCGCATGCCGATCGCAGAGATGAAAGAACTCAAGAAGCAGCTTGATGAGTTGCTTGCAAAGGGGTTCATTCGACCGAGCACTTCTCCGTGGGGTGCTCCGTTGTTATTTGTGAAGAAGAAGGATGGGACATTACGGTTGTGTATCGATTATCCGAAGCTAAATGCTATTACTTTGAAGAGTAAGTATCCTTTACCCAGGATAGATGATTTATTTGATCAGTTGAGGGGAGCGAAAATTTTCTCAAAGATTGATTTGAGATCGAGATATTTTCAGCTTCGGGTGAAGGAGGAGGATATTCCGAAGATAGCTTTCCGAACCAGGTATGGACATTATGAGTATACTGTTATGCCATTCGGTTTAACTAATGCCCCTGCAGCTTTCATGGACATGATGAACTGAATATTTCATCCATATCTGGATCAGTTTGTGGTGGTATTCATTGATGACATTCTGATATATTATAAGAATGAGTGCGAGCATCGGGATCATTTGCAGATGTGTTACAGACTTTATGCGATCATCAGCTGTATGCCAAACTCTCCAAGTGTCAGTTGTGGATTCGGGAGGTGTCCTTCCTTGGACACATTATTGGAGAGGATGGTATTTCTGTGGATCCTGAGAAGGTTAAGGCAGTGCAGGACTGGAAGCAACCAACCAAAGTGCGGGAAATCAGGAGTTTTCTCGGATTGGCAGGGTATTATCGGAGATTTGTGCCAGGATTTTATGCATTGGCTCTACCCCTTACTCAGTTGACTCAGAAGGGGCGAGGTTTTTTGTGGTCCGAGGCATGTGAGCGCAGTTTCCAGGAGTTGAAGAATAGGTTGACCCATACACCTATTATGATACTACCTGATCCGAGTGCGCCATATGTTATCTATACGGATGCTTCTAGATCCGGATTGGGATGTGTGCTTATGCCAGACCGGAATGTGATCGCTTATGGATCGAGACAACTTCGGCCGCATGAGCAGAATTATCTGACCCATGACTTGAAGTTAGGAGCGGTGATCTACGCACTCAAGCAGTGGTGACACTACTTCCTGGGTAACAAATTTCAGATATTTAGCGATCATAAAAGTCTGAAATATTTGTTTATCCAAAAGGATTTGAATATGAGCAGTGTAGATGGCTTGAGTATATGAAGGACTATGCTGTAGCATCGAGTACACCGCTGGAAAGGGGAGCTTTATGGCAGATGCACTAAGTCGGAAATACACCGGCTTAGTGAAGGGCGGAAAAAGAGATGACAGGACCGAGGACAATGACTTGGTATGTGTGTGGCACGAGTGGGAGCAGTGGGAACGTGCCCAGTTATACTGTTACCCACACCTGGTACGTATTTCAGTTAGTTACGCGACTGTCAAAACCGGGATTAGTGAATTTTGTGTGACTCGGGACTTATAATTAAGTATATGAAATGTGGTTTGTGTGAAATATAAAGTCCCGAGGATGTGTTTCAGTTTCCGTTCCTGTTATTGACACCCGGTGTGGATTTGAGTAAATTAGGCGATTAAGCGTAATTACCAGGATTAACGATTTTTGTATGGCTTGAGACTCATAATTAGTCATATGAAGCATGTTTTGTGTGTGATATGAAGTCCCGAGAATGTGACTCATAATTTTCGGGTTGGACTAAATTACAACTTTTGAAAATTTGGGGCTAAAGTGTAAAAAGGAAGAAAAATTGCACAATGGTGGGAAAAGACAAGAAAGAGGCGGCTATTTGGTGAGGAAATGGGACACTTGTCGCATTTCCATAAAATGGGAAAAAAGAAAAGAAAATAAGAGAAAGTATAAAAGGAAAAAAAATGCCAGTAGGCATAAAAATCTTCTTCTTCTTCCTTCTCTTCTCTTTCTCTCCCGAAACATGGCAGCCATGGTTGCGCCACTTTGTGTCTAAAATTGATCTTCTCCGATTCTTGAAGAAGCTTCGAGGTAATGTTACCAAAACGATCCTTGTGTTGTGTAAGTGAATAATCTGATGTCGGTTTGTGAAGATTCAGCCCGGTTTGTAAACCGTGAACTGCTGAAGTTTGGAAGTATTTATTAAACCACCTTCTCTGCTTGATTTATTAGTTTCTAAATGTTCCCGACACCTTCTTGTGTATGTTTGATAACAGGAGTGTGAGCAGAAACGTGCCGGAAGTGTTGCAAAAATCCGTTCTAAGATTTGGTGCGAAAAATCAACTTTGCTTTTAGTGAAAGGTAAGGATATATTTGTGATCAGAGTGAAGAGGTGAGTCTTTTGTGCTATTTGGTTTTGTCAGAAAAGGCTCGGTGAGAAAGCCGTTTTTCCCGGCCCGAGCCTCGATTTTGGCGCCAATGATATTGGCTGATTCTGTGAATTCTGAACATATATTCTGTATTTGTGGGTTGTTTGTGAACAGGGAGTAATAAAAAATTCAGCTGAAACTCTGCCGAAATTTCTACCGGGACCGTCGATCGGGGATTCTAGTTCGGACTCTAGTGTGAGGTAAGGGTTTAGTGTATGTTCTGGCGTAGCATTATTCAGCATTCTTGCTAGAATGTGTATTGAGGCTAGGTTTGGTCCGAGGGGTGGCCCAGTGACGCCAAACCTAGTCCCATGGTATAAGCATCGGTTTGTGCAGGTTGTGGGATTTCGATGGTGTTATCAGTGAGTGGGAGCTTTTATCGCACCTAATGGTGCTAAGTGTGTGATACACCTTCGTGGTGTAAGTGATATGACGGTGGGGATCGCGACCCCGAGCTGGCCATGCTCTAGTGTGTGATAAGTGTGTGCCCTGGTGAAATGCCGGGAAGACCATCAAGTGTCTAACTTCATTATACATTATTGATTGAATTGCAATGCATTGCATTTGTATTGAAATTGCATTGGTTGAGCATGTGTTTGCATTATATATATATATATGTATATTTGTTTTTTTCTTTGGATGCAAGTTCAGTGTTGTGATAGTGATACCATGCTTATACATGCACCCTTACTAAGTTCTTTTGAGAACTTACCCCCTTATTTCCCCTATTTCAGGAAAGAGAGCTGGTAAGCAACTCGCCGAGTAGATCCGGGGGTTTACCTTAGTGTTGTACTTTTCAGGTACCTATTGTGCTCTCTGTACAATGTATTCGGTGTGCGTGTGAGGAAAGGGGTAAGGTCCAGTGTGTGTGGGTGATTGTGTATCATCAGTGTTCAGTGTTATGATAGTGTGTGATGTGAGTCCCGGTAAAATCGACAAATGTGTGAGTGGTATAAGTGAGTGATTGTGCACGTGTAGTGTGGTGTGTGAATCAGATTGCATTATGGGTGGTTAAGTGTGGATAATGGGTATGTGAATTAGGGTTCTGTTCTGAATTTGTATGCCAATTTTCAGTGTTGAGTTCAGATTATATGGATGAGCAACATTTGTCACTCACGGTTAAACTTTCTTGTGTATGTAGTGACAGCATCACCAAGTACGTCGAGGACTGTGGTCGGATCCTGAGAAGCCACCACCTCGCACGTCATTGTATGTATTCCAATCGGTTTTTGTTTGGCTCTGTATAGTGTAGATGACATGCATAATTGTAATAGTATCATAGTGTCGATTTTCTGTTGTGAAGTGCAAGGATACTTTATGTCAAATTGTGCAGGAATTGTGAAAGGTGCAAGTAGGCACCGTATTGTGAATATTAGTGTTGATAAATCATGCGCAATTTAGTGATCCTGGTTCAGTGTTGTGTGTGAAATGCATGTTGTGAACGAAATTTTTAGTGCCGGGGTTTTGATAACTCACCTGTATGTGTGATTGAGTGTAGTGTGTGTGCACTGTTACCCCAAGTGTGTGTGTTATTCAGACGATTAGCTTTATCGCGATCATCCGAATGCTTTATGTGCCGAATGTCCCAGCACTCCGAGATGAGCTTCTTGAATAGGCTTCCCAGGATGTAAGAAGATGTACCATGACTTGAGATCTCACTTCTGGTGGCCGGGCATGTGAAGAGTCATCACCACATATGTCCCTAAGTGTGCTACATGTCAGAGAGTGAAGGCAGAGCATCAGAGACCGACGGGTACCTTGCAGACGTTGTTGATTCCTGTCAGAAAGTGGGGCAACATTACTATGGATTTTCTGACAGGATTACCTAAGTCTCGATCACATCATGATCACATTACTATGGATGGCACCATATGAAGCTCTGTATGGCAGACGTTGTGTGACTCCACATTGCTGGGTAGAAGATTCTGATAGAGTTGTTCTGGGTCTTGAATTAATTGAAGAAATGACAGCTAAAATCAAGAAGATTCAAGACCGATTGAGAGCCGCCAATGACTGGACAACTTCATATGTGAATAAGCGGAGATGGGATCTGGAGTTCGAGGTTGGTGACAAAGTGTGGCTGAAGGTAGCACCAATCAGAGGAACTATCAGATTCGGTAAGAGAGGGAAGCTGGCTCCGAGATATGTGGATCCGTATGAGATCTTGGAGCGGATTGGCAAGGTAGCTTACAGATTAGCCTTGCCACCGAGCATGTCTACAGTGCACAACGTATTTCATGTGAGTATGCTGAAGAAATGCATCCTGGATCCAATTCAGACGGTAGCAGTGGAGGATGTGCAGTTAGAGCCGGATCTGTCATATCGAGAGGTACCTATAGCCATTCTGGGGCAGGATCTGCGGAAGCTTCGAAGCAAGCTCATTCCGATGATCCGAGTGCAGTGGTCCCACCACTCCGAACGGGAAGCAACCTGGGAAGTCGAGCAGCATGTGAGATATCGGTACCCCGACGAGTATCAGAGACTTAAGACAGCCTTGGAGAACCAAGGGTCTTAAGGGGGAGGATTGTTACCGAAATTAAGGGTAAAAACTGGGATTAGTGAATTCTCTGTGCCTCGGGACTTATAATTAAGTATATGAAGTGTGATTTGTGTGAAATATGAATTCCCGAGGATATGTTCAGTTTCCATTCCTGTTATTGACACCGGTGTGAATTTTAGCAAATTACGCGATTACGCGTAATTACCGGGATTAGAGATTTTTGTGAGGCTCGGAACTCATAATTAATCATGTGAAGCATATTTTGTGTGTGATATGAGGTCCCGAGAATGTGTCTCAGATTTCACTCCGTTCGGATAAGCGGTTTGAAAGTTGCAATTTTCGGATTGGACTAAATTGCAACTTTTGAAAGTTTTGCGGCTGAAGTGTAAATAGGCAAAATTCAGCAATAATTTGGAGAAAAGAAGACTGAGGGCGGCTGAAATGAGGATGAAAGAAGGGACACTTGTCCTATTTCTATTAAAGAAGGAAAAAGAAAAGAAAAAGGAAGAAAAAGGAGATATAAAAGGAAGAGAAAATGCCAAAATGGCATTATTTCTTTTTCATCTTCTTCCTTGGTCTCTCTCTCTCAGCCGAATAAACACCATTGAAATGTCACTTGAGCTCCAAAACTAAACTTGGAAGAAACTTGAAGAAGCTTCGAGGTAAGGTTATCAAACTGATCCTTGTGATGCGTATGTAAATAATCTTAGGTCAAATTTTGTGAATTCAGCTAGGTTTAGGAACCGTGAGTTGCTGATGTTTGGAAGTGATTATGGAACCACAAGATCTCCTTGATTTCTTGGTTTCTAAACATTCCTTGCTCCTTCTTGTGCATGTTTTGTAACAGGGGTGTAAGCATAAACCTTCTAGAAACGCTGCCAAAATTCGTTTCTGATCTCCTGCACGGAAACCCATCTTCAGTTTCAGTGAGTGTTAAGGGTATATTTTTAATCAAGGTGAAGAGTTATACGTGTTGTGCTATTCGGTTCTTCCAGAAATGGTCGTATGTGAAAGCCGTTTTTTCCTGCCCGAGCCTCATTTTTGGCGCCATTGATGTGGATTGATTATGTGAATTCTGAACGTATATTCTGTATCTGTGGATCATTTGTGAACAGGGAGTGGTCGGAAATCCAGCAGAAACTCTGCCGAAATCCGTACCGGGACCGCTGATCAGGAATTTCCATTCGGTCTTCTTTGAAAGGTAAGGGTTCAGTGTGTCTTCTGGTACTGCATTATTCAGCATGCGTAGCAGAATATATATTGAAGCTAGGTTTAGTCCGAGGGGTGGCCCGGTGACGCTAAACCTAGTCCCGTGGTATAAGCATTGGTTTGCAGGATTCGGGATCAGCATCGAGGATGTGCTGCTACACCCCAAATGGTGTAGCATTCTGGGATGTGCTGCTACACCCAAATGGTGTAGCATTCCGATACACCTTTAAGGTTTTTCTGATATGACGGTGGGGATCGCGAGCCCGAGCTAGCCATGCTCTTTTGTATCTAATTTTGTTTGTGCCTCGACTAAGGCCGGGAAGACCGTCATTCTGCCTAACTTCATTATAAATCGTTGTTTGAACTGCATTGCATTTGGTTGAAATTGCATTGTTTGAGCATGTGTTTGCATTTATATTTTGGGGTATATCGTACATTCTGCGTTTTCGCTTTGGATGCAGGTTTTTTGTTCGACAATTTACACCATGCTTATACCTGCACCCTTACTAAGTTCTTTCGAGGACTTACCCCTTATTTTCCCATTTCAGGAAAAAGTGCTGACAAGCAACCCGCTGAGTAGAATCCGCGGGTTAGCTTTTGTGTTGTACTATTTCTGGTACTAATCCGTGAATTCCGATCAGTGTGTTTATATTTGTGTGTGCGGGATAAGGGGTAAGGTCCGTAGTATGTGTGATTCCGTATGATTAGCTTTCTGTTGTGAGTATGTGTATGATCGGTCCCGGGATTTCGGGTAGTGTGTGCTATGTGGGTAATTCCACATGTTCAATTATCAGTTGTGTGTCTGTGCATTGTGTTCTGGAATTTCGGCTCAGTTTGTGTTTTGGTGTTTGAATCACCATGATAAGGCTATTTTGGTAATTTGTTTCGGGTGTTAGAGACCAGGTTGGCATAGCCCAGGTTGGCATCGCCCTTGGCGGTCCCCTGCAGCCGTCCCCTGCATCTCTAAGTCACAGACCTTCTCCTACCCGGTTAGGAGTTTTATGCCTTCCCCGGTCTCGAACCTGGGACTCCGGGCTTAATGTCCCATTTCATATGAGACCGAGTACCACTTGAGCTACTCGGTCTCATATGAAATGGGACATTAAGCCCGGAGTCCCAGGTTCGAGACCGGAGAAGGCATAAAACTCCTAACCGGGTAGGAGAAGGTCTGTGACTTAGAGATGCAGGGACGGCTGCAGGGGACCGCCAAGGGCGATGCCAACCTGGGCTATGCCAACCTGGTCTCTAACATCGGGTGTGCATTGCATGTGACTTTATGTGATCAGATTTGCCCATGTGAGTGTAAATAGTGTGATTTGGGAACTTATCTGGAATATGGTCAGTATGTGTGAACCAGTGCGTTCAGGGTTTTCTGGCATGTGTATTTTCTGGCAGTATTAGTATCTTCCGTATGTGGTTTAGTGTGTTCAACTATGAATTCTAGTTATATGAATGAGCACTTCGGCTTTCTCACGGTTAAACTTTCTTATGTGTGTAACAGCAGCAACTTTTAATACGTCGAGGATAGTGGTCGGACCCTGAATCATCACACCTCGAACGTTTCTGTATGTATTCCAAATGGATTTTCTTTAGCTCTGTATAATGTAAATAGCATGCATTTGTAGTAGTATCATGTCTGAGGTTTGTGTTGGAAACTTTGTATGTATATGTGCGGGAGGTTTTGTGGATTCTGTGCTGAACTATTCTGAGTATATGTGTTGATGACATAAGACGTGTGCTGATGTTCAGTCTGGGACGTGGTAATGTGTAGTGATGAGTTTGTGCAGGAATTTGCGGTTTGCATGTGTTGAAATTCTGTTGTGTAGAACAAATAAGTGCAAAATTGCGTTTTGTGCAGAAAATGGGAAAACAGTGCGAATACGCACCTTCTTGTGATTCCGTGCATGTTATGCGCGATATTATGATCCTGGGTTAGTTTAGAGTGTTAATCATGCGAATTTTTTGTGGTGATTGAAAATTTTAAAATTGCCTGGGATTGACGTGGCTCACTTGTGATTGTGCTGTATGTGCGCTGTTACTGCGAAGATGTGTGACTCGGGTGATTAACGAAATCTTAATCACCCGTACGCTTCCACAGTAAGGGGCGTAACAGGAAGTCCTTCATGCTCGGTCTATGAGTTTCCCATACTCGGGCAATGATCCTCTTTATATTGAAGCTCTAGCTTCACTTTTGGGTCTAAAAAGTGCGGAAGTATGGTTGGGAAGAGGTTTGGTTGGAGTCTGATGCACAACGACTCATTTATGAATTGGAGAGCGAGCGCGAACCCTCATTATTATATTTTTGTGTTATCATTGATGAAATTAGGAATCTAGCTTCCCGCTTTTCTTCTTGTCAATTTTCCTATGTTAGCAGGAAAGCCAACGGCCCTGTCCATTGTCTAGCTCGTTCTGGTCTAGAGCATTCTGGTTGTATGTTCCGGGACACATGCCCAGATTGGTTGGTTTGGCCCTTAATTTAATACCACATTGCAAGTTCAAAAAAAATGAGTCAAAGAATAAAAAACTAGTTCCAGTTAAATGTCAATTCCCATTTGACTGAGTATTGTCGGAGTATATAACTCCTGCATCTTTACAAAGTTCAGAGGATTAACCTATGTTGAGTCAAAGAACAAGGACTGACGCGCACAAGTTGTAATACTACAGGGACCGTACACGCATTTAGGCCTCTTTTGCAAGAACACATCTGTTTTGGCCCCACAAAAGCTTTCAAACTTCCCACTATTAAATCAATGTCGGTCTCCAGAGACCAGTCCACTCCAGTCACTCACCACTCACCACAACCAGGTTCGAAAATCGACCGTTTGGTACTCTCTCTCTCTCTCTGAGTCTCTCTCAGAAAGGGTCCGAGAAAATGGAAAACCGAATTCCAAACCCTAGTCTGGCCGTCGACTTCGATGTCGAAAACCAGTCCGCAAAAATCTCTCTGTACGAGCAGTCTCGAGAGGAGCGAATAAAAAAGAACCTCCAGCGCATGCAGGAGCTCGGCCTCACGGATCTCTCATTGAAGCTCAAAGTCTCTTCCGCCGCGCGCCGCCGCTGCCGCAAAACCTCTTCTCACAACTCTCTGACGCCCGCTCCATTGCCAGATCCGGCATCTGTTCGCCGCTCGTCCAGGTGACCGTTTACCCAACTGGGGTTTTGCTTTTTTGCTTTTTGTTTTTAAAATTAATTTAATGTAGTTTTGGTTATTGTTTAGGCTGAAAAATACAACTCCAGT
Organism: Stellera chamaejasme; assembly: GCA_024586325.1. Classification (NCBI taxonomy): domain Eukaryota; kingdom Viridiplantae; phylum Streptophyta; class Magnoliopsida; order Malvales; family Thymelaeaceae; genus Stellera; species Stellera chamaejasme. The sequence continues at coordinate 38,805,204 of CM044981.1, read as the reverse complement.
TAGCTATTCAGAAGTGGTTATTCCTGATAAAAAAGAGGGTTTGAAGCTGGAAGAGGGTTCAAAACCAGAGGTGTATTTGGAGGAGCATGCGAAGCTTCTGGGGAGTACTGAGAGGAGCTGGACCTTGTTTGTTGATGGATATGGGAATGATGGGAGGAGGATTTATGATCCAGTGAGAGGGAAGACTTGTCATCAATGCCGGTCAGAATCTTCACCCCTTCGGTGTATTTCTTTGTCATGCTTGTAGTTTAATCTGTTTGGTTGCCTTGTTTGCTGGTTAGTGAAAAATTGTGTCATGGACAACCGTTCCATATTATCCAGTCATGACTTTAACATGGTGGTGTTGTGTTACACAACATCGTGTTAACCCCAGCATCTTGTGCTTTCTATAATCAGGGTTCTTCAAATTAATGCTAGACTCCACCGAATAAAAAAGAAAACGAAAAGAAAAAACAACCTTATCTCCGCACAATGTTTTCTGATATGATGCATCTTGATTTGTCAGCAAAATGGTAGAATAGTTATGCGAGGTCAGCTTTGCTATGACATTTTGTTTCTCTTTCTCTATTTCATTTTCAATAGTATGGTAATGGTCCTATTTTCATGACTCTTTACCTTCTTTGACTAATGTTCTAGCATGTTAATATGAAAGTGGAATTTTGATGACGAGATGCATGATACCTTAAGCAGGGATTTTTTTTCCAAAAAAATTGTATGCTACAGGTATCATGCATCTCGTCATCAAAATTCCACTTTCATATTAACATGCTAGAACATTAGTCAAAGAAGGTATAGAGTCATGAAAATAGGACCATTACCATACTATTGAAAATGAAATAGAGAAAGAGAAACAAAATGTCATAGCAAAGCTGACCTCGCATAACTATTCTACCATTTTGCTGACAAGTCAAGAAGGAGCTTAATTTTGACATTTACTTTTTGCTATAAAGTAATCTATTACAGGTAGCTGGCTCTTCAGAAATTTATATTTTTTGCTATCTGGTTTAATTAATCTTCATTTAATAAGCCTTTGTTGTCTTCATTTAACCTTGTATACTTCAAACCTCAGATAATCATGTGATGTGTTAGTTAAATACAAGTTGGAGCTTTTCCCTATTTAATGATTTTACTTGAATGCGAGAGGGATTAAAATGTTTTTCTGCAGGCAAAAAACTATGGGACATCGGACTAACTGCAGCAAATGCAACATGGTACAGGGACAGTTCTGTGGAGATTGTCTGTACATGAGGTCTATTATTGAAACACTTTTAACTCTTGTCTGAAAACAGTTGAAACATTTGACAATTATCTAAAATTGGTATGCATGTCTATGCTATGACTATAAATTAAATGTTAGACTGCACAACTTTACTGTGATAACTGCTAGTTATATTTGTTGTTGACACCATTTCCTTCATTTCATTCTACTTGAAAGTGACTTTTGGACATACTCTTTTCCATATTTGACGTATAGATTTGCAATTTTTCATCGTTATTCTTAACTCTTATTTGGAATTTTGCAGATATGGGGAGCATGTACTTGAAGCCATAGAGAATCCAGATTGGATATGTCCAGTGTGTCGTGGAATTTGTAACTGCAGTCTTTGCCGGCAATCCAAAGGATGGGCTCCTACTGGGGCACTTTATAGGAAGGTAAGTTTTTAAACTTGACGAGGTTTCAACATTTTTAAGTATTCATAAAAGAAAAGGAAAACTAAACTTTTTCTGTTTCAGATTTCAAAAATGGGCTACAAATCAGTTGCACATTATCTCATTCAAACTCATACAAAAGCTAGTGAAGTGAAGAACCCTGACAGTGCTGATCTGGTTTTGGCAAAACGATCTCTCTTTGATAGCAATACTACAGGAAAACTAGAGCCTAATTGTGACGATTGTGGGTATGAGAATAGCCTTGAGAAAGAGGAGAAATTTAATACAGAAGCAACTTCCTCTCCCAGCCTTCCTCCATCTGTAAAGAAGTCCTTGCTTTTCACAGATTCTGCAACAGATTGTGCAAAGCCTACCTACAGTCATGTGGAGAGCAAGGGGTGTGATGGCTTGAACTATGAGAGTAAGAGTGATCTACATTTTATGAACAACGAACCCGGCATACAAGTGCAGCCGGGAAGTTGCTCAAAACCTGAACAAAAACGATTCGTCACTTTTGAACAGAGTGACGGTGATATTTCAGGAAGTGAGAGACAGGAGCAGAAACAAGGGACTGTCAATGATGCTGATGAAAAAGTGGATATGGAAGTTACAGATGTTAATATTTTTGGAACTGAGAGACAAGAACAAAAACAAGGGACTGCCATTGATACTGATGATTCTGATGAAAAAGTGGATGTGGAAGTCACAGATGTTAATATTTCAGGAAGTGAGAGACAAGAACAGAAACAAGGGACTGTCATTGATGCTGATGAAAAAGTGGATATGGAAGTTACAGATGTTAATATTTTTGGAAGTGAGAGGCAAGGACAGAAACAAGGGACTGCCATTGATGCTGATGAAAAAGTGGATATGGAAGTCACAGATGTTAAAACAGGTGCTGATGAAGGATTAGCAGCAACTCCATCTGTTGACGATCATGGCAAAGAAGGTTATGATAGGAGTAGCCTTTCAAGCCGGAAAAGACCTAAAAGAGCTGACATTGAAGTTGAGACAAGCCTAGATAGCATCAAAGGGAGATTGAGACGTAGGCCTTTGCAGATTAACCAGGACTGTGTCGCAAGAAGACTGAGACCCCGCGACAGCAGCAGGTGAAGCTTATGACCTTATGACATAATTAGCCATTTTACGGTAGGAATAAAAAAACAATCGTTAGGGTCCTGCTAGATATCTAGTGCTGCAACAAGGATTAAGAATCTGAATCAGCATATTTTGCGTTCGAAAGTGTAGGATTCTACAAATTGATCGGGAGAGCATTTTGTTGTGGGGATGAACTCTATCAGTCAAGATCTCTATTTATCAGTTTCATGCATGTGAATCACTTTTTGTAGACTTACTCCAAAAATGCCAGAGAATTTGTTCTTCAAACTTTTTTTCTTATCGAGTAGACATCAAGAAAGTTTATGAATAAACTCTTATTTTGGATTTATATATAGTGTTATAACATGTTAAGGGAAGGCACGCAAATGGATAAGTGATTATTTGTGATGAAGTTTTTTAATATAAAAAACAATTTATAGTAAACTAATCTGAAAGAGAATTCCAATCAAATCAATTTTAACAAGTGTAAAAACTCAATATCCAGTTTTTTTGTTTTTTGAAACTTGTTTTATTAGATGAAACATCAAATAAAATAAGACAAGACAAGATGAAACATCAAATAAAACAAGACGAGGACAAAAAGGAGGACAAAACGTGATAGCATCTAACAGAGGCGCAAAAGAGTCTGAGTAAATAGCTAACAAAATTACCCAGCAACCTACTAAAATCGTAAAGACAAAGCGAACTCACATTGTCCCCATCTCCACCTAAAAAGGTCACCAAATACCATTATCGCCATAACGGATTGAAAAATGTGTAGTGCGAGCTCTCAGTATGCCTGACAGGCTTCTGAGCAAATGGTACCAACGCAAAATGAAATGAGATACCTGCAAATGACTAGGAAGCTCCAAGCAACAAACAAAAACCATTCCTAAGACTGACTCAACTAGAAAGCTTAATAGGGTCCAACATAGGGATGTCAAAAGCTGACCTGACCTAAGCAACCCGCCAGAACCCAAACCGACCCAACCCGAGTTGACCTAGAAAGTCAACCAACCGAACCGAACCCGACCCGTGTAAGTTGAAACCCGAGATAACCTGAACCCGAAAGAACCCGAACCCGAGTAACCCGAACCTGAAGGAACTCGAGAGGACCCGAAGAGACCCGAACATACAATATTGAGATATTATATCCAAGTTACAAGTATCAAAATTTTCACTTGACATATATGTCATTTCCCTTATCTAAGTTTTCTTAAAATTGAATTATAGACATAGAATTCTTAATTTATAAACTTTAAACTCTAAAACAACAAATGCATAGATCTTAAAAAAAATTTCATCTCATATCGCAAAGATCGCAAAGGTTGTTTGAAGTTCGGAATCTCAAACAAATATTGTTCACTTGTAAATCCTTAAATCATTTGCTGGAACAAAAAAAGACAACTCTACAAAGTGTAGCTTCCAATTTCCAAAACAAACACTATTAGTTCATTTCCGATTTTATTAGAGTAATGTTAATTTCCAATCTTTTGGAGTAATGACCTGTTACAGTCACCCTGAGAGGGTTGTGACTTCTGGGTATCCCGGGGCTCCGTTCCAAACATGCGGGGCATGTTTTCTGTTGGTCAGATAGCCCCCGGATCTTTTCTAAGTAACATTCTCGAGAATCCTTTACATATTCGAGGTCACACGAGTTCCCCGCACCTTTCCACGAAAAATATTTTTCGGGGTCGGGAAGTTCGTTCTCGGGCAACACTCGGGGCTCGGGATGAACAATTTGATGGCGCCAATGGTGTGTGGTATGTTATGACTAGGGATGATTATTGTGGTGATAACCAAGCAAGTACACATGACGGGATTACTTAGGTTTAGCTAGCAAGCACATACGTCGGGATTTGCTTAGGTGTGTGCCTAGGTGGGCGACTAAGGTGCCTAAGGGTGTGCTTGTTATGTGACTCACTATGGCGACTAGGATGCCTAGGTGTGTGCTCGTCATGTGACTAAGGGGCCTAGGTGTGTGCTCGTCATGTGACTAAGGTGCCTAGGTGTGCGTTTTTCATGTGACTAAGGTGCCTAAGTGAAAGATTGTGGTAAGGAGTATTTAAGGGGTAGAGTTAGTAAGAGTTTCACCATCTTCCTCTCAAATGTTCTTCATCTTCTCAAGAACAACCACACACACACACACACAAGTAGCTCTCCTTGATTCCTACACAAGACCGATTTGTTCAAGGACTTAAGGAAGGTTGTTCTTGGTGCTAATCTTGAGGTAAGCATGTCTCCTTCATGATTTTGGTATGTTTGAAGCATGGTTTGTGGTTGAAACACCTTAAGGCCAAATTTATGACAAACCTTAGCTAGCCGTTTTGTACATCTTCTTGGTTCAAGCTTGGGATACGTTGTTAATGGTGTATTCAGGGGTCTAGATTGGTGATTTCTGATTTGTAAGTGGTTGTTCAGTTTGAATCAGCAGTTACGGAGTAGTGCAGGACTTCGGAGGTCACACTACCATGCTTCGGGCCGAGCGTCGGGATTTTCCCGGGATTCTTCTGTAGATCGGTAATAGTATGGTAAGGGTTCAACTTCTCTCGTTATACATTTTGGGAGGGATATCATGTATATCGGGGTTAGTTGAAGCGGGTTCCGGGTTGAGGACGGGTGTCCGGTGATCCCGGGGCCAGTTATATGGTAAGGTATAGGTGTGGAGGTTCAAGGCCCGGGATGGTCTCGGAGACCTCGGGTTCTTCGGTATTCTATATCTGCATTCAGTGCTGATATTCTTTGTATACCTTGCGGTATACTCTGTCTGTTGTATACCCTGCGGTATACTCTGTTTGTGACCCTACGACAGTTGGGGATCGCGACCCCGGCCGGTACCATGCCTCTATTAGCTTCGGCTTCTGACCTCTTGGAAAGGGCTGTCGTTATGTTTGTTTGCTTTCAAGGGTCTCTGGCGGTTCTGACCGCATCCTTCGGGACTCTGTTTATTAATCATGTCTATATCTGTTTGCATATATTCTTGTGTTTTTGTGTTTTCCTTGTTTTGCAGGTACTCGCGCACTTAGCTTACTTTATGCAACTGTACCTTACCTCAGCCCTTACTGGATCCTCCCGATGACTCACCCCTTCTGTTTACCACCTTTCAGGTCTACCTGACAAGCAGCCAGCGGACTAGAGTTCTGCGGCGCTTTCTGTATTTGATCAGGTATCTGCAGTTCCGACACGGAACTTCTGTTAAGTTATAAGGGTAGTCTCGGTAGAGGTTTTAGTCTACTTTCTGACTTCTGGATTTATGCTAAGTATAGCATATGGGTTTTCTCAAAGTTAACTTGTCTCTCTCTTCTGTTTGTGTGTTAGCAGCAGCGACAGCGGTACTTGCGGGGATCTCCTGATCTTGGGGTTTCTCCTAGGTCCCGCACTTAGGTATTCTGGGGTTTTCCTTTGTTGGCTCTGTAGATGTGTATGCATGCATGTCATTTGTCTGATCATGCTATGTATCTTAGATAAATTCTGCTTCTGTATACATATCCTGGATATTTTGTATGACCGGGGACTCACCCATGTCAGTGGAGGGCGGGACCCGTGATGTGATCACATTTTGATATGCCAAACATATTTTGTATCGGTATGATTCTGTTATGCATATATGATGATGACTGAGTACTCGCCCATTTCAGTTGGGGCGGGGGTCGTCTCGATGTTATCCATGAACTGCGTGTTTGGTGATGCTGGATTGCTCGCTCATTTCAGTGGGGCGGGGCTCGCCATGTATAGTTAGGGTTTATACTGTATACTTGCCATGTATGAAATTTGTAGGTTGCGGGTCGAAAAACGACCGAAAAATATAGGCGTATAACTCTCTCTGCATACTCAGAGAGAAAATCGTTCTCAGGCACCGGGCCTTCGAGAACGAGACTTTGCGGGCCGGGTCACGGGACCACCACACTCAGCGGGTCTCGGTTGGACCGACCGCTACCGCTTTTGTTTCCGCAGCTCACGCAACTTCTGTCGTAGCTTCCGCTTCCGCCGCCGCGGGGCGGCCCTGCCTCCGCAACCGGGCTCGGGCACCCCGTGATATGACCAATTCCTAATCTGTTGGAGTTGTGTCCAATTCCAAATTTGTTAAAGTTGACTTGTATCCAATTCTAAATTTGTTAGAGTAATGTCCAATTTTCAATTTTACTGTAGTAATGATCAATTCTAATTATATTGGAGCAATGTCTAATTTCAATTTTTTTTGGTGAAATGTCCAATTTCTAAATTTAGTATAGTAATGTCTAATTTCCAATTGGAGTAATGATCAATTCCAATTTTGTTAGAGTAATGTCAATTTCTAATTTTTTTGGAGTAATGACCAATTCCTATTTTGGTGGAGATGTGTCCAATATTTAATTTTGTTGTCGCAATGTTGTACTCTAATTTCATTTCAATATTGAATAAATTTTGTGATATAGATAATACTTGGTTTAATTACTTTTGGTTTCATTTTGTTAATGTTGATTAGTTTTGAATCAACCAATTTTCTTTTAAGGTTCAGTTATTTGAGAAACTAATTGTGGACCAGAAAAATTCAAAATGTTTTTTCTTTATGGAATAGGAATATAATAAAATTTTGCATAAAGAAATTATTTCAAAGTCATTTAATGATATTTTTATAGAATTCAAAAGTTTAATTATTTCAAAAATTATATATATGCTCAATATGGAGTTTATAGACTAACCTGAAATTTGACCCGCAGTAACCCGTAAATGAAATTTTCTCAATCTGATCTCAACCCGAACCCGAACAGACTTGACCCAACGCAACCCGAAAATAAGAAAACCCGATCTCAACCTGAACCCGAATGACCCGACCTGAACCCAACCCAACCCAACCCGAAAACAGATAAACCAGATCTTAACCCGAACCTGAATAACCAGACCTGAACCCAACTCAACCCAACCCGCCCGATTGACATCCCTAGTCCAACACAACTGAAATAGTAAAGTTTTGATGGCCCTATCATTTATTAAAATTTGCAAACAATCCATCATGGATCACCCTCAGGTTGGGATTCCCCCTACCCTAGGATGGCTTAATCCACCACTGCGGCTGTCGAACTCGGAATCTTCAGCTTCATCTTAGTCCCACCAGTTGAGGAGATTCCTAATCCTATCTTCTTTGTGCATTATCAATGGCTTGCGAGCTAGAAGTGCGAGACACCAAAGAAGCAAGTGGCATATCAAGAAAATCTGTCGGCGCTGGTAAAGCCAACACGACCTGCTTCTCTAACCTTTGTTCCCCAGCCTCAGTCCCTGGATCCGCCACCAGCTCTCCCATCGGCCCATTCTCCTCTTCATCGACACCTATGGGAACCTGCACTGGAAAGTGATTACATGTTCCCTCATAACGTGGACCTTCGAATCGCATCCAATCACCGAATTGTGGGGCCCTCTCATGGCTGTGGCAACCAAGAAGCCTTCCCGATCAATGTGATCTACCCTACCAAAGATATAGCAAAACTCTGCAAGCCTTTCATATTGCAGGAAATAAGATTTATCCATCCCATCGACCTGGACTTTGATCAAAGGTCGCAAAGGTTTGGTGATATCAATATTTACTCGCACACGGAGTGAAGGACCACCATGATCAATGGCCAGAACCGTGCTAATCATTTGACCAAAGTTTGCCCTATGGTTTGGGTATACCAACGTAATGGTGCATCCACAATATGAACCTAGAATGATTGATGAGTAAAGCTCATAGAAGACGGACTATCACCCATATTCAAGAAAACCATTACTACCAACTTGTTGAAAAAAGACCTAGGGTTGTGCTAAAGGGCCAACTGTGCATGGTCCTTGGATTGAACCTCCGTCTTGAAAACATTGTTTGAGACTTGCGACATGGTTTGTGTTCCGTGTAGTGATGATGCTTTTTTAAGCTTCTTTTACACTCAAAGTGTTAAATTTATAAACCCTTTTCACCACCGCTCTCAAGAAGAAGGATCTCTGTAGTATGTGGTATCAGGTAAAATGGTATTGAACCCAAGAGATTTGTGGTTCTCCTATGTGATTTCTGAGATGAACAACCAATTCTAAAGTGCTAAAGTGTTGTGACCCGGATTTTCAATACCAGAAAATCTGTGCCACAACTGAAGAGATTTAAAGATGAAGGACTAGAATGGAATAAATAAAAAACTTGTGGTAAAATTTAGAATTTTAGTTAAATGTTAGTGACTGATAAAGATAGAAGTTAAAATAGAATTGTAAGATTAAAACTTGTGATTTAGAGGTGAGGTGTGGGTTTTGGTGAGGTTACTTAGTGGCTAAGTAACGGTGAGATTACTTAGTGGCTAGGTAACAAGTAACGTTACTTAGTGGTTGATAGTCTCGTTCCTAAAGAAGGCCCGGACTCTCAGTTGAAGTGGTGGAGAAGATGATGTTCTTGAGACTCCAAGCTTGCTTGTTATGAGTAATCTGTAAAAGATAGAGAGAATACTCAGAAGTAGCAAGAGAGGAGTGGGGGGGGCGTGTAGTAGCTTACCCGATTTAGGGTGGACATCACTCTATTTATAGAGTGATGCCAGGAGAAGAGCCTCCCCCAGTTGAAGCCCTTTAGACAGGCTGTTGAGATAAGTGCGTGTCGGTGATTGGAGATAAGGTGGCTGTGATGATGAAGATCTCAGCAAACCGCCTTAGGTGATTCGCTTGTCAGAGAATGTCTGGCGTATAAATCTGGTGAAGATCTCCCAGGCTCGTGCTGCCCTCCTTATTGGCCGGTTGATGTCAGACGACCAAGTGGTCTATCTCCAAGTGGAGCAAGTGGCGGGCGAAGGCCCAAATAGAATATAGCCAAATAAGGGGTGAGGTTGCACGAACACAGGTACAAGGGCCTTATCAGGCGGGGCCGGTATAGGCGGGAGGCGGGAGTAAGACCCATGGAGGCGAAGGAGATCGCGAGGGCTCGCCTAAGACCGCGAGGGTGGCCCGCGAAGGCCTCGAAACGCAAGGGTGAGTATGAGGCGTCGCCCATGCGAGACTTGAGGCTGCGAGGCGGGACCCCGCGTAGGTGAGGTGGAGACCACAAGGATGAGATCTTGCGAAGGCTATACTGGAGACCACAAGGATGAGACTTCCTCAAAGGCCTTGTACGATTATAATATGACGCGAGGGCGCGTTTGCTTGGGTAGTGTACCAAGATGCCTCCTCCTGAGAGCGGAGTATGGGCAGGGTCCTGTACTCCGTTTTTTCGAAAGTACTTTGCTGAGGACCGATGTGGCAGCCATAAGTGAAGATCTTTTGTGATCCTTGTGAGTTTGAGGAGGGGGGGCATTTGCTTGGGTAGTGTACCAAGATGCCTCCTCCTGAAGGCAGAGTATGGGCAGGGTCCTGTACTCCGTTTTTTCGAAAGTACTTTTGTCACCGCACGCCGCCCGAGCCCGGTTGCGGAGGCGGGGGCGCCGGGACGCCGGAAGCGGAAGCCGGAATGGAAAGGAGTGGCAGGTCCATCGAGACCCGCCGCGCGTAGCGGACCCGAAAACGGAAAGATTGTGGAAGCAAACTAACGGAAATTTCATGCGTATAACCAAAATAAAATGCAACCATACAATTCATGCACTAATAACAGAGTAAGCCCCGCCCTCCGTGGACGAGTGCTTACGCACCAAAACATATATACATACAAAATTCACAGAACCTAAGGTGTCTAGCAAGCGCCAAGCGCTCAGAACAGATATAGAACAGAATATACAAATATATGTACAGACATACAATCACCATAGCAATACAGAAAGTGTGCATATGCAACTACAGAGCCAACCTTAGAATCTAAGTAACAAAATACCTTGCGCGGGATTCACACCAAGTACACAATCCCGGACCGCAAGGTGCAACTACTGCAAAACACACCCAAGGTAGAACCCTCACTGAATCCTACTCAGCAGGCCGCTTATCAGGTCTACATGAAACACAAAAACAGAACCCAAAGAAGGGTGAGTCCTAAAAGGACCCCGTAAGGGATATGGGGTAAGGTAAGTATATGTAACCCTGCAAAACAGAAAGATAACAATATATGCAACAGAATACGGAATAACATGCATGTACAGAAAATAAATCGGAGTCCCGAAGGACGCGCGATTCCAAATCGCCATAACCCTTATAATAAATCGGAGCAGCGACCTCCACTAAGGGAGTCGGAAGCGAAGCTAATCTGAAGCATGGTGCACCAGTGGGGTAGCGAACCCACAAGCTGTCGTAATATTAATGCATGCAGTATGCCATAAGGCATACTCCTACAAACTACAAAATATGCCCAAAGGCATAATATTCTGAAATACTAGCAGAACAGAAACTGAAACCAAAACATATACTTAGCTTACCAAAACAACAGAACCAAACCCTTACCTCAAAATCCAGAGTATTGGACCGATTCTGGACAACACCTACACCGTGCCCCGAAACTTAGAACTCCTCTTTTCCTAACCTCCGAACCTCGGAATCTGCCAAACTAAGTTGAATTAGAATCCTTATCACCCACACTACCAAATTACAACCCCCGACCCCAAAACCGAAAATCCGGCAGAATTTCCGTAAAATCCCAGATTTCCACAGAAACTTCAGAATTCAGAACCAACCTAGACAATGCAAGATTATACATTGACAAACATCATACAATAAGCAGAACTGATCAAATCCAACCTTAAACCCTTCATTACCCGCCATTTTCCGATAATCCCGCTTAATTGTAACTTTTCCATTTCTTAACCGAATTCAACATTTCAAACTTCCATCCACTCCTAAATTCAACCCCAACACCATATTAACATCCAATTCAACCAAAGTGAACCTCCAACATTGAAAAAGAATCATTTCAAGGTTTCGGTTCCTAACCAACATTTCATCCAACTTCCAATTCAATCCATTCAAGCTACCAAACAACCATTCTAACCACCAATTACATTTCTAAACCATGAATGCTATCCAATTGCACCCAAACAACAAAATCCATCATGAACATACACTTAACCAATTCGGCCAAAAGGGGGTTTTCACCTCAACTTGTTTTCCATCAAATTAAATCCATACACAAGCTTAGAATCATGCTAGGACTAACATACTTGAAGCATGAAACAAGATAACAAACACACACCATTTTGGAATTTTTCCAAGAAATTCGGCCAAACCTAGGTTTCCATCCAAGTTGTGTTTTCCAAAATCCAACACTTGATTAACACTCTCCTACAACCCAAGAACAACATACTAAAAGATGGGAGGAAGAGAATCATCCTAGCTTATAGCTAAGAACAAACCCATCATTTACCAAAACTTCTCTTTTCACCACTAAACTTCAAAACTAATGAGAAAAGAGGACTTAGGAAGGTACTTACCACAAGTAGCAACCAATTTCTCTTTGATTTCCACAAAGAAGAAGAAGTTCAAGCTTGGAGGTGAGCATGCATGGAGGCGGCAGAACTTGGAGAAGATGAAGAAGAAGAAGAAATGAAATAAGTCTCCTTTTATGGAAATATTAAGCCTTATATATTTTCATCACTTTTAGCCCATACCTCTCTTCCTTAAATTAAAACAAGCCATGTGTCCCATTAATCACACACACACACACACACTTGCTGCCGAAAAAGGGCTGCTGCTGCCCATGCTGATTTCTTTTTAATTTGCACCCAATTGCAAATTAACTCCCAATTTTTCCGAAAGTTCCAATTCTTTTTGCCCAAAAATAATTACCGAATTCCAAAATTAACGAAACTTGGACACAACCTTCAGAATATTATAACATTCACAGAACATTTTTCAGAAATTCATTTACCTTTCCGGAGTGTCCTACCGAGCTCGCTGAACCCGAACCAAAACCCGACGTGCGAGCGTGACAACCTGAACCGAAATTCCGTCACTCCAAAATTCTATAAAAATACCCATAAATTCCATCTTAAATTAAAACACAACTTACCCCAAAGCCGTCAGAAAATTTCCATCCCGAGCCCCGGGATTCCCGTCCCGAGCCCCGGGAGTCGCCCGGAACCGAACGTCCCGCCCCAAATATTAAACTCCACAACCACCTCCGGGACGTCTCCACGACTCCAAAACTGCGAACGGCTTCCCAAACTGAGATCTCGAGAGTGCTACCGAGCCCGCTGTACGTCCCGAGGCGACCCCGACAACCCCCCGGCGCCAGAAAAATATTTTGGCGGAAACGTCCGGGGACCCACACGACCTCAAATACGGAGGGTTCGCCAAAATGATACTCGGATAGGGCTCGGGAGCCGCTGAACGCCGAAAACGTGACCCGCGAGCTAAAACCGAGCCCCGGTCACCCGGCCGCAACCCGCTCGGGGTGGCCGTAACATTCTCCCCCTTAGGACTCTTGGTCCTCCAAGAGTTGTATCAACCGCCCAATCTTGCTCGGGGTATCGATCCCGAATGTCCTTCTCTGTCTCCCAAGTCGCCTCCCGGTCAGTATGATGTGACCACTGAACCTTGACCATGGGAATCAACTTGCTACGGAGTCTCCTGACATCCCTATCCAGAAAGGCTACCGGTACCTCCTGATAAGAAAGATCGGGTTCAGTGTACCTCCTCCCTTTGGAATCGTCGAGTCGGATCAGAATGCACTTCTTCAACATGCTAACATGGAAGACATTGTGCACAGACAGCAGACTAGGAGGTAATGCCAACCGGTATGCCACCCTACCGACCCGCTCGAGAATCTCATATGGGCCGATATACCGTGGGGCCAACTTGCCCTTCTTTCCGAATCGACTGTCCCGCGGATAGGTGCTACCTTGAGCCAAACCCTATCCCCAACCTCAAACTCCGAGCCCTACGGCGGCGGTTCGCATAAGTAGTGGTGCGGTCGTTCGCGGCTTTGATCCGCGCTGAATCAATCGATCTTCGCCGTAGTCTCCTCAATAAGCTCGGGTCCCAACTCAACCCTATCGACGCATCGGTCCGGCAATGTGGTGTCATACACCTCCTCCCGTACAACGACTCATATGGTGCCATACCAATCGTAGTCTGGAAGCTGTTGTTGTACTAGAACTCAATCAAAGCCAATTGCTGGTCCCAATCTCCTCCAAAGTCAAAAGTACAGCTCCGTAGCATATCCTCCAATATCCGAATCACCCGCTCCGTGCCCGTCGATGTGGGTGATAAGTTGTACTCAGATGGAGTCGCGTGCCCAGCGCTTCATGAAAAGCCCTCCAGAACCGTGCCGTGAAACGCGGATCACGGTCAGATACAATGGAGTCTGGTACTCCATGTAATCGTACAATCTCACTGATGTAAAGCCGGGCAAGCTTCTCCAGAGGGTCCGTGATCCGAATAGGCAGAAAGTGTGCGCACTTTGTCGGCCGATCCACAATAACCCGAGATAGCATCATGGCGGGACCGTGTCGGGCGGTGCGGTCGAGAAAATCCATAGTAACATTGCCCCACTTCCGGACTGGAATGGGCAAAGTCTGCAGTGTCGGCACACCTAGACACATGTGTGGCAATGTGCCTCCTCATCCCAGGCCACCAGAAGTGAGTACGCAGATCATGATACATCTTCTCACTCCCGGGGTGAATGCTCAATCTGCTCGAGTGTGCCTCCTCTAAAATCTCATTCCGGAGCTCCTGATCCTCCGGTACATAAAGGCGGTCTCGGAAGTATAGCAATCCCTGCCTATTCTGAAATGCCGGTAACAAAGACCCCTTATCCTCCCCAGATAACCTCTTCAGCCCCGGATCTCTACCTTGCGCCTCGCGCACTCTATCAAGCCACTCAGAATGTATAGTAAGTGTGTATACCGAGCACGCTCCCGAGCTGCCACTGTGCCAAAGGCACGTCGAGATCACTCTCCTCGGATCGGTCACCAACATCTCCTCCCTTGACCAACCCGGTATACTTCACCTTTCGGTGCATCGGCAACCGTGTTGCCCTTACCAGAGATGTACTCGATACTCGCAATCATAGTCCTTAATGTATTCGAGCCATCTGCGCTGCCTCATGTTAAGCTCCTTACTGCGTAAACAGATATTTCAGACTCTTATGGTCGGTAAGAATCTGAAATTTGTTACCAAGCAGATAATGCCTCCATTGTTTCAGCGCATAGATCACTGCAGCCAACTCCAGATCATGTGTCGGATAGTTCAGCTCATGCGGTCGTAGCTGCCTCGACCCATAAGCTATCACATTCCGATCCTGCATCAGCACACACCCCAAACCGGATGTGGAAGCATCCGTATAGATCACATACGGTAGGCTCGGATCCGGAAGAGTCAGAATCGGAGCATTAGTCAACTGCCGCTTCAATTCCTGAAAATTCTGCTCACACCTTTTAGACCAGATAAACGGTTGACCCTTCTTGGTCAACTGCGTGAGCGGAGATGCCAGAATAGAAAACCCCGGTACGAACCTCCGATAATATCCTGCTAATCCCAGGAAGCTCCTGATCTCCCGTACCGTGGTAGGTTGTTTCCAGTCCTGAACTGCTCTCACCTTCTCTGGGTCCACAGACAGACCATGCTCAGAAATAACGTGTCCCAGAAAGGTGACCTCCCGGATCCAGAACTCACACTTTGAGAACTTAGCATAAAGCTGATGTTCCCAAAGTGTCTGCAGAACTACCCTCAGATGCTCCCGATGCGAGTCCGCATCCCGAGAATATATCAGAATATCATCAATAAAGACCACCACAAAAGAGTCCAAGTACGGCCGGAACACCCGATGCATCAGATCCATGAATGCTGCCGGAGCATTGGTCAGCCCAAATGGCATGACCGTAAACTCAAAGTGTCCATACCGGGTGCGGAAAGCAGTCTTAGGTATATCCTCCTCCTTCACCCTAAGCTGAAAGTATCCAGATCGTAGATCAATCTTCGAGAAAACTCTCGAATCCCGAAGTTGATCAAAAAGATCATCAATCCTCGGTAACGGATACTTATTCTTCACAGTAAGGGCATTCAACCGTCGTAGTCTATGCAAAGTCGGAGTGTCCCATCTTTCTTCTTTACAAAGCAAGCCGGAGCACCCCACGGCGAAGTGCTCGGTCGGATGAAGCCCTTCTGCTGTAATTCCTCCAAGCGCTTCTTTAACTCCTGCATCTCGAAATGGGCATCCGATAAGGGGAATAGATATCGGAGCGGTGCCCATTGCAGGTAGATCTCAAACACAATTTCCCGCTCTGGTGGTAATCCGGGCAACTCCTCCGGAAATACCTGCGGAAAATCTCGAACTACCGGTATACTAGCTAGCTTCAACCTAGTATCCGCCTCATTCAGATCAAAACATTCCCCTACACCAACTACCGACAGCTGGTCCAGAATCTGCAACTCTGTGCTATGCTGTGCGATAGTCAAACCAGTCGGAGTCGTGAGAGGTAGTACCTCTCCAGATACCATAATAGTACGGGCTGCACAATCAATGTGCACAGAATTCTTGGATAGCCAATCCATCCCAAGAATAACATCATAGTTCGGCGTGTCCAGAACCAACAAGTCCGATACTATCTGATGCCCGCCTACGGATATAGTACAACCCCGAACCATCCCATTGGTAATCAGAAACGGACTCCCTGCGGTTTTTACTAAATACATCTGCGGCAAAGTACTAACAGCGAGTGTAGAGATGTAACACATTTACGTGCTACAATAGAAATAGACGCTCTGTATCAAATAACGCATGAACAGATGTATCGTTCGAAATACGATACCTTGCAAGACTCCTGCTGAGTCGAGCCTCCTGCTGGCTGGGGCCCGCCTTGGCCCGGGTCCTCCACGATGACTAGGGCCTCTCGCCGACTAGGACCTCCTGCTCTATCTCGAAAACGCGCCCGGCTCTAGGCTGCTGCGGTGGAGGGTGGCTGAAGGCTGCGGTCGCTGCCGAGGTCTCGGCCACCCCGCTGAAACCCACGCCCTCGCGGCGCGTTGGGCGGTGCCGAGACTGCGGACGCTGAAAACTACCAGAACCCTGCCCCACCGTCTGAGGGCAGTCCCGCACCCAGTGAGTATCCGACCCGCATCGCAAACATCGGCCCTCCTGCCGGTAACAAGGTCTACCCGGGTGATACCCACCACAAGTCGGACAAGGTCGCGAGGGTGGTGCTCCCCCCTGCCTCCACTAGCGCCGGATGCATTGCGCCGTCCAGAACTCTGCCGGGGTCCCTGCTGTGTGGAACCCCTCGAAGTCCCCTGACCCCTCTGCGAGGTGAGGCGACTCTCAACGTCCTCCTGCTCGAGGAGCTGAGCCTTGTGAACTGCCTCCCCGTAGGTAGTAATATCCAACGGCCTCAGAGCCCATCTGTACTCGGGGCGCAGTCGACGGATAAACCTCTTCGCCTTCTCCTCCTCCATACCGTGGTACTGCGGTACGTAGTGGATAAGCCTGTCAAACTCCCTCTCATACTCTGCGACAGTCCTGTCTCCCTGCTGAAGCTCATCAAACTGTGCCTGTCGCAGATCCCTAGCTGCAGCCCCGATGAACCTCCGATGGAACAGCTGTGTAAACTGCTCCCAGGTAACATCCAACTCCTGATCGGGTGCCAGCCCCGCATTCGCCCTCAGATTGCCCTGAAGGCTCCTCCACCAATGATCTGCTCCCTCCTGCAGATTGAACGTGGCAAGGGATACCATCACTGTGGAAGGTAAGTGTAACCTCCCGGGAGCTTGTCAATCTCCATAAACCAGGTCTCCGCTGCCTCGGGACCTCCCTTGCCATCAAACTTCCTAGTGTTCAACCTCTGTAACCTCTACAACAAACGGACATCATCAGAGTCAGAATGATGCCCCGAACCTCACCGTCGTCGGTGGGTGCGACGGGTGGTATCGAATCCAGCTCAATAATCCTCCGTCGGCTGTCGAGGGGCTGATGTGTCTCTGGTCGAGCGATCGGAGCGAGCTACGGAGCTACGCTGCAGTCGTACCCTCCGAGATCGCGGGTTCTGCGCTCCGCGTCCTCCTCGAGACTCACTCTCGAGATCGGGCCCGTACATGAGTGTGGGTGGTAGTCCGGTGTGGCTACTCACTCTCCCATCAGTATGCACAGACGGTGCCACGGCCGAATCCTCCGCAGGAACTGTTCCGGTACTAGTGTCCTCAACAAGCCGCTGGACTGCTCCCGGCACATGAACCAAAGCAGTGGTAGACCCACGACCTGCTGCACAACCGTGGCGGGGTATGTACCGAATGCCCCTGTCTCTGCTCTCACCTCTCGGACGTGGGATTACGGTCCCCTCCCTCCGGTCGTAAATCACGCTGTCGGCGCGTGTTAACCATTCTGAAACATTGGACCAAACAGAGTCCAAAACAATGGTACCTCTAATCCCTACGAAACTAGCAGCGACTTTCTAAGGCTCTGTAGTGCAATGCGATGCTTAACTCGAAGTTATTTTGTAAAACAATATAATCATGCATTTCACAGAATCACAGAAGCAATTCATGCTTATTTCACCAAATCTTTTCCTAACACACAATTTTATGTACCTGAAACTTTTCCACAATCCTTTACTTGTAACCACGAAATTTTACCAAAGTCTCGCTCCACAATTTTATTTTGAAGTGGTTCGAGTAAGGAGGTGGCCAATCTCCGTCATTCCCCGGTCACCCGAGCGGGTTGCGGCCGGGTGACCCGGCTCGGTTTTGGCTGCGGGTCACGTTTTCGGCGTTCAGACGGCTCCCGAGCCCTATCCGAGTATCATTTTGGCGAACCCTTCCGTATTTGAGGTCGTGTGGGTCCCCGGACGTTTCCGCCGAAAATATTTTTCCGGCGCCGGGGTTGTCGGGTCGTCTCGGGACGTACAGCGGGCTCGGTAGCGCTCTCGAGATCTCAGTTTGGGAAGCCGTTTGCAGTTTTGGAGTCGTGAGAATGTCCGGAGGTGTTTGTGGAGTTTAATATTTGGGGCGGGACGTTCGGTTCGGGCGACTCCCGGGGCTCGGGACGGGAATCCCGGGGCTCGGGATGGAAATTTTCTGACGGCTTTGGGGTAAGTTGTGTTATAATTTAAGATGGAATTTATGGGTATTTTTATAGAATTTTGGAGTGACGGAATTTCGGTTCAGGTTGACACGCTCGCACGTCGGGTTTTGGTTCGGGTTCGTGAGCTCGGTAGGACACTCTGGAATGGTAAATGAACTTCTGAAAAATGTTCTGTGAATGTTATAATATTCTGAGGGTTGTGTCCAAGTTTCGTTAATTTTGGAATTCGGTAATTATTTTTGGGCAAAAAGAATTGGAACTTTCGGAAAAATTGGGAGTTAATTAGTAATTGGCCACAAAATTTTAAGAAATCAGCATGGGCTGCAGAAGCTGATTAATTCAGCAGATTTTGGGAATGAGGAAGGGACACTTGGATTGTTTTAATTTATGTTGGGAGGTATGGGTTTAAAGAGGAAGAAAATATAAAAGGCTTATATTATTCATAAATGGGTTATTATTTCATTTCTTCTTCTTCTTCTTCCTTCTCTTCTTTCTGCTGCCGAAACCTGAGCAGCCATGGAAGCTGTTCATCAAGCTTCTCCTTCTTCAATTCTTGGCTAAAATCAACAAGGTTTTGGGTGCTTTGAGTGGTAAGTTCCTCCTTCTCCTCTTTTCAAGTTAGTTTGGTAGATTAGTGAAGAAAAGAGAGAGTTTTGGTAAATGTTGGGTTTGTTCTTAGCTATAAGCTAGAGTGATTCTCTTCCTCCCATGTTTTAGTATGTTGTTCTTGGGCTTGAGGAGAGTAAGAATCTATGGTTAGATTTTGGAAAACTCAACTTGGATGGAAACCTAGTGTTGGCGAAATTTATGGAGAATTTTCCAAAATTGTGTGTGTTTGTGTTCTTGTTTCATGCTTCAAGTATGTTGTTCCTAGCATGATTCTAAGCTTATGTATGGATTCAATTTGATGGAAAACAAGTTGGGGAAAAATCCCCAAATGGCCGAATTATGGGTTGATTTTCAAAAGTGGATTTTGTTGTTTTGGATGCAATTGGATAACATTCATGGTTTAGAAATGTAATTGGTGATTAAAGAGTGCAAATGGAACTTTGTTTGGATTGAAATGGAGGTTGGGTGAGAAAACCCCTCTTTGGCCGAATTGATAAGTGAAGGGGTTTTGTTGATTTTGGTGGAATTGGTTAGTAAGTTTGGTTAGGAAGTGAAATTGGTGATTAATATGATTATTTGGAAGCTTGAATGGATTGAATTGGAAAGTTGGATGAAAAGTTGGTTAAGAACCGAAATCTTGGAATGATTCTTTTTCAATGTTGGAGGTTCATTTTGGTTGAATTGGATGTTAATATGGTGTTGGGCTTGAATTTAGGAGTGGATGGAAGTTTGAAATGTTGAATTCGGTTAAGGAATGGAAAAGTTACAATTAAGCGGGATTATCGGAAAATGGCGGGTAATGAAGGGTTTAAGGTTGGATTTGATCAGTTCTGCTTATTGTATGATGTTTGTCAATGTATAATCTTGCATTGTCTAGATTGGTTCTGAATTCTGACATTTCTGTGGAAATCTGGAATTTTACGGAAATTCTGTCGGATTTTCGGTTTTGGGGTCGGGGGTTGTAGTTTGGTAGTGTGGTTGATAAGGATGCTAATTCAACTTGGTTTGGCAGATTCTGAGTTTCGGAGGTTAGGAAAAGAGAAGTTCTAAGTTTCGGGGCACGGTGTAGGAGTTGTCCAGAATCGGTCAAATACTCTGGATTTTGAGGTAAGGGTTTGGTTCTGCTATTTTTGGTAAGATAGGTGTATGTTTAGTTTCATTTTCTGTTCTGCAGGTATTTCAGTATTATATGCCTAGAGCATATTCTGTAGTCTGTAGGTGTATGTATTGTAGCACTTCTGTTTTGCAGGTATTTCGGAAATTTCTGCTTTAAGGTACGTTCTGTGATCTGTAGGTGTATGCCTTGTAGCATACACAGTCTGTTAACCCTACGTTTGTAGGTGTATGCCTTGTGGCATACTTTGTGCATTAACCCTACGACGGTTGTGGGTTCGCTACCCAGTGGTGCACCATGCTTCGTAATAGCTTCGGCTTGACTCCCCTTAGTGGGAGGCTGTCGTTCCGATTTGTTATAAGGTTTATGGCGATTAAGAATCGCACATCCTTCGGGATTCGATTTGTTTACGGTACATGTATGTTATTACGTATTACATTGCGTATATTGCTATCTTTCTGTTTTGCGGGGTTGCATATACTTATCTTACCCCAAATCCCTTACGGGGTCCTTTTAGGACTCACCCTTTTTGGGTTACATTTTTGGATTTCAGGTAGGTCTGGTAAGCAGCCAGCGGGGTAGGTTTCCGCGAGGCTTCTGCCTTGGTTGTGTTGAGCAGCAGTTTTCACCTTGCGGCCCGGGATTGTCTTTTGGATCTGAATCCCGCGCGAGGTATTTTAACGTTTAGGCCTAGGGTTGGCTCTGTAGCTGCATGTGCATATTTTACAGTTTCTTTGTGATGATTGTATTTACGTATATATTCATATATTACATTACATATCTGTTCTCGGCGCTTGGCGCTTGCTAGACATTTTAGGTTACGTGAATTCTGTATGTATATATGTTTTGGTGCGTAAGCACTCGTCCACGGAGGGCGGGGCTTACTCTATTACTAATGCATGAATTGTATGGTTGCATTTTATTTTGGTTATACGCATGAAATTTCCGTTAGTTTGCTTCCACAATCCTTCCGTTTTTGGGTCCGCTACGCGCGGCGGGTCTCGATGGACCTGCCATCTCTTGTTTTCCGGCTTCCGCTTCCGGCGTCCGGCGCCCCGCCTCCGCAACCGGGCTCGGGCGGCGTGCGGTGACAAGTTGGTATCGAGCGGGTAAGTGACCATATTGGTCGTCGGTGGTGACTTGTAGTGACGACTATTGTTGTACATTTTATTTTAGAATGGTTTGAGTACGGAGATTGGCCACCTCCTTACTTGAACCACTTCAAAATAAAATTGTGGAACAAAGTTGATCCTTCAAGTTATCACGATAGTTGCGATTTGCACTCGGGATTTACGGAATTACGGTAAGATTATTACGAGTAAGGGGATTGTGGAAAAGTTTAGTACGTAAAATTGTGTGTTAGGAAAAGATTTGGTGAAATAAGCATGAAGCGCTTACGTGATTACGTGAAATGCATGATTTTATCATTCGAGAAGTAACCACGTGTCAAATCTTGCATTGCACTACTGAGCCTTAGAAAAGCTGCTGCTAGCTTCGTAGAGATTAGGAGTGACCGATTTTTATGCGGACTCTGTTTGGTCTGAAATTTTGGAGATATGGTTAACACGCGTTGACAACGTGTTTTGATACCGGAGGCGGGACTGGGATCCCACACCTCCGTGGAGCAGATACGGGTTCGGTGTAACCCGAGTGCGAACAACCACACTCACCGCCCCGAGGTTTAGTGGTCGTAGGGACCCCTCTCGATTTGGTATTACCGCCGGCCTAGGCTGGTTCGGAGGCGGCGATGGCGGGGAAGATCTGTTTATGCCACGGTAAGGGCATTTTGATTAGGTGGTGATAGCGAGACTTAAGCCACTTTGCTCGCCATAACTTTGGGATTGGTAAGTGAGTGACTCAGGGAGGATGGTCACTACGACACCTAGTCTTATCGTCGGTCATATTAACGAGGGTGAGATCTGAGGCACCCGGTCTGGCGAGGTTGGACTTTTGGAGAGGTTTGAGTTTGAACCCCCGAGGTTCAATGACCGAGAAAGTGCAGGGTAGTAGAGATTTGGGTTGCAGGAGTTGACAAACTCCTGGAGGGAGGCTATTCCACTAGCGGTTGGGGATGTAGGAATCGGCTACACGGTCGATGTGCTTCATCGAGGAAACCGGAGTTCGGATTGACCCGATATCGATTTCTAGTGTCTGGCGTAGTACTAGGACATTTCGCGGAAAATATTTTTCGAGGCCGGGGTTGCCGTCGGACGATTTTCGGGATTACTTTGGCGGAGAAAGCGGCTATTGGGAGTGACTCCGGGACTCAAGTTGAGGTTTTGAGGAAGACCTTGCGGTGAGTCGGGGATATAATTTACATTTTTCGTGAAGAAAAATGTTGGATGGAAATTACGGTTTCGGGCAGTTTAGTAGAGGTAGAGAGGGAGCACCACCGGCACGATCTTATCCGATTTGTAGTAGGTATCGTTCAGGTTGAATTTGTTATCGGCAGGAGGGCCGATGTTTACGTTGCGGGTCTGACACTCACTGGGTACGGGATTGCCCCTCAGCAGGTAACCTCGGTAGCGGCAGCGGCTTCAGCCACCCCCTCCGTCACCGCAGCTGGGTACTTTATTTCGGGGAGAACCGAATGAGGTGTCGGTGCATGCATTATTGGATACGAATGGAACATCTGTTTCCATTGTAACACAGAAATGTGTTACATCTCTGTATCTGTCTGTCAGTACCTTGCCTCAAACGTATTTAGTAAAAACTGCTGGGAGTCAGTTTCCGTTTTCTAAGGAGATGGTTCGGAGTTGTGCGATATCTGTAGGCGGACATCTGATAGTATTGGATTTGTTGGTATTAGACACGCCGAACTATGATGTTATTCTTGGGATGGACTGGCTATCCAAGAACTCTGTGCACATTGATTGTGCAACCCGAACCATTATGGTTTCTGGAGAGGTACTACCTCTCACGACTCCGACTGGTTTGACTATCGCACAGCAACGATGAAGGAGCTACAGATTACGGATCAGCCGTCGATAGTTGGTGTAGGGGAATGCTATGATCTGAATGAAGCTGGTATTAGGTTGAAGTTGGATGGTTTACCATTGGTTCGAGATTTTCCGCAGGTATTTCCGGAGGAGTTGCCGGATTACCATAAGAGCGGGAAATTGTGTTTGACACCCACTGCGGTCAGTCTTGCTCCGACATCTATTCCTCCTTATCGGATGCCTATTTCTGAGATGCAGGAGTAGAAGAAGCAACTGGAGGAATTACAGCAAAAGAGTTTCATCCGACCGAGCACTTCAGCGTGGGGTGCTCTGGTTGTTTGTTAAGAAGAATGATGGGACACTCTGACTTTGTATTGATTACAGACGGTTGAATGCTCTTATTGGGAAGAATAAGTATCCGTTACGAGGATTAACGATCTTTTGATCAACTTCGGGGTTTGAGAGTTTTCTTAAAGATTAATCTCCGATCTGGGTATTTTTAGCTTAGGGTGAAGGAAGAGGACATACCTAAGACGCTTTCCGCACCCGATATGGACACTTTGAGTTTACGGTCATGCCATTTGGGCTGACCAATGCTCGGCAGCATTCATGGATCGATGCATCGGGTGTTCCGACCGTACTTGGACTCATTTACGGTGGTCTTTATTGATGATATTGATATATTCTCGGGATGAGGACTCGCATCGGGAGCATCGAGGGTAGTTCTGAGACACTTTGGGAACATCAGCTTTATGCTAAGTTCTCAAAGTGTGAGTTCTGAATCCGGAAGTCACTTTTAAGGACACATTATTTGAGCATGGTGCATGCGTGGGTCCGAGAGAAGGTGAGGGCGATTCGGGATTGGAAACAACCTACCACGGTGCGGGAGATCGGGAGCTTCACGGGGTTAGCGAGGATATTATCGGAGGTTTAAATGCGGGGTTTTCTATTCGGCATCTCCGCTTACGCAGATTGACCAAGAAGGGTCGGCCGTTTATCTGGTCTGATAGGTGTGAGCAGGATTTTCAGAAGTTGAGGCGGTAGTTGACTAACGCTCTGATTCCGACTCTTTCAGATCCGATCTTACCGTATGTGAATTATACGGATGCTTCCACATCTGGTTTGGGATGTGTGTTGGTGTAGGAGCGTTTTGTGGTAGCTTCTGGGTCGAGGCAGCTGCGACCGCATGAGCTGAACTAACTGACACATGATCTGGAGTTGGCTATAATAATTTATGCGCTGAAACATTGGAATCAATATCTGTTTGGTAATAAATTTCAGATTCTTACCGACCATAAGTCTGAAATATCTGTTTACACAGAAGGAGCTTAGCATGAGGCAGCGCAGATATCTCGAATACATTAAGGACTATGATTGTAGTATCGGGTACATCTCTGACAAGGGCAACGCGGTTGCCGATGCTCTGAGCAGGAAGTATACCGGCTTAATGAAGGGAGGAAATGTTGGTGACCGATCTGACGTGCCTTTGGCACAGGAGCAGCTCGGGGAGCGTGCTCAGGTTATTACACTTATTATACATTCTGAGTGGCTTGATTGAGTGCGCGAGGCGCAAGGTAGAGATCCGGGGCTGAGGAGGTTATCTGGGGAGGATAAGGGTTTATTTGTTACCGACGTTTCAGTATGGCAGGGATTGCTATACTTCGAGATCGCCTTTATGTACACGAGGATCGGGAGTTACGGAATGAGATTTTAGAGGAGGCACACTCGAGCGGTTTGAGCATCGAAACCGGCGGGGACACTGCAGACTTTGCCCATTCCAGATCTGGAAGTGGGGTAATGTTACGATGGACTTTCATTGCGCTTGCGCCCGACACGGTCTCATCATGATGTTATCTGGGTTTTTGTGGATCGGCTGATAAAGTGCGCACACTTTACGCTTATTCGGTCATAGACCCTTCGGAGAAGCTTGCCCGGCTTTACATCGGGGAGATTATGCGTTTACATGGAGTACCAGACTCCATTGAATCGACCGTGATCCGCGTTTTACAGACGGTTACGGATTGCTTTTCATGAAGCATTGGGCACGCGACTCCATCGAATACTGACTTATCACCCACAGACGGACGGGCGGTCGGAGCGGGTGATTCGATATTGGAGGATATGTTGCGAATCTGTACTTTGGATTTTGGAGGAGTTTGGGACTAGCGATTACTTTGATAGAATTCTCGTACAACAAAAGCTTTGGACTACGATTGACATGATACCATTTGAGGCGTTGTACGGGAGGAGGTGTATGACACCATACTGTTGGACAGATGCGTCTGATGGGGTTGAGCTGGGACCCGAGCTTTTTGAGGAGTCTACGGCAAAGATCAGATTGTTACAGGCGCGGATTAAAACCGCGAACGACTGCACCACTGCTTATACGAACCGCCGCCGTAGGGCTCTTGAATCTGAGTTTGGTAATAGAATTTGACTGGAGGTAGCACCGTTCAGAGGAACAGTAAGATTTGATAGGCGGGGCGAGTTACCCCGAGTTATATCGGTTATCATGAGTTTCCAGAGTAAGTTGTTAGGTTGGCCTTACCCCCCCCAACTGTTTCTGTTTTATGTGATATCTTCCAGGATAGCCTGTTCTGGATCGGTTAGATTTAGGTTCGATCTTATGCAGGGTTGTCTGGTAGAAATACCGGCAACTGACTCGGGGTGCAATAAGATGCACCCGGAGGGTGGGACGCCGTGAGGCTCTGTATGGTAGTCTAAACTACCACTCCCGCCGCACCAGCACGGTGGTCCGATTGTTCTGGGTTAGAGGAATGGTTATATTTTCTGGTTGGTAGCGACACCTGTCGGGTTGGTTCGGGCTACTCTTGGAGGACCAAGAGTTCTAAGGGGAGAATGTTACGGTCACCCCGAGCGGGTTGCGGCCGGGTGACCGGGGCTCGGTTTTGGCTGCGGGTCACGTTTTCGGCGTTGACGGCTCCCGAGCCCTATCCGAGTATCATTTTGGCGAACCCTTCCGTATTTGAGGTCGTGTGGGTCCCCGGACGTTTCGCCGAAAATATTTTTCCGGCGCCGGGGTTGTCGGGGTCGTCTCGGGGCGTACAGCGGGCTCGGTAGCGCTCTCGAGATCTCAGTTTGGGAAGCCGTTTGCAGTTTTGGAGTCGTGAGAATGTCCGGAGGTGTTTGTGGAGTTTAATATTTGGGGCGGGACGTTCGGTTCGGGCGACTCCGGGGCTCGGGGCGGGAATCCCGGGGCTCGGGATGGAAATTTTCTGACGGCTTTGGGGTAAGTTGTGTTATAATTTAAGATGGAATTTATGGGTATTTTTATAGAATTTTGGAGTGACGGAATTTTGGTTCAGGTTGACACGCTCGCACGTCGGGTTTTGGTTCGGGTTCAGCGAGCTCGGTAGGACACTCTGGAATGGTAAATGAACTTCTGAAAAATGTTCTGTGAATGTTATAATATTCTGAGGGTTGTGTCCAAGTTTCGTTAATTTTGGAATTCGGTAATTATTTTTGGGCAAAAAGAATTGGAACTTTCGGAAAAATTGGGAGTTAATTTGCAAATGGGTGCAAAATTAATAATAAAGCGTATGGGCTGCAGCAGCTGATTAATTCAGCAGATTTTGGGAAGGAGGAAGGGACACTTGGCTTGTTTTAATTTATGTTGGGAGGTATGGGTTTAAAGTGGAAGAGATATATATATGTATTTAGGCTATTATTCCATAAAGGAAAATATATTTCATTTCTTCTTCTTCTTTCTTCCTTCTCTTCTCTCTCTGCCGAAACCATGAGCAGCCATGGGTGCTGTTCATCAAGCTTCTCCTTCTTCAATTCTTGGCTAAATTCAACAAGGTTTTGGGTGCTTTGAGTGGTAAGTTCCTCCTTCTCCTCTTTTCAAGTTAGTTTGGTAGATTAGTGAAGAAAAGAAGAGTTTTGGTAAATGTTGGGTTTGTTCTTAGCTATAAGCTAGAGTGATTCTCTTCCTCCCATGTTTTAGTATGTTGTTCTTGGGCTTGAGGAGAGTAAGAATCTATGGTTAGATTTTGGAAAAACAACTTGGATGGAAACTTAGTGTTGCCGAATTTATGGAGAATTTTCCAAAATGGTGTGTGTTTGTTATCTTGTTTCATGCTTCAAGTATGTTAGTCCTAGCATGATTCTAAGCTTGTGTATGGATTCAATTTGATGGAAAACAAGTTGAGGAAAAATCCCCAAATGGCGAATTATGGGTTGATTTTCAAAAGTGGATTTTGTTGTTTTGGATGCAATTGGATAAGATTCATGCTTAAGAAATGTAATTGGTGATTAAAGAGTGCAAATGGAACTTTGTTTGGATTGAAATGGAAGTTGGGTGAGAAAACCCCTCTTTGGCCGAAATGTTGAGTGAATAGGTTTTGTTGATTTTGGTGCAATTGGTTAGTAATGTTGGGTAGGAAGTGTAATTGGTGATTAGTGTGATTGTTTGGTAGCTTGAATGGATTGAATTGGAAGTTGGATGAAAAGTTGATTAAGAACCGAAATCTTGGAATGATTCTTTTTCAATGTTGGAGGTTCATTTTGGTTAAATTGGATGTTAATATGGTGTTGGGGTTGAATTTAGGAGTGGATGGAAGTTTGAAATGTTGAATTCGGTTAAGGAATGGAAAAGTTACAATTAAGCGGGATTATCGGAAAATGGCGGGTAATGAAGGGTTTAAGGTTGGATTTGATCAGTTCTGCTTATTGTATGATGTTTGTCAATGTATAATCTTGCATTGTCTAGGTTGGTTCTGAATTCTGACATTTCTGTGGAAATCTGGAATTTTACGGAAATTCTGCCGGATTTTCGGTTTTGGGGTCGGGGGTGTAGTTTGGTAGTGTGGTTGATAAGGATGCTAATTCAACTTGGTTTGGCAGATTCTGAGTTTCGGAGGTTAGGAAAAGAGAAGTTCTAAGTTTCGGGGCACGGTGTAGGAGTTGTCCAGAATCGGTCAAATACTAAGGATTATGAGGTAAGGGTTTGGTTACTGCTATTTTTGGTAAGATAGGTGTATGTTTAGTTTCATTTTCATTACTGCGGGTATTTCGGTATTATATGCCTAGAGCATATTACGTAGTCTGTAGGTGTATGTATTGTAGCATTTACATTTTGCAGGTATTTGGAAATTTCTGCTTTAAGGTACGTTCTGTGATCTGTAGGTGTATGCCTTGTAGCATACCCTGTCTGTTAACCCTACGTTTGTAGGTGTATGCCTTGTGGCATACTTTGTCTGTTAACCCTACGACAGTTGTGGGTTCGCTACCCAGTGGTGCACCATGCTTCGTAATAGCTTGGCTTCGACTCCCCTTAGTGGGAGGCTCGTCGCCCGATCTGTTATAAGGTTTATGGCGATTTGGAATCGCACATCCTTGGGATTCGATTTGTTTAGTACATGTATGTTATTACGTATTACATTGCGTATATTGCTATCTTTCTGTTTTGCGGGGTTGCATATACTTATCTTACCCCAAATCCCTTACGGGGTCCTTTTAGGACTCACCCTTTTTGGGTTGTTTTTGGATTTCGGTAGGTGCAGTAGCGGCCAGCGGGGTAGGTTTCGCGAGGCTTCGCCTTGGTTGTGTTGAGCAGCAGCAGTACCTTGCGGGCCGGGATTGTCTTTAGGATCTGAATCCCGCGCGAGGTATTTTGATGCTTAGTCCTAGGGTTGGCTCTGTAGCTGCATGTGCATATTTTCTGGTTTGCTGTGATGATTGTATTTCTGTATATATTCATATATTACATTACGTATCTGTTCTCGGCGCTTGGCGCTTGCTAGACATTTTAGGTTACGTGAATTCGTATGTATATATGTTTTGGTGCGTAAGCACTCGTCCCACGGAGGCGGGGCTTACTCTGTTGCTAATGCATGAATTGTATGGTTGCATTTTATTTTGGTTATACGCATGAAATTTCCGTTAGTTTGCTTCCACAATCCTTCCGTTTTTGGGTCCGCTACGCGCGGCGGGTCTCGATGGACCTGCCATCTCTTGTTTTCCGGCTTCCGCTTCCGGCGTCCCGGCGCCCCGCCTCCGCTCTCTACCTCCGGGCTCGGGTCGGCGTGCGGTGAAACATTTCGGACCACACAGAGTCCAAAACAATCAGTTACCTCTAATCCCTACAGAAACTAGCAGCAGCTTCCTAAGGCTCTGTAGTGCAATGCAGTACTCAACTCAGAAGTTATTTTGCAAAACGATAGAATCATGCATTTCACAGAATCACGAAGCAATTCATGCTTATTTCACCAAATCTTTTCCTAACACACAATTTTACGGTAACACTTTTACCACAGTCCCCTGGATTCCGTACTCTGCAACCACCAGGATAACTTGAAGGACCAAACTTTGCTCCACAATTTTATTTTGAAGTGGTTCGAGTAAGGAGGTGGCCAATCTCCGTACCAAACCATTCTAAAATAAAATGTAGAACCATAGTTGTCACTACAAGTCACCACTGACGACCAATATGGTCACTTACCTGCTCTGATACCAACTTGTCACCGCACGCCGCCCGAGCCCGGTTGCGGAGGTGGGGGCGCCGGGACGCCGGAAGCGGAAGCCGGAATGGAAAGGAGTGGAACGTCCATCGAGACCCGCGCGCGTAGCGGACCCAAAGCGGAAAGATTGTGGAAGCAAACTAACGGAAATTTCATGCGTATAACCAAAATAAAATGCAACCATACAATTCATGCACTAATAACATAGTAAGCCCCGCCCTCCCTGGACGAGTGCTTACGCACCAAAACATATATACATACAAAATTCACAGAACCTAAGGTGTCTAGCAAGCGCCAAGCGCTCAGAACAGATATAGAACAGAATATACAAATATATGTACAGACATACAATCACCATAGCAATACAGAAAGTGTGCATATGCAACTACAGAGCCAACCTTAGAATCTATGTAACAAAATACCTTGCGCGGGATTCACACCAAGTACACAATCCCGGACCGCAAGGTGCAACTGCTGCAAAACACACCCAAGGTAGAACCCTCACGGAATCCTACTCCGCAGGCCGCTTATCAGGTCTACCTGAAACCCAAAAACAGAACCCAAAGAAGGGTGAGTCCTAAAAGGACCCCGTAAGGGATATGGGGTAAGGTAAGTATATGTAACCCTGCAAAACAGAAAGATAGCAATATATGCAACAGAATACAGAATAACATGCATGTACAGAAAATAGATCGGAGTCCCGAAGGACGTGCGATTCTAAATCGCCATAACCCTTATAATAAATCGGAACGACAGCCTCCACTAAGGGAGTCGGAAGCCAAGCTAATCTGAAGCATGGTGCACCAGGGGTAGCGAACCCACAACCTGCCGTAATATTAATGACAGAGTATGCCATAAGGCATACTCCTACAAACTACAGAATATGCCCAAAGGCATAATATTCGAAATACTAGCGATGTAAAATGAAACCAAAACATATACTTAGCTTACCAAAACAATGAACCAAACCCTTACCTCAAAATCCAGAGTATTGGACCGATTCTGGACAACACCTACACCGTGCCCCGAAACTTAGAACTCCTCTTTTCCTAACCTCCGAACCTCGGAATCTGCCAAACTAAGTTGAATTAGAATCCTTATCACCCACACTACCAAATTACAACCCCCGACCCCAAAACCGAAAATCCGACAGAATTTCCGTAAAATCCCAGATTTCCACAGAAACGTCAGAATTCAGAACCAACCTAGACAATGCAAGATTATACATTGACAAACATCATACAATAAGCAGAACTGATCAAATCCAACCTTAAACCCTTCATTACCCGCCATTTTCCGATAATCCCGCTTAATTGTAACTTTTCCATTTCTTAACCGAATTCAACATTTCAAACTTCCATCCACTCCTAAATTCAACCCCAACACCATATTAACATCCAATTCAACCAAAATGAACCTCCAACATTGAAAAAGAATCATTTCAAGGTTTCGGTTTCCAACCAACATTTTATCCAACTTCCATTTCACTCCATTAAAGCTACCAAACAACCATTCTAACCACCAATTACATTTATAAACCATGTATGCTATCCAATTGCACACAAACAACAAAATCCATCTTGAAAATACACTTAACCAATTCGGCCATTTGGGGGTTTTCACCTCAACTTGTTTTCCATCAAATTAAATCCATACACAAGCTTAGAATCATGCTAGGACTAACATACTTGAAGCATGAAACAAGATAACAAACACACACCATTTTGGAATTTTTCCAAGAAATTCGCCAAACCTAGGTTTCCATCCAAGTTGTGTTTTCCAAAATCCAACACTTGATTAACACTCTCCTACAACCCAAGAACAACATACTAAAAGATGGGAGGAAGAGAATCATCCTAGCTTATAGCTAAGAACAAACCCATCATTTACCAAAACTTCTCTTTTCACCACTAAACTTCAAAACTAATGAGAAAAGAGGACTTAGGAAGGTACTTACCACTCAAAGCACCCAATTTCTCTTTGATTTCCACAAAGAAGAAGAAGTTCAAGCTTGGAGGTGAGCATCCATGGAGGCGGCAGAACTTGGAGAAGATGAAGAAGAAGAAGAAATGAAATAAGTCTCCTTTTATGAAAATATTAAGCCTTATATATTTTCATCACTTTTAGCCCATACCTCTCTTCCTTAAATTAAAAATGGCCAAGTGTCCCATTAATCACACACACACACACACTTGCTGCCGAAAAAGAAAAAGGGCTGCTGCTGCCCATGCTGATTTCTTTTTAATTTGCACCCAATTGCAAATTAACTCCCAATTTTTCCGAAAGTTCCAATTCTTTTTGCCCAAAAATAATTACCGAATTCCAAAATTAACGAAACTTGGACACAACCTTCAGAATATTATAACATTCACAGAACATTTTTCAGAAATTCATTTACCTTTCCGGAGTGTCCTACCGAGCTCGCTGAACCCGAACCAAAACCCGACGTGCGAGCGTGACAACCTGAACCGAAATTCCGTCACTCCAAAATTCTATAAAAATACCCATAAATTCCATCTTAAATTAAAACACAACTTACCCCAAAGCCGTCAGAAAATTTCCATCCCGAGCCCCGGGATTCCCGTCCCGAGCCCCGGGAGTCGCCCGGAACCGAACGTCCCGCCCCAAATATTAAACTCCACAACCACCTCCGGGACGTCTCCACGACTCCAAAACTGCGAACGGCTTCCCAAACTGAGATCTCGAGAGTGCTACCGAGCCCGCTGTACGTCCCGAGACGACCCCGACAACCCCCCGGCGCCCGAAAAATATTTTCGGCGGAAACGTCCGGGGGACCCACACGACCTCAAATACGGAGGGGTTCGCCAAAATGATACTCGGATAGGGCTCGGGAGCCGCCTGAACGCCGAAAAACGTGACCCGCAGGCTAAAACCGAGTCACCCGGTCACCCGCTCGGGGTGACCGCAACCCTTTGCCGAGGGGTGCAGCCATAAGTGAAGATGCCCAGAGCCGATCACGCTTTAAAAAGTGCTTTTTTCATTTTGGCGGGCTTATAAAAGCGTGCCCGAGAAGATTGAAGCCTTTCTTCTCCACCCTTGCATTTGTTCGCTCTGCTCTGAGTAACCCTTTCGTATTCTTGCGTTTCTTGAATATTTCATCGGCAGTTGAGGGGTTTTTTGCGGTGGTTCCTCCTTTTCGTTTGAGATTCCGCCGGTTAACTGTTCATTTTCCAGCCGCTCCGTCCGTTCTTGCTCACTGTTTAACAAATCAGGTAAGTTTTCACTTCCCGCACACTGAGTGCTTCAAGTTCTCTCGAGCGCACCGAGCGTTTGACGAGATGCCTTTCTTTGGGCTGTTTTGATTTATATGCCTGTTTGTTCTTCCTTTTGTAGCGATGGATTCCAAGGAAGCTGTTCGCCCAGTGGTCGCTCCTCTCGAGAAGACTATGGTGAAGTTCGAGAAAATTCACCAGGAAATGGTGGGGGCCTTCTGGCCCGTGGAGAAAACGCCGGTATACGCGTCCCGTGCGGGCGTTTGTCGGGCGATGGGTTGGCCCGTCACCGAGGAGAACAAGGAGAATCGGGTGCTGTGCCTGTACACGGCGCAGCTTGCGGCGGGATTACGGTATCCCTTTCCGCAACTGGTGCAAGATCTTTGCGCTGATTGGGGAATGCCCCCAACTCAGTTGGCGCCAATACTTTTCTGAGCATCGCGGGCTTTATTGTCGCCTGCCACATGGCCGGCGTGAAGCCATTCGCCGACGTCTTCAACCGTTTCTATCGGTTGGAGCTGAGGAGTGGGGGTGCGTTCTTCTACGTCACTCCCATAAACGTTGGAGGTAACCACTCCATCTCCTTCACTGCCTCACCCAGATCCTACCATAATTGGCATGGATCTTTTTTCTTCTTGCCCCGCGGGGGCTCATGGGACTTTCCCGTGGCAAGGACGCGACAATCCTTGCAAAGCATTGTACGGAGGCCTGAGCTGACTCACGGGGGAGTGCGGTGGCAGGCATACGTTCAACTACTGGGGTGGTTGGACGATGTCTTCTCAAGGAGCGCGTGCGATGCGTTCTTCCCTTCTCGGCTGCCCAATCGACGAGACCACCACGAGGTGGGCTGGGATCGGCACGGGTTTCGTCTTTGGACCCTGAGGTGCCCCCGCCATACGAGGGATGGGCTCCCGTCCATCGTGGAACAATGATAGGCTCTTTCTACGCTGCTCTGGCGGCGCCCAAAGGTACGTCGCGTATACATACAAATATATTGTAAATTTGTAAGAGGTCTGGTAGAACACAGTGCAAGTCCCTCTTTGTCTGCAGATGCCGTTGCAGAGTCTCGGCGAAGCCTGTGGCAAGAAAGCATCCATGCGTATTGCCCGTGAGTGCACCTGGCCTGTGCATTCGGGAGGGATGCCCTATTTGAGGCAGTCAAGGTCTTGGGACCCGTTGTCCCCAAGCTGCCCAAAAAGAGGGCTGGTATCAAGGCTCCGCTGCTTTCTCTGCCGGTGAAGAAGAGTAAGGTGGCTGCGGCGCAGTCTGGAGTAGGAAGTGCCCTGCTGTGCTTTGAGGGATCCCGGGGCTGCGGAGCCGACCGGAGAGGCTGTGAGGCTCGCCGAGGCAGAGGGGCCTGCCGCAGTCCTTTTAAGCTGCGGAGGTCGGGGAGCTCTGGCCGGGAAGAAGTTCCCAGTGTTACGGAGGAGGCTGGAGAGCCTGTGGCAGTCCCCCATCCTGCGGAGGAAGCGGCGGAGCCTGTGGTTGAAGAAGCCAGAAGAGTGGAGGTTGAAGTGCCTCTCGCTGTTGAAGAGGCCGTGTCCTCTGCGGAGGCCCCAGAGGGAGTGCAGATGGACAGTGCTGTTCCCATAGAGGCTGTACCCATTTCAGTGGTGCAGCCTATTTCTCCTGAGGAGGCTGCTGCCGAAGCCTTCGTGTCTGGGCTTTTTGCAAGCCCCTCACCAGCCCAAGGCGAGGATCTGCCCGGGTACGTGGTGGCTGCAGAGATCCTTTACGGAGGAAAGGTGCCCCTCGTAAGGGCAAAATGTCGGCTGAGATCCCGATCTCTATGAGAAGGAGGGGCATCCAAGCCGCCAAGGCCATTGGGAGTTCTATCCAACAGAGGTGTTGGTCGCTCCCGTAGAGGGGCGGGGATTACCGGTGTAAGGGAGGAGACCCTCGTAGCAACCCCTTCCGGAGAGGGATCCTCGAAGTGGCCCCTTCAGGGGAGAGGGCCCCTGCATCAAAGGGGAAGGGGATCCTGAGGATTGAGGAGACTTCCTCCTCATCTGAGAGTGAGGCCCCAGGGAGGGGGGTCTGATAACACGGTCCTCTGCGAGGGTAAGTGGTTGGGAGATTGCCCAACCTTCCAGTAGCCAGCTGGCAGTCAGTGGATGGGGGCGGCCTTCCGCTGGTAAGTCTTTTTGACTTGATAGTGTTTTCTTTGTTTTGAGTTTACACTTCCGTTTTCCAGTTGCTGACACCTGTAATTATTGTAGGCGCGGGCCCCTCAGGGCAAAAGCTTGGTTCCCGCGAGGTCCTAGTGGACCAAGGGACCCTGACAGAGATCCCTGCAGACCTGGGGACCAGAACTGAGGTCCTTGAGGAGACCGGGGTCTGGCCCCATTACTTGGAGCGAAGGCGCGTTGCTGCCAAGTCGGTCCCCAAGTGGTCTGAGGAGCCAGACCTCCTGAGAGTCCAGAGGCACCAGACCAGGCTCAGGGTGTACAGGGAGCAAGGGAGGCTCCTGAAAGATGCATGGGATCCGGTCTTCCTTCTCAGGAACAGCAGTTCACTGCTGCGGGGAGGGGAGCAAACCCTCCTATCCCACTGGAGGGGCTGCGCACCCCTACGACAGGAGGTGACAGAGCGAGCCTGGACTCCCCTGCCGAATTCATGAGGAGGCAGCTCAACAGAGTCTGCAGTAAGACAGCTTCTGGTCTTTATGTATAAGTTCAGTTTAGCCTCTTTACGCCTTTGCTTTAATAGCACTGGGATGTAGGCGGCCGTCAAAGGATATGCTGCTGCTGAGCAATGGCATGACTTCCTGAAGTATGCCAATAAGCGGGATGACGCCCAGATATCAGAGATTGCTTCTCTCAGGAGAGAGCTGGAGGCCTCAAAAAAGAGGGAGGAGGAGCTCAAAGAGGAGCATGCCAAGCGTGTGGCCCAACTAGAGAGTTGGTGCGATTATGGCAACAAAGAGCGGGCACTCGGCATGCGGTACCGGTGGGAGCAGGCCTGCTTACTTGATGTTACGAAGCAACGTTTCCTTCAGCAGGTAGCAATCTTTGGAAGCCAAGCAGCTTGAAAATGCTGTTTTGAAGGAGTCCCTCCTTTCTTTGGAGGCGAAACCAAAGCTGCCCTTGCGGTGGTGAAGGCCCAAGTTGAGCAGGCAGAGGCCGCAGCTGAGGAGGCGAGGCGCCAAGCTACTGCCCAGGCTCAATTGGCAGAGAAGAAGGTGGAGGAGGCCAGGCTTGCTGCCGAGGCTGCCATGAAGGCACGCCTGGAGGTCGCCACTGACCTGGAGAAGGCAATGGCCTCAGTGCGGGAGATGGAGAAGGCTCTGGGCCTTCCCTCCTTTGAAGGTGAGGATCCTGAGTCCTCTTCCTCCATCAAGGTGTCCATCCCCGAGCGGATGCCTCGGCCCAGTGGAGAAGCTTGGCGAGATCCAAGCCCTAGGCGAAGCGGGGCGCAAGCCTACTAGGAGGGCTGGCTGCGATGCCGCTTCCAAGTGGAGAAGGCGTTCCCAGGCCGAGTCTTGAGATTACGGATGCTTGCTAATACTAGTAGCCCAACAGTAGAGGCTCTGCTCGACTGGGGAGAGCAGGGAAAGAAGATGGGCGGAGCCTGGTATGCCCTTTTGGATTAGGGTGGAGGTTCCAACATGTGGATGCCCACCCCTCTTTTTTGTATAAGGAACACCTGCATTCATGCATATTCTTGCAAATAGTAGACGAAGTAAAGTTTCATTTTACCTTCCTTGTCTTGTAGCCTCGCTTTTATTTCGCGATAGCGATGTAGAACACGTTAGCTAGGTTAACAACCCTAGGCTAAGTCCTGTTTGTGGAGAGAAGCCTTTCTGAGGCTCGCAACAGCGAAGCCATAGAGATTACTTTGTCCAGAAGCTGGAGACTCGGTTTGAGTTTACAGTAATGAGGCACTTATAATCCGCAACGGCGGAGCCACATATATCATTCCAGATAATTTATGGGTTCACTTGCTGAGATAAGCTGGGATGGAGACCACTTGTTGGGACAAGTTGTAAGGGTCCTTTTAGGGCTTGCAGAGGAGATACCCTTGAAGACCATGGGCAATTTTCGGGAGCAAGCCCTTGGGTAGTGTCTGTGTACCAAGTAGAAGACCCTGCAGGTTGCTCACCATATATATGAAAGGAATGAAGTAAAAACTCAGTTTACCTCGAGCTGAAGTCGCGCGTTGGCGAAGTCAGTAGGGCACTTGTTGAGACAAGTGAAGAACCATCTGAGGTGTTGGGGAGTGAGACCCGTTGCTGTGTTGAGGAGCCCGTGCGGAAGGTCTGCTGTGGCGCTCGAGGACGACTTACACATAGACCTCCCTGAAGGAGCCAAAAGGGGGTTACCCTTCCACAGCGCAAGGGGATTACCCTTGGGGCGGGGCGAGTTGAAGGTCAGTTGGGGAATGAGACCCGCAACCACCTGTGTGGAGAAGTCCGAGCGGAAGGTCTGCTGTGGCGTGCGAGGACGACTTACACATAGACCTCCCTGAAGGAGCAAAAAAGGGGGTTACCCTTCCGCAGCGCAAGGGGATTACCCTTGGGGCGGGGCGAGTTGAAGGTCAGTGGGGGAATGAGACCCGCAACCACCTGTGTGGAGAAGTCCGAGCGGAAGGTCTGCTGTGGCGTGCGAGGACGACTTACACATAGACCTCCCTGAAGGAGCCAAAAGGGGGTTACCCTTCCGCAGCGCAAGGGGATTACCCTTGGGGCGGGGCGAGTTGAAGGTCGGTTGGGGAATGAGACCCGCAACCACCTGTGTGGAGAAGTCCGAGCGGAAGGTCTGCTGTGGCGTGCGAGGACGACTTACACATAGACCTTCCTGAAGGAGCCAAAAGGGGGTTACCCTTCCGCAGCGCAAGGGGATTACCCTTGGGGCGGGGCGAGTTGAAGGTCAGTTGGGGAATGAGACCCGCAACCACCTGTGTGGAGAAGTCCGAGCGGAAGGTCTGCTGTGGCGTGCGAGGACGACTTACACATAGACCTCCCTGAAGGAGCAAAAAAGGGGGTTACCCTTCCGCAGCGCAAGGGGATTACCCTTGGGGCGGGGCGAGTTGAAGGTCAGTTGGGGAATGAGACCCGCAACCACCTGTGGCGCGACCTTAGGGAGCTTCCCCTTGTGGGTGCGTAAGTGAGACCTGACAAGGTCTGATGCCATAACTCAGGCAGGTAGCCAATCTGACCGGTCGGGTGCAGATGGCAATGGAGAGAGCATTTGTAATGCCATGTGATCTGTAAGACAGGGAAAAAAATACACATGTATTTTATTGAATTTGTAAGACTAAAGACTCACACGTAATATGGGCGCAAGTCATCCGTATGAAAGTTGCGGGGGAGAAGACGACCATCATGGTCTTGTAGTTCATAGACCCCCGGGCGGACTTGTTTATGAACAATATAAGGCCCGTCCCGGTTGGGTCGTAAGACACCTGTTTGGGGTCGCGAGCGGTGAGGGTCGACTTAAGCAAGGCAAGGCCCCCTTGTTGTAGCGCCTTGGGTTTTACCCGGAAATTATGGTGAAGACCGAGCCTCTGTTTGAGGGCAGACATGCGGCGAGCACCCTCGCGTAATTCCTCGATTAAGTCGAGTTTGGCACGGAGCCCTTGAGCATTGGCTTTCGGTGAAGTTGATTATACGGATAGTGGTGAAGTCTGCCTCAATAGGCAGGAGCTCGTCAGCGCAATATAACAGAGAGAAAGGCGAATCGCCTGTTGGTGTTCGCGTTGTGGTGCGATATTCCCATAAGACACTTGGGAGTTCATCTACCCAGCGGCCCTTGGCCCCCTCCAGGCGCTTCTTGAGGCCTTCCTTGAGGGTTCGGTTGGTGACCTCAACCTGCCCATTAGACTGGGGGTGCGCCACCGGGGCAAAAAGCATGCGGACATTATTGTCCTGAGCCCATTGTTGGACACTGTGACTGGAAAACTGAGTGCCATTGTCTGTAATAATAGCACGAGGGCTGCCGTACCGGCAGACAAGATTCTTCCAAAGAAACTTGATAATCTTGGCGGAAGTGATGGAGACCAGGGGTTCTACTTCAACCCATTTAGAAAAATAATCAACTGCGACAACACGAGCGGTGCCGACTGAGCGGTCGGCATTGGACCAATGAGGTCGAGGCCCCACAGGGCGAAGGGCACTGGATTTGTCAGTGCTGGAGATTCCGCGGATGGTAGCCGCTGAATGCGAGAATTGATTTGGCATTGGTGGCTTGTTTTGACCAAGTCTGGCGGCGTCCTTTTTCAAGGTAGGCCAGTAATACCCTTGACGAAGGGCTTTGTGGGCCAGTGCCTCCGCAGCGATGTGAGCGCCACAATTGCCTTGGTGGAGAGTGTCCAAGACAGAGTGTCCCTCGAGGGTGCTAAGGCACCGTTGTAGAGGCGCCGCAAACCCGCGATGCCATAATTGGTCATCAATGAGGACGAAGCGGAGGGCTTGCTTGCGAACCTGGAGATCTGTGGTGCTGGCTTTTAGCGCAGCAATAATAGGGTTTCTCCAGTCTGTGACTGGATCATGTGTTGCTAGAGAGGCAATATCAATATCTTCCGTGATGGAAGGACTGGCCAGAGTGGCTGAGGTGGAGGGAGTCTTTCCCTTTGATAGCATGTCTGCTGTAGTGTTCTCAGAGCGAGGAACATGTATGAAGATGACTTCTTCAAAGTCGGTTCGTAAGGCGTTTACCAACTTAAGGTATTTGATCAGGGTAGCGTCCTTGCACTCGGCGCACCCTTGGACCTGGTGAATCACCAGTTGCGAGTCACTGTGGACATGGAGGCGGCGAATGCCTGCCCTTTTGGCGAGTTTCAGCCCCGCGACGAGGGCCTCATATTCTGCAACATTGTTAGTTACTTGAAATTGAAAAGAGACACGAAGGAATACTTCCATACCTAGGGGTCCACGTAGATACACACTTCCATGGGATTCAAGCTTGGATGAGCCATCCACAAATAAGTCCCATTCGGGAGGAGTGGGTCGAGGTGCGGAGCCCTGCTCAGGGGCCAAGAGGATATCAGCATCCGAGAATTCCGCAATAAAGTCGGCGAGGGCCTGGCCCTTAATTGCCTTTCTGGGCTCATAATTGATGTTAAAACCGCCAAGTTCGATACACCACTTGGCGAGGCGTCCTGAATGTTCGGGCCGCCTTAGGATGTCCTGAATTGGCAAGTCCGTTCGGACTATAATAGTGTGCCCTTGGAAGTAGGGTTTGAGCTTCCTTGCTGCATATACAAGAGACAATATAGCCTTTTGGAGTGGAGGATACCTTGTTTCCGTATCTTGGAGAGTATGGCTGGTGTAATAGACCGGCCATTGTTTGGCGGCCTCTTCCTTAATAAGGACAGGTTTACACTTTTTCTCGAGGTGGCGAGGTAGAGGACCAGGTCATCGCCGGCCTAGGGCACTTGAGTGCCGGTAGTTCTTGCAAGTGCTGTTTGATGGAGGCATACGCCTCCCGACATTCCTTCGTCCATTTGCAAGATTTTTTCTTGCGAATCTGATCGAAGAAAGGTTTGCAGCGATCACTTAGTTTGGAGACGAATCGTCCCAAGGCAACTAGCTTTCCTGCCAGTTGTTGGACTTCCTTGAGTCCCCTGGGGGTGCGCAAGGTAGTGATTGCCTCAATCTTTTTGGGATTTGCATGGATTCCTCCTTTGGAGATTTGGTACCCGAAACTTCCCTTCACCCACGCCGAAGATACACTTCTTTGGGTTTAATCGCATATTGTATTTGCGGAAGTTGTCGAATGTTTCCTTCAAGTCTGTGAGATGGGTTGAGGTGGCCTTACTTTTGACCACAATGTCATCCACATAAGCTTCAAGATTTCGGCCAATCTGGCCTGGGAAGACTTGATTTACAAGCCTTTGGAAGGTAGCCCCCGCATTTTTTAAGCCGAAGGGCATTCTGATATAATGATATACGGCCTCGCCAGTAGTAAAGGCAGTTTTTACCGCGTCCTCTGGGTCCATAAAGACTTGGTGGTACCCGCTGTAAGCATCGAGAAAAGAAAAGACCGAGTGATGAACGGTTGAGTCAACCAGTTGGTCAATAGACGGTAAGGGATAGGGGTCCCTTGGGCAGGCCCTATTAACCCCCTTGTAGTCCACACAAAGTCGCCACTGACCTCCCTCTTTATCGGCGAGGACAATATTCGCAACCCACTCAGAGTAGTGAACCTCCTTGATTATATTTGCTTTAAGCAATTTCTGCACTTCGGTGCGTACAAAGTCCTTACGGTCGGGGCCATGCCCCTTGTTTTCTGTCTAACCGGGCTAAAGCCGGGAGTACACTCAACTTGTGAGAAATAACAGCAGGATCATCTGGCCACATTCTGGTTGCCATCCGCCAACACTTCTTCCCTTCTACCTCTCATGTGTTCTTCATCTTTCAAGGATTAAGGAAGGATTGTTCTTGGTGTAAGCTTGAGGTAAGCTTGTCTTCTTCATGAGTTGGTATGATTGAAGCATGATTTGTGGTTGATTTACAAGATTGAATCCGAAATCATGTTAAGTCTTAGCTTGATGATTTGTTCATCTTCTTGCTTCAAGCTTTGGGCATGTTGTTCTTGGTATGATTTGGTGTAGGAATCAAGGTTTGGATTATGGAAGAACATCTTGGGTTAAGAAACCTTCATTTGGCCGAATTGTTGGTTGAATTCTAAGTATGTTGAATTGATGTTATCTTGGATCATGCTTTGGATATGTTGGTTCTAGCATGATTAGGAGTGGATATTAGGGTTCAATTTGAAGGTGAGCATGTTGGGTGAAAAGTACCCAAATAGGCCGAATTGGTTATGTGAAGGTTGGTATGATTTTGGGTGATTATGGTGAAGTATGTTAGTAAGCATGCTTAGAATGTTTAATTGTTGAATTAAGCATGAGAATGGAACCCTAATTGGTTTGAAATGGATTTTGGTATAAGAAGCATGTTAAGGCGGAAAATGAGGAAGGGTATGTTTACGGTTGTGGTGTGTTTCGGGGATGTTTTAATAATGAAATGATATCGGGAATTGAAGTAGGTAACAAGCGATGTTCGGAACATTGTTTTCTGAAATTATGAACGTAATCGACCTACTTGCTTGCTTGCATGGATTTGGGAAAAAAGTATGATTTGAATGCTTAGTTTGAAGATTTGAAGTTCTTCAGGACTTCTATCATGTTACATGCACGTTTAGATACAGTGATTCTAATTAACAGCGCATGATGTGTTTTAATCATAATCATGCCGTTCTTCACCATTCATCATCGAAAGAAGAAAGGGAAGAACGAAGAAGACGAAGAAGGAGAAGGAGACGAAGGCGTACCTTGCGCTCCAAGGGATATGTTGAAGATGAAGAGTGTACGCTGTCTTCTGCGATCTTCAATTTCAGCAATTGCTCGATGAGGACGAATTGATGATGCATCCAAGAGGCGAAATTGTGTTGAAATGAACACAATGTTAATCCACCCGAAAACTCTAAGAAATATGCTTACTAATTTCGCCAAGAAATGAGAGGGAGAAGGAGTGTTTCAAATTTGCAAGTGTGTCTTTAATGTGGTATCTCTCCCTTTATTTATAGACAAGGGAGAGATGCCAAGTGGTGGTTAGGACACCCCTTTGGCCGAAAATACATGTACTTTCGGCCAAGGGTGATAACCAACACCTCTTGGTCACAAAAGGAGGGAAGGTTCATGGTAACCTCCCTCCAACTTCCATTTTGGCGAATGGGTGCCTCCTTAGAGGCACCTCTTCGCCTAAATCAGCCTTCCTAGGTGTAGCTACTCATATGTAACCACCTAGTAAGTATCCCATGTAGTAAGGTACATACACCATGCACCTAGGATGCTCCTTTTACCAAAATACCCTTTATTTTGTCCAAAAGGTGCAAATGGAAGTAATTACTTGTGAATCAATATGAAACATCCCAAAGATGTTCCTAATGATCACACCACACACATTTGAGCTCTCACGAGCTAACATGAGTTGGTGTTAGCTACTTCTAGCTAACTTGAGCTGACTTGAGCTGGAGTTAGCTACAACTAGCTAATTCGGAGCTCCCACTTAGCATCATAAGCTTAAGTGTCATATCAAATGATCTTGGTACGTCAAATATACTAACATAGTTGTGCAGGTATAAGTATAAATATCAATGTTCTGGCTCGGTTTGAGAATCTGAGCTTTCTGTGGAATTTTGCGGGAATGTGCGGGATTAGTTCCCAGGGGTCTGGATTGGTGATTTCTGATTTGTGTGTGGTTGTTCAGTTTGAATCAGCAGTTGTGGAGTAGTGCGGGACTTCGGAAGTCACACTACCGCGTTTCGGGCCGAGCGTCGGGATTTTCCTGGGATTCTTCTGCGGATCGGTAATAGTAAGGTAAGGGTTCAACTTCTCTCGTTATACATTCCGGGAGGGATATCATGTATATTGGGTTTAGTTGAAGCGGGTTCCGAGATGAGGATAGTGGTCCGGTGATCCCGGGACCAGTTATATGGTAAGGTACATGTATGTAGGTTCAAGGCCCGGGACGGTCTTTGTGACCTCGGGTTCCTTATCGGTACTATATATCTGCACTGGGTGCTGATATTCTGTATATACCCTGCGGTATATGCTGTGACACACACGAAAGTTATGGGCATCGCGACCCCGGCTGGTACCATGCCTCTGTTAACTTCTGCTTTTGACCTCTTGAAGATGACTGTCGTTCTGTTGATTTTTGTTTTTATGGGTCTTCTGGCTGTCTGCATCTCATCCTTCGGGACTCTGTCTAACCCCGTCTTTCGGGACTTCGTCTAACTTTGTTATTTATTACTTATATCTATTTATATATATTATATATATATGTGTGTGTGTGTGTGTGTGTGTTTTGTGTTTTCTTTGTTTTGCAGGTAACCGTGCACTTTGTGATACGAATCCACTCCAAGGAGATGGATCGTTCACCTTTGGCGGATCTAGCTTGTTGTAGGTCACAAAATTCGAACGTAACCGGGTCGGCTCCTAACCACCTCAATCCTCAAATGGAGAGCAATGGAAAGGTTAATTGCCTAGGAGTGAGGGATCTAGCACCTCACTTCTCAAATGAAGAGCAACACTAGATGTCAAGCTTGAATCCACTTCAAT
The DNA here is from genome assembly GCA_024586325.1 of Stellera chamaejasme. Classification (NCBI taxonomy): domain Eukaryota; kingdom Viridiplantae; phylum Streptophyta; class Magnoliopsida; order Malvales; family Thymelaeaceae; genus Stellera; species Stellera chamaejasme. Next base: position 38,761,105 of record CM044981.1, on the reverse strand, counting down.
GGAAAACAAGGGGATGATGGAGATAAAAGGAAGAGTTCAAAGTTGAACCAACACTCTCACAATGGGAGATAATTTCTGATATTCCAAAGTTGTAATTCAAGTTGTCTACCAATGTGTGGAAAACTAGCTTAAATGGGGAGGGGGGAGTGCGTGAGAAGGCAAAACGGCACCTCCTTCCTTGCATGCATGTGAAAAGTATAAAGTACTTTTGCATGCATGTCAGGCCAAAAGCTTCCAAAAAGAAGAAAAGGTAAAAGTTATCCTAAAAGTAAACTTATGTCCTTAGCACGTAAAGCTGACATTTGTCTTCCTGAGTATTTTCACAAAAGCGGAGCGTCTTCTCGGGTGACTTGGGTAGCCGAACAGACTGAAGGATGCGAAGGCTTTGTAGGGGCTGCTTCGCATTGGGGGGTTTCGCCTGTTTCTGGCAGCTTCGCAAGGATGGCTTCGCCCTAGGGCTTCTTGCCTTCTCCTGGAGGCTTCGCATGAAGGGATTCTCCTTGGACCTTTGCGCTCGAAATTCTTGCGTGGGGGCTTCGCTGGGAGGCTTCGCTTGGATGGCTCCGCCTTTGAGCTTCGCCTGCGCCTGGTGGCTTCGCACGGGGGCCTTGCCTGGAAGCTTTGCACGGGTGTCTCGCCTGGAGTCTTCTTGCGGGGGCGTTGCTTGAAGGCTTCGCGCCGGAACCTCGCCTGGAGGCTTCGCGTGGGCTGCTTCACCGTCACCTGGAGGCTTCGCACAGGGACCTCGCTTAGGGCCTTCGCTAGGATGGCTTCTCCTGGGGCTCCGCCCGTACCTGGGCGGCTTCGCACCGGGCATCGCTGAAACACGGGGGCTTCGCTTTTGCTTGGGCAGTTTCGCACTGGAGCTTCGCTGTAACATGGGGGTTTCACCTTTGCCTGGTCGGCTTCACCTTTGTCTGGGCAGCTTCGCGCAGGTGCCTTGAAATGGGGTGTGGGGCGTGAGATGGTGCCCTTGGCCACAAGTGTGGCGACATTGAGTCCCTTCAAGGTGTTTGGCACCTTTTTCTCCAAGTGAATGCCCATTTGATGAAGTTGTGGGATCCCTTCTTGATCTCCATCTGGCCAAGTGTGTTGGATCTCGGTGATGTCCTCATCAAACCCTTCCTCTTGGAAAGATTCGTCCTCGAATCTTAAGGGGGTGATTCCTTCAAACGAAGACATGCATAAACAACTTGGAAGAGTATTAGGAGTTAGTAAACTAAACTCAAAACGTGAGAAGGTATCAAGGAATGCCACCGAATGCAATGTGACGGAAATGCTCAAGCGAACAAGCATAAGCACACCGATGCACATGGCGAGAATGAACAAAATCCTAAAACAATTCATGACGCACTTCCAATAGAAAATGGTATGATCAAAAAGGAACTTAAACTCTAGGAAGTCATGATGGCGATGTGGCTCAAGTTCTTGGTGACTCGAATTCATGGCAAAGTGATGCACAACTTCAAACTTAACACTCATGGTACCTTGCACATTCTCCATATAAGCGAACACATGGCCGAAATAGCCACAAAATAAATCATAAGCCTTACTACCCCTAAACAAAGAACTCATGGCAAAATGCGGCACACTAGACATGCTACTAAATCTGCCAATGTTCAAAACATGATGTGCATGGGTAGCAATCAAGGAAGCAACGAGTGGGAACAAGATGAACAATCCGTTCTTTCTTGCTCTCTCAACATGGAAGAATTTCTCATTTATGCCGGAAATAGAATCATGGAAGAGTATGGCATGTTCTCCTTTAAACACAAAATTCTTCTCATGGTTATCACTCACAACCGAAACAAGTGTAAGATCATCATCAATCTCATGACTAACCAAATCATGCTCAGTATCAAGAATCACTTTAAACTCATATCCAAGCAAGTCGGGTAGATACTTAAAATCATACACGTGTTCCTCATCAAACAATGGATTCCAATATGTTTCACTAAAAGTAGATGGCTCAAACTCAAATAAAGAATTACAAACCATCTTCACATCATTTTCATGCAAAGCTGAAACATACGGGCTTTGTAAACTCAATCCATGGCGTGATTAAAGCTCTATCACACAAGGATTCATTCTTGAAAGAGTACTTCCTAGCTAAAGTAGGAGTGTACTTATTACTTTTGACACAAAACACATCATGGTCAGAAAGACTCATCGCATGATCAACAAATGAAGAGCTACATTCGTCACTCTCAAGGTCAATGCATTTAAGCCCCAATGTTATCAACTCTTCACCACAAGAAGAGATTTGGGGGTTATAAACAATGCTACCACAAAGGTCTCCCTTCCTCTTTAATTCCACATATTGGCTGAATGGGTGGGGTTCATCCTCGAGGTTTTCAGCATGTATACTTAAGGATGCTAGTGGTTTGCATTCATGCCCACACCCATTATCACTAGGTGAAGAAGTCAAGTTACCTTTCCCCATGTTAGGGGAGTGTAGATCCTCCTCCTTTTTACTTTCGCCTTGCAAAACCGTGGCCTCTCCTTCATCACAACCTTGCACAACCAAAGAAGAACAGCATGGTTTAAAAGATGTAATAGTTAGCTCTTCTTGGATTCTGGTTGAAAGCTCGGGTGTACTTCTCTCTTCACTCATTTGGCGTTGGAGGGTTCTTGCTTGTTTTCTCTCTTTCTTTCTTTTAAGTCTCTCACTCTCTTCACTCATCCACTTGTTATACTCCTCTTGAGTCTCTTTCATTTTCTTCTTGAGTTTTTCTAGAGCGTCGGCAATGTCACGAGAGTCTTGAGAGTACATGGAGAGCTCAGTTGCTCTTGTGGCGAGGGCTCCAAAAATGTAGAAGAGAGTTGGATTGTTGATGGAACCCTTGCGATGGGGGTACTAGGGGTATGGGGTGAGGGGGACCTTCTTGGGCGAGAGTATGGCGGAAGACATTGCTCCTCTGGGTAGAAGGCATATCTTTGCCTTAGCTCCTTCTTCAAGGCACTCCAAGTCCGAACGGTATTTTGGCTAAATTGCTCTCTTAGCACAAACTCTTGGCTCCACCATCTTCTAGCTTCTCCTTTGAAAGACTTTATGGAAAAGTCTATCTTTTCACGTTCAAGAAGTTGGTAATACCAAAAGTAGTACTCCAAGTCATCAATCCAATACCAAAAATCATTTTCAACTTGGTGCCTTCCTTTCAGTGGATTAAACCCAAAGAAATATAGGCCTTCTCCCTCCATTTGGCACACCTACACACTTAGACAATAAAATCAGTACCACTCGAGTTCCTCACGTGTTTAGGTGGGCACTCCATTCGCGATAGGGACAAAAGTACTTTCGGCCAATCGCTCAAGATTTAACGAAATACTCTAACTTATATTCCACTCTCAACCCTAAAACGTTTCGCACATTAAAGTGAAAAACAAGCTATATTTTGAAAGTGACAACCCTCCCTTTGAGAAATAAAAAAATGCTAGTGACTTGGAACTAGGTTTTTGAGATTTTAAGGGTAGTTGGGGGTTGAAAGAAAAGGGGTGAGTTTTGAAAAAGGGTTTAAGGTGCAAAAACACTTTTGTGCAAGTTTAGCAACAGATTTTTCGGATTAATAGCACTACTCACTTGAGTTTTGTCAAGAACTCTCAAGGACACATATGAACACCCATGAACTTTTCAAGAACATATGAACTTGTTCTTCACTCCTTCTTTTCCTCTTTTCGGACTTGACAAGAATAAAACACTTCTCTTTTGATTTCTGATCCGAAATCACAAACTTTTCGACTAGAACTTTTGCACAAACAACTTTGAACGTAAATTTTTTGAACTTTTCGGTTTTGATCAAAGCTTTATGAAAAACGTTTTCTTCAAGATCAAGAGATAAAAAAAGGGCTTACTTGAAGAAAACAATAACAACAAATCTGTCAACAAGCGCCAAGGCTCTGATACCACTTGATACGAATCCACTCCAAGGAGATGGATCGTTCACCTTTGGCGGATCTAGCTTGTTGTAGGTGACAGAATTCGAACGTAACCGGGTCGGCTCCTAACCACCTCAATCCTCAAATGGAGAGCAATGGAAAGGTTAATTGCCTAGGAGTGAGGGATCTAGCACCTCACTTCTCAAATGAAGAGCAACACTAGATGTCAAGCTTCAATCCACTTCAATGGAAAACAAGGGGATGATGGAGATAAAAGGAAGAGTTCAAAGTTGAACCAACACTCGCACAATGGGAGATAATTTCTGATATTCCAAAGTTGTAATTCAAGTTGTCTACCAATGTGTGGAAAACTAGCTTAAATGGGGAGGGGGGAGTGCGTGAGAAGGCAAAACGGCGCCTCCTTCCTTGCATGCATGCGAAAAGTATAAATTACTTTTGCATGCATGTCAGGCCAAAAGCTTCCAAAAAGAAGAAAAGGTAAAAGTTATCCCTAAAGTAAACTTATGTCCTTAGCACGTAAAGCTGACATTTGTCTTCCTGAGTATTTTCACAAAAGCGGAGCGTCTTCTCGGGTGACTTGGGTAGCCGAACAGACTGAAGGATGCGAAGGCTTTGCAGGGGCAGCTTCGCAAGGATGGCTTCGCCCTGGGGGTTCTTGCCTTCGCCTGGAGGCTTCGCAAGAAGGGCTTCTCCTTGGACCTTTGCGCCCGAAAGTCTTGGGCGGGGGCTTCGCTGGGAGGCTTCGCTTGGATGGCTCCGCCTTTGAGCTTCGCCTACGCCTGGTGGCTTCGCACGGGGGCCTTGCCTGGAAGCTTTCCGCGGGGGTCTCGCCTGGAGTCTTCTTGCGGGGGCGTTGCTTGAAGGCTTCGCGCCGGGGCCTCGCCTGGAGGCTTCGCGTGGGCTGCTTCACCGTCACCTGGAGGCTTCGCACAATGACCTCGCTTAGGGCCTTCGCTAGGATGGCTTCTCCTGGAGCTCCGCCCGTACCTGGGCGGCTTCGCACCGGGCATCACTGAAACACGGGGGCTTCGCTTTTGCCTGGGCAGTTTTGCACTGGAGCTTCGCTGCAACATGGGGGTTTCACCTTTGCCTGGTCGGCTTCGCCTTTGTCTGGGCAGCTTCGCGCAGGGGCCTTGAAATGGGGTGTGGGGCGCGAGATGGTGCCCTTGGCCACAAGTGTGGCGACATTGAGTCCCTCCAAGGTGTTTGGCGCCTTTTTCTCCAAGTGAATGCCCATTTGATGAAGTTGTGGGATCCCTTCTTGATCTCCATCTGGCCAAGTGTGTTGGATCTCGGTGATGTCCTCATCACTTTGCTTGCTTATTGCAACCTATATCTTACCTCAGTCCTTACTGGGTCCTCCCGAGGACTCACCTCTTATGTTTGCCACCTTTCAAGTGTATCTGACAAGCAGCCAATGGACTAGAGTTCTGTGGTGCTCTCTGTTCTGTGATCATGTATCTGCAGTTCCGACACGGAACTTCTGTTAAGTTATAGGGGTAGTCTATGTAGAAGTTTTAGTCTGCTTTCTGATTTCAGGATTATGCTAATTCTAACATATGGGTTTTCTCACAGTTAACTTACTTCTCTCTTCCGTTGGTGTATTAGCAGCAGCAGTGGTACTTGCGGGGATCTTCTGATCTCGGATTTTCTCCTAGATCCCGCACGTAGGTATTCTGAGGTTTTCTTGGTCGGCTCTGTAGGTGTATATGCATGCATGTCATCTATCTGAGCATGTTATATATCCTAGATACATTCTGCTTCTGTATATATGTTTTGGATACTATGTAGGACCGGGGACTCGCCCATGACAGTGGAAGGCGGGATCTGGGATGTGATAGACAAATTCTGTATCTGTGATAGACCATCCGGGCCTTGAAGTAGAACAAACTACAAACAGTACCTTACCATATGACAGGTCTCGGGATCATCGGACCACCATCCTCAACCCGGAACCCGCCTCAACTAAACCCGATATACATAACATCCCATTCCTGAATGCATAACGAGAGAAGTTGAACCCTTACCTCACAAAAGCCGCTCCGCAGCAAAAGTCACGGGGAATCCCGGTTCCCGGCCCGAAATGTGGTAATGTGCCTTTAAGGTCCCGTACTACTCCACCAATGCAGAAACAAGCTGAACAACCACACACAAGTCAGAACCCACCAAAACAGACCCCCAGAAACCAAACCCGCACAATCTCGCACTTTCCCGCAAAAATCCATAGAAAGCTCGGTTTCTCAAACCGAGCTAGAACATTGTTACTTATACATCCATAAACACAACCAAGCATTCAAATCATACCTTCTTCCCAAATCGTTCACACAAGTCCGAATCCAAATTCTCGTTCAGCTGTCCCGGTACAAGTTTCGGCAGAGTTTCAGCTGCGTTTCTGCCTACCCCCTGTTCACATATGATCCACAAATATAGAATATATGTTCAGAATTCACAGAATCAGCCAATATCATTGGCGCCAAAAACGAGGCTCGGGCCGGAAAAAAACGGCTTTCACACCGAGCCTTTTCTGACAAAACCAATTACACTATCAGAATCAGAACTTCGCTCTGATCACAAATATATCCTTACCTTTCGCTGAATCCACCGTTGGATTTTACACCAAATTTTCAGACGCACTTCGGCACCACCTCAGGCGCGTTTCTTCCTACGCTCCTGTTATCAAACATGCACAAGAAGGTGCCGGGAACGTTTAGAAACCAAGAAATCAAGTAGAGAAGGTGGTTCCATAACCACTTCTAAACTTCAGCAGCTCACGGTTTACAAACCGGCTGAATTCACAAAATCTGACCTCAGATTACTTACTTACGCATCACATGGATCGGGTTGATATAATTACCTCCTCTTGGCCGCACCTTGAAATGGCGCCAGGGCACTGGTGGTTGGCCTCTTCCTTCGCAGGGGCCCGATGGCACCCAATACCTTCCCTACAGCAGGAGAAGCGTTTTGCAGGCAACGTGAATCTGCACTGCGGCGTGCATGGATCCCCTTTTCCCTTTCTCCTCATCAAGGCGAGCAGGAGCATCTGGACACCACAAGGATCAGTACACGTTCGCATAAGGAATTAAAAGAAGGCTAATCAGCGCATACCTCTTGGCCCTGCAAGGGCAGCGCGAAGTGCATCCACCACTTCACCGCGATGAGCGGGTGCCCAACCTTCATAAGGTGGAGGCACCTTGGAGTCTATCAAGTAACCCGTGCTAATGTCGGCCCCCACCTCAGTGTCACCTCGTCCAGCTGCGTAAGGGAGAATGGGAACAGGTCATCGCAAGACCTCCTCGCCATCACATCGTCTAGCCATCCCAGGAGGTGAACGTATTCACGCCACCTTCGCCCATCCGTGTGCATGACAGACTTAGGAGCCACGCTCTACACAGCCTCTAAAGTCCTCGCCACTGGGAACCCCTAGGACTCATCCCTTCAAACAAAGAAGAAACTACCATGCCAGTCGATAGAACCGTAGGAAAACATCAGCGAACGGCTCCGCCCCAGCCAACCGGCACGCCACGGTGAAGCCGACGATGTGGATGAAGGTGTTGGGCCCAAGCTGGGACGGTGGGAGACCCCACAGAGTACACAGATCTTGAACAAGGGGAGGCAAAGGGAACCTCAGCTTTTACGGTCACCCCGAGCGGGTGGTCAGACAGCTCCCGAGTCTTATCTGGGTATTATCTTTGGGAATCCTTCTGTATTTGGGGTCACACAGGTCCCCCGGACATTTCCGCCGAAAATATTTTTTCGGGAGCGGGACTTGTCTCGGGACGTACAGCGGGCTCGGTAGCACTCCCGAGACCTCGGAAAAGGAAACCGTCAGCATATTTAGAATCGTGGGAACGTCCCACATCTTTTTACGGAGTATTTTTTTTAGGACGGGACGTTCGGTCCCGGGCGACTCCTGGGGCTCGGGATGGAAATTTTGCGACGGCTTTGGTATGAGGTATGTTATGGCTCGGGACGGATTTTATGGTGATAACCGAGGAATTTTACATGGCGGGATTTTTGGTTCGGGTTAACACGCGCGTACGTCGGGAATTACTCGGTTGGAGTTGGCGCGGGATTTGTGCGCCAACACTTAGCCATTTTAGATTTTCTGGCTAAGGGTGCCTCATGGTGGTGACTAAGGTGCCATGGGGACAAGTGTCCCCATGACTCACCACCTTGATAAATATAAAAGGAGAGCTTTTATGGTGAAAAATGATTTTGGCTCATTTTTCTTCTTCTTCTTCTTCATTCATCCGCCACCACCATCTTCTCCAAGCTCCTTGTGTTCTTCATTTTGGCAAGGAATCATCAAGGTTTTGGGCTCAATTTATTGGTAAGCTTCTCTTCTCCATGATTTTGCAAGTTGAAGCATGAGTTTGAGTTGAAAAAGAAGAGATTGAATCCGAATTGAAGTTACTCCTTGCTACTAGTTGTGATGATTTTCTTGCTTCCATCTTTAAGTATGTTGGTCTTGGTATAGAGAAGGGTAGGAATCAAGGTTTAAATGATGGAAGAACACCATGGTTAAGAAACCCTAGGTTTGCCGAATTCATGCTTAAATTCTAAACTTGGTGTTTAGTTGTGTTCTTGAATCATGCTTTGGATATGTTGTTCCTAGCATGATTCTAAGATGTGTGGATTTAATTTGAGGATAAACATGTTGGGTGAAAAACCCCCAAATGGCCAAATTTGGTGGTTAGGGTTTATGGTTGATTTTGGATGATTAAGGTGAAATTGGTTAGTAAGCATGCTTAAGTTGTGAAATTGGTGGTTTATGCATGTAATTGGAACCTTAGTTGGATTGAATTGAAGTTGGGTTGAAAATTGGGGATTAAGGCCGAATTGGTAAGGGAAGGTTTTGAATGTGTTTGTGTGTAATTGGAATGGTTTGGATAGTGTTTTGGTATGGGGATGGAAGTAGGTTAGTAACGATGTTCGGAACGTCGTTTTCGGGTATTAGGAACAATACCGACCTACTTGCTTGGTTGCGGGTAAAATGTCTGGAAAGTGGGATTTAATGGTTTGGGAGTGTTTTTGGATGTATGAATAACAATGTTCTAACTCGGTTTGAGAAACCGAGCTTTCTGTGGATTTTTGCGGGAAAGTGCGGGATTGTGCGGGTTTGGTTTCCGGGGGTCTGTTTTGGTGATTTCTGACTTGTGTGTGGTTGCTCAGCTTGTTTTAGCAGTGGTGGAGTAGTGCGGGACTTCAAAAGTCACACTACCACTTTTCGGGCCGGGAGCCGGGATTTTCCCGGTACTTTGCTGTGGAGTTTTCCGTTTGGCTAAGGTAAGGGGTTTAACTTTCTTAATGCGCATTTTATGTGTATTAGGTTAGTTAAGGGCTGGTACTCGGGTCGAGGGTGGGGCCCGGTGACTCCCGGGTCTAGTCACATGGTACGTAGCGGTCTGCAGGGTTTTTGCTTAAATATGGGTTATGAACGTATACATATCGGACTTGCTTATCGGGGGTCGACAACGGACCCATATTTATGTTCTGTACGTGAGAAGTCCGTGAGTTACGGCTGACGGGAACGCCGGGACCTAAGCCGGTATGCCAACCGTGGTCGTTAACTCACGATGTTATGTGCCGGCATTGTGCCGCTTAATGTCCGACAGTTAGGGGCGATATCCCCTCGCTGGTACCACGCATTATGACCCGATCATCGGTGTGAGCTTAACAAGCCGCTATAGGGTGCTGTCGAGGGTTCGGGGAACCTTTGTATTGGTGTAGCACCAGTCTGACAGGACTTAAGAGCATCATCACATGTGCATATCATAATCCTGATATACTTAGGACTGTGTTATTTAGTTCATCGCATACTAATCCTTTTATGCAGAGAAATATTTTCAAAGTTTTCCCGCTACCGTACCTACCTCCTTACGGAGTTCTTTCGAGAACTCACCCCCCACTTATTATGTTTCCAGGAGATCCGGGCAAACGTCCTGCGGTGTAGATCTCCTGCAGTGATCGTTGTGCATTTTCGGTTTTGAGGTACTTATTTGTTAAGTTCGGGGGTGTACTCGTTAGATACTTTTGGGTGATCTTTCTGTCACGACCACCCCGCCCGGTTGCGGAGGCGGAGCCGGCCGCGACGCTCGGAAGCGGAAGCTACGGTGGAAGGCGCGGTAACGGTACCACCGAAACCCGCTGCGTGTAGTGGTCCCATGACCCGGCCCGCAAAACCAGAATGGTCGTACGACGACCCGCAACCTACAGAACACATATATGGCAAGTATACAAAGCAACTTAACAAACAAACATGCAGTTCATGGAATACTTTTCATTACTCATGATAACCAAACCACCAAAACCATTTCATACATATAACCAATGTAAGGAAGTCGGGGCTCCGCCCTCGACTCAGAAGACAGATACAGAACCAACACATACTCCAGAATATACGTCATATACAACAACATGATCTGATTATGCATGCATGCAACTACAGCTACAGAGCCCTCAATGCAATCCTTAGAATACCTAGGTGCGGAATCCAGAAACCTCTCGCTCAGGAGATTCCCGCACGAGGTACTGCTACTGCTGTTGAAACCAAAACCAAAAACACCGCGGATCTCTAATCCGCCGGCTGCTTGTCAGACCGACCTCGAAAACACTGCCCGCAGCACAACTCCCTGGAAATCCCGGCTCCCGGCTCGAAAAGTGCAACTCACCTCTGATGGTCTCACGCTGCTCCCCCAACGTAGAAACACACAATTTATGGAGCCCAAAACCTTGTTGAATCCTTGCCAAAAATGAAGAACACCATGGAGCTTGAAAGAGAAGAAGATGGCGTATTGCAAGGAGGAAGAAGAAGATGAAGAAATGAGAGAAATACCATTTTCTTTCCTTTTATATTTTTTTTCCACATTATCTCTTCTTTTTTCCATCTTTTAACCAATTTAGGACAAGTGTCCTTATCCTCCCCCATTTAACCGACTTACTCTTCTCCTTCCTTTCCAATTATTGCTGTCTTTGGGTTAATTGCAATTTAGTCCTCAAACTCTCGAAATCTTTGCAATTTAACCCCAAACGCAACTTCCTAACACCAATTAAAACAAAAACCGAACACAACCCTCATAATATCATAAAACACCCACATCCTATTTCCAAAGTCCATTTGGAAATCCAGAGTGTCCTACCGGACCCGCTGAACTTGCGCAAATCCCGACGTGCACGCGTGTTAACCCAAATCCAAATCCCGCCACGCCAAAATACCCCAAATATTACCATAAAATCCGTCTTAAAATATAACATACTTTATACAAAAAGACGTTGGAGAATTTCCATCCCGAGCCCCGGGATTCCCTTCCCGAGCCCAGGGAGTCGCCCGGGACCGAACGTCCCGCCCCCAAAACTATACTCCGTAAAAGGATCCGGGACGTTCCCACGATTCCAAATATGCAAACGGTTTCTCATTCTGAGGTCCCGGGAGCGCTACCGAGCCCGCTGTACGTCCCAAGACAAGTCCCTGCCTCGGAAAAATATTTTCGGCGGAAATGTCCGGGGGACCCACACGACCTCAAAACCCGAAGGATTCCCAGAAATGATACTCAGATAAGTCTCGGGAGCTGACTGATCGTCCAAAAACATGACCCGCAGGCCAAAACCGGAGCCCCGGGTCACCCGGGTCACAACCCGCTCGGGGTGACCGTAACACTTTCTGAGTTATGTCTGACTTGTATTCTCCTGTTTGTGGTTTAGCAGCAGCAGTAGTACTACGTGCGGGAATCTTCTGCTCTTGAGGTTTTCCTGATTCCGCACCTAGGTATTCTAGGGTTTACTTTGGCGGCTCTGTAGATGTATTTGCATGCATGTTAGATCAGATCATGATGTACTCTGTATATTCTGGAATACTTTCTGATTCTGTATTTCTGTCTGACTGGAGGGCTCGCCCATAGGAGTTGAGGGCGGGACCCGAGATTGTTCATATTGGATATGTATCGAATGGTTTTTGTGTTCTGATTGTTGTGATTAATGAATGATATTTCCATGAACTGCATGTTTGGTGATGGTCGGGTGCTCGCCTATTTCAGTGGGGCGGGGCTCACCATGGATAGTTAAGTTTATTTTGTATACTTGCCGTGTTTGAGTTTTATAGGTTGCGGGTCGTAATACCACCGAGTTGTTAAGTGAGCAAAGTGTTCTCAGGCATCGGGCCTTCGAGAACAAGACTTTGCGGGCCGGGTCATGGGACCACTTCACGCAGCGAGTTTCGGTAGTACTGTTTTCGCGCTTTCCGCCGTAGCTTTCGCTTCTGACGTCGCGGGCGGCTCCGCCTCCGCTACCGGGCGGGGTGGTCGTGACAAGTTGGTATCAGAGCAGGTCGGGTCGGTGTGACCCGAGAGGCAGAGTATGATCAGTCTCGGTGTGGACTTTGGAGGCAAGTATACTAGTCCAGGAGTGGACTTTTGGAACAGTCATGCTAGTTCATGGAGGAATATCTGTGGGAGATGACTTCGAAGTGCAAGCCACCGTTCTATGTTTCATTCTGGGGCGGTTCTGTACGGAGCCTGATCAACTCCTTATTTGAACCACTTTGGAATGTGTGCGGAGCAGCCGGCGGTACCTTGAAGCATTTTGGTGAGGTTGACCTTCGGTGCTGTGGTGGCACTTCGGGAAGGTCCGTGGTACTCCGGGCAGGTTTTGGGATTTTTTAAATCAGAGCGCGTAGTGAAGCGCAAAGCTCGAGTGCGGGCTTCTGACATAATCCGAGTACCTTTATGTTTATTGGTTGGATATGATGTCATTTTGGTGATATGAATATGATCTGATTCTGTGCTTAAGTTTAAGGTTAAGGTATATTTGGTTTTGTGATTCTGAAAAGAATCTCTGTATCATGCATTGCATTACACTACGGAGCCTTAGAATACTGCTGCTAGCTTTTGGTAGAGAGAGAGAGAGTTAATTGTTTTGGATACTTGGTTATATGGGTTAAGTTGGTATTTGGTTGGATTGGTTTAAGGAATGGTTACCACACGCAGACAGCGTGATCGGGTACCGGAGGGTCGGGACCGGGATCCCACACCTCCGAGGGTTAGGAGACGGGTTCAGCGTAACCCAGGACCTGAACAACCACACTCACCACCCCCGAGTTTTCAGTTGTCACAGGGACCCTCTCCTGTTGTGATACAGGTGTTGGGTCAGGTACAGCAGCTGTTGGGTACCTTACTGCCAGCCCAGCAGGTTCAGGGGCGGCAGCAGGCACGGGGAAACCCGATCAGGCCACAGCAGGGGCATTCTGATCGGGAGGTGGGCAGCAGCCACCTCAGTGTTCAGGATTGGCAGGAGAGTGACTCAGAGGAGGATGATCACTACGATACCGAGACTTCTCGTCGGTCCCACCAACGACGGGAAGATCAGAGGCACCAGTCTGACGAGATCAGACTTCTGGAGAGGTTTCAGCGTTTGAACCCCCGAGGTTCAACGGCAGAGGAGGACGAAGGCCGCAGACACCCTCATGCACAGAGGGTACGATCGGAGGTCGGGCCCGGTCCGACCAGATCGTTCTGGCTAGGAGCCAGTTTTTGTTTTCCAACGTGATGGCACGGGGTTGCATGTTATCTTTTGGCAGACATAAGTTTTTGTCGGATCCGTTGGCATTGAGCACACCGAAGTACGACGTTATTTTTGGGATGGATTGGCTGTCCAAGAATTCCGTGCACAGTAGTGTGACGTTAGTATTACGGGAGATGTGTTACCTCTCATGAGTTCTGATGGGATGGAGACGGTAAGGAGCAGTATGGAACTCCAGGTTCAGGATCGGGTTCCGATAGTGGATTCGGAGGAGTGCTATGATCTGAACATAGCAGATACTCGGTTGGAGCTGGATAAGATTCCAGTGGTTCAGGATTTTCCGCAGGTATTTCCGAAGGATTTGCCCGGGATGCCACCAGAGCGGGAAATTGTGTTTGAGATCCACTTGCAACCGGGTTCCACCCCAATCTCTATTCCTCCTTATCGGATGCCGATAGGGGAGATGGTTGAGCTGAAGAAGCAGTTGGAGGAACTACAGGAGAAGGGCTTCATCCGCCCGAGCACTTCACCGTGGGGTGCTCCGGTTCTGTTTGTTAAGAAGAAGGACGGGTCACTCCGATTGTGTATTGACTACAGACGGTTGAACGCCATCACCATCAAGAATAAGTACCCACTGCTTAGGATCGATAATCTCTTTGACCAGTTGGGAGGTGCGAGGATCTTTTCAAAGATTGATCTACGATCAGGGTACTTTCAGTTGCGGGTAAAGGAGGAGGATATACCGAAGACTGCTTTCCGTACTCGGTATGGGCACTACGAGTATACGGTGATGCCGTTTGGTTTGACCAACGCACCGGCAGCGTTCATGGACATGATGAACCGGGTGTTTCGACCGTACTTGGACTCGTTTGTGGTAGGGTTCATCGATGATATTCTAATTTATTCTCGGGATGAAGGCTCGCACCAGGAGCATTTAAGGGTTGTTCTGCAGACGCGTTGGGAACATCGGCTTTATGTTAAGTTCTCAAAGTGTGACTTTTGGATTCAAGAGATGGCTTTTCTAGGACATATCATCGGTGAGCACGGTCTTTCAGTGGATCCCGAGAAGGTTAAGGCTGTGCAGGATTGGAAGCAGCCGACTTCGGTACGGGAGATCTGGAGTTTCCTGGAGTTGGCAGGCTATTATTGGAGATTTGTGCCGGGATTCTCCATTTTGGCTTCCCCGCTTACCCAGTTGACCAAGAAGGGGCAGCCGTTTGGGTGGACCGAGGGGAATGAACAGAACTTTCAGGAGTTGAAGCGGCAGCTGACCAACGCGCCGATCTTGATCTTACCAGACCCGAGCCTACCTTATGTGGCCTACACAGACGCATCTAGGTCAGGGTTAGGATGTGTGTTGATGCAGGAGTGGAATGTGATAGCTTATGGGTCGAGACAGCTTCGACCGCATGAGCAGAATTATCCGACACACGATCTAGAGTTGGCTGCGGTAATTTATGCGTTGAAGCAGTGGAGACACTACCTACTCGGTAGCAAGTTTCAGATCTTTACCGACCACAAGAGTCTGAAATATCTGTTCACTCAGAAGGAGTTGAACATGAGACAGCGCAGGTGGCTCGATTACATCAAGGACTATGACTGTAGTATCGAGTACACTGCTGGCAAAGGCAATACAGTTGTCGATGCCCTGAGTAGGAAGTATACCGGTTTGGTCAAGGGAGGCAATACTGAGGATCGGACCGAGGAGAATGATTTGACGTGCCTTTGGCACAAATGGGAGCTCTGGGAGCGTACTCAGGTATACACTTTGACATTTCATTCGGAGTGGCTGGATAGAGTGCGTGAAGCACAAGGGAAGGATCCGGGGTTGAAGAAGTTGTCCGGAGAGGACAAAGGAGCACTACTACCGGCATTTCAGTACAGGCAGGGACTGCTGTACTTTGGGGACCGTTTATATGTGCCGGAGGATCAAGCACTTCGGGATGAGATTTTGACAGAGGCACATTCGAGCCGGTTGAGTATACACCCCGGTAGTGATAAGATGTTTCAGGATTTGCGCACACACTTTTGGTGGCCGGGTATGCGGAGACACATCGCCACGTATGTGTCTAAGTGTGCCACTTGTCAGCGGGTGAAGGTGGAACATCAGAAACCGGCAGGGACGTTGCAGACTTTGCCTATTCCAGTCAGGAAGTGGGGAAACATCACTATGGATTTTCTGACTGCACTACCCTTGACCCGGTCTCACCACGATGCCATCGGGGTTATCGTGGACCGCTTGACAAAGTGTGCTCACCTTTTTGCCGATACGGGTGACAGACACTCTGGAGAAGCTGGCCCATCTGTACATTAGGGAGATTGTGCGGTTACATGGAGTGCCAGACTCCATTGTATCTGATCGTGATCCGCATTTTACCGCACGGTTCTGGGGAGCTTTTCATAAGGCTTTGGGCACGCGACTCCATCTGAGTACAGCTTATCATCCCCAAACCAATAGTCAATCGGAGCGGGTGATTCAGATTGTTGAGGATATGCTTCGGAGCTGTGCTTTGGATTTTGGGGGAGTTTGGGATCAGCAATTGCCGTTAGTGGAATTCTCGTACAACAACAGCTATCAGAGTACTATCGGCATGGCGCCTTATGAGGCACTGTATGGGCGACGGTGCATGACACCCCACTGTTGGACTGAGGCATCCGACAGAATTGAGCTGGGTCCCGAACTCATTGAGGAGACCACGACAAAGATTAAGACCATTCAGGTGCGGATGGAAACCGCGAATGACCCCACCACCTCATATGTGAACAGGCGACGTAGGGACTTGGAGTTTGAGGTTGGTGACAGAGTTTGGCTGAAGGTAGCACCAATCCGAGGAACAGTCAGATTTGGTAGGCGGGGCAAGTTAGCCCCAAGGTATATCGGTCCTAATGAGATTCTGGAACGAGTTGGTAGGTTGGCTTACAGGTTGGCTTTACCTCCGAGTATGTCTGCAGTGGGCGATGTCTTCCAGGATGGCTTGTTGAAGGTCAGTTGGGTATAGATTCGGTACTGTCTGGGGTTGTCAGGTAGAAATACCGGCAACTGACTCAGGGCGCAACAAGATGCACCCTGAGGGTTGAGACGCCGCTGAGAGGCTCAGGATGGTAGTCTAAACTACCACTCTCGCCGCACCAGCAACGGTGGTCCGAGTATATTAGGGAAAGAGAAGGAAGAATTGTGCAGACAAGTGTCGGGATTTCCATAACTATAGTCTATCAGGTTACTCTTGGAGGACCAAGAGTTCTAAGGGGGGAGGATGTTACGGTCACCCCGAGCGGGTTGTGATTTTGGTAACCCGGGGCTCCGTTTTTTGCCTGCGGGTCATGTCTACGGGTGGTCAGACAGCTCCCGAGTCTTATCTGGGTATTATCTTTGGGAATCCTTCTGTATTTAGGGTCACACGGGTCCCCCGGACATTTCCGCCGAAAATATTTTTTCGGGAGCGGGACTTGTCTCGGGACGTACAACGGGCTCGGTAGCGCTCCCGGGACCTCGGAAAAGGAAACCGTCAACATATTTGGAATCGTGGGAACGTCCCGCATCTTTTTACGGAGTATGTTTTTTGGGACGGGACGTTCGGTCTCGGGTGACTCTCGGGGCTCGGGATGGTAATTTTGCGACTGCTTTGGTATGAGGTATGTTATGACTCGGATTTTATGGTGATAGAAATTTTGCGGCGGTTCTTTGGTATGAGTTATGTTATGGCTCGGGACGGATATTATGGTGATAACCGAGGAATTTTGCATGAAAATGCGGGACCTAGAACCTTTTGGGTCGGGCTAACTCTTGCGCACTAACGTCGGGAATTACTCGGAACAATATGGAGTTCGCGGCGGTGTTCTTACAATATATATGTTCTAGGGTCGACATAAGTTGAAGGGTTCGCCTGACTTGCGTATGGAGGCTCCTTCAGGTTGGCGAACACCTGGGCTTCGCTGGCATCTGAAAGTTTGACACAGGGACGTCGCTGATGACCTTGGGCTCGTGGGAGGGGCCATGGGTTCGCAAAGGGACCATGGGTCCGCGGGAGACGCCTTGGGGTCGCAAAGGGCCATGGGTTCGCCAATGGCCTTGGGTTCACCATAAGAACCATGGGTTCGCCAAGGGCCATGGGCTCGCCGATGGGACCTCGCAAGCACGGCCTCGTCTTGGAACTTGGCCTTAGCTTGGAGGAGGCGTTCGAGGTCTGCTCCTGGAGATCCGCCAAGTGTGTTACGGTCACCCCGAGCGGGTTGCGACCGGGTGACCCGGGGCTCCGGTTTTGGCCTGCGGGTCATGTTTTTCGGTGTTCAGGCGGCTCCCGAGCCCTATCCGAGTATCATTTTGGCGAACCCTTCCGTATTTGAGGTCGTGTGGGTCCCCCGGACGTTTCCGCCGAAAATATTTTTCTGGCGCCGGGGGGTTGTCGGGGTCGTCTCGGGACGTACATCGGGCTCGGTAGCGCTCTCGAGACCTCAGTTTGGGAAGCCGTTTGCAGTTTTGGAGTTGTGAGAATGTCCCGGAGGTGTTTGTGGAGTTTAATATTTGGGGCGGGACGTTCGGTTCCGGGCGACTCCCGGGGCTCGGGATGGAAATTTTCCGACGGCTTTGGGGTAAGTTGTGTTGTAATTTAAGATGGAATTTATGAGTATTTTTGTGGAATTTTGGTGTGATGGGATTTTGGTTCTGTTGGACACGCTCGCACGTCGGGATTTGTTCGGGTTCAGCGAGCTCGGTAGGACACTCCGGAGTGGTAAATGAACTTTTGAAAAATGTTTTATGAATGTTATAATATTCTGAGGGTTGTGTCCAAGTTTCGTTAATTTTGGAATTCGGTAAATATTTTTGGGCCAAAAATATTGGAACTTTCGGAAAAGTTGGGAGTTAATTTGTGTTTGGTTGCAAAATAATAATTTTGGAGTATGGGCAGTAGGACTTTCGGCAGAATTGGGATGAGATAGGGACACATGTCCTTCTCTCATTTAAGAAGAATTAGTATGGAAAAAGAAGAAGGAATTATATAAGGCCTTTTATGTTTATAAATGTGATATTATTTCATTTCTTCTTCTTCTTCTTCTTCTTCTTCTTCCTTTCTGTATCCGCCACCATTGTTGAGCACCTCCAAGCTTGAGGTTCTTCATCTTGGCTCAAATCAAAGAGGAATTGGGTCCTTCATGTGGTAAGTTCCTTCCTAGGTTCTCTTTTCATGTTGGAAACATGATTTAGTGGAGAAAAGAGGAGATTTCTCAAATTATGGGTTTGTTCTTAGCTACTAGCTAGGATGATTCTCTTCCTCCCATATTTTAGTATGTTGTTCTTGGGTTGTAGGGTAGTGATAATCAAGTGTTAGATTTTGGAAAAACTCCTTGGATTGAAAATTCCCTTTTGGCCGAATTTCTTGGAAAATTCTAAAATTGGTGTGTGTTTGGTTTCTTGAATCATGCTTCAAGTATGTTAATCCTAGCATGATTCTAAGCTTATGTGTGGATTCAATTTGATGGAAAATAAGTTGGGTTAAAAACCCCCTTTTTAGCCGATTATTTAGGTTGATGTTCATTGTGGATTTTGTTGTTTTGGATGCAATTGGATAGCATTCTTGGTTTAGAAGTGAAATTGGTGATTAGTATGATTAATTGGAAGTTTAAATGGATTGATTTGGAAGTTGGATAAAAATTGGCAAAGAAGCCGAATTTTTGGATAATTCTTTTTCCATGTTGGGGTTAGATTTTGGTTGGATTGGATGCTAAGATGGTATTGGGGTTGAATTTAGGAGTGGTTTGAAGTTTGAAACGTTGAATTCGGATAAGAAATGGAAAAGTCACTATTAAGCGGGTTTATCGGAAAATGTCGGGTAATGAAGGATTTTTAAGGTTGGATTTGATCAATTCTGCTTATTGGATTATGTTTGACAATGTATAAGCTTGCATTGTCTACGTTGGTTCTGAATTCAAGTTTCGTGGAAATCGGAATTTTACGGAATTCTCCGGATTTTCGGTTTTGGGGTCGGGGTGTAGTTTGGGTAGTGTGGTTGGTAAGGTTGCTAATTTAACTTGAATTGTGATTCGAGGTCCGGAAGTTAGAAAAAGAGAGGTTTCGAGTTTCGGGTCGTGGTGTGGAAGTCGTCGAATCGGTCTAATACTGGAATTGTGAGGTAAGGGTTTGGTTTCGCTATTTTTGGTAAGATAGGTGTATGTTTAGTTTCATTTTACATTACTGCGGGTATTTGGTATTATATGCCTAGAGCATATTACGTAGTCTGTAGGTGTATGTATTGTAGCACTTTACATTTTGCGGTATTTGGAAATTTCGCTTTAAGGTACGTTACGTAATTTGTAGGAGTATGCCTTATGGCATACTGTCTCATTAACCCTACGACAGTTGAGGGTTCGCTACCCAGTGGTGCACCATGCTTCGTAATAGCTTCGGCTTGACTCCCTTAGAGGGAGGCTGCTGCTCGAGTTGTTATAAGGGTTTATGGCGATTTAGTATCGCATATTCTTGGGATTCTGATATGTTTTATTACATGCACGATGTTACGTATTACATTGCATATATTCTCGTATATTGCTATCTTTACATTTTGCGAGGTTACATATGCTTATCTTACCCTAAATCCCTTACGGGGTCCTTTTAGGACTCACCCTTTTTGGGTTACATTTTTGGGTTTGAGTAGACACAGTAAGCAACCCGCGGAGTAGGTGTCCGTGAGGCTTCTGCCTTGGTTGGGTTGAGCAGCAGTTGCACCTTGCGGGCCGGGATTTTGTCTACTTGGGCTGAATCCCGCGCGAGTTATTTGTTGTTTAGGCCTAGGGTTGTCTCTGTAGTTGCATGAGCATACTTTATGTATCATTTAGATGATTCTATATTTGTATATACTTATATATTCTGTTCTGTGCATGTTCTGAGCGCTTGGCGCTTGCTAGATACCCTAGGTTCGGTGAATTCTGTATGTATCTATGTTATATGCGTAAGTACTCGTCCTCGGAGGGCGGTGCTTACTTTGTTGATTATTACATGAACTGTTTGCATGGTTATTCGAGTATATGTATGAATTTGCAGGTTGCTTCCACAATCGCTTCGCTTTTCGGGTCCGCTACGCGCGGCAGGTCTCGATGGACCTGCCATTCTGTATTCATTCCGGCTTCCGCTTCCGACGTCCCGGCGCCCCCGCCTCCGCAACCGGGCTCGGGCGGCGTGCGGTGACAAGTTGGTATCAGAGCAGGTAAGTGACCATATTGGTCATCAGTGGTGACTTGTAGTGACGACTATTGTTGTACATTTTATTTTAGAATGGTTTGGTACGGAGATTGGCCACCTCCTTACTTGAACCACTTCAAAATAAAATTGTGGAACAGAGTTGATCCTTCAAGTTATCCTGATAGTTGCAGATTTCGGAACTCGGGATTTCCGGATTCTGGTAAAAGTATTACGAGTAAGGGGATTGTGGAAAAGTTTCAGGTACGTAAAAATTGTGTGTTAGGAAAAGATTTGGTGAAATAAGCATGAACTGCTTCTGTGATTCTGTAAAATGCATGATTTTATCATTTTGCGAAATAATTTCTGTGTCAAGTACTGCATTGCACTACAGAGCCTTAGAAAACTGCTGCTAGCTTCTGTAGAGATTAGGAGTGATCGATTTTTGTCTGGACTCTGTTTGGTCTGAAATTTTTGAGATATGGTTAACACGCGTTGATAGCGTGATTTGGTACCGGAGGCGGGATCGGGATCCCACACCTCCGTGGAATAGGATACGGGTTCAGCGTAACCTGTGGTCCGAACAACCACACTCACCGCCCCGAGGCTTAGCCGTCGTAGGGACCCCTCTACGATTTGGTATTACCGCCAGCCTAGCCTGGTTCGGGCGGCGATGGCAGGGGAAAATCTGTTTATGCCACGGTAAGGGCATTTTGATTAGGTGGTGATAGCGAGACTTAAGCCACTGCTCGCCATAGTTTTGGGATCGGTAAGTGAGTGACTCTGACAAGGGTGGTCACTACGACACCTAGACTTCTCGTCGGTCCTATTAACGACGAGAAGATCTGGGGCACCAGTCTGGCGAGGTCAGACTTTTGGAGAGGTTTTAGAGTTTGAACCCCCGCGAGGTTCAATGACCGAGAAAAGTGCAGGGTAGTAGAGATTTGGTTTGCAGGAGTTGACAAACTCCTGGGGAGGCTACATTTTCCCAGCGGTGCGGCGGGGATGTAGCCGAGGATCTGCGTTAGGCACAGTTCGATGAGCTTCATCAGGGAGACAAGATTGTCGGAAAGTTTGAGTGAGAGTTTGATCGGCTGGTTTACTATGTACCGTAGTATCAAGGTATGGAAGAGGAGAAGACCAAGAGATTTATTTCGTCATTGCGCCCGAGTACAGTGGGTTTTTAGACCTTTAGACATTACTTTGTATCGGGAATCCGTTATTGGGCTCAACTCCTCGAGCAAGAGGAGGATGAGATTCGTCTCACCTTGCAATTAGGTCAGGGGAGTACGGAGGGGTTCCATACAGCGGGGACCCGGCAGATTTCTGGATGGCCGAACAGGCACGGGCGCTTTAGTAGAGGTAGAGAGGAGCACCACCGGCACGACCTTGTCTGATTTGCGGTAGGTATCACTCCGGTCGACTTTGTTACCGGCGGGAGGGCCGATGTTTACGTTGCAGTCCGACACTCTTTGGGTATGGGATTGCCCTCTTCTTGTAGGGCAGGGTTTTGGCAATCTTCGGCGTCCATAGTCTCGAGTACAGCCCAACGCGCCGCGAGGGCGTGGGTTTCAGATGGGTGGCCCGAGACCTCGGCAGCGACAGCAGCTTTAGCCACCCCCTCCGTCACAGCAACCAGAGCAGGACGGGTTTTCCTTTTTCTGAAGGGAGGCCCTGGTTATCAGGGAGGACCTAGTCAATGGTCAGTACCGGCCGGCAGGAGGCTCGAGTCGGGAGGAGTTTTACATGGTACTTTATTTCGAATGAGATACCGGTACATGCGGTATTGGATACAGAGCATCTATTTCCATTGTAACACAGAAATGTGTTACATCTCTGCATCTGTCTGTTAGTACTTTGCCTCAAATGTATTTAGTAAAGACTGCTGGGAGTCAGTTTCTGTTTTCTAATGAGATGGTTCGGAGTTGTGCGATATCTGTAGGCGGACATCTGATAGTATCGGATTTGTTGGTTTTTGACACGCCGAAACTATGATATTATTCTTGGGATGGACTGGCTATCCAAGAATTCTGTGCACATTGATTGTGCAACCCGTACCATTATGGTTTCTGGAGAGGTACTACCTCTCACGGCTCCGACTGGTTTGACTATCGCACAAAGACGGTGAAGAGTTTCTGATTACGGATCAGTTGTCGATAGTTGGTGTAGGGGAATGCTATGATCTGAATGAGGCTGGTACTATATTGAAGTTTGATAGTTTACCAGTGGTTTAAGATTTTCCGCAGGTATTTCCGGAGGAGTTGCCCGGATTACCACCAGAGCGGGAAATTGTGTTTGAGATCTACCTGCAGTCGGGTACTGCTCCGATATCTATTCCTCCTTATCGGGTGCCTATTTCTGGAATGCAAGAGTTCTAGAAGTAGTTGGAGGAATTACAGCAGAAGGGCTTCATCCGACCGAGCACTTCAGCTTGGGGTGCTATGGTTCCGTTTGTTATGAAGAAAGATGGGACACTCTGACTTTGTATTGATTCCAGGCGGTGGAATACTCTTACTGTGAAGAACAAGTATCCGTTGCCGAGGATTGACGATCTTTTTGATCAACTTCAGGGTTCGAGGGTTTTCTCAAAGATTGATCTCCGATCTGGGCACTTCCAGCTTAGGGTGAAGGATGAGGACATACCTAAGACTGTTTTCCGCACCCGGTATGGAAACTTTGAGGTTACGGTCATGCCATTCGGGCTGACCGATGCTCCGGTAGCATTCTTGGATCTGATGCATCGGGTGTTCCGACCGTACTTGGACTCATTTCTGGTGGTTTTTTATCAATGATATTCTGATGTATTCTAGGGATGAGGACTCGCATCGGGAGCATCTGAGGGTAGTTCTGCAGACACTTTGGGAACATCAGCTTTATGCTAAATTCTCAAAGTGTGAGTTCTGGATCCGGGAGGTCACCTTTCTGGGACACGTTATTTCTGAGCATGGTCTGTCTGTGGACCCAGAGAAGGTGAGGGCAGTTCGGGATTGGAAACAACCTACCACGGTACGGGAGATCAGGAGCTTCTTGGGGTTAGCAGGATATTATCGGAGGTTTGTACTGGGATTTTCTATTCTGGCATCTCCGCTCACGCAGTTGACCAAGAAGGGTCAGCCGTTTATCTGGTCTGATAGGTGTGAGCAGAATTTTCAGGAGTCGAAGCGGCAGTTGACTAACGCTCCGATTCTGACTCTTCCAGATCCGAGCTTACCGTATGTGAATTATACGGATGCTTCTACGTCTGGTTTGGGATGTGTGTTGGTGCAGGAGCGTTTTGTGGTAGCTTATGGGTCGACGCAGCTGCGACCGCATGAGCTGAACTGACTGACACATGATCTGGAGTTGGCTATAGTAATTTATGTCTTTGAAACATTGGAAGCAATATCTGTTTGGTAATAAATTTCAGATTCTTACCGACCATAAGAGTCTGAAATATCTGTTTACACAGAAGGAGCTTAGCATGAGGCAGCGCAGATGTCTCGAATACATTAAGGACTATGATTGTAGTATCGGGTACATCTCTGGCAAGGGCAACACGGTTGCCGATGCTCTGAGCAGGAAGTATACCGGCTTAATTAAGGGAGGAAATGTTGGTGACCGATCTGAGGAGAGTGATTTGATATGCCTTTGGCACAGGGGGCAGCTCTGGGAGCGTGCTCAGGTTATTACACTTACCATACATTCTGAGTGGCTTGATAGGATGCGCGAAGCGCAAGGTAGAGATCTGGTATTGAAGAAGTTATCTGGGGAAGATAAGGGTTTATTTGTTACCGACGTTTCAGTATAGGCAGGGATTGCTATACTTCTGAGATCGCCTTTATGTACCTGAGGATCAGGAGTTCTGGAATGAGATTTTCGAGGAGGCACACTCGAGCAGTTTGAGCATCGGAAACCGGCAGGGACACTGCAGACTTTGCCCATTCCAGTTCGGGAGTGGGGCAATGTTACTATGGACTTTCTGACTGCACTGCCCCTGACACGGTCTCGCCATGATGTTATCTGGGTTATTGTGGATCAGCTGATAAAGTGCGCACACTTTCTGCTTATTCGGGTCATAGACCCTCTGGAGAAGCTTGCCGGCTTTACATCAGGGAGATTGTACGATTATATGGAGTACCAGGCTCCATTGTATCTGACCGTGATCCGCGTTTTATAGCACGGTTCTGGAGAGCTTTTCATGAAGCACTGGGCACGCGACTCGATCTGCATACAGTTTATCACCCACAGACGGACGGGCAGTCGGAGCGGTGATTCTGATATTGGAGGATATGCTGCGAATCTGTACTTTGGATTTTGGAGGAGTTTGGGACTAGCAGTTGCTTTGATAGAGTTCTCGTACCACAACAGCTTCCAGACTACGTTTGGCATGACACCATTTGAGGCGTTGTACGGGAGGTGGTGTATGACACCATACTGTTGGACAGATGCGTCTGATGGGGTTGAGCTGGGACCCGAGCTTTTTGAGGAAACTACGGCGAAGATCAGATTATTACAGCGCGGATCAAAACCGCTAATGACCGCACCACCGCTTATACGAACCGCCGCCGTAGGGCTCTTGAATCGGAGTTTGGTGATAGAATTTGACTGGAGGTAGCACCGTTCAGAGAGACAGTAAGATTTGATAGGCGGGGCGAGTTACCCCGAATTTTATCGGTTCTCATGAGTTTCCAGAGTAAGTTGTTAGGTTGGCCTTACCCCCCCAACTATTTCTGTTTTACGTGATGTCTTCCAGGATAGCCTGTTGTGGATCGGTTAGACTTAGGTTCGGTACTTTCTGGGGTTGTCTGGTAGAAATACCGGCAACTGACTCGGGGTGCAATAAGATGCACCCGGAGGGTGGGACGCCGTGAGGCTCTGTATGGTAGTCTAAACTACCACTCTCGCCGCACCAGTACGGTGGTCCGATTGTTCTTAGTAAGGGGAATATTTACATTCTGGTTGGTAGCGACACCTGTTTAGATGGTTCAGGCTACTCTTGGAGGACCAAGAGTTCTAAGGGGGGGAGAATGTTACGGTCACCCCGAGCGGGTTGCGACCGGGTGACCCGGGGCTCCGGTTTTGGCCTGCGGGTCATGTTTTTCGGTGTTCAGGCGGCTCCCGAGCCCTATCCGAGTATCATTTTGGCGAACCCTTCCGTATTTGAGGTCGTGTGGGTCCCCCGGACGTTTCCGCCGAAAATATTTTTCTGGCGCCGGGGGGTTGTCGGGGTCGTCTCGGGACGTACAGCGGGCTCGGTAGCGCTCTCGAGACCTCAGTTTGGGAAGCCGTTTGCAGTTTTGGAGTTGTGAGAATGTCCCGGAGGTGTTTGTGGAGTTTAATATTTGGGGCGGGACGTTCGGTTCCGGGCGACTCCCGGGGCTCGGGATGGAAATTTTCTGACGGCTTTGGGGTAAGTTGTGTTGTAATTTAAGATGGAATTTATGAGTATTTTTGTGGAATTTTGGTGTGATGGGATTTTGGTTCTGTTGGACACGCTCGCACGTCGGGATTTGTTCGGGTTCAGCGAGCTCGGTAGGACACTCCGGAGTGGTAAATGAACTTTTGAAAAATGTTTTATGAATGTTATAATATTCTGAGGGTTGTGTCCAAGTTTCGTTAATTTTGGAATTCGGTAAATATTTTTGGGCCAAAAATATTGGAACTTTCGGAAAAGTTGGGAGTTAATTTGTGTTTGGTTGCAAAATAATAATTTTGGAGTATGGGCAGTAGGACTTTCGGCAGAATTGGGATGAGATAGGGACACATGTCCTTCTCTCATTTAAGAAGAATTAGTATGGAAAAAGAAGAAGAAATTATATAAGGCCTTTTATGTTTATAAATGTGATATTATTTCATTTCTTCTTCTTCTTCTTCTTCTTCTTCCTTTCTGTATCCGCCACCATTGTTGAGCACCTCCAAGCTTGAGGTTCTTCATCTTGGCTCAAATCAAAGAGGAATTGGGTCCTTCATGTGGTAAGTTCCTTCCTAGGTTCTCTTTTCATGTTGGAAACATGATTTAGTGGAGAAAAGAGGAGATTTCTCAAATTATGGGTTTGTTCTTAGCTACTAGCTAGGATGATTCTCTTCCTCCCATATTTTAGTATGTTGTTCTTGGGTTGTAGGGTAGAGATAATCAAGTGTTAGATTTAGTAAAAAACTCCTTGGATTGAAAATCCCCAATAGGCCGAATTTCTTGGAAAATTCTAAAATTGGTGTGTGTTTGGTTTCTTGAATCATGCTTCAAGTATGTTAATCCTAGCATGATTCTAAGCTTATGTGTGGATTCAATTTGATGGAAAATAAGTTGGGTTAAAAAACCCCCTTTTTAGCCGATTATTTAGGTTGATGTTCATTGTGGATTTTGTTGTTTTGGATGCAATTGGATAGCATTCTTGGTTTAGAAGTGAAATTGGTGATTAGTATGATTAATTGGAAGTTTAAATGGATTGATTTGGAAGTTGGATAAAAATTGGCAAAGAAGCCGAATTTTTGGATAATTCTTTTCCATGTTGGGGTTAGATTTTGGTTGGATTGGATGCTAAGATGGTATTGGGGTTGAATTTAGGAGTGGTTTGAAGTTTGAAACGTTGAATTCGGATAAGAAATGGAAAAGTCACTATTAAGCGGGTTTATCGGAAAATGTCGGGTAATGAAGGATTTTTAAGGTTGGATTTGATCAATTCGCTTATTGGATTATGTTTGACAATGTATAAGCTTGCATTGTCTACGTTGGTTCTGAATTCGAAGTTTACGTGGAAATGCGGAATTTTACGGAAAGTGCGGATTTTCGGTTTTGGGGTCGGGGTGTAGTTTGGGTAGTGTGGTTGGTAAGGTTGCTAATTTAACTTGAATTGACAGATTCTGAGGTCCGAAAGTTAGAAAAGAGAGGTTTCTGAGTTTCGGGTCGTGGTGTGGAAGTCGTCCAGAATCGGTCTAATATTCTGGAATTGTGAGGTAAGGGTTTGGTTACGCTATTTTTGGTAAGATAGGTGTATGTTTAGTTTCATTTTACATTACTGCGGTATTTCGGTATTATATGCCTAGAGCATATTCGTAGTCTGTAGGTGTATGTATTGTAGCTTACATTTTGCGGGTATTTCGGAAATTTCGCTTTAAGGTACGTTATGTAATTTGTAGGAGTATGCCTTATGTCATACTCAGTCTTTTAACCCTACGACAGTTGAGGGTTCGCTACCCCAGCTGGTGCACCATGCTTCTGTAATAGCTTCGGCTTCTGACTCCCTTAGAGGAAGGCTGTCGTTCTGAGTTGTTATAAGGGTTTATGGCGATTTAGTATCGCATATTCTTCGGGATTCTGATCTGTTTTATTACATGCACGATGTTCTGTATTCTGTTGCATATATTCTGTATATTGCTATCTTTCTGTTTTGCAGGGTTACATATGCTTATCTTACCCCAAATCCCTTACGGGGTCCTTTTAGGACTCACCCTTTTTGGGTTCTGTTTTTGGGTTTCAGGTAGACCTGGTAAGCAACCAGCGGAGTAGGTTTCCGTGAGGCTTCTGCCTTGGTTGGGTTGAGCAGTTTGCACCTTGCGGGCCGGGATTTTGTCTACTTGGTCTGAATCCCGCGCGAGGTATTTGTTGTTTAGGCCTAGGGTTGGCTCTGTAGTTGCATGTGCATACTTTCTGGATGATTGTGATGATTCTATATTTGTATATACTTATATATTCTGTTCTGTGCATGTTCTGAGCGCTTGGCTCTTTCTAGAGACCCTATTTTCGGTGAATTCTGTATTTATCTTTGTTATATGCGTAAGTACTAGTACTCGGAGGGCGGTGCTTACTTTGTTGATTATTACATGAACTGTTTGCATGGGTATTCGAGTATATGTATGAATTTGCAGGTTGCTTCCACAATCGCTTCGCTGGGTCCGCTACGCGCGGCGGTGACAAAGGTCTCGATGGACTGCCATTACGTATTCATTCCGGCTTCCGCTTCCGTGCGTCCCCGGCGCCCCGCCTCCTCAACCGGGCTCGGGCGGCGTGCGGTGACACGAGCACATCACCATTACCATACATACGGTTCATGCACTAGCAACAAAGTAAGCCCCGCCTCCGTGGAGGAGTACTTACGCACACAACAAAGATACATACAATTCCCGAACCTAGGGTTTCTAGCAAGCGCCAAGCGCTCAGAACATGCAACAGAACAGAATATATACACATATATACAATCATCACAACAAATCAGAAAGTATGCACATGCAGCTACAGAGCCGACCCTGGCCTAAACGTCAAAATACCTCGCGCGGGATTCAGACCAAGTAGAC
Organism: Stellera chamaejasme; assembly: GCA_024586325.1. Taxonomy (NCBI): domain Eukaryota; kingdom Viridiplantae; phylum Streptophyta; class Magnoliopsida; order Malvales; family Thymelaeaceae; genus Stellera; species Stellera chamaejasme. Next base: position 38,732,253 of record CM044981.1, on the reverse strand, counting down.
AAAATCCCGGCGCGCAAGGTGCAGCTGCTGCTCAACACAACCAAGGCAGAAGCCTCACGGAAACCTACTCCGCTGGCTGCTTACCAGGTCTACCTGAAATCCAAAAACAGAACCCAAAAAGGGTGAGTCCTAAAAAGGACCCGTAAGGGATTTGGGGTAAGATAAGCATATGTAACCCTGCAAAACAGAAAGATAGCAATATACAGAATATATGCAACAAAATACAGAATATCGTGCATGTAATAAAAACAGATCAGACTCCCGAAGGATGTACGATTCTAAATCGCCATAAACCCTTATAATAAATCGGAACGACAGCTTCCCTTTAAGGGAGTCAGAAGCCGAAGCTATTACAGAAGCATGGTGCACCAGCTGGGGTAGCGAACCCACAACTGTCGTAGGGTTAACAGACAGAGTATGCCACAAGGCATACACCTACAAACGTAGGGTTAACAGACAGAGTATGCCACAAGGCATACACCTACAGATCACAGAACGTACCTTAAGGCACAAATTTCCGAAGTACCTGCAAAACAGAAGTGCAACAACACATACACCTACAGACTACAGAATATGCCCTAAGGCATATAATCCCAAAATACTTGCGTAATGTAAAGTGAAACAAAACATATACCTATCTTACCAAAATAATGAACCAAACCCTTACCTCACAAATCCAGAGTATTTGACCGATTCTGGACGATTTCCAAACCACGACCCGAAACCCGAAAACCTCTCTTTTTCTAACCTCCGAACCTCAGAATCTGTCAATTCAAGCTGAATTAGCAACCTTACCAACCACACTACCAAACTACACCCCCGACCCCAAAACCGAAAATCCGGCAGAATTTCGGTAAAATTTCCAGATTTCCGCAGAAACATCAGAATTCAGAACCGACTTAGATAATGCAAGATTATACATTGACAAACATAATCCAACAAGTAGAACTGATCAAATCCAACCTTAAAACCCTTCATTACCCGACATTTTCCGATAAACCCACATAATAGTAACTTTTTCAATTCTTACCCGAAATCAACGTTTCAAACTCCAAACCATACCTAAATTCAACCCCAATACAACTTTAGCATCCAATTCAACCAAAGCCAAACTCCAACATAGGAAAAGTTTCACTTAACCAATTCGGTTCCAAAGCAACATTTCACCCAACTTCCAATTCAATCCAAACAAGCTACCAAACAACCATTCTAATCACCAATTACACTTCTAAACCAAGAACACTAACCAATTGCATCCAAAACAACCAAATAAACACTGAACATCAACAAACACATTCGGCCAAAAGGGGGTTTCCAACCCAACTTGTTTTCCATCAAATTGAATCCGTACATAAGCTTAGAATCATGCTAGGATTAACATATTTGAAGCATGATTCAAGAAAATAAACACACATCATTTTAGAATTTCCAAGAAATTCGGCCAAATTGGGGCTTTTTATCCAAGGGGTTTTTCCAAAATCTAACACTTGATTAACTCTCCCCTACAACCCAAGAACACCATACTAAAAGATGGGAGGAAGAGAATCATCCTAGCTAGTAGCTAAGAACAAACCCATCATTCACAAAACTCTCTCTTTTTCCTACCAATCTTGATTCCAATAAGAAAAGAGAGCTTAGGAAGGAAACTTACCCAAGATTGAAGCTAAACCCTTGATGATTCAAGCCAAGATGAAGAACTTTAAAGCTTGGAGAAAGCTCCCATGGTGGCGGCAGCAAGAGGTTGAAGAAGAAGAGAAGAAATGAGAAGAAATGAAATATAATTTCATTTATGAAATAATAGCCAATATAAATAATTCCTTCTCTTTAACCCATCCCTTCTTGATGTGGACATCGACCAAGTGATTCCCGAGCCTCCAAAAGAAGCGCCAAATCCTTTCCAAGGACTCGGGGGTCCCATGACAAGGGCTCGATCCAAGAAGCTACAAGAGAAGCTCCAAACATTCATGAGGATCTTGGCTCAAGGAGAGGAACGGGAGGAAGACCAAGCACGGGCCAACAAATTGCAAGACTTGGGTGTTCAAATGGAAAGGCATCCCAACGCCTTGGAGATCATCAACCTTACACCTCTCTCGTGCGACAGCTCGGGCGACCCCAACCCTTGGATCGGGCGGTCGCCCGTTCGGCGAGATCCAGCGACCAGCCCTCCAACCAGCGGTCGCCTGGTCGGCGAGATCCAGTGACCCTTTCGAAACCAGGCGGTCACCTGACCCCATCTGATGATTGGCAGGCCGTTGGCGAAAACCAGGCGAGCCAACCGGTGGATCAGGCGGTCGCCGGGCCAAAGCGAGCAAGACCAGCGACCCCTTCCACCAGCCAGGCGGTCGCCTGGCTGTCTGATGATGGGTAGGCGCCCGGGCGAGATCCAGCGACCCAAACCCTGGATCAGGCGGTCGCCTGGCTCATCCGAGAATGCCTTCCCTCCAATTTTCAAACCTAGCCATTTTTGTTGACTTTTCAACACTTAAGTTTTATGGGACTTATTCCTATTTGTAAAATCCCCTTTAATTGCCCATAAATCAATTTATATCTACATGAGTTGATTTATGGAAAATTAAAAGGAATTAAGATTATTTCCCATTATTTTGTTTTATGGAGAAATGTGAGATGGAAGTGAGGGGAATGAAGTGAAGGCTCCTCTCCCATCACCCCATCTCTCTCCTTTCTCTCCCTTGGTATTAACTTAGCCAAGGCCATTAGGAAAAGTTTAGAACTCATTTTGTAAGAACCATTGTTGCCAAAATACAAGGCCAATTTGTTCTTCATTTGTTCTCAAATCTTGCTTCATCAATCCATTAGTGATCCATGCAAGAGGGTCCAATTAAATACCTAGCATTGTTTGATCAAGTAGTCAAAAGGTTCTAGGTTCCATTTTAATCCCCCCTTTGCCGAAATTGTGGCTCCAATTCTTTGGAGTTCTTCCTCAATCAAGCTAGATCAAAGCTCATGATCATGCAACCCTTGTGTGATCATATCAAGTGGTATCGAGCCAACTTGCTTGAATGAGGTAAATGTGATTTGTGTGATTTTTCTTCAAGTTATCCTCTTGAATTCCTTTTCAAAACTTGAAGAAAAATTCGGTTGGTATCTCTTGAGAGAGGCCGAAATTTGTGAGTGGTTCATGTGCCTAGGACAAGCTTGTTTGGTTCATGTGATTAGGGCAAAGTTTATGATTGAATGTGATTGTTGAAGTGTTGTGAAAAAGAAAAGCATTTTCGGATTTGAAGAAGAAAGAGAAAGTGTTGAAAAAGAATATTTGTGAAAAGAAATGCAAAAGTGTTCTTGGTGTTCTTGAGTGTTCTTGGTGTTCATGCAAAGTTCATATGAAGTTCATGTCAAACACATGTGAATAGTAACTTTGATCCAAAATATTTTATGAACTTGCACCAAAGGTGTTTGTGTTTATAAAAGAGCCTTTCTACCTCACACCTAATTTCTTTCAACCACCAACCAACCTCATTTCTCAAAACCCTAGTTCAAGTAACTAGAACTTTTGCATTGCTAATTTTCGGATTTTGCTAGACTTTCATTGGACTCTCCTTGTGTGTTTGCATTTGATCTTAATAGAAGATTGGTGACTAGAATTGAGACTTGTGAAGTTCATTGAGTTCCAAACACGAGAGACGAGTGTAAACACTTAGGGAGTGTGAGAGGATTGTGTGCAAATATATTCTTGTTGTGAATTGCCACGGAGGCAATCTTCTTTGTTGTAGGAATGACTTCACCCGCGGATTCACCATCACCCCCTCATCCAACCCAACTTGATCTCTTGGAAGCTCTCCACAAAATTAATAGGAGGTTGGATGGGATTGATCGAAGATTTGAGGATTCGGAAACTCAACAAGCCACCTTAGGAGCCAAGCTAGCTAAGCTTGAGGTGGCTCAAGGGAAACAACCGTCATCATCTCGGCACCAAGAGGAAGCCGGAACACCTAGGGGTTTTGGTGGCCATACACATACCACCATTGACCCCTCTTCCAAGCAACACCAACAAACCTCCATTTCTCGGTCCACTCAACAAAGAAGGGGTGCGCCTTTTGTTCATGACATTTCGGATGAACAAGAGGAATATTGTGAAGAGGGACCAATTAGAGGAGGAAGAAGGAAGGTCTTCCAAGATAGGGCGCAATCAAGAGCCTATCTTGAGAGAGACCTTGAAGATGAAGAGGAAGCCGAAAGAGCTCATCACCATAGGGGTTTCAACCGAGATCTTCATGAGAGGAGACCAAACCGAGATCAACAAGCACTCAATAATTTGAAGCTTCAAATCCCACCATTCCATGGTTCAAGTGATCCGGAGGAGTACTTGGAATGGGTGGTCAAAACCGAGAGAGTTGTTGACATGATGGGGTATAGTGATGCTACCATTTTGAAGCTAGTGGTGATTGAGTTCCAAGGATATGCTCTCACTTGGTGGGAGCAAGAACACTAAGAGAGGGCTAGAAACCGAGAGGATCCCATCATGACTTGGGAAGAGCTCAAGCAAGCTTTGAAGCGGCGGTTTGTGCCTACTTACTTCAAGAGAGATTGTGCTCAAAAGCTTCAAACGCTCAATCAAGGCAACCGGAGTGTGGAAGACTATCAAAAGGACCTTGAGAGGGCTTTGATGAGGGCGGATGTGAAGGAAGCTCAAGAGGCCAAAATGGCAAGGTTTTTGTATGGGTTGAGAGAGGATGTGTACAAGACCGTGGAGCTTTGTGACTACCAAACCTACCAAGAGCTTGTTCACAAAGCCATCAAGGTGGACAAGCAACTTAAGAGAGGTCACTCCTACCACTCCACCACTACTAGCCGGAACACTTGGACCAAACCCAACCCCTACAATAAACCCACACCATCCAAGCCTTACCAAGCTTCCACCACAAAACCCACACCTCACCCAAGTCAATCTAACCCGCGGCCTCCACCCTACCAAACTTCAACTCCCACCCAACACCAACGGCCAAACACTTATCCCAAGTCCCAAAACCCACCTCAACATACAAGGAGCATCGAATGCTTCAAATGCTTGGGCAAGGGGCATTATGCAAGAGAGTGCCCAAATAAGAGAGTCATGGTGATTCGGCCTAGTGGAGACATTTCAAGTGAGGATGAAGAGGAGGTTCAACTTGAGCTTCCACTTGAAGAAGAAGAGGAGGAAGAAGGGGAGTTGCCCCTTGAAGGTCACATCTTGGTAACCAAGAGGGTTTTGCAAAGTGTGCCAAGTGTGACCGAGATTAGCCAAAGAGAGAATCTTTTTCAATCAAGGGCTTTGGTTAAGGGGACTTTGTGTAGTCTCATCATAGATGGAGGAGTTGTGTCAATGCGGCAAGTGAAGATATGGTTAATGAAATGGGTCTTCCAACACTCCCTCATCCGAAGCCATACCAACTTCAATGGGTTGATGATAGATCCCATGTGAAGGTGGTAAAGCAAGTGGAAGTGCCTATCAAAATAGGCAAGTATGAAGATGTGATCATGTGTGATGTGGTGAGAATGCAAGCAACCCACATCCTCCTTGGAAGGCCATGGCAATTCGACAAGGAGGCCATACATTATGGCAAGGCCAACAAGTATTCTCTCACCCATCTTGGCCGACCCTTCACACTACTTCCCCTCACCCCCACCCAAGCCCTCCAAGATCAAATTCATTTGGCCAACAAAGCCGCAAGCAAGAGGAAGGGAAAGGGAAATGAGAAGAGAGAAAATGAAGAGAAGGTTCAAGTAACCTTGAGAGAAGAAAAGAGAGTGCACATAAGGGAAACACTATGAGAGATGAGAGAAAACAAGGAGTAACCTTCCAATGGCCAAAGAGAAGGATTTGAAAAGAGCATTGCTTTCAAACAAAACTTGTTTTCTCATGATTCCAACCAAGTGCATGCTAACCCTTGATAACATTTCTTCTCTTCCTTTGTATGTGTCGCAGGTGCTTCGAGAGTTTGAAGATGTGTTCCAAGAACCACGGGAACTCCCACCATACCGTGGCATAGAACACCAAATAGACTTGCTCCGGAGCACCATTGCCCAACAAAGCCGCATACCGAACCAATCCAAAGGAGTCCCAGAGATCCAAGCCCTAGTTCAAGAGTTGCTTGACAAGGGGTTCATCAAGGAGAGTCTTTCTCCTTGTGCGGTGCAGGTCATTCTAGTCCCAAAGAGTGATGGAACGTGGAGGATGTGCATGGACTGCCGGCCCATAAATACAATCACTGTAAAGTATCGCCACCCTATACCTCGTTTGGATGACATGTTAGATGAACTGAATGGTGCATGTGTGTTTTCAAAAATAGACCTTAGAAGTGGATACCACCAAATAAGAATGAAACAAGGAGATGAGTGGAAAACTGCTTTTAAGACTAAAATTGGATTGTATGAATGGAATGTCATGTCATTTGGTCTATCTAATGCTCCTAGTACTTTCATGCGCCTAATGAACCATGTCTTGAGAAAATTGATAGGTAGGCTTGTGGTTGTGTACTCCAAGAATCATGTTGATCATGTTGAGCATCTGAGGCAAGTTCTTGATACACTTAGATTAGAGAAGTTGTATGCTAAATATGAAAAGTGTGTCTTTGCTTCAGATGAGGTTAATTTTCTGGGGTATGTTGTTGGGAAAGACGGAGTGAAGGTGGATGAGAGTAAGGTGAGTGCAATTAGAGATTGGCCTACTCCTAGTTCTTTAACTGAAGTGAGATCCTTTTTAGGGCTTGCTAGTTTCTATAGGAGATTTGTTCGGGACTTTTCAACCATAGCCACCCCTATGCATGAATTGGCTAAAACGAATGTAGTCTTTGAATGGGGTGAATCACAAGAGAAATCTTTTAATGAATTGAAGTCTAGGTTGACCAATGCACCCTTGCTTGCTCTTCCAAATTTTGAGAAGGTGTTTGAGGTTGAGTGTGATGCAAGTGGGATAGGCATTGGTGCGGTTTTGCATCAAGAAGGCCGTCCCATTGCATTTTTCCGTGAAAAGCTAGGTGGAGCTACTTTGAATTACTCTACCTATGACAAAGAGCTTTATGCTCTTGTAAGATCATTAAGGGTATGGAGTCATTATTTGCTACCTAGAGAGTTTGTGATCCACACGGATCATTTGTCCTTGAAGTACCTTCAAGGGCAAGGTAACTTGAGCAAGAGACATGTGAGATGGGTAGAATTCATTGAATCTTTCTCTTATGTTATTAAGTATAAGAAAGGCAAAGAGAATGTAGTTGCCGATGCACTTTCTAGGAGATATGCTATACTCATGACTCTTGACACCAAAGTTGTTGGATTTGAATGTTTGAAAAGCATGTATGAGCATGATTTAGACTTTGGTGAAATTTTTGTTGATTGTGCTAAAGAAGGCCGAAATGGCTTCTATGTATTTGACGGTTTCTTGTTCAAGTATAAGAGGTTGTGTGTGCCAAGGAGCTCAATGCGGGAAGTCATCCTTAAGGAGGCGCATGGTGGAGGACTCATGGGGCACTTTGGTGTCCAAAAGACACTTGAGGCGCCAAGGAAAATTTCTATTGGCCGGGCATGAAGAAAGACGTTGCCAAGCTTTGTGCCAAGTGTGTGACATGCCACCGCGCCAAGGCTACTCTACAACCGAAAGGGAAGTACAAACCTCTCCCTACTCCTTCCATTCCTTGGGTTGATATTAGTATGGATTTTATCAGTGGCTTGCCTAGAACTTCTAAGGGACATGATGCAATTTTTGTGGTAGTGGATAGGTTTTCTAAGATGGCACATTTTATTCCATGTCACAAAACTGATGATGCATCTCATGTGGCCGAATTGTTTTTCAAAGATATTGTGAAGTATCATGGCTTGCCTAGATCTATTGTGAGTGATAGGGACTCAAGGTTCCTTAGTCACTTTTGGAGGACTCTTTGGAATCGGTTGGGAACGAGCTTGATGTATTCTACATCAAGCCATCCTCAAACCGATGGCCAAACGGAAGTGACTAACCGAACCTTGACAACCATCTTGAGAACCCTCCTTAGGAGTAATTTGAAAGAGTGGGAGAAATGCTTGCCTCATGTAGAATTTGCATATAACCGAGCATTCCATTCATCTACATCCCATAGTCCATTTGAGGTTGTATATGGGTTCAATCCTTTAGCTCCTTTGGACATGATTGCATTGGAACATGTTGAACAACTTGATGTAGATGGTAAAAGAAAGGCCCAACAAATGAGAGACTTGCATGCTAAGGTTCACAAACAGTTAGAGAAAATCAATGAATCTTATGCTAGGAGGGTCAATAAGGGTAGGAAGTTTCGGTCATTTGAGGAAGGGGATTGGGTGTGGTTACACCTAAGGAAAGAGAGGTTTCCCAAGCTCGAAAGAGCAAGTTGTCACCTAGATGGGACGGACCTTTTAGGATTGCAAGAAAGATTAATGACAATGCATACATGCTTGAATTGCCTAGTGATGGATCATACAATGTGCATGCTACTTTTAATATTTGTGATCTTATTCCCTATGAAGGTGATCTTGAAGAAATGAATCCGAGGTCGGATTCCTCCCAAGTGGGAGGGAATGATGTGGACATCGACCAAGTGATTCCCGAGCCTCCAAAAGAAGTGCCAAATCCTTTCCAAGGACTCGGGGGTCCCATGACAAGGGCTCGATCCAAGAAGCTACAAGAGAAGCTCCAAACATTCATGAGGATGTTGGCTCAAGGAGAGGAACGGGAGGAAGACCAAGCACGGGCCAACAAATTGCAAGACTTGGGTGTTCAAATGGAAAGGCATCCCAACGCCTTGGAGATCATCAACCTTACCACTCTCTCGGGCGACAGCTCGGGCGACCCCAACCCTTGGATCAGGCGGTCGCCCGTTCAGGCGAAGGATCCAGGCGACCAGCCCTCCAACCAGGCGGTCGCCTGGTCAGGCGAGGGATCCAGGTGACCCCTTTCAGAAACCAGGCGGTCGCCTGACCCCCATCTACAGTGATTGGCAGGCCGTTGGGCGAAAACCAGGCGAGCCAACCAGTGGATCAGGCGGTCGCCCGGGCCAGGCGAGCAAGACCAGGCGACCCCTTCCACCAGCCAGGCGGTCGCCTGGCCTGTCTACAGTGATGGGTAGGCGCCCAGGCGAGATCCAGGCGACCCAAACCCTGGATCAGGCGGTCGCCTGGCTCATCCGAGAATGCCTTCCCTCCAATTTTCAAACCTAGCCATTTTTGTTGACTTTTCAACACTTAAGTTTTATGGGACTTATTCCTATTTGTAAAATCCCTTTTAATTGCCCATAAATCAATTTATATCTACATGAGTTGATTTATGGAGAATTAAAAGGAATTAAGGTAGTTTCCCATTATTTTGTTTTATGGAGAAATGTGAGATGGAAGTGAAGGGAATGAAGTGAAGGCTCCTCTCCCATCACCCCATCTCTCTCCTTTCTCTCCTTTGGTATTAACTTAGCCAAGGGCATTGGGAAAAGTTTAGAACTCATTTTGTAAGAACCATTGTTGCCAAAATACAAGTCATTTTTGTTCTTCATTTGTTCTCAAATCTTGCTTCATCAATCCATTAGTGATCCATGCAAGAGGGTCCAATTAAATACCTAGCATTGTTTGATCAAGTAGTCAAAAGGTTCTAGGTTCCATTTTAATCCCCCCTTTGCCGAAATTGTGGCTCCAATTCTTTGGAGTTCTTCCTCAATCAAGCTAGATCAAAGCTCATGATCATGCAACCCTTGTGTGATCATATCACTTCTCAACTTAAATAAAAGAAAGACATGTGTCCCTTATTGACTCCAACTCTGCCGAATTAAACTGCAGCCCATACCTTGGTATTTTTGTTTTGTGGCCAAAAGCAAATTAACCTCCCAACTTTTCCGAAAGTTCCAATTTTTTGCCCAAAAATAACTTCCGAACTCCAAATTAAATGAAACTTGGACACAACCCTCAGAATATTATAACACTCATAAAACATGTTCCAAAAGTTTATTTACAATTCCAGAGTGTCCTACCGAGCTCGTTGAACCCGAATGAATCCCGACATGCGAGCGTGTCAACCTGAACCAAAATCCCGTCACTCCAAAATTCTACAAAAATACTCATAAACTCCACCTTAAATTATAACATGATTTACCCCAAAGCCGTCAGAAGATTTCCATCCCGAGCCCCGGGAGTCGCCCGAGACCGAACGTCCCGCCCCAAATATTATACTCCATAAAAACCTCCGGGACATTCCCACGACTCCAAAACTGCAAACGGCATCTCTATCTGAGGTCCCGGGAGTGCTACCGAGCCCGCTGTACGTCCCGAGACGATCACGACAACCCCCCGGCACCGGAAAAATATTTTCGGCGGAAACGTCCGGGGGACCCACACGACCTCAAAAACGAAAGGGTTCGCCAAAATGATACTCGGATAAGGCTCGGGAGCCGCCTGAACGCCGAAAAACGTGACCCGCAGGCCAAAACCGGAGCCCCGGGTCACCCGATCGCAACCCGCTCTGGGTGACCGTAACATCTCTTCTCCATGATTTTGCAAGTTGAAGCATGAGTTTGAGTTGTAAAAGAAGAGATTGAATCCTAATTGCAGTTACTCCTTGCTACTAGTTGTGATGATTTTCTTGCTTCCATCTTTAGGTATGTTGTTCTTGGTATGGAGAAGGGTAGGAATCAAGGTTTAAATGATGGAAGAACACCATGGTTAAGAAACCCTAGGTTTGCCGAATTCATGCTTAAATTCTAAACTTGGTGTTTAGTTGTGTTCTTGAATCATGCTTTGGATATGTTGTTCCTAGCATGATTCTAAGATGTTGTGTGGATTCAATTTGAGGATAAACATGTTGGGTGAAAAACCCCCAAATGGCCGAATTTGGTGGTTAGGGTTTATGGTTGATTTTGGGTGATTAAGGTGAAATTAGTTAGTAAGCATGCTTAAGTTGTGAAATTGGTGGTTTATGCATGTAATTGGAACCTTAGTTGGATTGAATTGAAGTTGGGTTGAAAATTGGGGATTAAGGCCGAATTGGTAAGTGAAGGTTCTGAATGTGTTTATGTGTAATTGGAATGGTTTGGATAGTGTTTTGGTATCGGGGATGGAAGTAGGTTAGTAACAATGTTCGGAACGTCGTTTTCGGGTATTAGGGACAATACCGACCTACTTGCTTGGTTGCGGGTAAAATGTCTGGAAAGTGGGATTTAATGGTTTGGGAGTGTTTTTGGATGTATGAATAACAATGTTCTAACTCGGTTTGAGAAACCGAGCTTTCTGTGGATTTTTGCGGGAAAGTGCGGGATTGTGCGGGTTTGGTTGCCGGGGGTCTGTTTTGGTGATTTCTGACTCGTGTGTGGTTGCTCAGCTTGTTGCAGCAGTGGTGGAGTAGTGCGGGACTTCAAAAGTCACACTACCACATTTCGGGCTGGGAGCCGGGATTTTTCCGGGACTTTGCTGTGAAGCGTTGGTGGCCACAGTAGAGTTTTCCGTTTGGCTAAGGTAAGGAGTTTAACTTTCTTAATGCGCATTTTATGTGTATTAGGTTAGTTAAGGGCTGGTACTCGGGTCGAGGGTGGGGCCCGGTGACTCTCGGGTCTAGTCACATGGTACGTAGCGGTCTGCAGGGTTTTGCTTAAATATGGGTTATGAACGTATATCATATCGGACTTGCTTATCGGGGGTCGACAACGGACCCATATTTATGTTCTCTACGTGAGAAGTCCGTGAGTTACGGCTGACGGGAACGCAAGGACCTAAGCCGGTATGCCAACCGTGGTCGTTAACTCACGATGTTATGTGTTACGGTCACCCTGAGCGGGTTGCGACCGGGTGACCCGGGGCTCCGGTTTTGGCCTGCGGGTCACGATTTTGGGCGTTCAGACGGCTCCCGAGCCTTATCCGAGCCTCATTTTGGCGAACCCTTCCATATTTGAGATCGTGTGGGTCCCCTGGACGTTTCCACCGAAAATATTTTTCCGGCGCCGGGGGGTTGTCGGGGTTGGCTCGGAACGTACAGCGGGCTCGGTAGCGCTCCCAGGACCTCAGATTGAGGAACCGTTTGCGGATTTGGAATCGTGGGAGCGACTCGGAGATCTTTACGGAGCATATTTTTCGGGACGTGACGTGCGGTCCCGGGCGACTCCCGGGGCTTTGGGCGGAATCCCGGGGCTCGGGATGGAATTTCTCCGACGGTTCTGGGGTAAGTCATGTTATATTTTAAGGTGGATTTTATGGATATTTTTGTGGAATTTTGTCGTGACGGGTCGTGGTTCGAGTTATTATGCGCCACGCCGGGATTTGTTCGGGATCAGCGAGCTCGGTAGGATGCTACGGAAGGGTAAATAAATATTTGAAAAATGTTTCATGTATGTTATAATATTCTGAGGATTCTGGTCGGTTTTGGGTTTGTTTGGAGTTCGTTACCTATAATTGGGATTTTATTGCAAAGATTTGGAGAATTAGGGGTTAAATTGTAATTAACCCAAAAGCATTAATATTTTTGGGCCTGAGATGGGCTTAAGTCGGCAGCAAGGGCTGGGGCTGGACACTTGTCCATTTATCATTTAACTTGGAAAAGAAAGAAGTATAAATAGGCTAAAAATTCATTTTAATTCATTTTAACTCATTTCATTTTCTTCTTCTTCTGCCGCCACACTTCTTCTTCTTCAAGCTCCATGTCTTCCATTTTTTCTTGCTGAAATCTTCAAGGGATTGGGTCCAAAAGATTGGTAAGCTTCCCCTCTTCTTCTCTTTCAAGTTTGGAAACAAAGAAATGTTGGAAAAGAGAGGATTTTCAAGCTATGTGTTTACTCTTGTCTACATGCTAGAGTAATCTTCTCCCTCCCATCTTTTAGTATGTTGTTCTTGGGCTTGAGGGGAGTAAGAATCTATGGTTAAATGTTGGAAGAACTCCATGGAGGATGGAACCCTAGGGATGCCGAAATATTGGTGATTTTTCCAAAATTGTGTGTGTTTGTGTTCTTGAATCATGCTTCAAGTATGTTGTTCCTAGCATGATTCTAAGACTATCCATGGTTTTAGTTTGATGGAATACAAGTTGGGTGAAAAACCCCTTTTTAGCCGAATTGTTAAGTGAAGAGGTTTTGGTTGTTTAGGTGAAATTGGTTAGTAATCTTGCTTAATAATTGTAATTGGTGATTAAAGAGTGCTATTGGAAGCTTGAATGGTTTGATTTGGAGGTGTGGTGGAAAATTGGGTTAGGGCCGAATTGTTGAGGGATTCTTTTTCCATGTGGATGTTGTGTTTTGATTAAATTGGATGCTAAATTGGTAATGTGGGTGGTAGTAGGTGCGTTATGGCGTTTGAAATACCATTTTCGGGATAGAAACGAGAAAGTTAGTTTTATACGGGTTTACCGGGAAAAGTGTCTGCGGAATGCGGGTTTAAGGGTTGGAATATGTTTGTGGGTGTTGGAATAACAAGGTTCTAGCTCGGTTCGTAAACCGAGCTTTCTGTGGAATTTTGCGGGAAAGTGCGGGTTTGTACGGAAATTGCTTTCTGGGGTTTGTTTGGATGTGTTCTGATCCAATTATGGTTGTACAGCTTGATTCTGCGTTGGTGGAGTAGTGTTACGGTCACCCCGAGCGGGTTGCGACCGGGTGACCCGGGGCTCCGGTTTTGGCCTGCGGGTCACGTTTTTCGGCGTTCAGGCGGCTCCCGAGCCCTATCTGAGTATCATTTTGGCGAACCCTTCCGTATTTGAGGTCGTGTGGGTCCCCCGGACGTTTCCGCCGAAAATATTTTTCTGGCGCCGGGGGGTTGTCGGGGTCGCCTCGGGACGTACAGCGGGCTCGGTAGCGCTCTCGAGACCTCAGCTTGGGAAGCCGTTTGCAGTTTTGGAGTCGTGAGAATGTCCCGGAGGTGTTTGTGGAGTTTAATATTTGGGGCGGGACGTTCGGTTCCGGGCGACTCCCGGGGCTCGGGATGGAAATTTTCTGACGGCGTTGGGGTAAGTTGTGTTATAATTTAAGATGGAATTTATGGGTATTTTTGTAGAATTTTGGAGTGACGGAATTTCGGGTCAGGTGGACACGCTCGCACGTCGGGTTTTGGTTCGGGTTCAGCGAGCTCGGTAGGACACTCTGGATTGGTAAATGAACTTTTGAAAAATGTTCTGTCAATGTTATAATATTCTGAGGGTTGTGTCCAAGTTTCGTTAATTTTGGAATTCGGTAAATATTTTTGGGCCAAAAATATTGGAACTTTCGGAAAAATTGGGAGTTAAATTGTAATTGGCTACAAAACAAAAATAATTCAGCATGGGCACAGCAGTTTTTTCGGCAGAATTGGGACAAATAGGGGACACATGTCCTTCTCTCATTTAAGAAGAATTAGTATGGGAAAAAGAAGAAGAAATTATATAAGGCCTTTTATGTTTATAAATGTGATATTATTTCATTTCTTCTTCTTCTTCTTCTTCTTCATCCTTTCTGTATCCGCCACCATTGTTGAGCACCTCCAAGCTTGAGGTTCTTCATCTTGGCTCAAATCAAAGAGGAATTGGGTCCTTCATGTGGTAAGTACCTCCCTAAGCTCTCTTTTCTCATTAGTTTTGAAGATTAGTGAAGAAAAGAGGAGTTTTGGCAAATGATGGGTTTGTTCTTAGCTATAAGCTAGAATGATTCTCTTCCTCCCATGTTTTAGTATGTTGTTCTTGGGTAGTAGGGAGTGTTAATCAAGTGTTGGATTTTGGAAAACACATCTTGGATGAAGAATTCTATTTTGGCCGAATTTTTGGATATTTTCCAAAATGGTATGTGTTTGTTATCTTGCTTCATGCTTCAAGTATGTTAATCCTAGCATGATTCTAAGCTTATGTATGGATTCAATTTGATGGAAAACAAGTTGAGTTAAAAAAACCCCCATTTGGCCGAATATTTGGGTTGATGTTCAATGTTGGATTTTGTTGTTTTGGATGCAATTGGATAGCATTCTTGGTTTAGAAGTGAAATTGGTGGTTAGAATGGTTAATTGGAAGCTTGAATGGATTGAATTGGAAGTTGGATAAAAGTTGGTTAAGAACCGAATTTTGGAATGATTCTTTTTCCATGTTGGAGTTTCTTTTTGGTTGAATTGGATGTTAATATGGTGTTGGGGTTGAATTTAGGAGTGATTTGAAGTTTGAAACGTTGAATTTGGTTAAGAAATGGAAAAGTTACAATTAAGCGGGATTATCGGAAAATGTCGGGTAATGAAGGATTTTTAAGGTTGGATTTGATCAATTCTGCTTATTGGATTATGTTTGACAATGTATAAGCTTGCATTGTCTACGTTGGTTCGAATTGAAGTTTACGTGGAAATCTGGAATTTTACGGAAGTGCGGATTTTCGGTTTTGGGGTCGGGGGTGTAGTTTGGGTAGTGTGGTTGGTAAGGTTGCTAATTTAAGTTGAATTGACAGATTCTGAGGTCCGGAAGTTAGAAAAAGAGAGGTTTCGGGTTTCGGGTCGTGGTTTGGAAATCGTCCAGAATCGGTCAAATACTCTGGAATTGTGAGGTAAGGGTTTGGTTCTGCTATTTTTGGTAAGATAGGTGTATGTTTAGTTTCATTTTCTGTTCTGCAGGTATTTCAGTATTATATTCCTAGAGCATATTCTGTAGTCTGTAGGTGTATGTATTATATGCCTAGAGCAAATTGTTGAGGGTTCGCTACCCCAGCTGGTGCACCATGCTTCTGTAATAGCTTCGGCTTCTGACTCCCTTAGAGGGAGGCTGTCGTTCTGAGTTGTTATAAGGGTTTATGGCGATTTAGTATCGCATATTCTTCGGGATTCTGATCTGTTTTATTACACGCACGATATTCTGTATTCCATTGCATATATTATATATATATTGCTATCTTTCTGTTTTGCAGGGTTACATATGCTTATCTTACCCCAAATCCCTTACGGGTCCTTTTTAGGACTCACCCTTTTCGGGTTCTGTTTTTGGGTTTGAGTAGACTTGGTAAACAACCAGCGGAGTTGGTTTCCGTGAGGTTTCGCCTTGGTTGGGTTGAGCAGCAGTACCTTGCGGGCTGGGATTTTGTCTACTTGGTCTGAATCCCGCGCGAGGTATTTTGACGTTTAGGCCTAGGGTCGGCTCTGTAGCTGCACGTGCATACTCTCTGTTTATTGTTATGATGATTGTATGTATTTATATATATATATATATTACATTACATTGCATGTCACGAGTGCTAGGCGCTTGCTAGACACCCTAGGTTACGTGAACTCTATATGTATCTATGTTTGATGCGTAAGCACTCGTCCACGGAGGCGAGGCTTACTCATTGTTGATGCATGAATTGCATGTTTTGATTTTATTTTAGTTATATGTATGGAATTTTTGTTAAGTTGCTTCCACTTTCATTTCGCTCCTTGGGTCCGCAACGCGCGGCGGGTCTTGATGGACCTGCCATCATGCATGTTTCCGGCTTCCGTTTCCGGCCTCCGCAACCGGGCTCGGGTGGCGTACGGTGACAAGTTGGTATCAGAGCAGGTAAGTGACCATATTGGTCGTCAGTGGTGACTTGTAGTAACGACTATTGTTGTACATTTTATTTTAGAATGTTTTGGTACGGAGATTGGCCACCTCCTTACTTGAACCACTTCAAAATAAAATTGTGGAACAAAGTTGATCCTTGAAGTTATCCTGATAGTTGCAGATTTCGGAACTCGGGATTTCTGGATTACGGTAAGATTATTACGATCGTGGGATTGTGGAAAAGATCCGGGTACGTACAATCGTGTGTTAGGAAAACGATTTGGTGAAATAAGCATGAATTGCTTCTGTGATTCTGTGAAATGCATGATTTTATCATTCTGAGAAGTAACTTCTGTGTCAAGTACTGCATTGCACTACAGAGCCTTAGAAAACTGCTGCTAGCTTCTGTAGAGATTAGGAGTGACCGATTTTTGTCTGGACTCTGTTTGGTCTGAAATTTTGAGATATGGTTAACACGCGTTGATAGCGTGATTTGGTACCGGAGGGGCGGGACTGGGATCCCACACCTCCGTGGAATAGGATACGGGTTCAGCGTAACCCAGGGTCTGAACAACCACACTCACCGCCCCCGAGGCTTAGCTGTCGTAGGGACCCCTCTCTGATTTGGTATTACCGCCAGCCTAGCTGGTTCAGGGGCGGCAGTAGGCAGGGGAAAATCTGTTCATGCCACGGTAAGGGTATTTTGATTAGGTGGTGATAGCGAGACGTAAGCCACTGCTCGCCACAGCTTTGGGATTGGTAAGTGAGTGACTCCGAGGAGGATGGTCACTACGACACCTAGACTTCTCGTCGGTCCTATTAACGACGGGGAGATCTGGGGCACCAGTCTGACAAGGTCAGACTTCTGGAGAGGGTTCAGAGTTTGAACCCCCCCGAGGTTCAATGACCGAGAAGGGTCTGGGGTAGTAGAGATTTGGTTTGTAGGAGTTGACAAACTCCTGGGAGGCTACATTTTCCCCCAGCTGTGCAGCGGGGTGTAGCCAGGGATCTGCGTCAGGTACAGTTCGATGAGCTTCATCAGGAAGACAGTATTGTCGGAGAGTTTGAGTGAGAGTTTGATCGGCTGGTTTACTATGTACCGTAGTATCAAGGTATGGAGAGGAGAAGACCAAGAGGTTTATCCGTCGACTGCGCCCCGAGTATAGGCGGGCTTTGAGACCTTTAGACATTACTTTGTTTCGGGAAGCGGTTATTAGGGCTCAACTCCTCGAGCAAGAGGAGGTTGAGAGTCGTCTCACCTTGCAATGAGGTCAGGGGAGTATGGAGGGGTTCCATACAGCAGGGACCCCGGCAGATTTCTGGATGGCCGAACAAGCCTGGGCAGTTTAGTAGAGGTAGAGAGGGAGCATCACCGGCACGATTTTGTCCGATTTGCAGTAGGTATCACCCCGGTCGACTTTGTTACCGGCAGGAGGGCCGATGTTTACGTTGCGGTTCTGACACTCACTGGATACGGGATTGCCCTCCGACTGTAAGGCAGGGTTTTTGGCAGTCTTTAGCGTCCACAGTCTCGGGCACAGCCCAACGCGCCGTGAGCGCGTGGGTTTCAGCTGGGTGGCCGAGACCTCAGCAGCGACAGCAGCTTCAGCCATCCCCTCCACCACAACAACCAGAGCAGGACGAGTTTTCCATTTTTTTTTGAGGGGAGGCCCTAGTCATCAGGGAGAACCTAGTTAGCAGGCATGATGTGGACATCGACCAAGTGATTCCCGAGCCTCCAAAAGAAGCGCCAAATCCTTTCCAAGGACTCGGGGGTCCCATGACAAGGGCTCGATCCAAGAAGCTACAAGAGAAGCTCCAAACATTCATGAGGATCTTGGCTCAAGGAGAGGAACGGGAGGAAGACCAAGCACGGGCCAACAAATTGCAAGACTTGGGTGTTCAAATGGAAAGGCATCCCAACGCCTTGGAGATCATCAACCTTACCACTCTCTCGGGCGGCAGCTCGGGCGGCCCAACCCTTGGATCGGGCGGTCGCCCGTTCGAGCGAGATCCGGGCGACCAGCCCTCCAACCGGCGGTCGCCTGGTCGAGCGAGATCCAGTGACCCCTTTCGAAACCAGGCGGTCGCTGACCCCATCTGATGATTGGCAGGCCGTTGGCGAAAACCAGGCGAGCCAACCGGTGGATCAGCGGTCGCCGGGCCGAGCGAGCAAGACCAGGCGACCCCCTTCCACCGGCCGGGCGGTCGCTGGCTGTCTGATGATGGGTAGGCGCCCGGGCGAGATCCGGGCGACCCAAACCACTGGATCAGGCGGTCGCTGGCTCATCCGAGAATGCCTTCCCTCCAATTTTCAAACCTAGCCATTTTTGTTGACTTTTCAACACTTAAGTTTTATGGGACTTATTCCTATTTGTAAAATCCCTTTTAATTGCCCATAAATCAATTTATATCTACATGAGTTGATTTATGGAGAATTAAAAGGAATTAAATAGTTTCCCATTATTTTGTTTTATGGAGAAATGTGAGATGGAAGTGAAGGGAATGAAGTGAAGGCTCCTCTCCCATCACCCCATCTCTCTCCTTTCTCTCCCTTGGTATTAACCTAGCCAAGGGCATTAGGAAAAGTTTAGAACTCATTTTGTAAGAACCATTGTTGCCAAAATACAAGGCCAACTTGTTCTTCATTTGTTCTCAAATCTTGCTTCATCAATCCATTAGTGATCCATGCAAGAGGGTCCAATTAAATACCTAGCATTGTTTGATCAAGTAGTCAAAAGGTTCTAGGTCCCATTTTAATCCCCCCTTTGCCGAAATTGTGGCTCCAATTCTTTGGAGTTCTTCCTCAATCAAGCTAGATCAAAGCTCATGATCATGCAACCCTTGTGTGATCATATCAAGTGGTATCGAGCCAACTTGCTTGAATGAGGTAAATGTGATTTGTGTGATTTTTCTTCAAGTTATCCTCTTGAATTCCTTTTCAAAACTTGAAGAAAAATTCGGTTGGTATCTCTTGAGAGAGGCCGAAATTTGTGAGTGGTTCATGTGCCTAGGACAAGCTTGTTTGGTTCATGTGATTAGGGCAAAGTTTATGATTGAATGTGATTGTTGAAGTGTTGTGAAAAAGAAAAGCATTTTCGGATTTGAAGAAGAAAGAGAAAGTGTTGAAAAAGAATATTTGTGAAAAGAAATGCAAAAGTGTTCTTGGTGTTCTTGAGTGTTCTTGGTGTTCATGCAAAGTTCATATGAAGTTCATGTCAAACACATGTGAATAGTAACTTTGATCCAAAATATTTTATGAACTTGCACCAAAGGTGTTTGTGTTTATAAAGAGCCTTTCTACCTCACACCTAATTTCTTTCAACCACCAACCAACCTCATTTCTCAAAACCCTAGTTCAAGTAACTAGAACTTTTGCATTGCTAATTTTCGGATTTTGCTAGACTTTCATTGGACTCTCCTTGTGTGTTTGCATTTGATCTTAATAGAAGATTGGTGACTAGAATTGAGACTTGTGAAGTTCATTGAGTTCCAAACACGAGAGACGAGTGTAAACACTTAGGGAGTGTGAGAGGATTGTGTGCAAATATATTCTTGTTGTGAATTGCCACGGAGGCAATCTTCTTTGTTGTAGGAATGACTTCACCCAGCGGATTCACCATCACCCCCTCATCCAACCCAACTTGATCTCTTGGAAGCTCTCCACAAAATTAATAGGAGGTTGGATGGGATTGATCGAAGATTTGAGGATTCGGAAACTCAATAAGCCACCTTAGGAGCCAAGCTAGCTAAGCTTGAGGTGGCTCAAGGGAAACAACCGTCATCATCTCGGCACCAAGAGGAAGCCGGAACACCTAGGGGTTTTGGTGGCCATACACATACCACCATTGACCCCTCTTCCAAGCAACACCAACAAACCTCCATTTCTCGGTCCACTCAACAAAGAAGGGTGCGCCTTTTGTTCATGACATTTCGGATGAACAAGAGGAATATTGTGAAGAGGGACCAATTAGAGGGGGAAGAAGGAAGGTCTTCCAAGATAGGGCGCAATCAAGAGCCTATCTTGTGAGAGATCCTGAAGATGAAGAGGAAGCCGAAAGAGCTCATCACCATAGGGGTTTCAACCGAGATCTTCATGAGAGGAGACCAAACCGAGATCAACAAGCACTCAATAATTTGAAGCTTCAAATCCCACCATTCCATGGTTCAAGTGATCCGGAGGAGTACTTGGAATGGGTGGTTAAAACCGAGAGAGTTGTTGACATGATGGGGTATAGTGATGCTACCATTTTGAAGCTAGTGGTGATTGAGTTCCAAGGATATGCTCTCACTTGGTGGGAGCAAGAACACCAAGAGAGGGCTAGAAACCGAGAGGATCCCATCATGACTTGGGAAGAGCTCAAGCAAGCTTTGAAGCGGCGGTTTGTGCCTACTTACTTCAAGAGAGATTGTGCTCAAAAGCTTCAAACGCTCAATCAAGGCAACCGGAGTGTGGAAGACTATCAAAAGGACCTTGAGAGGGCTTTGATGAGGCGGATGTGAAGGAAGCTCAAGAGGCCAAAATGGCAAGGTTTTTGTATGGGTTGAGAGAGGATGTGTACAAGACCGTGGAGCTTTGTGACTACCAAACCTACCAAGAGCTTGTTCACAAAGCCATCAAGGTGGACAAGCAACTTAAGAGAGGTCACTCCTACCACTCCACCACTACTAGCCGGAACACTTGGACCAAACCCAACCCCTACAATAAACCCACACCATCCAAGCCTTACCAAGCTTCCACCACAAAACCCACACCTCACCCAAGTCAATCTAACCCGCGGCCTCCACCCTACCAAACTTCAACTCCCACCCAACACCAACGGCCAAACACTTATCCCAAGTCCCAAAACCCACCTCAACATACAAGGAGCATCGAATGCTTCAAATGCTTGGGCAAGGGCATTATGCAAGAGAGTGCCCAAATAAGAGAGTCATGGTGATTCGGCCTAGTGGAGACATTTCAAGTGAGGATGAAGAGGAGGTTCAACTTGAGCTTCCACTTGAAGAAGAAGAGGAGGAAGAAGGGAGTTGCCTTGAAGGTCACATCTTGGTAACCAAGAGGGTTTTGCAAAGTGTGCCAAGTGTGACCGAGATTAGCCAAAGAGAGAATCTTTTTCAATCAAGGGCTTTGGTTAAGGGGACTTTGTGTAGTCTCATCATAGATGGAGGAGTTGTGTCAATGCGGCAAGTGAAGATATGGTTAATGAAATGGGTCTTCCAACACTCCCTCATCCGAAGCCATACCAACTTCAATGGGTTGATGATAGATCCAATGTGAAGGTGGTAAAGCAAGTGGAAGTGCCTATCAAAATAGGCAAGTATGAAGATGTGATCATGTGTGATGTGGTGAGAATGCAAGCAACCCACATCCTCTTTGGAAGGCCATGGCAATTCGACAAGGAGGCCATACATTATGGCAAGGCCAACAAGTATTCTCTCACCCATCTTGGCCGACCCTTCACACTTGTTACAGTCACCCCGAGCGGGTTGTGACCCGGGTGACCCGGGGCTCCGGTTTTGGCCTGCGGGTCACGATTCTGGGCGGTTAATTGGCTCCCGAGACTTATCTGAGCATCATTTTTGGAGATCCTTCGGGAATTGAGGTCGTGTGGGTCCCCCGGACATTTCCGCCGAAAATATTTTTCCGGCGTCGGGGGGTTGTCGGAGTTGGCTCGGGACGTACAGCGGGCCCGGTAGCGCTCCCAGGACCTCAGATTGAGAAACCGTTTGCGGATTTGGAATCGTGGGAGCGACCCGGAGGTTTTTACGGAGCATGTTTTTCGGGACGTGACGTGCGGTCCCGGACGACTCCCGGGGCTCTGGGTGGAATCCCGGGGCTCGGGATGGAATTTTTCCGTTGGCCCCAGGGCAAGTCATGTTATATTTTAAGGTGGATTTTATGGTTATTTTTGTGGAATTTTGTCGTGACGGGTTGTGGTTCATGTTATTATGCGGCCACGCTGGGATTCGTTCGGGATCAGCGAGCTCGGTAGGACGCTACGGAATGGTAAATAAATATTTGAAAAATGTTTTATGAATGTTATGATATTCTGAGGATTCTGGTCAGTTTTGGGTTCATTTGGAGTTCGTTACCTATATTTGAGCTTTAATTGCAAAGATTTGGAGAATTGGGGGGTTAAGTTGCAATTAACCCAAAAGTAAGTAATATTTTGGACCAAGCTGGGCCAAATGTCGGCAGCAGCCTTTGGGCTGGGACACTTGTCCCTTTATAATTTAAGAGGAAAAAGAAAGGATAATATATAAGGGATATTAGTAATTAAAATGAGGTAATTTCATTTCATTTCTTTTCTTCTTCCTTCTCTTCTCTCTCTGCCGAACACAAGGGCAGCCATGGGTACTGTTCATGAAGCTCCATGTTCTTCATCATCTTGGCTGAAACTTCAAGGCTTTAAGCTCCAAAGATTGGTAAGCTTCCTTTCTTCTTCTCTTTCAAGTTTGGAAATAAGAGAATGTTGGAAAAAGAGGATTTTCGAAAATGAGGATTGTTCTTGGCTATGAATTTTAGCGATCCTCTTGCTTCCAAATTTAAGTATGTTGTTCTTGGGCATGAGGGGAGTAAGAATCTATGGTTAGATTTTGGAAAAACTCCTTGGTTTGAAGAAACCCTAAAGGCCGAAATTAAGCTTAAATTTCTAAAATTGTGTATGTTTGTGTTCTTGAATCATGCTTGAGATATGTTGTTCCTTGCATGATTCTAAGACAATCTATGGTTTCAATTTGGTGGAAAACAAGTTGGGAGAGAAATCCCCAAATTGGCCGAAATATTCAAAGTTGGGGTTTTGTGATTTTGGTGCAATTGGTTAGTAATGTTGGTTAGGAAGTGTAATTGGTGATTGGTATGATTGATTGGAAGCTTGAATGGTTTGATTTGGAAGTGTGGGGAAAAACTGGTTAAGGGTTGAATTGTTCAAGTGATTCTTTTTCCATGTGGATGTTGTGTGTTGATTGAATTGGATGCTAAATTGGTAATGTGGATGAAAGTAGGTGCGATATGGCGTTTGAAATGTCATTTTCGGGTTAGAAATGAGAAAGTTAGTTTTATGCGGAGTTTACTGGGAAAATGTCTGGAATGCGGGTTTTAAGGTTGGAATGTGGTTGTGGGTGTTGGAATAACAAGGTTCTAGCTCGGTTCGTAAACCGAGCTTTACGTGGAATTTTGCGAGAAAGTGCGGGTTTGTGCGGAATTGGTTTCTAAGGTTTGTTGGATGTGTTCTGACATAATTATAGTTGTTCAGCTTGTTTCTGCGTTGGTGGAGTAGCGTGGGATCGGGATAGGCAAGTTGCGACTTTTCGGGCCGGGAGCCGGGATTTCCCGGGAATTGTGCAACGGAGCGGTGTCGCTGAGGTAAGGGCTTAATTGGTAAAATGTACGTTTGTTCTGTTTCATGGCCCGGATGACCTTAGAGGCCCGGGTTCCTATTCATTCGTATATGCCTATCGGTGATGATATTTCTGTTTATACTTATGCTTTATTATTATTATATGGTTCTGTTCTGTGACGGGTCCCGGATGGTCTTAAAGGCCACGGGTACTCCTTGGATCTGTTCTGTGGTGTCTGCACTGGAGGGTGCTGACATCCTGTGTATATCCGCACTTGGGGTGCCGGTATACTACGTGACCCTACGGCGGTTTGCGGATCGCGACCCGGCCGGCACCGTGCTTTACATTACATTACATTCGTATATTCTGACCTCTGTAAGAGGGCTGTCGTCATGGGTCGTTCTGGCGGTTGGACCGCATATGATTGGGATTCCGGTTTACTTTATGTTATATATTCATATATTGTGTATATACTTGTGATATTCTATTTTGCAGGTTCAGCGGGTTGCCACTTGAGCAATGCGTTTTACCATTAGCCCTTACTCGGGTCCTTTCGAGGACTCACCCTTTCATTTGTTTACATCTTTCAGGTTGTTACGAAAAGCTACCGGCGGATTAGAGGTCCGCGGTGCTTTCTGTTATTCGAGTTTCAGCGCAAGCAGTACCACATGCGGAAAATCTCCTGAGTGAGAAAGTTTTCGATTCCGCACAATAGGTATATATTTAGGTTTTGGTTTAATGGCTCTGTAGTTGTAGCTGCATGCATGTAGTTCAAATCATGTATTTGTATAAGACGTATAATCTGAGATATATTCTGACTTTGTTTGTATTCTGAGTCGAGGCGGAGCCGACTTGCCTACATTGGAGTTGTTATTATATTTTGGATTTGGTACTTCGGTGTTGGGGCGAAGATTGAGGTTTGTTATACCATGAACTGCATGTGTGCTGGAAGTTGGTTTGTTACGTATGCTTGCCTTATATGAGTTCATAGGTTGCTAGTTGTTACTTGATTGTTTTGTTATTTGGGCTCGATGTTCCGTTGTCGCGCTTTTCGCCGTAGGTTCCGGTTCTCGACGTCGCGGCCAGTTCCGCCTCCGCAACCGGGCGGGGTGGCTGTGACAAGTTGGTATCGAGCGAGTTGGGTCGGTGTGACCCAAGAGGTAAGGTATGATCAGTTTCAGTGTGGATTGTGGAAGGCAAGTATACAAGCTCAGAAGTGGACTTTTGGAGCAAGTCATGCTAGTTCATGGGTAAGTTTTGTGAGAGATGACTTCGAAGTGCGAGCCACTAGTTTTACGTTTCATTCTGGGGTGGTTCTGTACGGAGACTGGCCACCTCCTTATTTGAACCACTTTGGAATGGGTGTGGAGCAGCGGGCGGTTCTTTGAAGCATTACGGAAGGTTTGGATGTTGGACTTGATATGATCCAGGTACTTTAATTCGTTGATTGGTATATGGTGTGATTCTGTGATATGAACATGAACTGATTCTGTGTTCGAGGATTTGATATTTGGTTTTGTGGTTTAAAGTTGAATATTTGGCTGTGAGATTCTAAAAAGAATCTCTGCATCATCATTGCATTACACTCTGAGCCTTAGAATACTGCTTTGCTGGCTTTTGGATAGATAGGGAAGAGTTATTTGTTTTGGACTTTTGGGTATGGGGATAAGTTGGTTTTTGGTTGGACTTTGTTTAAGGAAATGTTTACTACACGCGAATAGCGTGTTTTGGCATCGGAGGGGCGGGACTGGGATCTCACACCTCCGAAGAATGGGATACGGGTTCAGCGTAACCCAGGGTCTGAACAACCACAAACACCACCCCAGGGTTCTAGCAGTCATAGGGACACTTTCTGTTTGGTATTTGTGTTGGGCAGTGCAGTGTCTTTGGGTACTTTACCGCCAAAGACAAAGCGAGTTCGAGACGGCAGATGGCGAGAAAATCTGGTTATGCCTCGGTAAAGGCATTCGGATCGAGAGGTGATAGCGAGACTTAGGCCACAGAACAGCCTTGACCGGGAGGTGGGCAGCAGCCACCTTAATGTCCAGACCAGCCGGTGAATGACTCCGAGGTGGACGATCACATGGATGCAGGGGACCTCTCGTCGGTTCCACCAATGACGGGAAGGTCGAGGTACCGATGTCGACTTATGGAGAGATTTCAGCATTTGACCCCCCCGAGGTTTAACAACCGAGGAGGGCCGGAGGTAGTAGAGACTTGGGTTGCAGGAATTGACAACCTTCTGGCGAGGCTACAATTTCCACTGGCAGTGCACCGGGGATGTAGCCAAGGACCTCCGATAGGTGCAGTTGGTGATATGGAGCAGGGGACCATGACTGGCAAGGAGTATGAGTGAGGGAGTTTGACTGGCTGGGTTGCTACATACCAAAGAACCACGGTATGGAGCAGGAGGAGATTGAGAGTCGGTACGTCCCCCACCGACCCCAAGATTGAGGAAGAGATTCTGCACAGCTGGGATCGTCGAGGTTTATGGGTAAGGCGGCGGGATCGGGCGAGTGGCGAGGGCAGCTGGATGACTGTGATAGTTCAGTTTTGTTCGAGTTGTGGCAGGCAGCACCCCGGCCGGCCATGCTTCAGACAGCCGGGGCAGTGCTTGCAATGTGGGACAGATAACCACTAGATTCGGGATTGCTTTAAGATGCAGAGATAGGGATCCAGACGTGTTTTATATCTGCAGTCTTGGTTCCAGCCCAACACACCCCAAGGGTGTGGCTCTTGGGGAAGGCGTTCTGAGACCACCGCGGTGACCTTCGTATCAGCCACCCCCACCGCCACAGTAACCCAGAGTTGGACGTGTTCTCCAGATTGAGCAGGGAGTCATTTTGCAGCATGGGGCATTGCAAGGTATTCTGTTTCTTAGTGACACATTTCTGTTCGAGATATACTTAGTACTGGAGAGTTTGTTTCGGTTTGCACGAAGTGTGCGAATTTCTGCATTTGGCTAGCGGTGAGCTGCCAAATGATTACGTACAAACGGTGAGAGCCGGTTTAGCTTTCCTTGTGAGGCGGCACGAGATTGCGTACTATTTATGGGCGAAACAGGATTCATCAAATCTGTTGGTTTGGACACACCGATGTATGACGTTATTGTTGGGATGGTTGGTCATTCAAGAATTCCGTGCACATTGACTGTGCTAACCGTAGTATTACGGTTTCTGGAAGAGGTACTACCTCTCATGAATTCTGATGGGATGGAAATGGTAAGAGCAGCATGGCGCTGTAGGTTTTGGATCTGATTTCGACAGTGAATTGGGAGAAGTACTACGATCTGCCCATGGCAGATACTCGGTTGGAGCTGGATAGGATTCCAGCTGTTCGGTAATTTCCGCAGGTATTTCCAGAAAATTTACCTGGGAATGCCAACAGAGCAGGGAATTGTGTTTAAAATACGTCCACAGTTGGATTTCACTCTAATTTCTGTTCCTCCTTATCGGAGACCGATAGTGGAGATGGTTGAGCTGGAAGAAACAATTGAAGGAATTATAGGAGAAGGATTTCATTCACCGAACACTTCGCCGTGAGGTACTCTGATCCTGGGTGTCAGAGAAAAAGATGGGTTACGCTGGTTGTGTATTGACTACAGGCGGATGAATGCCAACACTATTAGGAATAAGTACCCACAGCTCAGGACTGTTAACCTTTTTGAGCAGTTGGGAGGTACGAGGATCCTTTCCAGGATTGATCTGCATTCAGGATACTTTTAGCTTTGGATAAAGAAAGAGGATATTCTGATTTACCCTCGGGATAAAGGCTCGCACCAGGGGCATCTAAGGGTTATTCTGCAGATGTTTTGGGAACGTTGGTTTTACACTAAGGTTTGAAGTGTGATTTTGGATTCGAGAGGCTGCTTTTAAGGACACATCATCGGTGAACATGGGTTATCAGCGGAATCCGAGAGAACTAAGGTTGTATAGGATTGGAGACAGCCCATCTCAGTATGCGGGATAAGGAACTGAACTTAAGGTAGCGCTGAGGATCGGACCTAAGAAGATGGCTGAAGTGCCTTTGGCACAAGTGGGAGTTTTGAGAGCATTCAAAGAGGCTCGATAGGGTGCGTGAGGCACAAGAGAAGGATCCGGATTTGAAGAAGTTGTCTGGAGAGGACAGAGGAGCACTGCTACCGAAATCTCAATACAGGCGGGAATCATTATACTTTGGGAATTGGCTGTAGGTACCAGGGGATCAGACACTACGGGATGATGTTCTAGAGGAGGCAATTTCAGCTGGTTAAGTGTACACCTCGGTAGGGAGAGGGTTGTTCCAGGATTTGCGTGCTTGCTTTTGGTGGCCAGATATGCGGGGAGATATCACCACTTAGGTGTCTAAGAGAGCTCGCTTTTTGCCGATACGGGTGACAGACCCTCTAAAGAAGATTGGGCGGTTACGTGGAGTGCCGGACTCCATGGTGTCTGATTGTGATCTGCGTTTTACCGCACGATTCTGGAATACTTTTCATAAGGTTTTGGGTACGCTATTCCATCGGGGTACAGTTATCACTAACAACCCGATGGGAAATCGGAGCGGATGATTCAGATTGTTGAGGAAAACACAGCTCAAATCAGGATGATTCAGGCGCGGATGGCGACCGTGTTTGATCGCACCACCTCGTACGTGGGTAAACATCGCAAGGACTTGGGATTTGAGGTTGGTGACAGAGTTTGACTGGCGGTAGCATTGGTCTGAGGGACGGTCAGATTTAGTAGGCGGGGCGAGTTACCCCAAGGTATATCGGTTCTCATGAGATTCTAGAGTGGGTTGCTAGGTTGGCTTTACCCCCCTTGACTATATACATTACACGTGGCGTCTTCGTGATGACTGTAAAGGTCGATTAGGTATAGTTTCGATCTTTGTGCAGGGGTTGCCAGGTAGAAATACCGGCAACTGACTCGGGGCGCAAAGAGATGCACCCTGAGGGATGAGACGCCGCTGAAAGGCTCAGGATGGTAGTCTAAACTACCACTCTCGCCGCACCAGCACGGTGGTCCGAGTATGATAGGGAAAGAAAGGTAAGAGTTGTGCAGACGAGTGTCAGGATTTCTACAACTACAGTCTAGCAGGTTACTCTTGGAGGACCAAGAGTTCTAAGGGGGGGAGAATGTTACGGTCACCCCGAGCGGAGTTGTGACCGGGTGACCGGCTCGGTTTTAACTGCGGGTCACGATTCTGGGCGGTTAATTGGCTCCCGAGACTTATCTCGAGCATCATTTTTGGAGATCCTTCAGAATTGAGGTCGTGTGGGTCCCCGGACATTTCCGCCGAAAATATTTTCGGCGTCGGGGTTGTCGGAGTTGGCTCGGGGCGTACTGGCGGGCCCGGTAGCGCTCCCAGGACCTCAGATTGAGAAACCGTTAGCGGATTTGGAATCGTGGGAGCGACCCGGAGGTTTTTACGGAGCATGTTTTTCGGGACGTGACGTGCGGTCCCGGGCGACTCCCGGGGCTCTGGGTGGAATCCCGGGGCTCGGGATGGAATTTTTCCGTTGGCCCCAGGGCAAGTCATGTTATATTTTAAGGTGGATTTTATGGTTATTTTTGTGGAATTTTGTCGTGACGGGTTGTGGTTCATGTTATTATGCGGCCACGCCGGGATTCGTTCGGGATCAGCGAGCTCGGTAGGACGCTACGGAATGGTAAATAAATATTTGAAAAATGTTTTATGAATGTTATGATATTCTGAGGATTCTGGTCAGTTTTGGGTTCATTTGGAGTTCGTTACCTATATTTGAGCTTTAATTGCAAAGATTTGGAGAATTGTGGGGTTAAGTTGCAATTAACCCAAAAGTAAGTAATATTTTGGACCAAGCTGGGCCAAATGTCGGCAACAGCCTTTGGGCTGGGACACTTGTCCCTTTATAATTTAAGAGGAAAAAGAAAGGATAATATATAAGGGATATTAGTAATTAAAATGAGGTAATTTCATTTCATTTCTTTTCTTCTTCCTTCTCTTCTCTCTCTGCCGAACACAAGGGCAGCCATGGGTACTGTTCATGAAGCTCCATGTTCTTCATCATCTTGGCTGAAACTTCAAGGCTTTAAGCTCCAAAGATTGGTAAGCTTCCTTTCTTCTTCTCTTTCAAGTTTGGAAATAAGAGAATGTTGGAAAAAGAGGATTTTCGAAAATGAGGATTGTTCTTGGCTATGAATTTTAGTGATCCTCTTGCTTCCAAATTTAAGTATGTTGTTCTTGGGCATGAGGGGAGTAAGAATCTATGGTTAGATTTTGGAAAAACTCCTTGGTTTGAAGAAACCCTAAAGGCCGAAATTAAGCTTAAATTTCTAAAATTGTGTATGTTTGTGTTCTTGAATCATGCTTGAGATATGTTGTTCCTTGCATGATTCTAAGACAATCTATGGTTTCAATTTGGTGGAAAACAAGTTGGGAGAGAAATCCCCAAATTGGCCGAAATATTCAAAGTTGGGGTTTTGTGATTTTGGTGCAATTGGTTAGTAATGTTGGTTAGGAAGTGTAATTGGTGATTGGTATGATTGATTGGAAGCTTGAATGGTTTGATTTGGAAGTGTGGGGAAAAACTGGTTAAGGGTTGAATTGTTCAAGTGATTCTTTTTCCATGTGGATGTTGTGTGTTGATTGAATTGGATGCTAAATTGGTAATGTGGATGAAAGTAGGTGCGATATGGCGTTTGAAATGTCATTTTCGGGTTAGAAATGAGAAAGTTAGTTTTATGCGGGTTTCTGGGAAAATGTCTGGAATGCGGGTTTTAAGGTTGGAATGTGGTTGTGGGTGTTGGAATAACAAGGTTCTAGCTCGGTTCGTAAAACCGAGCTTTACGTGGAATTTTGCGGGAAGTGCGGGTTTGTGCAGGAATTGGTTTCTAAGGTTTGTTGGATGTGTTCTGACATAATTATAGTTGTTCAGCTTGTTTCTGCGTTGGTGGAGTAGCGTGGGATCGGGATAGGCAAGTTGCGACTTTTCGGGCCGGGAGCCGGGATTTCCCGGGAATTGTGCAACGGAGCGGTGTCACTGAGGTAAGGGCTAAATTTGGTAAAAATGTATGTTTGTTCAGTTCCAAGGCCCGGAGGACCTTAGAGGTCCGGGTTCCTATTTTGTTCCGTATATGCCTATCAGGTGATGATATTTCTGTTTATACTTATGCTTTATTATTATTATATGGTTCTGTTCTGTGACGGGTCCCGGATGGTCTTAAAGGCCACGGGTACTCCTTGGATCTGTTCTGTGGTGTCTGCACTGGAGGGTGCTGACATTCTGTGTATATCCGCACTTGGGGTGCCGGTATACTTCTGTGACCCTACGACAGTTTGGGGATCGCGACCCCAGCCGGTACCGTGCTTTACATTACATTACGCTCAGATATTCGACCTGTAAGAGGGATGTCGTCATGGGTCGTTCTGGCGGTTGGACCGCATATGATTGGGATTCCGGTTTACTTTATGTTATATATTCATATATTGTGTATATACTTGTGATATTCTGTTTTGCAGGTTCAGCGGGTTGCCACTTGAGCAACTGCGTTTTACCATTAGCCCTTACTGGGTCCTTTCGAGGACTCACCCTTTCATTTGTTTACACCTTTCAGGTTGTTCTGAAAAGCTACCGGAGGATTAGAGGTCCGCGGTGCTTTACATTGTCGAGTTTCAGCAGCAGCAGTACCACATGCGGAAAATCTCCTGAGTGAGAAAGTTTTCGATTCCGCACAATAGGTATATATTTAGGTTTTGGTTTAATGGCTCTGTAGTTGTAGCTGCATGCATGTAGTTCAAATCATGTATTTGTATAAGACGTATAATCTGAGATATATTCTGACTTTGTTTGTCTTACGAGTCGAGGCGGAGCCCACTTGCCTACATTGGAGTTGTTATTATATTTTGGATTTGGTACTTCGGTGTTGGGGCGAAGATTGAGGTTTGTTATACCATGAACTGCATGTGTGCTGGAAGTTGGTTTGTTACGTATGCTTGCCTTATATGAGTTCATAGGTTGCTAGTTGTTACTTGATTGTTTTGTTATTTGGGCTCGATGCTCCGTTGTCGCGCTTTTCGCCGTAGGTTCCGGTTCTCGACGTCGCAGCCAGTTCCGCCTCCGCAACCGGGCGGGGTGGCTGTGACAACACTACTTCCCCTCACCCCCACCCAAGCCCTCCAAGATCAAATTCATTTGGCCAACAAAGCCGCAAGCAAGAGGAAGGGAAAGGGAAATGAGAAGAGAGAAAATGAAGAGAAGGTTCAAGTAACCTTGAGAGAAGAAAAAGAGAGTGCACATAAGGGAAACATTATGAGAGATGAGAGAAAACAAGGGAGTAACCTTCCAATGGCCAAAGAGAAGGATTTGAAAAGAGCATTGCTTTCAAACAAAACTTGTTTTCTCATGATTCCAACCAAGTGCATGCTAACCCTTGATAACATTTCTTCTCTTCCTTTGTATGTGTCGCAGGTGCTTGAGAGTTTGAAGATGTGTTCCAAGAACCACGGGAACTCCCACCATACCGTGGCATAGAACACCAAATAGACTTGCTCCCGGGAGCACCATTGCCCAACAAAGCCGCATACCGAACCAATCCAAAGGAGTCCCAGGAGATCCAGGCCCAAGTTCAAGAGTTGCTTGACAAGGGGTTCATCAAGGAGAGTCTTTCTCCTTGTGCGGTGCCGGTCATTCTAGTCCCAAAGAGTGATGGAACGTGGAGGATGTGCATGGACTGCCGGCCCATAAATACAATCACTGTAAAGTATCGCCACCCTATACCTCGTTTGGATGACATGTTAGATGAACTGAATGGTGCATGTGTGTTTTCCAAAATAGACCTTAGAAGTGGATACCACCAAATAAGAATGAAACAAGGAGATGAGTGGAAAACTGCTTTTAAGACTAAAATTGGATTGTATGAATGGAATGTCATGCCATTTGGTCTATCTAATGCTCCTAGTACTTTCATGCGCCTAATGAACCATGTCTTGAGAAAATTGATAGGTAGGTTTGTGGTTGTGTACTTTGATGATATATTAGTGTACTCCAAGAATCATGTTGATCATGTTGAGCATCTGAGGCAAGTTCTTGATACACTTAGATTAGAGAAGTTGTATGCTAAATATGAAAAGTGTGTCTTTGCTTCAGATGAGGTTAATTTTTTTGGGGTATGTTGTTGGGAAAGACGGAGTGAAGGTGGATGAGAGTAAGGTGAGTGCAATTAGAGATTGGCCTACTCCTAGTTCTTTAACTGAAGTGAGATCCTTTTTAGGGCTTGCTAGTTTCTATAGGAGATTTGTTCGGGACTTTTCAACCATAGCCACCCCTATGCATGAATTGGCTAAAAAGAATGTAGTCTTTGAATGGGGTGAATCACAAGAGAAATCTTTTAATGAATTGAAGTCTAGGTTGACCAATGCACCCTTGCTTGCTCTTCCAAATTTTGAGAAGGTGTTTGAGGTTGAGTGTGATGCAAGTGGGATAGGCATTGGTGCGGTTTTGCATCAAGAAGGCCGTCCCATTGCATTTTTCAGTGAAAAGCTAGGTGGAGCTACTTTGAATTACTCTACCTATGACAAAGAGCTTTATGCTCTTGTAAGATCATTAAAGGTATGGAGTCATTATTTGCTACCTAGAGAGTTTGTGATCCACACGGATCATTTGTCCTTGAAGTACCTTCAAGGGCAAGGTAACTTGAGCAAGAGACATGTGAGATGGGTAGAATTCATTGAATCTTTCTCCTATGTTATTAAGTATAAGAAAGGCAAAGAGAATGTAGTTGCCGATGCACTTTCTAGGAGATATGCTATACTCATGACTCTTGACACCAAAGTTGTTGGATTTGAATGTTTGAAAAGCATGTATGAGCATGATTTAGACTTTGGTGAAATTTTTGTTGATTGTGCTAAAGAAGGCCGAAATGGCTTCTATGTATTTGACGGTTTCTTGTTCAAGTATAAGAGGTTGTGTGTGCCAAGGAGCTCAATGCGGGAAGTCATCCTTAAGGAGGCGCATGGTGGAGGACTCATGGGGCACTTTGGTGTCCAAAAGACACTTGAGGCCGCCAAGGAAAATTTCTATTGGCCGGGCATGAAGAAAGACGTTGCCAAGCTTTGTGCCAAGTGTGTGACATGCCATCGCGCCAAGGCTACTCTACAACCGAAAGGGAAGTACACCCCTCTCCCTACTCCTTCCATTCCTTGGGTTGATATTAGTATGGATTTTATCAGTGGCTTGCCTAGAACTTCTAAGGGACATGATGCAATTTTTGTGGTAGTGGATAGGTTTTCTAAGATGGCACATTTTATTCCATGTCACAAAACTGATGATGCATCTCATGTGGCCGAATTGTTTTTCAAAGATATTGTGAAGTATCATGGCTTGCCTAGATCTATTGTGAGTGATAGGGACTCAAGGTTCCTTAGTCACTTTTGGAGGACTCTTTGGAATCGGTTGGGAACGAGCTTGATGTATTCTACATCAAGCCATCCTCAAACCGATGGCCAAACGGAAGTGATTAACCGAACCTTGACAACCATCTTGAGAACCCTCCTTAGGAGTAATTTGAAAGAGTGGGAGAAATGCTTGCCTCATGTAGAATTTGCATATAACCGAGCATTCCATTCATCTACATCCCATAGTCCATTTGAGGTTGTATATGGGTTCAATCCTTTAGCTCCTTTGGACATGATTGCATTGGAACATGTTGAACAACTTGATGTAGATGGTAAAAGAAAGGCCCAACAAATGAGAGACTTGCATGCTAAGGTTCACAAACAGTTAGAGAAAATCAATGAATCTTATGCTAGGAGGGTCAATAAGGGTAGGAAGTTTCGGTCATTTGAGGAAGGGGATTGGGTGTGGTTACACCTAAGGAAAGAGAGGTTTCCCCAAGCTCGAAAGAGCAAGTTGTCACCTAGAGGGGACGGACCTTTTAGGATTGCAAGAAAGATTAATGACAATGCATACATGCTTGAATTGCCTAGTGATGGATCATACAATGTGCATGCTACTTTTAATATTTGTGATCTTATTCCCTATGAAGGTGATCTTGAAGAAATGAATCCGAGGTCGGATTCCTTCCAAGTGGGAGGGAATGATGTGGACATCGACCAAGTGATTCCCGAGCCTCCAAAAGAAGCGCCAAATCCTTTCCAAGGACTCGGGGGTCCCATGACAAGGGCTCGATCCAAGAAGCTACAAGAGAAGCTCCAAACATTCATGAGGATCTTGGCTCAAGGAGAGGAACGGGAGGAAGACCAAGCACGGGCCAACAAATTGCAAGACTTGGGTGTTCAAATGGAAAGGCATCCCAACGCCTTGGAGATCATCAACCTTACCACTCTCTCGGGCGACAGCTCGGGCGACCCCAACCCTTGGATCAGGCGGTCGCCCGTTCAGGCGAAGGATCCAGGCGACCAGCCCTCCAACCAGGCGGTCGCCTGGTCAGGCGAGGGATCCAGGTGACCCCTTTCAGAAACCAGGCGGTCGCCTGACCCCCATCTACAGTGATTGGCAGGCGGTTGGGTGAAAACCAGGCGGGCCAACCAGTGGATCAGGCGGTCGCCGGCCAAAGCGAGCAAGACCAGCGACCCCTTCCACCAGCCAAAGCGGTCGCCTGGCCTGTCTGATGATGGGTAGGCGCCCGGGCGAGATCCAGCGACCCAAACCTGGATCAGGCGGTCGCCTGGCTCATCCGAGAATGCCTTCCTCCAATTTTCAAACCTAGCCATTTTTGTTGACTTTTCAACACTTAAGTTTTATGGGACTTATTCCTATTTGTAAAATCCTTTTAATTGCCCATAAATCAATTTATATCTACATGAGTTGATTTATGGAGAATTAAAAGGAATTAAGGTAGTTTCCCATTATTTTGTTTTATGGAGAAATGTGAGATGGAAGTGAAGGGAATGAAGTGAAGGCTCCTCTCCCATCACCCCATCTCTCTCCTTTCTCTCCTTGGTATTAACCTAGCCAAGGGCATTAGGAAAAGTTTAGAACTCATTTTGTAAGAACCATTGTTGCCAAAATACAAGGCCAATTTGTTCTTCATTTGTTCTCAAATCTTGCTTCATCAATCCATTAGTGATCCATGCAAGAGGGTCCAATTAAATACCTAGCATTGTTTGATCAAGTAGTCAAAAGGTTCTAGGTTCCATTTTAATCCCCCCTTTGCCGAAATTGTGGCTCCAATTCTTTGGAGTTCTTCCTCAATCAAGCTAGATCAAAGCTCATGATCATGCAACCCTTGTGTGATCATATCAAGGCAGGCACTAGCCAGCAGGGAGGCTTGAGTCAGCAGGAAGTTCTGTAAGGTACTATATTTCCGAATGAGATACCGGTTCATGCGTTATTTGATACAGGAGCATTTGTTCCATTGTAACACCGAAATGTGTTACATTTCTGTATCTGTCTGTTAGTACCTTGCCTCAAACGCATTTAGTAAAAAAACTGCTGGGAGTCAGTTTCTGTCTTCCAATAAGATGGTTCGGGGTTGTACGATATCTGTAGGCGGACATATGATGGTATCAGATTTGTTGGTTTTAGACACGCCGAACTATGATATCATACTTGAGATGGACTGGCTATTCAAGAATTCTGTGCACATTGATTGTGCAACTCGTACCATTATGGTTTCTGGAGAGGTACTACCTCTCACGACTCCGACTGGTTTGACTATCGCGCAGCACAGTAAGGAGTTACAGATTCAGGATCAGCTGTCGATAGTTGGTGTAGGGGAATGCTATGATCCGAATGAAGCTGGTATTGGGTTAAAGTTGGATGGGTTACTGTTGGTTCGAGATTTTCCGCAGGTATTTCCGGAGGAGTTGCCCGGATTACCATAAGAGCGGGAAATTGTGTTTGAGATCCACCTGCAATGGCATCTGCTCCGATATCTATTCCTCCTTATCGGATGCCTAATTCGAGATGCGGGGGTTAAAGCTTGATTGGAGGAATTACAGCGAAGGGCTTCATCCGACCGAGCACTTCAGCTTGGGGTGCTATGGGTATGTTTGTTAAGAAGAAAGATGGGACACTCTGACAATGTTTTGAATCAAGGCGGTGGAATACTCTTACTGTGAAGAATAAGTAACCGTTACCGAGGAATGACGATCTTTTTGATCAACATAGGGGTTCGAGAGTTTTCTCAAAGATTGATCTCTGATCTGGGTATTTTCAGCTTAGAGTGAAGGAAGAGGACATACCTAAGACTGCTTTCCGCACCCGATTTGGACACTTAGAGATTACGGTCATGCCATTTGGGCTGACCAATGCTCCAGCGGCATTCATGGATCTGATGCATCGGGTGTTCCGACCGTACTTGGACTCATTTCTAGTGGTTTTATTGATGATATTCTGATACATTCTCGGGATGAGGATTCGCATCGGGATCATCTGAGGGTAGTTCTGCAGATACCTTGGGAACATCAGCTTTATGCTAAATTCTCAAGGTGTGAGTTCTGGATTCGGGAAGTCACTTTTCTAGGACACGTTATTTCGAGCATGGTGCATGCGTGAATCCAGAGAAGGTGAGGGCAATTTGGGATTGGAAACAACCTACCACGGTACGGGAGATCAAGAGCTCCCTGGGCTTAGCAGGATTTTATCGTAGGTTTGTACTGGGATTTTCTATTCTGGCATCTCCGCTTACGCAGTTGACCAAGAAGGGTCAACCGTAGATCTGGTCTGATAGGTGTGAGCAGAATTTTCAGGAGTTGAAGCGGCGGTTGACTAACGCTCCGATTCTGACTCTTTCAGATCCGATCTTGCCGTATGTGAATTATACGGATGCTTCCACATCTGGTTTGGGATGTGTGTTGGTGCAGGAGCGTTTTGTGGTAGCTTATGGGTCGAGGCAGCTGCGACCACATGAGCTGAACTGATTGGCACATGATCTGGAGTTGGCTATAGTAATTTATGCGCTGAAACATTGGAAGCAATATCTGTTTGGTAGTAAATTTCAGATTCTTACCGACCATAAGAGTCTGAAATATCTGTTTACGCAAAAGGAGCTTAATTTGAGGCAGCATAGATGGCTCGAATACATTAAGGACTATGATTGTTGTATCGAGTACATCTCTGGCAAGGGCAACACGGTTGCCGATGCACTGAGCAGGAAGTATACCGGGTTGGTTAAGGGAGGAAATGTTGGGGACCAATCCGAGGAGAGAGATTTGACATGCCTTTGGCACAGGGGGGCAGCTCTGGGAGCTTGCTCAGGTTATTACACTTATTATACATTCTGAGTGGCTTGACAGGGTGCGCGAGGCGCAAGATAGAGGTATGGTGTTGAAGAAATTATCTGGGGAAGATAAGGGTTTATTTGTTACCGACGTTTCAGTATAGGCAGGGATTGCTATACTTCCGAAACCGCCTTTATGTACCAGATTATCAGGAGTTCTGGAATGAGATTTTAGAGGAGGCACACCCGAGCAGTTTGAGCATCAGAAACCGGCAGGGACACTGCAGACTTCGCCCATTCCAGTCTGGAAGCGGGGTAATGTTACGATGGACTTTCTGACTGCACTGCCCCTGACACGGTCTCGCCATGATGTGATCTGGGTTATTGTGAATCGGCTGACAAAGTGCGCACACTTTCTGCTTATTCGGTCTGCACCCTCTGAAGAAGCTTGCCCGGCTTTTCATCAGGGAGATTGTACGTTTACATGAAGTACCAGACTCCATTGTATCTGATCGTGATCTGCGTTTTACAGCACGGTTCTGGAGAGCTTTTTACGAAGCACTGGGCACGCGACTCCATCGGAATATAGCTTATCACCCACAGACGGATGGGCAGTCGGAGCGGGTGATTCTGATATTGGAGGATATGTTGCGAATCTGTACTTTGGATTTTGGAGGAGTTTGGGACTAGCAGTTGCGTTGATAGAGTTCTCGTACAACAACAGCTTTCAGACTACGATTGGCATGATACCATTTGAGGCGTTGAACTGGAGGAGGTGTATGACATCATACTGTTGGACAGATGCGTCTGATGGGGTTGAGCTGGAACCCGAGCTTTTGAGGAGTCTACGGCAAGATCAGATTGTTACATGCGCGGATTAAAACCGCGAACGACTGCACCACTGCTTATACGAACCGCCGCCGTAGGGCTCTTGAATCTGAGTTTTTTAATAGAATTTTACTTGAGGTAGCAACGTTCTGAGGAACAGTAAGATTTGATAGGCGGGCGAGTTACCCGAGTTATATCGGTTATCATGAGTTTCGAGTAAGTTGTTAGGTTGGCCTTACCCCCAATTGTTTATTTTATGTGATATCTTCCGGGATAGCCTGTTGTGGATCGGTTAGATTTAGGTTGATGCATGCAGGGTTGTCTGGTAGAAATACCGGCAAGCCGACTCGGGTGCAATAAGATGCACCTGGAGGGTGGGACGCCGTGAGGCTCTGTATGGTAGTCTAAACTACCACTCCCGCCGCACCGGCACGGTGGTCCGATTGTTCTGGGTTAGAGGAATGGTTATATTTTCTGGTTGGTATCGACACCTGTCTGGTTGGTTCAGGCTACTCTTGGAGGACCAAGAGTTCTAAGGGGGGGAGAATGTTACGGTCACCCCGAGCGGGTTGCGGACCGGGTGACCCGGGCTCGGTTTTGGCCTGCGGGTCACGTTTTCGGCGTTCAGGCGGCTCCCGAGCCCTATCCGAGTATCATTTTGGCGAACCCTTCCGTATTTGAGGTCGTGTGGGTCCCCCGGACGTTTCCGCCGAAAATATTTTTCTGGCGCCGGGGGGTTGTCGGGGTCGCCTCGGGACGTACAACGGGCTCGGTAGCGCTCTCGAGACCTCAGCTTGGGAAGCCGTTTGCAGTTTTGGAGTCGTGAGAATGTCCCGGAGGTGTTTGTGGAGTT
This sequence comes from Stellera chamaejasme, assembly GCA_024586325.1. Lineage (NCBI taxonomy): Eukaryota > Viridiplantae > Streptophyta > Magnoliopsida > Malvales > Thymelaeaceae > Stellera > Stellera chamaejasme. The sequence continues at coordinate 38,692,667 of CM044981.1, read as the reverse complement.
TAATATTTGGGGCGGGACGTTCGGTTCCAGGCGACTCCCGGGACTCGGGACGGGAATCCCGGGGCTCGGGATGGAAATTTTCTGACGGCGTTGGGGTAAGTTGTGTTATAATTTAAGATGGAATTTATGGGTATTTTTGTAGAATTTTGGAGTGACGGAATTTCGGGTCAGGTGGACACGCTCGCACGTCGGGTTTTGGTTCGGGTTCAGCGAGCTCGGTAGGACACTCTGGATTGGTAAATGAACTTTTGAAAAATGTTCTGTGAATGTTATAATATTCTGAGGGTTGTGTCCAAGTTTCGTTAATTTTGGAATTCGGTAAATATTTTTGGGCCAAAAATATTGGAACTTTCGGAAAAATTGGGAGTTAAATTGTAATTGGTTACAAAACAAAAATAATTCAGCATGGGCACAGCAGTTTTTTCGGCAGAATTGGGACAAATAGGGGACACATGTCCTTCTCTCATTTAAGAAGAATTAGTATGGGAAAAAGAAGAAGAAATTATATAAGGCCTTTTATGTTTATAAATGTGATATTATTTCATTTCTTCTTCTTCTTCTTCTTCATCATTTCTGTATCCGCCACCATTGTTGAGCACCTCCAAGCTTGAGGTTCTTCATCTTGGCTCAAATCAAAGAGGAATTGGGTCCTTCATGTGGTAAGTACCTCCCTAAGCTCTATTTTCTCATTAGTTTTGAAGATTAGTGAAGAAAAGAGGAGTTTTGGCAAATGATGGGTTTGTTCTTAGCTATAAGCTAGAATGATTCTCTTCCTCCCATGTTTTAGTATGTTGTTCTTGGGTAGTAGGGGAGTGTTAATCAAGTGTTGGATTTTGGAAAACACATCTTGGATGAAGAATTCTATTTTGGCCGAATTTTTGGATATTTTCCAAAATGGTATGTGTTTGTTATCTTGCTTCATGCTTCAAGTATGTTAATCCTAGCATGATTCTAAGCTTATGTATGGATTCAATTTGATGGAAAACAAGTTGAGTTAAAAACCCCCATTTGGCCGAATGTTTGGGTTGATGTTCAATGTTGGATTTTGTTGTTTTGGATGCAATTGGATAGCATTCTTGGTTTAGAAGTGAAATTGGTGGTTAGAATGGTTAATTGGAAGCTTGAATGGATTGAATTGGAAGTTGGATAAAAGTTGGTTAAGAACCGAATTTTGGAATGATTCTTTTTCCATGTTGGAGTTTCTTTTTGGTTGAATTGGATGTTAATATGGTGTTGGGGTTGAATTTAGGAGTGATTTGAAGTTTGAAACGTTGAATTTGGTTAAGAAATGGAAAAGTTACAATTAAGCGGGATTATCGGAAAATGTCGGGTAATGAAGGATTTTTAAGGTTGGATTTGATCAATTCTGCTTATTGGATTATGTTTGACAATGTATAAGCTTGCATTGTCTACGTTGGTTCTGAATTCTGAAGTTTCTGTGGAAATCGGAATTTTACGGAAGTGCCGGATTTTCGGTTTTGGGGTCGGGGTGTAGTTTGGGTAGTGTGGTTGGTAAGGTTGCTAATTTAAGTTGAATTGACAGATTCGAGGTCCGGAAGTTAGAAAAAGAGAGGTTTCGGGTTTGGTCGTGGTTTGGAAATCGTCGAGAATCGGTCAAATACTGGAATTGTGAGGTAAGGGTTTGGTTACGCTATTTTTGGTAAGATAGGTGTATGTTTAGTTTCATTTTACATTACTGCAGGTATTTCAGTATTATATGCCTAGAGCATATACTGTATTATGTAGGTGTATGTATAGTAGCACTTACATTTTGCGGTATTTCGGAAATTTCTGCTTTAAGGTACGTACTGTAATTTGTAGGAGTATGCCTAATGGCATACTCTGTCTGTTAACCCTACGACAGTTGAGGGTTCGCTACCCCAGCTGGTGCACCATGCTTCTGTAATAGCTTCGGCTTCTGACTCCCTTAGAGGGAGGCTGTCGTTCTGAGTTGTTATAAGGGTTTATGGCGATTTAGTATCGCATATTCTTCGGGATTCTGATCTGTTTTATTACATGCACGATATTCTGTATTCCATTGCATATATTATATATATATTGCTATCTTTCTGTTTTGCAGGGTTACATATGCTTATCTTACCCCAAATCCCTTACGGGTCCTTTTTTAGGACTCACCCTTTTTCGGGTTCTGTTTTTGGGTTTCAGGTAGACTTGGTAAACAACCAGCGGAGTTGGTTTCCGTGAGGTTTCTGCCTTGGTTGGGTTGAGCAGCAGTACCTTGCGGGCTGAGATTTTGTCTAATTGGTCTGAATCCCGCGCTAGGTATTTTGACGTTTAGGCCTAGGGTCGGCTCTGTAGCTGCACGTGCATACTCTCTGTTTTATTGTTATGATGATTGTATGTATTTATATATATATATATATATATATTCTGTTCTGTTGCATGTCTTGAGCGCTAGGCGCTTGCTAGACACCCTAGGTTCTGTGAACTCTATATGTATCTATGTTTGATGCGTAAGCACTCGTCCACGGAGGGCGAGGCTTACTCTGTTGCTGATGCATGAATTGCATGTTTTGATTTTATTTTAGTTATATGTATGGAATTTTTGTTAAGTTGCTTCCACTTTCATTTCGCTCCTTGGGTCCGCAACGCGCGGCGGGTCTTGATGGACCTGCCATCATGTATGTTTCCGGCTTCCGTTTCCGGCATCCCGGCGCCCCCGCCTCCGCAACCGGGCTCGGGTGGCGTACGGTGACAAGTAGCGTGGACCCGTAGGAGCCAAGTTGTGCGTTTTGGGTCGGGAGCTGGGGTTTCACGAGTTTTGGGCTGCGGGGCAGCGTTTCTGAGGTAAGGGCTTAATTTGGTAAAATGTACGTTTGTTCTGCTCCGTGTATGTTATCAGGTATGATATTTCTGTTGTATTTGTATATTTTATTATATGTTCTGATTCTGTGACGAGACCCGTATGGTTGGAGAGACCACGGGTACTCTTTGGTTCTGTTCTGTGTATCCGCACCGGGAGTGCCGATACTTCTGTTCTGTGACCCTACGATAGTTTGGGGATCGCGACCCCAGCCGGTACCGTGCTATCTGTTCTGTTGTGATCTGTATATTCTGACCTCTGTTGAGGGCTGTCGTTACGGGTCGTTCCGGCGGTTGGACGGCATATGATGGGTTCCGATTTACTTTATATTTTATGTTCATATGTGTATGTATATGTTGTGGTATTCTGTTTTGCAGGTTCGGATTGTTGCCCTATGGGCAAACCGCACTTTTACCTTAAGCCCTTACTGGGTCCTTTCGAGGACTCACCCCTTTTTCTGTTTACCAATTTCAGGCCGTTCTGATAAGCAACCGGCGGAGTAGAGATCCGCGGTGTTTCCTACATTTTGGGGTTGTGGTTGCAGCAGCAATACCACGTGCGGAGGTCGCATCAGATTCCGCGCTAGGTATTTATAGGATTTTGTTTATTGGCTCTGTAGCTGTAACTGCATGCATATAGATCAGATCATGTATTTGTGAATGTTGTATAACCTGAGTTATATTCTGCTTTTGTTTGTCTTCTGAGTCGTGGGCGGAGCCCCGACTTGCCTATATCGGAATTGCTATATTATGGACTTGGTGCTTTTGTGTTGTGGCGATAATTGAAATGTAATTTGCCATGAACTGCTTGTTGGTGGAAGTTGGTTGCTATATATATATGCTTGCCTTGCTTGAGTATTTAGGTTGATATTGGTTACTTGCATATTTTGCATATGAGCTCGATGCTCCGTTGCCGCGCTTCCTGCTATATTACTGTTCCGACGTCGCGGTCGGCTCCGCCTCCGCAACCGGGCGGGGTGGCTGTGACAAGTTGGTATCAGAGCAGGTCGGGTCAAGGTGACCCAGGAGATAAAGTATGTTGGTTATGGTATGGTGTGTGCAAGGCAAGCATACAAGTCCGAGGGTGGACTTTTGGAGCGGGTTATGTTAGTTCATGGGTAAGTTTTACAAATAATGTCTTCGAAGGGCGAGCTACTGGTTAACACTTCATTCTGGGGCGGTTCGTTACGGAGCCTGATCAACTCCTTATTTGAACCGTTTCGGAATGCGTGTGGAGCAGTGGGCGGTTCTTTGGAGCATTTTGGAAGATATGGATGTAATATGAAGTGATTCTGTGATTAGGAGCATGATCTGATTCTATGTTTAAGGTTTATTGTTTTGGTTTCAGGATTCTGAAAGGAATCCTTGCATCATGCATTGCATTACACTACAGAGCCTTAGAATGCTGCTTCTAGTTTTAGGAAGAGAAAGTTAAATGTTGGGTTATATGGTTTTGGGTTGGTTATTTTCAGGTATGGCTAGAACACGCCGCCAGCGTGAGCAAGAACCGGAGGGACGGGACCGGGATCCCACACCTCCAAGGTTAGAAGGCGGGTTCGGAGAAACCCGGGATCTCAGCGATCACACACACCCCGAGTGATCAGCGATCGAGGACCCGCTCTGATATACTACGGGTGTTGGGTCAGTTCAGCGATTCGAGTACCTTAGTGCCAGCCAGCGGATTCGGGGCAGCGGCGGGAACAGGAGGTCGGATAGGCCACGCCAAGGCAGCCAGATCGGGGGTGGACAGCAGCCACCTCGGTGTGCGAGATCAGCAGGATAGTGATTACGAGGAGGGAGAGCAGCGCTTGATCTTGAGAGTTCTCGTCGGTCCCACCGACGACGGGAAGAGCTGAGACATCAGTCTGATGAGATCAGACTCTTGGAGCGGTTCCAGCGTTTGAACCCCCCTAGGTTCAACGGCCGTGGAGGACCTGAGGCGGCTGAGGCATGGTTTGCGGGAGTTGACGAACTCCTTGGGAGACTACATCTCCCATCTGAGGTTAGAGTTTCATTGGCCACGTTCAATCTGCAGGACAGTGCAGATCATTGGTGGAGGAGCCTCCAGGGCCGTCTGAGAGCTGAGGCAGTACGTGACGGGAGGCAGGATTCGGACTTGACCTGGGAGCAGTTTGCCTACTACTTCCATCAGCAGTAGGGGACTCGGACTGTAGCAGAGTACGAGCGGGAGTTCGACCGGTTGGTCCGCTATGTGCCACAGTATTATGGCATGGAGCAGGAGAAGGCCAAGCGGTTCATTCGCCGCTTGCGTCCTGAGTATCGGTGGGCTTTGAGACCTCTGGACATCACTTCGTACCATGAGGCTGTGCAGAAGGCCCAACTCCTCGAGCAGGAGGAGGTCGAGAGTCGGTACCTACCGCACCGACCCAGTGATAGAGGATGGCTTACGCACGCAGAGTTCAGCGAGGTCTTCAGGGAGGTCAGGCAGGTCTGGGCAGAGCAGCAGGGGCAGCAGAACTACGCCAGTATCCCCGACTTGTGCGAGTTGTCTTGGGCAGCACCCCGGCCGGCCATGTTACAGGCAGTCGGGGCAGTGTTTGCGATGCGGGTCTAGCGATCATTGGATTCGTGATTGTCCTCTGACCCTGGGACAGGGGTCCAGCAGTGCTACACGTCCGCAGCCTCGGTTTCAGCCTAACGCACCCCGAGGGCGCGGTTCACAGCGGGGCGGACCGAGGCCACCACAGCAGCCGAGACGACCGTTTCAGCCACCCCCTCCACCACAGCAGCCTGGAGTAGGACGTGTATTCCAGGTGGAGCGGGGTGAGACATCACAGCGTGAGCCTCCACCACAGCAGCCCACAGCAGGACGGGTGTTCTAGATCGAGCGTGGAGAGACTTTGCAGCGTGGGGCGCTCCAAGGTACCTTACTTCTGAACGATACTCCTGTTCGTGCATTGTTTGATACTGGGGCATCTGTTTCGATTGTGGCACAGAAGTGTGTCGAGTCACTCCACCTGGCTACCAGTGGGCTTCAGAGCGTCTTCATGGTGAAGACGGCTGGGAGTCAGTTTCTGCTCTCCAATGAGATGGTACGGGACTGCGTGCTATCCATTGGCAGTCACCGGATTATGTCAGACCTGCTGGTGTTGAATACACCGAAGTACGATGTGATTCTTGGGATGGATTGGCTATCCAAGAATGCTGTGCACATCGACTGTGCTAACCGTAGTGTTACGGTTTCTGGAGAGGTGTTACCCCTCTCAGCTTCTGATGGGTTGGAGGCAGTTAGTAGCAGCATGGAGCTGCAAGTTCTGGATCAGGTTCCGATAGTGGACTCGGAGGAGTGCTATGACCTGAATCCAGCAGATACTCGGCAGGAGTTGGATAGGATCCCTGTTGTTCAGGATTTTCCGCAGGTATTTCCGGAGGATTTGCCCGGGATGCCACCAGAGCGGGAAATCGTGTTTGAGATCCATTTGCAGCCGGGTTCTACTCCCATTTCCATTCCACCTTATCGGATGCCGATAGTGGAGATGGTGGAGCTGAAGAAGCAGTTAGAGGAACTGCAGGAGAAGGGCTTCATCCGTCCGAGCACTTCACCATGGGGTGCTCCAGTTCTGTTTGTTAGGAAGAAGGATGGGTCACTCCGATTGTGTATTGATTACAGGCGGCTGAACGCCATCACTATCAAGAACAAGTACCCATTGCCGAGGATCGATGATCTCTTTGATCAGCTGAGAGGTGCGAAGATCTTTTCGAAGATCGATCTGCGATCGGGGTACTTTCAGTTGCGAGTGAAGGAGGAGGACATCCCGAAGACAGCTTTCCGTACGCGGTATGGGCACTATGAGTATACGGTGATGCCGTTTGGTTTGACTAATGCACCGGCTGCGTTTATGGATATGATGAACAGAGTGTTCCGGCCGTATCTGGACTCATTTGTGGTAGTGTTCATCGATGACATTCTGATTTACTCTCGGGATGAGGATTTACACCGGGAGCATCTGAGGATTGTTCTGCAGACACTTTGGGAACACCAGCTTTACGCTAAGTTCTCAAAGTGTGACTTCTGGATCCGAGAGGTGTCTTTTCTGGGGCATATCATCGATGAGCACGGTTTGTCAGTGGATCCTGAGAAAGTTAAGGCGGTGCAGGAGTGGAAGCAGCCAACCTCGGTACGGGAGATCGGGGAGTTTTACGGGGTTAGCAGGCTACTACCGCGGTTTGTGCCGGGATTTTCCGTTTTGGCTTCCCCACTTACGCAGTTGACTAAGAAGGGACGGCCATTTGTGTGGTCAGAGAAGTGTGAGGAGAACTTTCAGGAGTTGAAGCGACAGCTGACCAACGCACCGATCTTGATTCTACCCTGTCACAGCCACCCCGCCCGGTTGCGGAGGCGGAGCCGGCCGCGACGTCGGAAACAGGAATTACGACGGAAAATGCGGCAGCGGAGCATCGAGCTCAAATGCAGAGTAATCAAGTGGTAACTAGCAACCTAGATATTCGTACAAGGCAAGCATGCATAACATATCAATCTTTACCAAATATGCAGTTCATGGTAAATCAACCAACATTCATCACTACCAACACTGAAACACCAAGTCTGAATTATACCAATTCCACTATAGGCAAGTCGGGGCTCCGCCCACGACTCAGAAGACAGACAGAACATAATATACCTCAATATATATATATACGACATATACAAAACCATGATCTGATCTATATGCATGCAGTTACAGCTACAGAGCCAGTAATCAAAATCCTATAAATACCTAGCGCGGAATCGGCGACCTCCGCACGTGGTGCTGCTGCTGCAACCCAACCTCAAAATGAAGGAAGCACCGCGGAATCTCTACTCCGCCGGTTGCTTGTCGAGACGGCCTGAAAGTGGTAAACAGATAAAATGGGTGAGTCCTCGAAAGGACCCAGTAAGGGCTAATATTACAAATGTAGTTTGCCCATAGGTCGACAATCTGAACCTGCAAAACAGATTACCACACAATATACATATACATACGAACATAAAACTTAAAGCAAATCAGAATCCATCATATGCGGTCCAACCGCCAGAACGACCCATAACGACAGCCCTCAACAGAGGTCAGAATATACAGATCAGAACAGAACAGATAGCACGGTACCGGCTGGGGTCGCGAGCCCCAAACTGTCGTAGGGTCACAGAACAGAAGTATCGGCACTCCCGGTGCGGATACACAGAACAGAACCAAGGAGCACCCGTGGTCTCTCCAACCATACGGGTCTCGTCACAGAATCAGAACCAATAATAATAAAATATACAAATACAACAGAAGTATCATACCTGATAACATTTACGAAGCAGAACAAACGTACATTTTACCAAATTAAGCCCTTACCTCAGAAACGCTGCCCCGCAGCCCAAAACTCGTGAAACCCCAACTCCCGACCCGAAACGCCAAACTTGGCTCCTATGGTCCCACGCTACTCCACTACCGTAGAATCAAGCTGAATAATCATTGTTGAGTCAGAACACATCCAAATAACTCCAGAAAGAAATTTCTACACAAACCCGCACTTTCCTGCGGAATCCCACAGAAAGCTCGGTTTTACAAACCGAGCCTGAACATTGTTATTCCAACACCCACAAACATATTCCAACCCTTAAACCCGCGTTCGGACACTTTTCCCGGTAAACCCGCATAAAACTAACTTTCTCATTTCTAATCCGAAAATGGTATTTCAAACGTCATATCGCACCTACTTCCACCCACATTACCAATTTAGCATCCAATTCAATCAAAATACAACATTCACATGGAAAAAGAATCATTTCAACAATTTGACCCTTAACCAATTTTTCACCACACTTCCAATTCAAACCATTCAAGCTTCCAATTAATCCCACTAATCACCAATTTCACTTCCTAATCAAACTTACTAACCAATTGCATCAAAATCAACAACCTCCTTTCATAAACAATTCGGCCTTAAAGGGGATTTCTCACCCATCTTCCATTTCAATCCAAACAAAGTTCCATTAGCTCTCTTTAATCACCAATTGCAATTATTAAGCAAGATTACTAACCAATTTCACCTAAACAACCAAAACATCTTCACTAACAATTCGGCCAAAGAGGGCTTTTTCCCTCAACTTGTTTTCCATCAAATTGAAACCATAGATAGTCTTAGAATCATGCTAGGAACAACATACTTGAAGCATGATTCAAGAACACAAACACACACAATTTTGGAAAATTCAACAATAATTCGGCACCCCTAGGGTTCTTCCATTTCTTGGAGTTTTCCAACAACCAACCATAGATTCCTACTCTCCTCAAGCCCAAGAACAACATACTAAAAGATGGGAGGAAGAAGATTACTCTAGCATGTAGACAAGAGTAAGTTCATAGCTTGAAAACCATCTCTTTTCTCACTCAAACTAAGCTTCCAACATGGAGAGAAGATGGAAAGGAGAAACTTACCAATTTTGGAACTTAGAACCTTGAAGTTTCAGCAAGAAATGATGAAGGCTATGGAGCTTGAAGAGGAAGAGGAGTGGCGGCAGAAGAAGAATAAGGAAGAAGAAGAAGAAAATGAAATGGAATAGAAATGATTTATGAAATAAAATACCTTATATACTTATCTTCCTTTACCAACTTAAATACCAATTGGACAAGTGTCCAGCCCACTTATTGCAGCCGACTTAGCCCAAAGTCTGACCCAGAATTATTATTTTCTTTTGGGTTAATTACCATTTAACCTCCCGATTCTCCAAATCTTTGCAATTAAACCCCAATTATAGGTAACGAACTCCAAATGAACCCAAAATTGACCAGAATCCTCAGAATATCATAACATTAATAAAATATTTTTCAAATATTTATTTACCATTCCGTAGCGTCCTACCGAGCTCGCTGATCCTGAACAAATCCCGGCGTTGCCGCATAAAAACCTGAACCTCAACCCGTCACCACAAAATTCCACAAAAATATCCATAAAATCCACTTTAAACCATAACATGACTTACCCCAGAGCCGTCGGAGAAATTCCATCCCGAGCCCCGGGATTCCGCCCAGAGCCCCGGGAGTCGCCTGGGACCGCACGTCACACCCCGAAAAATATGCTCCGTAGAAATCTCCGGGACGCTCCCACGATTCCAAATCCTCAAACGGTTCCTCAATCCGAGGTCCTGGGAGAGCTACCGAGCCCGCTGTACGTCCCGAGCCAACCCCGACAACCCCCCGGCGCCGGAAAAATATTTTCGGCGGAAACGTCCGGGGGACCCACACGACCTCAAATATGAAAGGGTTCGCCAAATAATGCTCGAATAAGACTCGGGAGCCGTCTGATCGCCCACAAACGCGACCCGCAGGCCAAAATCGGAGCCCCGGGTCACCCGGTCGCAACCCGCTCAGGGTGACCGTAACATCCTCCCCCTTAGGACTCTTGGTCCTCCAAGAGGGGCATCAAACGCTGATCTTGCTCGGGGTATCGCTCTCGATGTCTGCTCGGTTTCCCAAGTCGCTTCGGTCCGTATGATGTGACCACCGAACCTTGATCATGGGAATCAACTTGCTTCGGAGTTTCCGAGTATCGCGTCCCGAAAGGCAATCGGTACCTCGATACGACAAATCAGGCTCGGTGAACCTCCTCCACGGTATAAATGCGCACGGGATCCAAGATGCACTTCTTGACATGCGACATGAAAGGCGTTGTGCACCGCAGAACATACTCGGAGGTAACGCCAACTGTAGGCCAACTGCCTATCCGCTCCGAGAATCTCGTGCGGTCCGATATACCTTGGGGCTAACTTACCCCGTCTGCCGAATCTGTTGTCCCCGAATCGGCGCCACCTTCAGCCAAACCACATCGCCCACCTCAAACTCCAAGTCTCTGCGTCGCCTATTCGCATATGAGGTGGTGCGGTCGTCATGATCTTCAACCGCGCTGAATCAACTTGATCTTTGCGGTGGTCTCCTCGGTAGGCTCGGGACCCGGCTCAATCACTGTCGACGCCTCGGTCAGCAGTGCGGTGTCATGCACCGTCGTCCATCTGACGCCTCAAGCGGTGCCATGCCGATGGTACTCGATAAGCTGTTATTATATGAAAATTCTACCAACAGTAGCTGTTTGTCCCAATCCCCTCGAAATCCAAGGTACAGCTCCGCAAAGCATATCCTCCAGAATCTGTATCACCCGCTCCGGTGACCGTCGGTTTGGGGATGGTAAGCTGTACTCAGATGGAGTCGCGTGCCCGATGCCTTATGAAAGGCGCCCCGAAATGTGCGGTAAAACGCGGATCCCGATCGACACAATAGAGTCAGTACTCCATGTAACCGCACAATCTCTCTGATATACAGATGGGCAAGCTTCTCCAGAGAGTCTGTCATCCGGACTGGCAGAAAGTGAGCACACTTCGTCAAGCGGTCCACGATAACCCAGATGGCATCGTGGTGAGACCGGGTCAGGGGTAGCGCAGTCAGAAAATCCATCGTGATGTTACCCCACTTCCTGACTGGGATGGGCAAAGTCTGTAACGTCCCTGCCGGTTTCTGATGCTCCACCTTCACCCGCTGACAAGTGGCACACTTAGACACATGTGTGGCAATGTGTCTCCGCATACCCGGCCACCAGAAATGGGTACGCAAGTCCTGATACATCTTCTCACTACCGGGGTGGATGCTCAATCGGCTCGAGTGCGCCTCTGTCAAAATCTCATCCCGCATGATCGATCCCCAGCACATACAACCGATCCCAAAGTATAGCAAACCCCTGCTGTCTTGAAACCTCGGTAGTAGTGCCCCTTTGTCCTCCCGGACAATTTCTTCAACTCTGGATCCCTCTCTGTGCCTCTCGCACTTTCTGTCCAACCACTCCGAATGAATGGTCAAAGTATATACCAGGCTGCTCCCGGCGCTCCCACTGCGCCAAAGGCACGTCAAATCATTCTCCTCGGTCCGATCCTCGGTACTACCCCCTCGACCACGCCGGTGTACTTCCTACTCGAGCATCGGCCACCTTTGTATTGCCTTTGCCCTCGGTGTACTCGATAGTGCAATCGTAGTCCTTGATGTACTCGAGCCACTGCGCTGCCTCATGTTCAACTCCTTCGAGTGAACAGATACTTGAACTCTTATGATCTGTGAAAATCTGAAATTTGCTGCCGAGTAGGTAGTGCCTCCATTGCTTGACGCATAAATCACTGCAGCCAACTCTAGATCATGCGTAGGATAGTTCGCTCATGCGGTCGAAGGCTGTCGCGACCCATAAGCTATCACGCCCGCCCCTGCATCAAAACACATCCCAACCCCGACCTAGATGCATCCGTGTAGATCACATAAGGTAGACTCGGGTCGGGTAGAACCAAGATCGGTGCGTTGGTCAGCTGTCGCTTCAGCTCCTGAAAGTTCCGCTCACACTTCTCTGACCACACAAATGGCTGCCCCTTCTTGGTTAACTGCGTGAGTGGGAAAGCCAAAACGGAAAACCACGGCACAAACCGTCGGTAGTAGCCTGCTAACCCCGAAAACTCCACGATCTCCCGCACCGAGGTTGGCTGCTTCCACTCCTGTACCGCCTTAACTTTCTCGGGATCCACTGACAAACCGTGCTCACCGATGATATGTCCCAGAAAAGACACCTCTCGGATCCAGAAGTCACACTTTGAGAACTTAGCGTAAAGTGGTGTTCCCAAAGTGTCTGCTAATCCTCGGATGCTCCGGTGTGAATCCTCATCCCGAGAGTAAATCGAATGTCATCGATGAACACTACCACAAATGAGTCCAGATACGGCCGGAACACTCTGTTCATCATATCCATAAACGCAGCCGGTGCATTAGTCAAACCAAACGGCATCACCGTATACTCATAGTGCCCATACCGCGTACGGAAAGCTGTCTTCGGGATGTCCTCCTCCTTCACTCGCAACTGAAAGTACCCCGATCGCAGGTCGATCTTCGAAAAGATCTTCGCACCTCTCAGCTGATCAAAGAGATCGTCGATCCTCGGCAATGGGTACTTGTTCTTGATAGTGATGGCGTTCAACCGCTTTGTAATCAATACGGCTGAGTGATCCGTCCTTCTTCTTAACGAACAATACCGGAGCACCCCATGGTGAAGTACTCGGACGGATAAACCCCTTCTCCTGCAGCTCCTCCAGTGCTTCTTGACTCCACCATTTCCACTATCGGCATCCGATAAGGTGGAATGGAAATGGGAGTAGAACCAGGCTGCAACCTGGATCTCAAGCGTGATCTCCCGCCCTGGTGGCATCCGGGCAAATCCTCCGGAAATACTGCGGAAAATCTCGGACAAGCTGGAATCTTATCCGGCTCCAACCGAGTATCGACGTGTTCAGACCGTAGTACTCCTCCGAATCCACTATCGGGACCTCGATCCGAACACTGCGGCTCCATCTTTGGTCCGACCGCCTTCGTCCCATCCCCGAACTCGAGAGGGTAACACCTCTCCGAGAAACCGTAACACTACGGTTGCTTGATCAATATGCACGGAATTCTTGGACAGCCAATCCATCCCAAGAATAACGTCATACTTGATGTGTTCAACACCAGCAGAATCGACATAATCCGGTGATCGCCAATGGATAGCACGCAGATCCGTACCATCTCATTGAAAGCGGCCCGACTCCCGGCCGTCTTCACCATGAAGGCGCTCGGAAAATCCACCGGTAGTCAGGTGGAGAGACTCGACACACTTTTGTGCCACAATCGAAGCAGACGCCTTGATGTCAAACAATGCACGAGCAGGAGTATCGTTGAAGTAAAGTACCTTGGGCGCCCACGCTGCGAAGTCTCTCACGCTCAATCGAAACACTCGACTGCTCCGGCCTGCTGTGGTGGAGGCTCACGCTGCGATGACTCACCCCGCTCCACGGAATACACGTCTGCTCCCAGGCTGCTTTGTGGCGGAGGGTGGCGGAAGCAGTCGTCTCTGCTGCTGTGATCGCCTCGGTCCGCCCCGTTGTGAACCGCGCCCCCGGGGTGCGTTAGGCTGAAACCGAGGTTGCGGACGTGTAGCTGCTGGACCCTGTCCCGGCGTCGGGGGACAATCACGAATCCAATGATCGCTAGACCCACATCGAGAGAACTTGTCCCATTTGCTGTAACATGGCCGGCACAGGTGCTGCCCGCCACAACTCGCACAAGTCGGGGATCTTGGCGTAGTCCTGCTGCCCCCTGCTGCTGCCCAGACCTACGACCTCCCCGAAGACCTCGCTGAACCTGCCGTGCGAAGCCCTCCCTCTCATCACCGGGTCGGTGCGGTAGGTGCAGGCTCTCAACCTCCTCTGCTCGAGGAGTTGGGCCTTCTGCATGACCTCATGGTAGGAAGTGATGTCCAGAGGTCTCAAAGCCCACCGATAATCAGGACGCAAGCGGCGAATGAACCGCTTGGCCTTCTCCTGCTCCATGCCGTAATACTGTGGCACGTAGCGGACCAATCGGTCAAACTCCCGCTCATACTCTGCTACAGTCCGAGTCCCCTGCTCCAGATCATCGAACTGTGCCTGACGGAGGTCCCTGACGGCATCCCCAATGCTGGCTGATGGAAGTAGTAAGCAAAGCTGCTCCCAGTCGAGTCCGAATCATGCCCCCATCACGTCTTTGCCTCGGCCCTCGAGGCGGCCACAGAGACTCCTCCACCAATGATACTGCTTTGTCCTGCCCAGTTGAATGTAGCCAACGAGACTCTCACCTCGGACGGAAGGTGTAGCCTCCCAAGGAGCTTGTCAACTCCCGCAAACCATGCCTCGGCCGCCTCGGGTCCTCCACGGCCGTTGAACCTCGGGGTTCAAACGCTGAAACCGCTCAGTCAGATCTCATCAGGATCGGCGTCTCGGCTCTTCCGTCGGTGGTGGGACCGGCGAGAACTCTCGGCCTGCGTAGATCTCCCTCCTCGGAATCACTATCCTGCTGATCCTGCGCCTTTGAGGTGGCTGCTGCCCACCTCCTGAACCGGCTGTCTCCGCTGTGGCCTGGCCGGACCTCCCGGTGCCTGCTGCTGCCCCTGAATCCGCTGAGCTGGCACTAGAGTACTCAATATCTGCTGAACCTGACCCAGCACCTGTAGTATATCAGGAGCGGGTCCCTCTGCCTGCTGATCACTCGGGGGGGGTGAATGAGGCTGCTCAGATCCCGAGTTCCTCTGAACCCGCCTTCTAACCCTTGGGGGTGAGGGATCCCGGTCCTGACCCTCCGGTTCCTGCTCACGCTGACGGCGTGTTCTAGCCATACCTGAAATAGATCAACCCAAAACCATATAACCACTCAAATAACTTTCTCTTCCTAAGCTAGCAGCAGCATTCTATGGCTCTGTAGTGTAATGCAATGCATGATGCAAGGATTCTTTTCAGAATCCCGAAACTACATACTAAACCTTAAACATAAAGTCAGATCATGCTTATAATCACGGAATCACTTCATATAACACCCACACCTTCCATAATGCTCCAAAGAACCGCCGCTGCTCCACACACATTCCGAAATGGTTCAAATAAGGAGTTGATCAGGCTCCGTACCGAACCACCCCAGAATGAAGTGTAAATCAGTAGCTCGCCCTTCGAAGGCATTACTTATAGAACTTGCTCATGAACTAGCATAACTTGCACCAAAGTCCGCCATTGGACTTGTACGCTTGCCTTCCACAACCCATACCAAGCTAACCATACTTTACCTCTTGGGTCACTCCGACCCGACCTGCTCTGATACCAACTTGTCACAGCCACCCCGCCCGATTGCGGAGGCGGAGCCGACGCGACGTCGGAAACAGGAATTACGACGGAAAATGCGGCAGCGGAGCATCGAGCTCAAATGCAGAGTAATCAAGTGGTAACTAGCAACCTAGATATTCGTACAAGGCAAGCATGCATAACATATCAATCTTTACCAAATATGCAGTTCATGGTAAATCAACCAACATTCATCACTACCAACACTGAAACACCAAGTCTGAATTATACCAATTCCACTATAGGCAAGTCGGGGCTCCGCCCACGACTCAGAAGACAGACAGAACATAATATACCTCAATATATATATATACGACATATACAAAACCATGATCTGATCTATATGCATGCAGTTACAGCTACAGAGCCAGTAATCAAAATCCTATAAATACCTAGCGCGGAATGCAGGCGACCTCGCACGTGTGCTGCTGCTGCAACCCAACCTCAAAAATGAAGGAAGCACCGCGGAATCTCTACTCCGCCGGTTGCTTGTCGGGGCGGCTTTGAAAGTGGTAAAGCAGATAAAAGGGTGAGTCCTCGAAAGGACCCGATGAGGGCTAATAGTAAAAATGTAGTTTGCCCGTAGGGCGACAATCTGAACACAAGCAGTTACCACACAATATACATATACATACGAACATAAAACTTAAAGCAAATCAGAATCCATCATATGCGGTCCAACCGCGAGCGACCCATAACGTGACCCTCAGCGGAGGTCAGAATATCTGGTCGAGCAGAGCAGATAGCACGGTACCGGATGGGGTCGCGAGCCCCAAACTGTCGTAGGGTCACAGAACAGAAGTATCGGCACTCCCGGTGCGGATACACAGAACAGAACCAAGGAGCACCCGTGGTCTCTCCAACCATACGGGTCTCGTCACAGAATCAGAACCAATAATAATAAAATATACAAATACAACAGAAGTATCATACCTGATAACATTTACGAAGCAGAACAAACGTACATTTTACCAAATTAAGCCCTTACCTCGAAGCGGCGCCCGCAGCCCAAAACTCGTGAAACCCCGACTCCCAGGCCGAAACGCCAAACTTGGCTCCTATGGTCCCACGCTACTCCACTACCGTAGAATCAAGCTGAATAATCATTGTTGAGTCAGAACACATCCAAATAACTCCAGAAAGAAATTTCTACACAAACCCGCACTTTCCTGCGGAATCCCACTGGCTTCGGTTTTACAAACCGAGCACGAACATTGTTATTCCAACACCCACAAACATATTCCAACCCTTAAACCCGCGTTCGGACACTTTTCCCGGTAAACCCGCATAAAACTAACTTTCTCATTTCTAATCCGAAAATGGTATTTCAATCGTCATATCGCACCTACTTCCACCCACATTACCAATTTAGCATCCAATTCAATCAAAATACAACATTCACATGGAAAAAGAATCATTTCAACAATTTGACCCTTAACCAATTTTTCACCACACTTCCAATTCAAACCATTCAAGCTTCCAATTAATCCCACTAATCACCAATTTCACTTCCTAATCAAACTTACTAACCAATTGCATCAAAATCAACAACCTCCTTTCATAAACAATTCGGCCTTAAAGGGGATTTCTCACCCATCTTCCATTTCAATCCAAACAAAGTTCCATTAGCTCTCTTTAATCACCAATTGCAATTATTAAGCAAGATTACTAACCAATTTCACCTAAACAACCAAAACATCTTCACTAACAATTCGGCCAAAGAGGGCTTTTTCCCTCAACTTGTTTTCCATCAAATTGAAACCATAGATAGTCTTAGAATCATGCTAGGAACAACATACTTGAAGCATGATTCAAGAACACAAACACACACAATTTTGGAAAATTCAACAATAATTCGGCACCCCTAGGGTTCTTCCATTTCTTGGAGTTTTCCAACAACCAACCATAGATTCCTACTCTCCTCAAGCCCAAGAACAACATACTAAAAGATGGGAGGAAGAAGATTACTCTAGCATGTAGACAAGAGTAAGTTCATAGCTTGAAAACCATCTCTTTTCTCACTCAAACTAAGCTTCCAACATGGAGAGAAGATGGAAAGGAGAAACTTACCAATTTTGGAACTTAGAACCTTGAAGTTTCAGCAAGAAATGATGAAGGCTATGGAGCTTGAAGAGGAAGAGGAGTGGCGGCAGAAGAAGAATAAGGAAGAAGAAGAAGAAGAAAATGAAATGGAATAGAAATGATTTATGAAATAAAATACCTTATATACTTATCTTCCTTTACCAACTTAAATACCAATTGGACAAGTGTCCAGCCCACTTATTGCAGCCGACTTAGCCCAAAGTCTGACCCAGAATTATTATTTTCTTTTGGGTTAATTACCATTTAACCTCCCGATTCTCCAAATCTTTGCAATTAAACCCCAATTATAGGTAACGAACTCCAAATGAACCCAAAATTGACCAGAATCCTCAGAATATCATAACATTAATAAAATATTTTTCAAATATTTATTTACCATTCCGTAGCGTCCTACCGAGCTCGCTGATCTGAACAAATCCGTGCGTTGCCGCATAAAAACCTGAACCTCAACCCGTCACCACAAAATTCCACAAAAATATCCATAAAATCCACTTTAAACCATAACATGACTTACCCCAGAGCCGTCGGAGAAATTCCATCCCGAGCCCCGGGATTCCGCCCAGAGCCCCGGGAGTCGCCCGGGACCGCACGTCACACCCCGAAAAATATGCTCCGTAGAAATCTCCGGGACGCTCCCACGATTCCAAATCCTCAAACGGTTCCTCAATCCGAGGTCTGGGAGAGCTACCGAGCCCGCTGTGCGTCCCGAGCCAACCCCGACAACCCCCCGGCGCCGGAAAAATATTTTCGGCGGAAACGTCCGGGGGACCCACACGACCTCAAATATGAAAGGGTTCGCCAGAATGATGCTCGAATAAGACTCGGGAGCCGTCTGATCGCCCAAAAACGTGACCCGCAGGCCAAAAATCGGAGCCCCGGGTCACCCGGTCGCAACCCGCTCAGGGTGACCGTAACATACCCGACCCGAGCCTACCTTATGTGATCTACACAGATGCATCTAGGTCCGGGTTGGGATGTGTTTTGATGCAGGGGCGGAACGTGATAGCCTATGGGTCGCGACAGCTTCGACCGCATGAGTAGAACTATCCTACGCATGACCTAGAGTTGGCTGCAGTGATTTATGCGCTGAAGCAATGGAGGCACTACCTACTCGGCAGCAAATTTCAGATTTTCACAGATCATAAGAGTCTGAAGTACCTGTTCACTCAGAAGGAGTTGAACATGAGGCAGCGCAGGTGGCTCGAGTACATCAAGGACTACGATTGCACTATCGAGTACACCGAGGGCAAAGGCAATACAGTGGCCGATGCTCTGAGTAGGAAGTACACTGGCGTGGTCAGAGGAGGTAGTACTGAGGGTCGGACTGAGGAGAATGATTTGACTGGTCTTTGGCACAAGTGGGAGCGCTGGGAGCAGGCTCAGGTGTATACTTTGACCATTCAATCGGAGTGGCTGGGCCAGTGCGAGAGGCTCGGGAGAAGGATCCGAGCTGAAGAAGCTGTCCGGAGAGGACAAAGGGGCACTACTACCGGCGTTTCAGTACAGGCAGGGACTACTGTACTTCAGGGATCGGTTGTATGTGCCAGGGGATCAGGCACTACGGGATGAGATTCTGACGGAGGCACATTCGAGCCGATTGAGCATACATCCCGGTAGTGAGAAGATGTATCAGGACTTGCGTACCCATTTCTGGTGGCCGGGTATGCGGAGACACATTGCCACACATGTGTCCAAGTGTGCCACTTGTCAGCGGGTGAAGGTGGAACATCAAAAGCCTGCAGGGAGATTGCAGACTTTGCCCATTCCAGTCAGGAAGTGGGGCAACATCACGATGGACTTTCTGACTGCGTTACCCCTGACCCGGTCTCACCACGATGCCATCTGGGTTATTGTGGACCGCTTGACGAAGTGTGCTCACTTTCTGCCGGTCGGATGAGACTCCACGGAGAAGTTTGCCCGATTGTACATCGGGAGATTGTGCGGTTACATGGAGTGCGGACTCCATTGTGTCGATCGAGATCCGCGTTTCACCGCGCGATTCGGGGTGCCTTTCACAAGGCCACAGGCACGCGACTCCATCGAGTACAGCTTACCATCCCCAAACCGGCGGTCGGTCGGAGCGGGTGATTCAGTCTGGAGGATATGTTGCGGAGTTGTATTTTGGATTTCGGAGGATTGGGATAGACGATTGTCGTTGGTAGAGTTTTCATATAACAACAGCTATCAGTACCATCGGCATGGCGCCGTTTGAGGCATTATATGGACGACGGTGCATGACACCGCACTTCTTTGGGTAGGCGTCGACAGGATAGAGGCCGGGTCCCGAGCTCATTGAGGAGACCACAGCCAAGATCAAGTTGATTCAGCGCGGTTGAAAACCGCGACGACCGCACCACCTCATACGCGAGCAGGCAGCGCGAGAGACTTGGAGTTTGAGGTGGGCGGCAGGTTTGGCTGAAGGTAGCGCCGATTCGGGGACAGTTAGATTCGGCGAGGCAGGGTAAGTTAGCCCCAAGGTATATCGGACCGTATGAGATTACGGAGCGGATAGGCGGGTTGGCTTACGAGTTGGCTTTACCTCCGAGTATGTCTGCGGTGCACAACGTCTTTCATGTCGGTATCTTTGAAGAAGTGCATCTTGGATCCCGTGCGAGACAATTCCGGTGGAGGAGGTTCATTGGGCGACTTGTCGTACCAGGAGGTACCGATTGCCTTTCTGGGGCGCGATACTCGGAAACTCCGGAGCAGGTTGATTCCCATGGTCAAAGTTCAGTGGTCACACCATACTGACCGGGAAGCGACTTGGGAGACCGAGCAGGATATCAGGGAGCGATACCCCGAGCAGTATCAGCGTTTGATGCCCCTCTTGGAGGACCAAGAGTCCTAAGGGGGGGAGGATGTTACGGTCACCCTGAGCGGGTTGCGACCGGGTGACCGGGGCTCCGGTTTTGGCTGCGGAGTCACGATTTTGGGCGTTCAGACGGCTCCCGAGCCTTATCCGAGCCTCATTTTGGCGAACCCTTCCATATTTGAGGTCGTGTGGGTCCCCCGGACGTTTCCGCCGAAAATATTTTTCCGGCGCCGGGGGGTTGTCGGGGTTGGCTCGGAACGTCTGGCGGGCTCGGTAGCGCTCCCGGGACCTCAGATTGAGGAACCGTTTGCGGATTTGGAATCGTGGGAGCGACTCGGAGATCTTTACGGAGCATATTTTTCGGGGCGTGACGTGCGGTCCCGGGCGACTCCCGGGGCTCAGGCGGAATCCGGGGCTCGGGATGGAATTTCTCCGACGGTTCTGGGGTAAGTCATGTTATATTTTAAGGTGGATTTTATGGATATTTTTGTGGAATTTTGTCGTGACGGGTCGTGGTTCGAGTTATTATGCGGCCGCGCCGGGATTTGTTCGGGATCAGCGAGCTCGGTAGGATGCTACGGAAGGGTAAATAAATATTTGAAAAATGTTTCATGTATGTTATAATATTCTGAGGATTCTGGTCGGTTTTGGGTTTGTTTGGAGTTCGTTACCTATAATTGGGATTTTATTGCAAAGATTTGGAGAATTAGGGGTTAAATTGTAATTAACCCAAAAGCATTAATATTTTTGGGCCTGAGATGGGCTTAAGTCGGCAGCAAGGGCTGGGGCTGGACACTTGTCCATTTATCATTTAACTTGGAAAAGAAAGAAGTATAAATAGGCTAAAAATTCATTTTAATTCATTTTAACTCATTTCATTTTCTTCTTCTTCCTTCTCTTCTTCTGCCGCCACACTTCTTCTTCTTCAAGCTCCATGTCTTCCATTTTTTCTTGCTGAAATCTTCAAGGGATTGGGTCCAAAAGATTGGTAAGCTTCCCCTCTTCTTCTCTTTCAAGTTTGGAAACAAAGAAATGTTGGAAAAGAGAGGATTTTCAAGCTATGTGTTTACTCTTGTCTACATGCTAGAGTAATCTTCTCCCTCCCATCTTTTAGTATGTTGTTCTTGGGCTTGAGGGGAGTAAGAATCTATGGTTAAATGTTGGAAGAACTCCATGGAGGATGGAACCCTAGGGATGCCGAAATATTGGTGATTTTTCCAAAATTGTGTGTGTTTGTGTTCTTGAATCATGCTTCAAGTATGTTGTTCCTAGCATGATTCTAAGACTATCCATGGTTTTAGTTTGATGGAATACAAGTTGGGTGAAAAACCCCTTTTTAGCCGAATTGTTAAGTGAAGAGGTTTTGGTTGTTTAGGTGAAATTGGTTAGTAATCTTGCTTAATAATTGTAATTGGTGATTAAAGAGTGCTATTGGAAGCTTGAATGGTTTGATTTGGAGGTGTGGTGGAAAATTGGGTTAGGGCCGAATTGTTGAGGATTCTTTTTCCATGTGGATGTTGTGTTTTGATTAAATTGGATGCTAAATTGGTAATGTGGGTGGTAGTAGGTGCGTTATGGCGTTTGAAATACCATTTTCGGGATAGAAATGAGAAAGTTAGTTTTATACGGGTTTACCGGGAAAAGTGTGCGGAATGCGGGTTTAAGGGTTGGAATATGTTTGTGGGTGTTGGAATAACAAGGTTCTAGCTCGGTTCGTAAACCGAGCTTTACGTGGAATTTTGCGGGAAAGTGCGGGTTTGTGCGGAAATTGCTTTACGGGGTTTGTTTGGATGTGTTACGATCCAATTATGGTTGTCTGACTTGATTCTGCGTTGGTGGAGTAGCGTGGACCCGTAGGAGCCAAGTTGTGCGTTTTGGGTCGGGAGGCTGGGGTTTCACGAGTTTTGGGCTGCGGGCGGCGTTTACGAGTAAGGGCTTAATTTGGTAAAATGTACGTTTGTTACTGCTCCGTGTATGTTATCGGTATGATATTTCGTTGTATTTGTATATTTTATTATATGTTCGATTACGTGACGAGACCCGTATGGTTGGAGAGACCACGGGTACTCTTTGGTTACATTACGTATCCGCACCGGAGTGCCGATACTTACGTTACGTGACCCTACGGCGGTTTGGGGATCGCGACCCCGGCCGGTACCGTGCTATACATTGCATTACGATCTGTATATTCGACCTCTGTTGAGGGCTGTCGTTCTGAGTCGTTACGGCGGTTGGACGGCATATGATGGGTTCCGATTTACTTTATATTTTATGTTCATATGTGTATGTATATGTTGTGGTATTCATTTTGCGAGTTCGGATTGTTGCCACATGGGCAAACCGCACTTTTACCTTAAGCCCTTCTGGGTCCTTTCGAGGACTCACCCTTTTTCTGTTTACCAATTTCAGGCCGTTCTGATAAGCAACCGGCGGAGTAGAGATCCGCGGTGTTTCCTACATTTTGGGGTTGTGGTTGCAGCAGCAATACCACGTGCGGAGGTCGCATCAGATTCCGCGCTAGGTATTTATAGGATTTTGTTTATTGGCTCTGTAGCTATAACTGCATGCATATAGATCAGATCATGTATTTGTGAATGTTGTATAACCTGAGTTATATTCTGCTTTTGTTTGTCTTCTGAGTCGTGGGCGGAGCCCGACTTGCCTATATCGGAATTGCTATATTATGGACTTGGTGCTTTTGTGTTGTGGCGATAATTGAAATGTAATTTGCCATGAACTGCTTGTTGGTGGAAGTTGGTTGCTATATATATATGCTTGCCTTGCTTGAGTATTTAGGTTGCTATTGGTTACTTGCTTATTTTGCATATGAGCTCGATGCTCCGTTGCCGCGCTTCCTGCTATATTACTGTTCCGACGTCGCGGTCGGCTCCGCCTCCGCAACCGGGCGGGGTGGCTGTGACATCTTTTGGGTGATCTTTACGAGTTATGTCTGACTTGTATTCTCCTGTTTGTGGTTTAGCAGCAGCAACAGCAGTACTACGTGCGGGAATCTTCTGCTCTTGAGGTTTTCCTGATTCCGCACCTAGGTATTCTAGGGTTTACTTTGGCGGCTCTGTAGATGTATTTGCATGCATGTTAGATTAGATCATGATGTACTCTGTATATTCTTGAATACTTTCTGATTCTGTATTTCTGTCTGACTGGAGGGCTCGCCCATAAGAGTTGAGGGCGGGACCCGAGATTGTGCATATTGGATATGTATCGGATGGTTTCTGTGTTCTGATTGTTGTGATTAATGAATGATATTTCCATGAACTGCATGTTTGGTGATGGTCGGGTGCTCGCCTATTTCAGTGGGGCGGGGCTCACCATGGATAGTTAAGTTTATTTTGTATACTTGCTGTGTTTGAGTTTTATAGGTTGCGGGTCGTAATACCACCGAGTTGTTAAGTGAGCAAAGTGTTCTCAGGCATCGGGCCTTCGAGAACAAGACTTTGTGGGCCGGGTCATGGGACCACTGCATGCAACGGGTTTCATTAGTACTGTTTCCGCGCTTTCCGTCGTAGCTTTCGCTTCTGACGTCGCGGGCGGCTCCGCCTCCGCAACCGGACGGGGTGGTCGTGACATCAGCCCAGAGGAACAACGCAGTGCTGTCCATGTTATAGAGGCACAACGCAGTGCTGTCCATGCTATAGCTTTCGTTATAGAGGCACAACGCAGTGCTGTCCATGTTCTCTGGCGTCTGCGGAAGCTTCAGCACCTTACAAGGCCCACTCCGCGCCGTGTACACCGCCACTTCCTCGATGGGGAAGAAGGCCTTCACAAGATCCTGGTGAAGCTTGTCAACCTTCACAACAGTCTTGTCCATGGCAGGGACGACTAGGCGAGCAACTCCCTTAGCAGCCATTACTGCGATATAAGAATGAAAAAAGACTGAGAAGACGAATAGTCGATCAGAAATTTAGTCGAACACCTTACATGCAAGGAACGAAGGAACAAACCTTCACCTGAGATCGCGAAGACGAAAGTGAGTCATTGCAGAAGCAACAGAAGTGGTAGAGAAACACGAAGACAACGAGTATCAGATTCAAGCAGGTGAACAAGGGGAGCAACAGAATACGAAGCGACAGACAGGAAATTCGAGCAAAAGAGCGAGAATGCAAAGAGTGGAGAGGCCCGAACGAACCGACTATTTAAAGACCCAACCCTAACGACGTCGAAGCGTCGCCTCAAACGGAGAACCAGTTCCAACGCACCACGTGCCAGAAATCAACAATGGTAGAAAACGTTTGGCCTACCGTCAAAGTGACTGTTGCCCAACGGTCGACTTCGAGCCAAAACGCGGAGTACAAGACCCTGCCCATACTTCGCCTTTAGGAGGAGGCACCTTGGTACACTACCCAAGCAAATGCCCCTCGCGTCTCGCCCCTCGCGTCATCATCAGCAGCAACCAAGGAAACACACCGCGATACCACCGCATCGTGTTGCATCCACCCCGACGTTTTGTAATTTTCTGATGGTTTTCGGCCGGAAGTTTGAATTCTGTAATTATCAGAATATTGTTGGAATATGATTGATTATTGGAATTCAAAGTTCGGGAGTGAATTTGGAGATAATTTTAAGAGTTTTATGTACTGTATGACATTTGTCGACTTCCGGGAAGTTTTGCGGAAAATCAGTTTCTGGGGGCAAAATGGTCACTGACAGGAAAGATTAGGGGATAATCACAAGGGATTATCTCCCTTGTAAAATTCAGCCAAAGGGATAAGATTTTAGCTGATTTTTGGTGCTTGTTCAAGGGTATGGCAACCCATAACCTTACACCAAGTCACCCTCCACCAATCACATTTCACTACCATTTCTTTTCCTCTTTTAATTAAATAAAAATGCCTAAAATATCTCAAAAATTCGGCCCTCTCTCTATAATTCAGACATGTATCTTATCTCATTTTAGATCATTCATCTCATTTCATCTCTTTCACTCAACACTTAGCTTGTTTCAAGAAAACCTCAACCTATCTCCCTCTGCTGCCAAAACTTCTACCCCTCTGTGCCAACGATTTCCGCTCCATTTAGAGGCCGAATCAGCTCTTGTGGTAGTTAGAGAAAATCGTCATCCGAATCCTTGGTGCAACGCGCCTCCACGCGCCACCTCCCTCCAAGCGCGTGTGTGACACGCCCCACCAAGGCCTCCAAATCCTTGGTGCAAGAAAACGGGTCTTGTTGTGTGTTCAACACCAAAAGTTCCATCTTTCAAGATTTTGAGCTGAGATCTTCAACCAACCAAGCTCTGTCACTTCCTACCCTCCCAAGTCTGTA
This sequence comes from Stellera chamaejasme, assembly GCA_024586325.1. Classification (NCBI taxonomy): domain Eukaryota; kingdom Viridiplantae; phylum Streptophyta; class Magnoliopsida; order Malvales; family Thymelaeaceae; genus Stellera; species Stellera chamaejasme. Next base: position 38,666,958 of record CM044981.1, on the reverse strand, counting down.
ATTTCAAGGTGAGATTAAGCTTTGGTTGGGTGATTTCTTGGTTAAATCTTCATACTTTTTTGGAAGAAATTATGAAGAAACTCATCACCCTTTTGTTCTTGTGTGGAGGCCGAATTCTTTAGGGGTTCAAAGAGGCTGTTTTGGTTCAAAAAACACTCACTCAAAGTTTGTGTGGAAGTTCAGCAAGGTGAGGACCTCTCCTTGGTTTAGTTGATGAAATTTTGTTGATGGATGGTTCTGATCTTCAACTATGTTGAAGATTGATGCACAATAAACATGTTTTCTTCTTGGAAAACCGTTTGAAAAATCTGTTCTTGGTGAGTTCATGTTGAGGCCGAATTGTCGGTAAAATTTTGGGTAATTTTTGGAAGATGGCCGAAAATATGAGGGTGTATTTGGTGATGTTTAAGGAATTTCACTAAGAAAAGTGAAAAAGTAAGATTTCATGAATTTTCGGACAATTCTGACACTTTGTGAAATTTTGGAGCTAAGTTGACAGTTCTTAAAAAAGATTAAGGACTAAAGGTGTAATTATGGAAAAGTAAAGGTTAGTTAACCACTTTAAGTTATGGAATAAATTTTGGGACACTTTGAGTATAAGTTGTCAAATTCTGCAACTCTGTGAAGTTTGGGGCTTTTTTGTAAATCTCTGAAAAGTTGAGGGACTTAAGTGGTAATTTTGGATAAATTCCCAACATAAGGAACTTTAGTAAAATAACTAAAGTATTCTGTGTTTCTGATTCTGGCATATTAGATCTGCATTTCTGGGATACTATTGTGGAGCGTTAGGGGACCCCAGTAGAGTATCCGTTTCTGTCGAGGTAAGAGGTTTAACTTTCTTAATGCGCATTTTATGTGTATTAGGTTAGTTAAGGGCTAGTACTCGGGTCAAGGGTGGGGCCCAGTGACTCCCGGGGCTAGTCACAACGTACATATCGGTTTGCAGGGTTTTGATATTTTTTCTAGACTTTATACATATTGGGGGTCGATGTCGGACCCGCTTTCTGCTATGCTTTTTGGACATATTATATCGGACATACTTATCGGGGGTCGACGAAGGACCCATTTTCTGTTCTGTGTCGGCTTTAAGCCGCTTCTGTTCTGACAGTTAGGGGATGTACAACACTCGCTGGTACCATGCTCTCTGATCCCGATAATCGGCGTGAGCCTAAGAAGCCGCCGTAGGGTGTTGTCAGTGGTCCGGGACCACCTGTATGGGTTATGTACCACCTGTTATCGACTGATGGGAATGCCAGTGAGTCTGGTATGCCAACCATGGTCATTAAGTTATATATCGGATCTGCTTACCAGCTGATGGGAACGCCAGTTGGACTGGTATGCCAACCATGGTCGATAACATCACCAGTCCGACGGGACTTTTGAGTATCATGACATTGCATATCATATTCTTGTTTATATGTTTAGGGTTATGTTATATGCTAGATCATTGCACGCTAACCCTTTTTGTGCAGGCAAAAATGTTTTAAATGTTTTCCCGTTATCGTACCTACCCCCTTACCGGGTTCTTTCGAGAACTCTCCCCCATGTATTTAATATTTTCAGGGAATCTGGGCAAACGACCTGCGGGGTAGATCTCAAGCGGTGCTCGTTCTGCATTTCTGTTTTGTCTGAGGTAGTGTTCTGACTGGGGGTATTCTCGTTAGATCCCTTCTGTGATCTGTCAGTATTTATCTATAATAAGTCTGACGTTATTTCTCTGTGTATGTTTAGCAGCAGCAGCTAGTAGCGAGGTATAAATTCCGCACTGTGGCTCGGCTCTGTAGGAGTAGTCTGCATGTAGACACTTTAGCATTTGGGTATTTCTGGTCTGTTTATTATTGTGGGAGTTTCCGACTGTACGCAGAGGGCGGAACTCCTTCTGCCGGTATTATTCACTTTCTGCTTTAATTTCTGCACGCGCGATATCCTGTAAACCACTAACGTGTCTCGGGTGCAGGTTTAGGACTAGTAAGACGTCTTAAAATCTGCAAATACGTATTAAACATATTTTAAGGGACAGGTTTCGGGTCCACACCCTTTAAGAGAAAACTCCGCTTTCACCCGCCGTCGGCACTTCCAGCTTCCGCCAGTTTCCGGTGGCGGTGGGGTGACACATCGCGCGAAGGCGTTATCAGGGGAGCTTCGCGCTTGCTGGCTTCGCCAGGACCTCGCGGGTTCGCATCTCCTGGCTTCGCTAGACAGGGTCTTCGCATCTCCTGATCTTCACCATCCAACACTTAGCAACATCACATACCAAGGAAAGGAAGCTGGGAACGGTCATCCCCACGACCTACCCACGTTCTCCATCACACCTCCAGTCTTCCACTACTTTGAAACGTAGGGGAGCACTCCACAACTCCGGATCATGGAACAACCGCTACCTCAACGCCTCCTATAAAAGGATGGCCTGGGAAAGGTACACCCTATCTACACACCCCCACTCCTATTTCTGCTCCTGAGTATTCCGTTTTACATCTTGTAGATCACTTCGGAGCTTCACATGGTCATTCTCACCATTTCTTCACCGTTCAAGTATCTGGAAGCCCAGTCCTGTCAAGGAACCAGGCAATCATCCATCCTAAAAGGTTCATCAAGACATTTCAAGAGGCAAGATTCGTCTCTAATAGGAAACAAGCTTATTCCATCAACGAATGTACAAAACACTTATCATTTTCTATTTACACTTGCATATTTTTTTTTAGTTTTCTAATTTCTTTGCAGTTCTGTGAAAATTTTCAAATTTTCACGGGTTTTTGAAAAAAAAAAGTTATCTACAGCCCTGAAAAAGATAAACTAGATGCTTTCATGGTGTAATAGACCACCATCTAAGGGCATACCAACTGACTTCCACATGATTTAGGAGCAAATCCACCCCAAACCCAAATCAAAGCATGTCCTTATGCACATGGAAGGGGAACACAAAAGAGGGAAACTCAGATGGTCATACCTAGTGATGAGGACATCCCTGCAAGAACGTCGCTGACTCAAAGTGGAGCTCAACCCCAAGCGTGCGAGGACCCAAATCCTCTCCAAAATATAGGAAGGCCAATGACAAGGTCTCGTCTCAAACAAGTCCGAGCCAGCCTTAATGCCTACATGAAACTTATGGCGGAAGCATAAGAACAAGCGGAAGTACAAGGAAGGACCCTGCAGCTTCGCCGTCTCGGCATCCCCTGGAAGGAGAGTACGCGAAGTTGTTACGGTCACCCCGAGCGGGTTGTGACCCGGGTGACCCGGGGCTCCGGTTTTGGCCTGCGGATCACGGTTTTGGGCAGTCAGACAGCTCCCGGGACTTATCTGAGCATTATTTTTGGAAATTCTTCTTGTTTGGAGGTCGTGTGGGTCCCCCGGACATTTTCGCCGAAAATATTTTCCGGGGCTGGGGGGTTGTCTCGGGACGTACAACGGGCTCGGTAGCGCTCTCGGGACCTCAGAATGAGAAACCGTTTACATATTTGGAATCGTGGGAACGTCCTGCATCTGTTTACGGAGTATAGTTTCTGGGGCGGGACGTTCGGTTCTGGGCGACTCTCGGGGCTCGGGATGGAAGTTTTCCGACGGCATGGGTGTAAAGTATGTTATGTCACGAGACGGATTTTGTAGTAATATTTGAGGTTTTTTGGGCATGGTGTGATTTGTGGTTCGGGGCCGACACACGCGCACGTCGGGATTTGCTCGGGTTCAGCGGGCACGGTAAGACACTCTGGATTTGCAAATGGACTTTGGAAACTGGATTTGGGTGTGTTATGATATTCCGAGGGTTGTGTACAGTTTTCGTTCCAATTGGAGAAGCGGTTTGGAAGTTGCGGTTTGGGCTAAATTGCAAAAGTGGGAAAGTTTGGGGACCAAAGCGTAATTTAGCCAAAAATCAGCAATAATGGGAAGAGACAAGGGAGTGAGGCGGCTGAAATGGGGAAAGGATAGGGACACTTGTCCTAATATGTTTTAAGATGGAAAAAGAAAGGAAAAGAAAAGAAATTAAAGGAAGAAAAATATATAAAGGGAAGAAATGTAATTTTCTTCATTTTTCTTTCTTCTTCTTCCTCTCTTCTTAACGCCTTGGACACTATTCACCCAAGCTTCTTGTTCTTCATTTCTTGGTTGGAAACATCAAGGATTTGGGCTCCATAAATTGGTAAGTTCCTCCTCTCTATGGATTTGCAAGTAGAAAGCTTGATTGTGATGGAAAAAGAGAGATAAAACCAAATTAGGGTTTACTCTTACCTGCTAGTTGTGATGATTTTCTTGCTTCCAAATTTAAGTATGTTGTTCTTGGGATGGAGAGGAGTAAGAATCTAGGTTTAGATTTTGGAAAAACATCATTGATGGTAGAAACATATTTTGGCGAAAATTTGATGATTTTCTAAACTTGATGTTTAGTGAGATTCTTGAATCATGCTTTGGATATGTTGTTCCTAGCATGATTCTAAAGCTTTCTATGGTTTCAATTTGATGGAAAAGATGTTGAGTAGAAAAGCCTCAATTTGGGTGAATAGTGTAATTAGGGTTCATGTATGATTTGTGGTATTTAAGGAGGAATTGGTTTGTAATCAAGCTTAAATTGTGTAATTGGTGGTTAAGGGATGCAATTGGAACCTTAATCGGATTGAATTGGAAGTTTGGTGGAATTTTGGAAAATGGCTGAATTTAAGAATGAAACTTTAGTTAAGTTGGTGTTGTGTTTTGGTTGATTTGGATGGTAAATTGGTATCGGGGTTGGATTTAGGTGCGTTATGGTGTTTGAAACGTCGTTTTCGGGCAATGTATGGAAAAGTTACCTTTATGCGGGTTTATGGGAAAAGTGTATGGGAAGTGGGGTTTAATGGTTGGAAAACGTTTGTGGGTGTATGAATAAGGATGTTCTAGCTCGGTTCGTAAAACCGAGCTTTCTGTGGATTTTTGCGGGAAAGTGCGGGAATGTGCGGGTTTGGTTTCTGGGGGTCTGTTTTGGTGAGTTCTGACTGGTTTGTGGTTGTTCAGTGTGTTTCTGCGTTGGTGGAGTTGTGCGGGACCTTAAAAGGCGAGTTGTCACATTTCGGGCCGGGAGCCGGGATTTCCCAGGGTTTGTGCTGCGGAGTGGTATTTCTGAGGTAAGGGCTCAACTTCTCTCGTTATGCATTCTGGAATGGGACATTATGTATACCGGGTTTAGTTGAGGCGGGTTCTGGGTTGAGGACGGTGGTCCGGTGATCCCGGGATCAGTCATATGGTAGGGTACATGTTTGCATTTGTTCTTCTTCAAGGCCCGGATGGTCTTGGAGGCCACGGGTTTATATTCTGTTCTACGTATCCGCACTAGGTGCCGATATTCCTGCTTATACGTTTTAAATATATTCTGTTCTGTTTTGCATATGCATTATTATATGCTCTGTTCTGTGATGAGACCCGGATGGTCTTGGAGGCCACGGGTGCTCCTGGGGTGCCGATACTTCTGTTCTGTTGTGTCCGCACTGAGGGTGCCGACATTTTGTTTGTATCCGCACCGGGAGTGTTGATATTCTATTCTGTGTGTCCGCACTGGAGGGTGCCGACACTTTACGTATACACGCACCGGGAGTGCAGGTATACTTCTGTGACCCTACGACAGTTTGGGGATCGCGACCCCAGCCGGTACCGTGCTTCTGTTCTGTTCTGTATATTCTGACCTCTTAGAGAGGGCTGTCGTATTGGGTCGTTCTGGCGGTTGGACTGCGTACGATGGGTTTCGGCTCACCTCTGACTCTACATACATTCATGTATATATATATATATATATATATATATTTGTGTTTCTGCTCGTTCTGTTTTGCAGGTTCGGTTCAGCAGCACTTGTACAAACTGTATCTTACCTCGGCCCTTACTGGGTCCTCCCGAGGACTCACCCCTTTCTGTTTACCACCTTTCAGGTCGGTCTGACAAGCAGCCGGCGGAGTAGAGGTCCGCAGTGCTTTCTTTTTTTAGATTTCAGGTATTGATGGTTCCATTGTGGAACCTCTGTTCTGTTCTGTTCTGTTTGGGTTAAGGAGTGGTCCCGGTAGAGGTTTCAGATTGGTGTATCGGATTTCAGTTCTGTTGGATTTACGGTTATCTAACTCTCCTCTCTTTGGTTGTGCTTTAGCAGCAGCAGCAGTACCTCGTGCGGGAATCTTCTGGGCGAGAGGTTTTCCGGATTCCGCACTTAGGTATTTCTAGGTTTTGTTTGGCGGCTCTGTAGGTGTAGTTGCATGCATGTATAATCAGATCATGATGTTGTATGTGACGTATATTCTGGAATATGTGATGATTCAGTATCTGTCTTCTGAGTCGAGGGCGGAGCCTCGACTTGCTTGTATTGGTCATATGTATGAAATGGCTTTGGTGATTTGGTTATCATGAGTAATGAAAAGTATTCCATGAACTGCATGTTTGTTTGTTAAGTTGTTTTGTATACTTGCCATGTATGATTTCTGTAGGTTGTAGGTCGTAGTACGACCATTCTGTTTTTGCGGGCCGGGTCATGGAGCCACTGCACGTAGGGGTTTCGGTAGTACCGTTACCGCGCGTTCCGCCGTAGCTTCCGCGTTCTGAACGTCGCGGCTGGCCCCGCCTCCGCAACCGGGCGGGTTGGTCGTGACAGAAGTCCTTTTGCATCTTGAATGTAAGTATGGTTGAGAAGGAAGAAGACAAGACCCCCTCGCAAGACTTCCAGTTGCAGGCGAAGCCCCAAGGCGAGGCCATTCGCGCGAGGGCATATGGCGAAGACCCTGCGCCAGATTTCCAGGTAAAGGAAAAGTCCCAAGGCGATGCCTTTCTCGCGAGGCCAAATGGCGAAGGCCCTGCGCCAGATTTCCAGATAAAGGCGAAGCCCCAAGGCGATGCCTTTCGCGCGAGGACATACGGCGAGGACCCTGCGCCAAACTTCCAGTTGCGGGCGAAGCCCCAAGGCGAGGCCATTCGCGCGAGGGCATATGGCGAAGCCCCTACGCAAGGCCTTCAGACAAGCGAAGCCTCAGGTGTTCGCCAACCTGAAGAAGCCTCCTTACGCAACAGTCAGGCGAACCGTTCGAATTATGAAGAGGCCTTCCCTCCCATCTCCCGCCAACTATAATTTCTGGGAAAATGGAAGCGACAGGAGCAGGTAGCCTACAATGTCATCCATCATCTGCCTCCTCTCACTTCGCCCACCATATTTCCAGGAAGGTGGTTCCCTAGTCAAAGTCAAGCTCTTCCCCTTCACCATTTTCATCCTTTATAAGGAAAGCTTGTAACAAATTGAAAGACAGAATATATTTTAAATCAAACTCTTCAAGAAAGAATTGGTTTTTGTGTTCTCATATCTTGCAACTCCATTTTCCTTTGTGATCCATGCAAGAGGATTCAAATATAATATCTAGTATTGCTTGATCTTGTAATCAAGAGGTGCTAGATCCCATCTTCTTCCCCAGGCAATATCAAGTGCATTGCCTCACCTCGTAGTGAGGAGGTTCACTTGGCCGAATTTGTGTTCTCTGTTACAGTACGCCTCCGTCAAGCTAGATCGGCGCCACCGTGATCGCGGTTTCCACAACTGTGATCATATCAATTGGTATCAGAGCCAAAGTGCTTGTTGGAGGTACCGTGTTAGTTGTTAAATTTCTTCAAGTAAAACTCTTTGATATCTTTTCGGAACTTGAAGAAAATATCGGTTAATGATCTCTGCTGAAACCGAATAGTTGTTATTCTTTGTTGATAGTGTTCTTAAAAAGGTTTATGAAACTGTGAGTTGTTTGCGGAAGTAAAGAAGAAAGAGTTCTCCTGTGTGCAAAAGAACCAGTGTTTACAGAAAAAGAAAGTGTTGAACCAGTTCATAAATTCTGGGAAAAGTTCATAAGTGTTCTTGGAGTGTTCATATCAAAACTCAAGTGAACAGTGCTCTCAAATCGAAAAAGTTTCTAAACCTGAACCTAAACGTGTTTGTGTTTGTGAAAAGCCTTTCATAATATTCCAACCTATATCTTTCGACCCCCCCACCTTGAAATTTCAAAAGCTAGTTCAAGTAACTAGTCTCTTTCTTGCTTTACAAGTTTCGGTTTTACTAGAGGTTACTGTTTGAATCTGTTTGTGTGTTCTCCTTTGATCTAAAAGTTGATAGTGGTATCAAGTTAAGAGAACTTGTGAAAACCATCGAGTGGAAAAAGGCAAGAGTGATATTATCCAAAGCCATCTTGAGTGAAACACGAGTGAGAGAGTAAACACTAAGGAAGTGGAGAGGTGTTTCTGTTGCTAACTCCTTATTTTCACTTGCAAAAGAAAGAGATCTTTGCTTGCAGGAATGGCGTCACCCAACACCTCACCATCTCCTCCTCATCCTTCACAACTCGCTCTGTTCAAATCCCTTGCCAAGATCAATCGAAGGTTGGATAACATGGAACAAAGATTTGACCATGTGGACGCACAACAAGCCGCCTTTGGCGCCAAGCTTGGAAAGCTTGAGGTGGCTCAAGGCAAGCAGCCTTCCACTTCTAGACAGCAAGAGGAAGCTGAAGCCTCCAGGGACTTGGGTGGTACCACATACACCACCTTTGATCCTTCTCTCAAACAATCGCAGCAGACTCCCCTCAGCAAGCCTTATCAAGCGAGGAGAGGTCCTATTGTACAGGACATCCCGGATAGCAATGAGGATGAGTATTTCGAGGAACCATCCTTGGCGAACCCCAAGAAGAAAATCTTTCAAGATAGAGCACAAGCAAAGGCCTATCTTGAGAGAGACCTTGAAGAAGCGGAAGAAATGGAAAGAGGGAATGCTCATCGCGAGTTCAACCGACACCTCGGATTAAGGGAGCAAGCGCCAGACCAACAAGTCCTCAATAACTTGAAGCTCCAAATACCCCCATTCAGTGGTTCTAGTGACCCGGAAGAGTACCTCGCCTGGATAGCCAAAACTGAGAGGATTGTTGACATGATGGGATACAGTGACGCCACCGCGTTAAAGCTCATTGTCATTGAGTTTCATGACTTCGCTCTCATTTGGTGGGAGCAAGAGCATTACAAGAGAGCCGTGGAACGAGACCATCCCATCTCCACTTTGGAAGAGCTCAAAAGAGCGATGCGAAAGCAGTTTGTGCCAAGTTACCATGACCGGGACTGTGCTCAGAAGTTACAACACCTTACTCAAGGTAATCGAAGAGTGGAAGATTACCAGAAGGATCTTGAGAAGGCGTTGATGAGGGCTAATGTTCGGGAAAATGATGAGGCCAAATTGGCCCGATTTTTATATGGTCTCAGGGAGGACATCGCCAAAACGGTAGAGCTGTGTGACTATAAAGATTATCAAGATCTGGTGCAGAAGGCGATAAGGGTGGAGAAACAGCTTAAGAAGGGAAGTTCTTATCATTCTTTCACCCCTCAGCGAAGCTCAGGAAGCAGACCTACCCCCTTCGCCAAGGCGATGCCTTCAAAACCCTACCAGCCTGCTGCCGCGATACCCCCTACCGCCAAAACCAACCATTCGCGAAGCCACCATCCCACCAAACAGCCTCACCCCATTCTCAACCGAGAACCAATACCTATCCTAAACCTTCCGACACTTCGCGCCCAACAAGGAGCATTGAGTGTTTTAAGTGTTTGGGAAAAGGACACTATGCTAGAGACTGTCCAAACAAAAGGACCATGATCGTCCGACCAAATGGGGACCTCTCTAGTGAAGATGAAGCGGAGCCTATTCCTGAGGCTCAAAACGATGAGTTGGAAGAAGAAGAAGGAGAGTTGCCTTTTGAAGGCTTAATCTTGGTTACCAAGAGGGTCCTGCAAAGCTCCCCCAGTGTGATCGAATGTACTCAGAGGGAAAACTTGTTCCAATCAAGGGCCATGGTAAATGGGACCCTCTGCAGTCTCATTATCGATAGTGGCAGCTGTGTCAACGCGGCCAGCGAAGATATGGTCACTGAATTGGCCTTCGCACCATCGCGCATCCCAAGCCTTATCAACTCCAATGGGTTGACGACCGAACTTTTGTCAAGGTTGTCAAACAAGTTGAGGTGCCGATAAAGATTGGCAAGTACGAAGACTCAATCACTTGCGATGTGGTGCGGATGCAGGCCACCCACATCCTTTTGGGGAGGTCCTGGCAATACGATAAGGATTCTATGCACCATGGAAAGGTTAATAAGTACTCCATCACTCACCTTGACCGACCATATACTTTGCTACCCCTCACCCCAGCTCAAGCCCTTCAGGACCAAGTTCACTTGGCGAGTAAGGCCGAAAAGAAAAAGAGGGAAGAGGGAAGAGAGAAGAGAGAAAATAGTGAGAAGGTTCAAGGAACCTCGAGTGAAAAGAAAGAGTGCGCATTCATGGGAAACACTATGAGCGAACACGAGAGAAGACAAGAGTGCATCCCTTCGCCGGCCAAAACTAAGCATCTGAAGAAGGCACTCTTTGGGAATAAAACATGCTTCCTCATGGTTCCCACCCATTGCATGCTAACTCTCGAAAATATAGCTTCTCTTCCTTCATATGTGCAGGAAGTGTTGAAGGAATTCAGGAGATATTCGATGAGCCGCGAAGCCTTCCCCTATCGCGGCATAGAGCATCGATAGATCTACTTCCGGTGCGCCTTTACCCAACAAGGCAGCATACCGAACAAACCCCAAGATTCCAAGGAGATCCAAACTCCTCCGAGGGTGGACTTTTGGAGTAAGTTAAGTCTGTTCATGGGTAAGTAATCGTGGAAGTGACTTCGAGGTACAAGCCACCGTTCTACATTTCACTCGGGCGGTTCAGACGGAGACTGGCCACCTCCTTATTTGAACCGCTTTCGGAATGGATGTAGCGGTTCTTTGGAGCACTTTGAAAATTTGAGGTACTGATGAATCTTGGGTGATTTGTGTGGTGTTTCGTGTTATGAGCATGGTTTGGTTTTGTGGTTTAAAGTTGAATATTTGGTTGTGAGATTCTGAAAAGAATCTCGCATCACACTATGAGCGAACACGAGAGAAGACAAGAGTGCATCCCTTCGCCGGCCAAAACTAAGCATCGAAGAAGGCACCCTTTAAGAATAAAACATGCTTCCTCATGGTTCCCACCCATTGCATGCTAACTTTCAAAAATATAGCTTCTCTTCCTTCATATGTGCAGGAAGTGTTGAAGGAATTAAAGGAGATATTCGATGAGCCGCGAAGCCTTCCCCCTATCGCGGCATAGAGCATCAGATAGATCTACTTTCGGGTGCGCCTTTACCCAACAAGGCAGCATACCGAACAAACCCCCAAGATTCCAAGGAGATCCAAACTCAAGTGCAAGAATTACGGGACAAGGGCTTCGTCCGCGAAAGCCTTTCAAAAGCCTTTCACCCTGCGCACGGTGCCAGTCATACTCGTACCCAAGAGCGATGGCACATGGCGCATGTGCATGGACTGCAGACCCATCAACAATATCACTGTAAAGTATCGCCACCCTATACCTAGACTTGATGACATGCTAGATGAATTAAGTGGTGCTTGTGTGTTTTCAAAAATTGATCTTAGAAGTGGCTATCACCAGATTAGAATGAAGAAGGGTGATGAATGGAAGACGACATTCAAAACTAAAATCGGTTTATATGAATGGAATGTCATGCCCTTTGGATTATCTAATGCACCAAGTACTTTCATGCGTCTGATGAATCATGTCTTAAGGGAGTTAATTGGAAAATTCATGGTAGTATACTTTGATGATATACTTGTCTACTCTAAAAATCATGGTGAGCATGTTGAGCATCTGAGGCAAGTCCTTGACACACTTAGGCTAGAAAAATTGTATGCTAAGTATGAAAAGTGTGTCTTCGCATCAAATGAGGTAAACTTCCTTGGATATGTAGTTGGTGCGAAGGGTGTCAGAGTAGATGAAGGAAAGGTCAGCGCCATTCGGGATTGGCCTACCCGTAAGTCCTTAACAGAAGTAAGATCCTTTTTAGGACTTGCTAGTTTTTATAGAAGGTTTGTTAGGGACTTCTCTTCTATCGCCGCCCCTTTGCATGAATTGGCGAAGAAGAACGTAGCATTTGGTAGGGTAGAGCACGGGAAGAATCCTTTAGTGAGTTGAAATCTTGCTTGACCAATGCCCCTTTGCTCACCTTGCCAAATTTTGACAAGGTTTTTGAGGTAGAATGCGATGTTAGTGGGATAGGCATTGGTGCTGTTTTGCACCAAGAAGGCCGCCCCATCGCCTTCTTTAGTGAGAAACTAGGCGGAGCAACCTTGAATTACTCCACATATGACAAAGAGCTATACGCTCTTGTGAGGTCGCTGCAAACATGGAGTCATTATTTGTTGCCTAGAGAGTTTGTCATCCACACAGACCACTTGTCTTTGAAGTACCTTCAAGGGCAAGGGAACCTGAACAAGAGACATGTTAGGTGGGTAGAGTTTATTGAGTCTTTCTCCTACGTGATTAAATACAAGAAAGGTAAAGAGAATGTTGTTGCTGATGCACTTTCTAGGAGATATGCTTTACTCACGTCTCTTGATGCTCGAATCGTTGGCTTTGAATGCTTAAAAGACATGTATGAAAATGATGTGGACTTTGGCAACATTTATGCTGACTGTGCCAAAGAGAGCCAAAATGGCTACTATGTGTTTGACGGCTTTTTGTTTAAGTATAAAAGGTTGTGCATTCCAAGGAGCTCAATAAGAGAGGTCATCATCAAAGAAGCGCACGGCGGGGGCCTGATGGGACATTTTGGTGTCCAATAGAAACTCGAGACCGTGAAGGAGAACTTCTTTTGGCCAGGCATGAAGAAAGACGTCACCAAGGTGTGCGCAAGATGTGTCACATGCCACCGCGCCAAAACCACTCTTCAACCAAAAGGGCAGTACACCCCTCTCCTTACACCTTCGCTTCCTTGGGTAGATATAAGCATGGATTTCATAAGTGGTTTGCCTAAGACATCGCATGGACATGATGCTATATTTGTGGTAGTAGATAGGTTTTAAAAAATGGCACATTTCATTCCATGCCATAAAACTGATGATGCATCGCATGTAGCAGACTTGTTCTTTAAAGGCATTGTGAAATATCATGGTCTTCCACGGTCCATTGTGAGTGACAGTGATAGTCTCGTTCCTGAGGAAGGTCCGGACTTTCAATTGAGTGGTTGATGAAGATGGTGTTCTTGAGACTCCAAGCTTGCTGTTCAGAGTAATCTGCAAAAGATAAGGAGAATACTCAGAAGTAGCAAGAGAGGAGTGGGGGACGTGTAGTAGCTTACCCAGTTTAAGGTGGACATCCCCCTATTTATAGGGAGATGCCAGGAGAAGAGCCTCCCCCAGTTGAAGCCTTGGACAAAGTGTGAGGCAGGCCCGACAAGTCTGCCAGATTTGGAGAGATAAGTCTCGTGTCGGGTGATTGGAGATAAGGCGGCTATGATGATGAAGATCTCAGCAAACCGCCTTAGAAGATTCACCTGTAAGGGAATGTTTGGCGTACAAATCTGGTGAAGATCACTCAGGCTCGTGTTGGCCTCCTTATTGGCTGATTGATGTCAGATGACCAAGTGGTCTATTTCCAGGTGGAACAAGTGGCAGGCGAAGGCCTGCAAGGGGCGAATGCCCAGATAAAATATAGCCAAGTAGGGAGTGAGGGTCGCACGAACCTGAGTATAAGGGCCTTATCTGGGCGAGGCCAGTATAGGCAAGAGAGTCCTTGCGAAGATGAGCTGAGACTGCGGGAGTAAGACCCGCGAAGGCGAGTGAGATCGCAAGGGCGAGACCTGAGACCGCGAGGGTGGCCCGCGAAGGCCCAAGAGACGTAAAGGTGAGTGTGAGACATCGCCCATGTGAGACTTGAGGCCCGCGAGGGCAAGACCCCATGCAGGTGAGACTGGAGACCTTGCGAAGGCGAGACTGGAGACCACAAGGATGAGACCTTGCGATGGCGATACTGGAGACCACAAGGATGAGACCTTGCGAAGGCGATACTGGAGACCACAAGGATGAGACCTCTTCAAAGGCCTTGTATGATTCTGATGCGACGCGAGGCACTTTTGGCGAACCCTTTGGTCACTGTTGGGCACGAACTTGATGTATTCTACATCAAGCCACCCCCAAACCGATGGCCAAACAGAAGTGACCAACAGAACCTTGACCGCTATCTTAAGAACCCTTCTTAGGAAAAATTTAAAGGACTGGGAGAAGTGTTTACCCCATGTTGGGTTTGCCTATAATAGCGCCTATCATTCATCTACATCTCATAGTCCCTTCAAAGTTGTATACGGATTCAATCCTTTAGCTCCTTTGGACTTAATTGCATTGAACCCTGTTGATCAATTAGATGTAGATGGCAACAAGAAGGCTAAAAATATGACAGAATTGCATGCTAAGGTTCACAAACATCTTGAGAAAATCAATGAATCTTATGCAAAAGGGCCAATAAGGGTAGGAAGTTTAGAAGTTTTCAAGTTGGGGATTGGGTATGGCTGCATCTAAGGAAGGAACGATTTCCCCAAGCTACAAAAAATAAACTTGCGCCAAGAGGCGATGGCCCTTTCCAAATCACTAAGAAAATTGGTGATAACGCTTATGTACTGGATTTACCCTGTGATGGATCCTATAACGTACATGCGACATTTAATGTCTGTGATTTGGCCCCTTTTGAAGGTACTAAAGAATATGAGAATCCGTGGACGGATTCTTTTGAAGGAGAGTATGATGAGGACATCCCTGCAAGAACGTCGACGACTCAAAGTGGAGCTCAACCCCAAGCGCGCGAGGACCCAAATCCTCTCCAAAATATAGGAAGGCCAATGATAAGGTCTCGTCTCAAACAAGTCCAAGCCAGCCTTAATGCCTACATGAAACTTATGGTGCAAGCAGAAGAACAAGCGGAAGTACAAGGAAGGACCCTGCAGCTTCGCCGTCTCGGCATCCCCCTGGAAGGAGAGTACGCGAAGTCCTTTTGCGTCTTGAATGTAAGTATGGTTGAGAAGGAAGAAGACAAGACCCCCTCGCAAGACTTCCAGTTGCAGGTGAAGCCCCAAGGCGAGGCCATTCGCGTGAGGGCATATGGCGAAGACCCTTGGCCAGATTTCCAGGTAAAGGCAAAGTCCCAAGGCGATGCCTTTCTCGCGAGGCCAAATGGCGAAGGCCCTGCGCCAGATTTCCAGATAAAGGCGAAGCCCCAAGGCGATACCTTTCGCACGAGGACATACGGCGAGGACCCTGCGCCAAACTTCCAGTTGCGGGCGAAGCCCCAAGGCGAGGCCATTCGCGCGAGGGCATATGGCGAAGCCCCTACGCAAGGCCTTCAGACAAGCGAAGCCTCAAGGTTTCGCCAACCTGAAGAAGCCTCCTTATGCAACAGTCAGGCGAACCGTTCGAATTATGAAGAGGCCTTCCCTCCAATCTCCCGCCAACTATAATTTCTGGGAAAATGGAAGCGACAGGAGCAGGTATCCTACAATGTCATCCATCATCTCCCTCCTCTCACTTCACCCACCATAATTCCAGGAAGGTGGTTCCCTAGTCAAAGTCAAGCTCTTCCCCTTCACCATTTTCATCCTTTATAAGGAAAGCTTGTAACAAATTGAAAGACAAAATATATTTTAAATCAAACTCTTCAAGAAAGAATTGGTTTTTGCGTTCTCATATCTTGCAACTCCATTTTCCTTTGTGATCCATGCAAGAGGATTCAAATATAATATCTAGTATTACTTGATCTAGTAATCAAGAGGTGCTAGATCCCATCTCCTTCACCAGGCAATATCAAGTGCATTGCCTCACCTCGTAGTGAGGAGGTTCACTTGGCCGAATTTGTGTTCTTCGTTACAGTACGCCTCCGTCAAGCTAGATCGGCGCCACCGTGATCGTGGTTTCCACAGCCGTGATCATATCACCTAGGGAGCCAAGTAGGCTCCCTCATTGTTGTGTGTGCAAACATACACGCATTTCCAAGGTGTTTTAACCATATTTTGTCATCATTTGAGCTTACTTTGGTCATTTCTGATCACCTTGGAACATTGGCGAAGAACATAAGCGGTTGAATCAGAGTACTAGGGCTAGGGGTAAGGTCATTCATGAGTCCTTTCTTTACTGTGTATGATGTCGAAATAGCATCTAGTAGTTAAGCTTGTTTGCTGAAAGCAGTACCCTTTCATTACATACGTAACAAAAACCTTTGACTTGACGCGACGTAATGTAATGTAATAATAAGTTCATGAGGAAGATCAAAGTTCCTGCATTTTTGAATTTCTAGATCAGTAGTCTGCATAATAAAAAAAGATAAGGAAGCAGAAGATGCACGTACGTAAGATGCAAGAGATCATGGAAATGATCAACTCTTGAAAGGATCTAGCTTGGAAGATGAACAAGAAACAAGTTGATACTTTCGGCCTAACCAAGAACCTCTTCACTACAAGATGAAGCAATGCTTGGAATGCCAAGGAAAGAAGATGGATCTAGCACCTCTCAACTACTTGATTGAGCAATACTAGATATGATTCTTGAACCAAAATTATGGAACAAGGGAATGGATTTAAGAAGTGAGAAACCAAAGCCAAAATGCTCTCAAAATGGAGTCAATATTTTCGGCAATATGAGTTCTAAATGGCTGAAATGTGGGTTGCTAACCTAAATACATGGAATGGTGGTAGTGGAGGTTATTACCCAAAGTGTAGCTAACACTTTTGGTAACAACTGTCACCCCATCGCCCCCGGAAGCTGGCAGAAGCTGGAAAAACCGGCGGCGAGGTGAATACGGAGTTTCCTCTTAAAAAGGGTTGTGGACCCGAAACCCGTCCCTTAAAACATTTTCCTTCAAGTTTTAAGGTTATTACGTGTTTGCAGAGTTTAAGACATCTTGCTAATCCTAAACCTGCACCCGAGACACGTTAGTGGTTTTACAGGATATCGCGCGAGCACAAGACTTAAACAGAATAAAAATAATACAGGTAGAAGGAGTTCCGCCCTCTGCGTAGGGTCGAAAACTCCCCACGAATAATATATAGACCGGAAGTATTAGAATGCCAGATTACCCAAACAGGCTACTACAAGCTGCAGCTGCTAAACACAAACAGGAGAAATAACGTCAGATTACCCAAACAGATCACAGAATGGATCTAACGAGAATACCCCCAATCATAAACAGACCAATACCTCAAACAAACAGAAATGTAGAACAAGCATCGCGGGAGGTCTACTCCGCAGGTCGTTTGTCCGGATCCCCAGAAAATGTTTAATATTTGGGGGTGAGTTCTCGTAAGAACCCAGTAAAGGGGTAGGTACGATAACGGACGGAAACTTTAAAAATGTTTTTACCTGCATAAAAGGGTTAGCGTGCAATGATCTAGCAGATAATACAATCCTAAATATATAAACAGGAATATGATATACAATGTCATGATACTCAGAAGTCCCGTCGAACTGGTGATGTTATCGACCATGGTTGGCATACCAGTCCAACTGGCGTCCCCATCAGCCGATAAACAGATCCAATAACTTAGCAACCATGGTTGGCATACCAGAATCAGTGGCGTTCCCATCAGTCGATAACAAGTGGTACAACCCATACAGGTGGTCCCCGACCACTGACAGCACCCTCGGTGGCTTGTTAAGCTCACGCCGATTATCGGGATCAGAGCGCATGGTACCAGTGAAGGGTGTACATCCCCTAACTGTCAGAACAGAAGCGGCTTAAAGCTGACACAGAACAGAAAATGGGTCTGTCATCGACCCCCGATAAGTATATCCGATAAAGCATAGGTCCCGAAAGCATAGCAGAAAGTGGGTCCGTCATCGACCCCCGATATGTAATTAGTCCAGAAACAAAAAACTCTGCAAACCGCTACGTACCTTGTGACTAGCCCCAGGAGTTACTGGGCCCCACCCTCGACCCGAGTACTAGCCCTTAACTAACCTAATACACATAAAATGCGCATTAAGAAAGTTAAACCCCTTACCTCGACAGAAACAGATACTCTATTGGGGTCCCTTGAAGCTCCACAGTAGTATCCCAGAAATGTAGATCTAATCTGCCAGAATCAGAAACACAGAATACTTTAGTTATTTTACTAAAGTTCCTTAAACAACACCAAATACACCCTAATATTTTCAGCCATCTTGCACAAATTACCCAAATAAATTCCAACGTTTTCCTACAACTTCCAAACATGTTAAACATACTTAAAACATGCTTTTCAACACTTCCCTTCAACACAAATTCACAAAAAATTTCACTAACAATTCAGCCTCAACATGAACTCACCAAGAACAGATTTTTCTCATGGTTTTCCAAGAACAAAACATGTTTATTATGCATCAATCTTCAACATAGTTGAAGATCAGAACCAACCATCAACAAAATTTCATCAACTTTGAGTGAGTGTTTGTTGAACCAAAACAGCCTCCTTGAACCCCTAAAGAATTCGGCGTCCACACAAGAACAAAAGGGTGTTGAGTTTCTTCATAATTTCTTCCAAAAATTATGAAGATTTAACTAAGAAATCACCCAACCAAAGCTTAATCTCACCTTGAAATTACTGACTTGGGAGGGTAGGAAGTGACAGAGCTTGGTTGGTTGAAGATCCCAGCTCAAAATCTTGAAAGATGGAACTTTTGGTGTTGAACACACAACAAGACCCGTTTACTTGCACCAAGGATTTGGAGGCCTTCCCATCACTTTTGGCTCTGGCTTCCTTCTACCAAGTTGTAGCCGAGAGGTTGAGGACAATTTTCTCTAACTACCAGAAGAGCTGAGTCGGCCTCTAAATGGAGCAGAAATCGCTGGAACAGAGGGTAGAAGTTTTGGCAGCAAAGGGAGATAAGATACATGTCTGAATTATAGAGAGAGGGCCGAATTTTTGAGATATTTTAGACATTTTTATTTAATTAAAAGAGGAAAAGAAATGGGGGTGAAATGTGATTGGTGGAGGGTGACTTGGTGTAAGGGTATGGGTTGCCATACCCTTGACCAAGCACCAAAAATCAGCTAAAATCTTATCCCTTAGGCCGAATTTTACAAGGGAGACAATCCCTTGTGATTATCTCCTAATCTTTCCCGTCAATGACCATTTTGTCCCCCGAAACCGATTTTCCGCAAAACTTCCCGGAAGTCGACAAATGTCATACAACACATAAAACTCTTAAAATTATCTCCAAATTCACTCCCGAACATTGAATTCCAATAATTAATCATATTCCAACAATATTCCGATAATTACAGAATTCAAACTTCCGGCCGAAAACCATTAGAAAATTACAAAACGTCGGGGTGGGTGTAACAACAACCCCTTAAGTCTTCCTACCATTTTCATGCATAAAGCAAAAGGCATTATGACACTACCTAAAATGGTGAGGTAGAGTGGGAGGATTCCACCATTTTTGGTAATGGAGGGTAAGGACCAACCATTACTTCAAACTAGTGAGTAAGGACCTCCACTAACTCACTTTCCCTCCCATTTCCAAAATATCACAAATAACATTCAAATACAAGTCAATTAAATAGAAATCTGATGGAAAAGGTGAAATATCCGAATTGCCCATGGTGGGGTGTGTCACACACGCGCTTGGAGGGAGGTGGCGCGTGGAGGCGCGTTGCGGGCTTGGCCGGCTCGTCCGAGCTACCTTCCGGCTTCTCCAAGGCTTGGGAACGTGGTGAAGCATTCCAAGGGTGGTGGGGCATCTTCCGGGAGGTGGTGGAGGCGCGTGGGGCGCGTGGTTGAAGTGTGGGGTCGCTTGGGGCGCGTGGCAACCTTCTCGGCTTCAAGGGAGGTGAAGTTGATGCTTCCCAAAAGGGTTGGGGTCTTTTCCACTTGAATTCCCATGCGTTGGAGCTTGAGGTCTTGATCTTGATCTTCATTCCGCTCCTCACCTTGTGCCATGATCTTCATAAAAGCTTGGAGTTTCTCTTGCACCTTCTTTAACCTAGACCGTGTCATGGGTCCATTGAGGCCTTGGAAGGGACTGATGAATGGAAAACTACTTTCAAAACTAAGATTGGTTTGTATGAATGGCTTGTGATGCCTTTTGGATTGAGTAATGCACCCTCCACTTTTATGAGATTGATGAATCATGTGCTTACGGACTTCATTGGAAAGTATGTTATGGTGTACTTTGATGACATTCTGATTTATAGTACCACACTTGACAAGCATGTTGAGCACATTAGGACTGTATTGCACACACTTAGGGAACAGAGTCTGTTTGCTAAGATGGAGAAGTGCATGTTCTGTGTGAATGAAGTAAACTTCCTTGGCTATGTGGTTAGCAAGGATGGGTTGAGGGTTGATGAGTCAAAGGTGAAGGCTATCATGGATTGGCCTACACCTTCTAGTGTGACTGAGATTAGGTCTTTCCATGGCTTGGCAAGCTTCTATAGGAGGTCTGTTAAGGTCTTCTCTTCCATTACAGCTCCACTCCATGAGCTGAAAAAGAAGAATGTAGCCTCTGTGTGGGGAGAGCCCCAACAGAGGGCTTTTGATGAGCTTAAGTCACGGTTGAGTAGTGCTCCTCTCCTAGCTTTGCCTGACTTTGATAAGTTGTTTGAATTCGAATGTGATGCTAGTGGGATAGGGATTGGGGCTGTTTTGCAACAACAGGGGCGGCCAGTGTCCTATTTTAGTGAGAAGTTGAATGGGGCCATATTGAATTACTCAACCTATGATAAG
Organism: Stellera chamaejasme; assembly: GCA_024586325.1. NCBI lineage: Eukaryota > Viridiplantae > Streptophyta > Magnoliopsida > Malvales > Thymelaeaceae > Stellera > Stellera chamaejasme. Next base: position 38,646,386 of record CM044981.1, on the reverse strand, counting down.
GAATTGTATGCATTGGTTAGGTCATTAGAGAATTGGTCACATTACTTGCTACCCAAGGAGTTTGTCATACATTCAGATCATTATTCTCTAAAGTACCTACAAGGGCAGGGTAGTTTGAGTAAGAGGCATGCTAAGTGGGTTGAATTCATTGAGTCTTTTCCATATGTGATCAAATATAAAAAGGGGAAAGAAAATGTGGTTGCTGATGCCTTAAGTAGGAGATATGCATTGTTTTCTGCCCTTGCATGAAGGTTGTGGGTTTTGAATGTTTGAGGGATATGTATGAAGGGGATGAAGACTTTGGCCAGATTTTCAAATCTTACATGCCAAAGGGCTTCAACTCCTTCTATGTGTTTGATGGCTATTTGTTTAAGAGTAACAGGTTGTGCATTCTGAGAGGATCTATGCGAGATGTGCTGGTGGAAGAGGGCCATGGAGGTGGCCTAAAGGGGCGCTTTGGCATTCAAAAGACTCTGGAAGGCCTTAAGAAAAACTTCTATTGGCCCCACCTGAGAAGGGACGTGGAAAGGGTGTGTGAGAGGTGCCTCATTTGCAAGAGGGCCAAATTCAGAATGTTACCACATGGGTTGCATACTCCTCTCCCTACTCCTAGTTTACCGTGGACTGACATCAGCATGGATTTTATTTTGGGTTTGCCTAGGACTAGTAAGGGACATGATTCCATTTTTGTGGTAGTGGATAGGTTTTCTAAGATGGCCCATTTCATCCCATGTCATAAGACTGATGATGCATCTCATGTAGCTGATCTTTTCTTTAGGGAGGTGGTTAAGTTCCATGGAATACCTAAAACAATTGTCAGTGATAGGGATTCAAAATTCTTGAGCCATTTCTGGAGAGTCTTGTGGTTTAAGCTAGGCACCAAATTGCTGTTTTCAACTTCACACCACCCAAAGACAGATGGACAAACTGAAGTCACCAATAGGACTCTCACTACTATTTTGAGGACTTTGCTTAAAAAGAATTTAAAAGAATGGGAGAAGTGCCTACCACATGTTGAGTTTGCATATAATAGGTGTTTCCATTCTACTACTCATATGAGTCCTTTTGAGATAGTGTATGGTTTTAATCCCCTTCCCCCTATGGATTTGATTGCTCTACCTTTGAAAGATGTTGTGAGTGTAGGTGGACAAGAGAAGGCCGAAGCCATGAGGAAGCTCCATGAGAAGGTCAACGCCCAAATTGACAAGTCAAATGAGGCATATGCTAGGAGGGCGAACCAAGGAAGGAAGATGGTCATCTTTGAACCGGGGGAGTGGGTGTGGCTTCACTTGAGGAAGGAGAGGTTTCCACAAGCAAGGAAAAACAAGCTACCGCCAAGGGGGGATGGTTTATTTCAAGTCATTGAGAGGATAGGGGAGAATGCCTATAAACTTTATTTACATAGTGATTCATACAATGTACATGCTACCTTTAATGTGTGACTTATCTCCTTTTGAGGGCTTTTTATGTACCCAAGATGTGAATTCGAGGAAGAATTCTTTTGAAGAAGGAGGGGTTGATGCGGGAGCACAAGTCAAGAGGACCAACCCTAGTCTTTTGGACAACATTGGAGCACCTATGACTAGGGCTAGAGCCAAGAAGGTGAAAGAAGCTCTCAACTTGTTCGTGAAACTTATGGCTGAAGCTATGGAGCAAGAGGAGGAAGTCCAAGAAGCTGCCAAGAGGGTTGAAGAAATGGGATTGAAGGTCATTTCACAAGAGGAAAACTTGAAGAGGAAGGTCCACTTATTGAGCACCATCCACCTAAGTTCCAAAGCCGAAGTGGAGGGGTCAAATGGGCAGCAGCTTCCAAGAGGCCTAACTCCCTCGTTCGAGCTCCAAATGGATCACCTAATGTCACCATTTTCTAGTTCTAGAAAAGAGGAAGCCAATGCAAGTGGTTTCAGGTAATTTGAATTTCTACAGCGTCTTGTGCAAGCAAAATAAGATTAGTGCCCCATTGGCCAGCTTGGAGGCCGTACTGTCGAGCTGACGCCTAGTGGACAACAACTTTCCATGGCCCTAACTTCCTCGTCCCAGATCCAAATGGGTCGCGTCAAGATACCATTTTGTAGTTCAGGAAGAGAAATATCCAATGGAAGTTGTTTCACTCGATTTGAAGCATTACAGCCTTCTGGAGAAGCTTTGCAAGATCAGTGCACCAGCAGCCAAGGTGGTGATGTCCTCGACCATGTGGCATCTCCCAACCGTTTTGGCCACCATTAGCTGGTCCAAGACACTCCTCCAACTCACCACAAATCTGATCAAGCTTGTAGAAGTACCCTAGACTTCATTTATGGTTAATTTTGGATTGTAGCTAGGGTTAGACATGTAATGGGCCCGGTTTTGCCCTAGTTAACCCTTTTAGTTATCTTAAGCTTTAGGGTTAGTTCCAAAACCCCATAGGTCATCCTAGGAATGATATGGGCCCTTGGATGAACCTGCTAGAGGTAACCCTAGGCTAAAGAGGCTGAAACTACTCTACCCTTCTTAGAACTCATTTTGCAAAATTCAAACCAAATTGTTTGAACTCTTGAGCTCTGAACCTCTACCTTTCCATACTCAGCTCTTGGGGCTTGTTCAGACCTCAAGGATCATCCTTGGTGTTTCTCTCACACCGTTGAGAGAGGTGTCAAGGCCATCTACATCCATTTGGCATCACCCCCTTTGTTGCCAAGGTCACCAAGCCTTGGAGGTGAAGGAGCCCGTTTCACTTCCCACCATCAAGCAAGCATTGTGAGCTTCGATCCTGCTCAAAGACCCCTTCTCCTACCTAGTGAAGGGACATATCAATACATGTTCTAGATACACTGTAGGACCGGGGACTCGGCCATGGAAGTGGACGGCGGGACGCGGGATGTGATCATATTCTGATGTGTTCGACACATTCTGTATTTGTGTGTTTCTGAGAAGCTATGTATGAGGTTATCCATGAACTGTATGTTTGGTGATGGTTGAGTGCTCGCCTATTTCAGTGGGGCGGGGCTCACCGTGGATAGTTAGGGTTTATATTGTATACTTGCCATGTTTGGGAATTGTAGGTTGCGGGTCGAAACACGACCGAAGGTTATAAGCGCATAGCTCTCTCTGCATACTCCGTGTGCAAAGGGTTCTCAGACACCGGGCCTTCGAGAATGAGACTTTGCGGGCCTGGTCATGGGACCACCACACTCAGCGGGTTTCGGTTGGACCGACCGCTTCCATTTTCACAGCTTATGCAGCTTCCGTTTCCGCCGTAGTTTTCGCTTTCTCCGTCGTGGGACGGCCCCGCGTTCGCAACCGGGCGCGGGCGCACCTGTGACAGATATTCAGCTATTCGAACTATCCCTGTAGGCTCTTGACGAGCCTTAGATACTTCGACAGAGTGGGGTCTTTATATTCATTCGTCCCCATTACCTGGCTTACCACGAGCTGTGAGTCACTATGTATTGTCAGTCGTCGCAAGCCAGACTTAAGGGCAGTTTTTAGCCCTGAGATAAGGGCCTCGTATTCTGCCACGTTATTGGTGATGGGAAATTTGAAAGCCACGCGTAGGTTAGCTTCCATGCCATGTGGGCCTCTTATATGGATGCCCCCTCCTGGGCGACGTTGGACGAACCATCTACGAACATGAAGTCTGTCAGGGCCTGTGCTTTTATTGCTCGTCGTGGTTCGAACTTAATGTCGTACTCACCAAGCTCGATACACCAACGGGCCAAGCGACCACTGTGTTCTGGTCGGTTTAGGATGTCCCTGATTGGTAAATCTGTCCTGACAATGATTGTATGGGCATGGAAATATGCCCGTAGCTTCCGGGAAGCGACGATTAGAGCATAAATCGTCTTCTGAAGTGGAAGGTAATTTACCTCAGCTCCTCGTAGAGTGTGACTCGTATAGTAGACAAGTCATTGTTGTGGACCTTCATCTTTAACAAGTACCAAAGATACCATGTCTGTTACAGTCGCCATGTGCCGGGCGACTTCTGAGGTAGTTTCCGTACGATTTACGATCTGTTTTCTGATTTCTGTGATTATCGGGACTTGAAATTAAACATGTTGGACATGTTTTATGTGTGTTATGAAGTCCCGGAGTTAATGTCGAAATTTCAGTTCAGTTGGAAATCCCGATAGGAAGTTACGCAAGTTGCGGTTAGACTAAATCGCAACTTTGCAAAGTTTGGAGGACCAAATTATAAATGTGGAGAATTGAGAGGTTTCCTCTCCCATAAGGTAAAGGAAGTCGGTTGTTTGGCATAAAAAGAGAGAGAGAAATGAAAGGAGGAAACATCTTTATTTCAACGCCTGCTTCACCTCCCTCGTTTGCCTTCTCCGTGAATGCTCGAGTTTGAAGCTCAAAGTGATTTCAACCAATATTGGTCCAAACTCTGAGGTAATGAAATATGTTGTTCACAAAGAAGAATTATACATTTCCTACGGATTAGAATTCTTATTGCATGTTCTGATTGATCAGTTGTGAAGAGAGAAAGAATTGAAAATCTGCAGGAACTTGTATCGCGGACGTTTCTCTCCGACGCGGTTTCACAAACTTTGCGTTGCTTCCTCGTGCGTGATAGCTCATGTGGTAGTCAGACTCATGTGAAATGGGACATTAAGCCCGGAGTCCCATGTTCGAGTCCTAGGGAAGGTATAAAACTCGTAACCGGGTACGAGAAGTCCGTGAGTTATGAGACGCATGGGGACGCCAGTTGGACTGGTATGCCACCCATGGTCTCTAACAAAAAAATAACTAAAGTATTCTGTGTTTCTGATTCTGGCAGATTAGATCTGCATTTTTTGGATACTACTGTGGAGCATCAGGGGACCCCAGTAGAGTATCTGTTTCTGTCGAGGTAAGGGGTTTAACTTTCTTAATGCGCATTTACGGGTATGCCACCCATGGTCTCTAACAAAAAGGCGCCTTTTTTGTTAGAGACCAGGTTGGCATACTAGTCTAACTGGCATTCCCTGCATCCTTAACTCACAGACTTCTCGTACCCGGTTACGAGTTTCATGCCTTCCCCAGGACTCGAACATGGGACTCCGGGCTTAATGTCCTATTTCACATGAGTCCGACTCAAGTGGTACTCAGACTCATGTGAAATGGGACATTAAGCCCGGAGTCCCATGTTCGAGTCCTGGGGATGGCATGAAACTCGTAACCGGGTACGAGAAGTCCGTGAGTTAGGGATGCAGGGAACGCCAGTTGGACTGGTATGCCAACCTGGTCTCTAACAGAAATCTTTAGTGTATAAGGTAAGGGTTCAGTTTTTCCATGATTTTGCATTTTGGGATGCCTATAAAATGCATATTAGAGTAAATTGGGGCTAAGTTTGGCTAAAGGGTCTGTCTGAGGGCCATCGCCGATCTGGGAAAGAGAATCTGGGAGAGGCTTCGCATGAATCTGGGAGAAGCTTCACATGAATCTGAGGCTTCGCATGCTGATACGAATCCACTCCAAGGAGATGGATTGTTCACCTTTGGCGGATCTAGCTTGTTGTAGGTGACAGAGTTAGAACGTAACCGGGTCGGCTCCTAACCACCTCAGTCCTCAAATGGAGAGCAATTGAAAGGTTAATTGCCTAGAAGTGAGGAATCTAGCACCTCACTTCTCAAATGAAGAGCAACACTAGATGTCAAGCTCGAATCCACTTCAATGGAAACAAGGGGATGATGGAGATAAAAGGAAGAGTTCAAAGTTGAACCAACACTATCACAAGGTAGCCGAAACGTCTGCGGGATGCGAAGGCTTTACAGGGGAAGCTGCGCTGGAGGGGGGCTTTCACTGAGGCTTCGCAGGAACGGCTTCGCTTATATCTGGAAATTCCTCCTAGGGTCCCCGCCGAGAGGCTTCGCATTTCCAGGGTCCCCACCGAGAGGCTTCGCATTTCCAGGGTCCCCGTCGAGAGGCTTCGCATCTCCAGGGTCCCCGCCAAGAGGCTTCGCATTGATGACTTCGCTTTGGGGCTTCGCCCATGTGTGGCAAGCTTGCATGTGGGCTTCGCCACTGCCTTCTCCTTCGAGTACACTTAGGTTCAAGGACCCAAAGGCCTTCGCGTTATCTTCCTCCATGGTGATGCCAAGTTGGCGAAGCTGTAAGGTCCGTTCTCGAGCTTCCTCTTGATCGTCCTGCGCCATGAGTCTTATGAAAGTGTTGAGACTGGCTTGCACTTGTTTCAATCGGGACCTTGTCATAGGTCTGCCAATGCCTTCAAGAGGGTTGGGAGGCTTGCGGGCTTGAGCTGGGGCATCTTCATGTTCCTCGTTTGGTCTGTTAGGTTGATTCATGGCGATGTCCTCATCATACTCCCCCTCTTGAAAAGAATCCGTCCTCGGATTCTTACCTTTAAGATCGCTTGCATAGGAAATCAGATCACACACATTAAAAGTGGCATGGACACCATAAGACCCATTACAAGGTATGTCAAGCACATAGGCATTATCACCAATTTTCTTTACAATTTGGAAAGGTCCATCCCTCTAGGTGCAAGTTTATTCTTTCTAGCTTGGTTGAACCTCTCCTTTCTCAAATGCAACCATACCCAGTCTCCTACTTCAAAACTCCTAAAGTTTCTCCCCTTATTGGCCCTCCTCGCATAAGATTCACTAGCTTTTTCTAACTGTTTTTGGACCTTTTCATGCAATTCCTTCATGTTACGAGCTTTCTTCTTTCCTTCTACATCTAGTTGGTCCGCATAAGTTAATGTAACTAAATCCAATGGGGTGATAGGATTAAAACCATACACGGCCTCAAATGGACTACAGGATGTAGATGAATGGTATGACCGATTATATGCAAACTCAACATGAGGTAGGCACTTCTCCCATTCTTTCAAGTTCTTTCTTAGTATGGTTCTCAGGATAGCGATGAGTGTCCTATTAGTCACCTCAGTTTGACCATCTGTTTGGGGGTGACTAGAAGTGGAGAACACTAAGCTAGTACCCAACCGCGACCACAGAGTTCTCCAAAAGTGACCTAAGAATCTAGAATCTCTATCACTCACTATGGTTCTAGGGATGCCATGATATTTTACAATGTTATTGAAAAACAACTCAGCTACATGTGATGCATCTTCCGTCTTATGGCATGGAATGAAATGAGCCATTTTTGAGAATCTATCTACCACAACAAAGATATCATCATGCCCATGAGATGTTCTAGGAAAATCACTAATAAAGTCCATACTAATATCAACCCATGGGAGGGAAGGAATTGTAAGAGGAGAGTACTTCCTTTTCGGTTGCTGCTGTGCCTTGGCTTTGTGGCAGGTCACGCATCGCGCACACACCTTCGCCACATCTTTTTGGAGATTCGGCCAAAAGAAATTCTCCTTAACGTTCTCATAAGTTTTAGCGACACCGAAGTGTCCCATGAGGCCTCCGCCATGTGCTTCCTTGATGATCACCTCTCGAATGGACCCCTTGGGCACACACAACCTTTTCATCTTAAACAGAAAACCGTCAAATACATAATAGGCTTCGCAGCTACCCTTGGTACAGTCCGTATATATATCCCCGAAATCATCATCACATTGATACATATCGCGAATGCATTCAAATCCCACAATTTTAGCATCAAAAGTTACAAGTAAAGCATACCTCCTGGACAAAGCATCAGCAACAATGTTTTCCTTGCCTTTCTTGTATTTTATCACATAAGAAAATGATTCTATGAATTCTACCCACTTAGCATGCCTCCTATTCAAATTTCCTTGCCCTTGCAAGTATTTCAACGATTGATGGTCGGTATGGATAACAAATTCTTTGGGTAGTAAGTAGTGAGACCACACTTGTAATGATCTTACAAAAGCATAACGCTCTTTGTCGTAAGTAGAGTAGTTAAGTGTGGCCCCACTTAACTTCTCACTAAAGTATGCGATGGGGTGACCTTCCTGGTGCAACACCGCACCAACACCCACTCCACTAGCATCGCATTCAACTTCAAACACTTTTTCGAAGTTGGGTAAGCATAGCAAGGGTGCGCTAATCAGCCGAGATTTTAATTCAAAAAATGCATTCTCTTGGGCTTCCCCCCACTCAAAGGTAGTGTTCTTTTTAGTTAGTTCATGCAAAGGTGATGCAATTGTCGAAAAATCCTTCACAAACCTCCTATAGAATCCGGCTAGTCCTAGGAATGACCTTACTTCAGTTAAAGTCTTGGGATTTTGCCATTCTTTAATGGCATTTACCTTGCTTTCATCCACTTTTATCCCATCCTTTCCCACAACATAACCCAGAAAATTCACTTCATCTGTGGCGAACACACATTTCAACATTTTAGCATATAATTTCTCTAACCTAAGTGTGTCAAGCACTTGTTTCAAATGATCTACATGCTCATCATGGGATTTGGAATAGACAAGGATATCATCAAAATATACGACAACAAACTTCCCAATCAATTTTCTTAAGATATGATTCATCAACCTCATGAATGTGCTAGGTGCGTTAGACAAACCGAAAGGCATGACATTCCATTCATATAATCCAATTTTAGTTTTAAATGCCGTTTTCCATTCATCTCCCTCCTTCATCCTAATCTGATGATACCCGCTTTTCAAGTCAATTTTAGAGAACACACATGCTCCGCATAATTCATCAAGCATATCATCTACTCTCCTTCGCCCTCGCCAGATCTCAAGTTTCACCTTCGCGGGTCTCACCCTCGCGGTCTCAGGTCTCGCCTTCTCAGGTCTCTCCTTCGTGGGTCTCGCCCTCGCGGTCTTACTGCTCGCCTTCGCGAGATCTCTCATGCCTATACTGGCCCCGCTAGACAAGGCCCTTGCACTCACGGTTCGTGCAACCCTTACTCTTACCTTTATTGGCTTCGCTTTATCTAGGCCTTCGCCCCTTGCTGGCCTTCACCACTACATGCTCAACTAAAGAAAGGCCACTTGGTCATCTGACTTTAAGCAACCAATAAGGAAGACGGTCAGCACGAGCCTGAGTGATCTTCACCAGATTCACACGCCGGATATCCTCTGGCAAACGAATCAACTAAAGCGGTTTACTGACACATTCATCAACACAGCCGCCTTATCTCAAACAGCCTGGCTAAAGGCTTCAACTGGGAGAGGTTCCTTCTGGCATCACCCTATAAATAGGGTGATGTCCACCTTAAAACGGGTAAGACAGTTCACACCCCCCACTCCTCTCTTGCTACTCCCGAGTGCTCTCTTTATCCTTCACAGATCACTCCAAACAGCAAGCTTGGAGTCCTCAAGAACACAACACCATCAACAAGTTATCTGAGAGTCCGGACCTGCAAAGGAACGCGACTATCAGATTGGCGCCGTCTGTGGGAACGAAAGTTCTCATCAAAACCCATAGAGAAAACCACAAGAAATAAGCCATGCCAACTACCCGAAGCATAAGTAGGCATAGCCACCAGGGAAGGAGGAATCCACCCATCACGGTCACCAACAACGACCCACCATCGGAAGCCTCCACGAACAACGTCCGCCCACAACCAGGTGAACTCTCTGTAGGGCTTTCAGCTCCACACTCACGGGGGCCGCGGCAAACTGGTATACCACCTTTCACGAAAAGCGATTCGACTCCTTTGAGGAACTCTATCGTAATTTCTCCAATCACTTCGTGGTGTCCAAACCTCCCCCCAAAACGGAAGGACATGTCACGACCACCCCGCCCGGTTGCGGAGGCGGAGCCGGCCGCGACGTTAGAACCGGAAATTACGGCGAAAAGCGCGGCAACAGAGCATTTTAATCAAAAAGCGGAATAGTCGAACAATGACAAGCAACCTACAAAAACCCATACATGGCAAGTATACAAGATAACTCTACATTTTACCAACCAAGTAGTTAATGGTATACCAAACATTGCTCATCGCAACAACCACAGAAGCATTGAAGTCATTTCATAACATATCTAATATAGGCAAGTCGGGGCTCCGCCCTCGACTCTGAAGACAGCAAAGGCAGCGTATATATATCCGATCATATACTATATACAAACTCATGATCTTAAATACATGCATGCAGCTATAGCTACAGAGCCACTAAACAAAATCCTATAAATACCTAAGTGCGGAATCAGAAGCCTCTCGCTCAAGGATTCCCGCACGTGGTCTTCTTCTTGCTTCTGAGAACCCAAAAGTCAGGAAGCACCGCGGATCTCTACTCTGCTGGTTGCTTGCCAGAACGGCCTGAAAGATGGTAAACAAATAAAAGGGTGAGTCCTCGGAAGGACCCAGTAAGGGCTGAGGTAAGATACCGCTTGCTTAAGCGGTAGCAAATAGAACCTGCAAAACAGAATAGCACAAGTATATGTATATACATACACAAACATAAATAACAAGGTGAGCCGAAATCCCATCACATGCGGTCCAACCGCTGACCCTTATAATATAGCAGAACGACAGCCCTCCTCAAAAGGTCAGAAATATACGAAGCACGGTGCGGTTGGGGTCGCGATCCCCAAACTGCCGTAGGGTCTCGAAGTATATCGGCACCCCTAGTGCGGATATACACAGAATGTCGGCACCCTCCAGTGCGGACATAACTAACCAAACCATGGAGCACCCGTGGTCTTAAAGACCATCCTGGGTCCCGTCACAGAACATAACGTATAAATGTAAATATAAACAGAAATATCAGCACCTAGTGCGGATATATATATATATAGAATAGAATATGAACCCGGGACCTCCAAGACCATCCGAGCCTTGAGACAGAACAAACATGCATCACCGAACCACCGCCCTCACCCAGAACCCGCCTCAACTAAACCCGATATTCATGCAAATACTCCCAGAATGCATAACGAGAGAAGTTGAGCCCTTACCTAAGAAAAGCTGCCCCGCAGTACAAATCCCTGGAAATCCCAGCTCCCGGCCTGAAAAGTAAAACTTGACCTTTATGGTCCCGCGCCACTCTACCAAAGCTGAAACAAGCTGAATAACCATAAACTAATCAGAACTCATCAAATTAGACCCCAGAACCAATCCCGCACATACCCGCACTTTCCCGCAAAAATCCACAGAAAGCTCGGTTTTACGAACTGAGCTAGAATATTGTTATTCATACACCCACAAACATATTCCAACCTTTAAACCCCACTTTCCAGACATTTTGCCAGAAATCCCGCATAAAGGTAACTTTTGAACCCAACACCCGAAAATGACGTTTCAAATACCATTTCTCATCTAATTCCATCCACGATACCAAGTTACCATCCAATTCAACCAAAATACAACACCAACATAGATAAAGATTCACTTTAAGTTTCGGCCCTTTGCCAACTTTTTACCCCACCTCCAATACAATTCATTCAAGGTTCCAAGCATTCACTTTAACCACCAATTACACTTCCTAAGCAAGAATGTTAACCAATTTCACCTTTAACAACCAAGAACAATCACAAATCCTAACCCACATTTTCGGCCAAAAGAGGGTTTCTTCCCTAGCATGCTTTCCATCAAATTGAATCCATAGATAGTCTTAGAATCATGCAAGGAACAACATATCCCAAGCATGATTCAAGAACAAAAGTCTACATCATTTTAGAAAATTAAGCATAAAATTGGCCTCCCTTGGGTATTTCCATCCATGGAGTTTTTCCAAAGTTTAACACTTGATTCTTACTTCCTTCCTACCCAAGAACAACATACTAAAAGATGGGAGGAAGAAGATCATCCAAACATATAGCTAAGAGCAACATCAAATTCGGATTTCTCTCTCTTTTTCTACCAAGAACATGCTTTCCAACTTGTAAGGAGATGAAGAGAGGAAGCTTACCAATTATGGAGTCCAATTCCTTGTTGATTTCAGCCAAGAGATGAAGAACCCAAAGCTTGTAGAAGATGGATGTTACGGTCACCCCGAGCGGGTTGTGACCCGGGTGACCCGGGGCTCCGGTTTTGGCCTACGGGTCACGGTTTTGGGCGGTCAGACGACTCCCGGGACTTATCTGAGTATTATTTATGGGAATCCTTCGGGTTCTGAGGTCTTGTGGGTCCCTCGGACATTTTCGTCGGAAATATTTTTTCGGGGCCGGGGGGTTGTCTCGGGACGTTCAGCGGGCTCGGTAGCGCTCCCGGGACCTCGGAATGGGAAACCGTTTGCATATTTGGGATCGTGAGGATGTCCTGCATCTTTTTACGGAGTATATTTTCTGGAGCGGGATGTGCGGTCCCGGACGACTCCCGAGGCTCGGGATGGATTTTTCCCGACGGCTTCGGTGTAAGGTATGTTATATTTTAAGACGGATTTTATGGTAATATTTGGGGAATTTTGGCGTGTCGGGATTTTGGTTTTGGTTGACACGCGCGCACGTCGGGATTTGTTCAGCTTCAGCGAACTCGGTAGGACACTCTGGGGTTGTAAATAAATATTTGAAATATGTTTTGTGAATGTTATGATATTCCGAGGATTGTGTCCAATTTCCGTTGCAATTGGAGTTCGGTAATTGCGGTTGGGCCAAAATTGTAATTTTTGGAAGGATTTGGAGACTAAAGGTGTAATTTGGCCATAAAACAACAATAATCAGAAAAGAAGGGAGGCTGAAGTCGGTTGTGGGGATGAGACAAAGGACACTTGGCTATTTTTGGTTAAAGATGGAAAAAGAGATGGAAAAAGGAAGAAAATATATAAAGGGTTAAGTTAAAACATTTCATCACCTTTCTTCTTCTTCTTCCTCTCATTTGTGCGCCATTATTACTGTTCATCCAAGCTTCAAGTTCTTCAAATCTTGGCTGAAATCATCAAGAATTTGGATTCTATAAGTGGTAAGTCTCCTTCCATCACCTCTTTTCAAGTTGGAAGTAAGTTTTGGGTAGAGAAAGAGAAGGATTTTTGGAATTGGGGTTTGTTCTTAGCTACTAGCTAGGATGATTCTCTTGCTTCCAAATTTAAGTATGTTGATCTTGGGAAGGAAAGGAGTAAGAATCTATGGTTAGATTTTGGAAAAACATCATGGAAGGAAGAAACATATTTTGGCGAAAATTAGGGTTGATTCTAAACTTGGTGTTTTGTTGTGTTCTTGAATCATGCTCTTGATATGTGGTTTCTAGCATGATTCTAAGGCTTGCTATGGTTTCAATTTGGTGGAAAATTGGTTGAGTAGGAAAGCCCCAATTTGAGTGAATAGTGGATTAGGGTTCATGGTTGATTTTGGTTGTTAAAGGTGAAATTGGTTAGTAATCTTGCTTAAGAATTGTAATTGGTGGTTAAAGAGTGCAAATGGAACCTTGTTTGGATTGAAATGGAAGTTGGGTAAAATTTGGTAAAGGAGCCGAATTGTTGGATGAATCTTTTTCCATGTTAGGGTTGTGTTTTGGTTGTGTTGGTTGGTAATTTTGTATCGTGGGTGAAAGTAGGTTCGTATTGGTGTTTGAAACGTCGTTTTCAGGCAATGGGAGCGAAGTTCACTTTTATGCGGGATTAAGGGTGAAAGTGTCTGGAATGTGGGTTTAAAGGTTGGAATGTGTTTGTGGGTGTATGAATAACAATGTTCTGGCTCGGTTCGTGAAACCGAGCTTTCCGTGGATTTTTGCGTAAAAGTGCGGGATTGGTTTCCAGGGGTTTGTTTGGGTTTGTTCTGACTTAATTGTGGTTGTTCAGCTTGTTTCTGCGTGGGTGGAGTAGCGTGGGACCGTAAAAGGCAAGTTGCAACTTTTCGGGCCGGGAGTCGGGATTTCCCGGGAGTTGTGCTACGGAGCGGTGTTTCTGAGGTAAGGGCTCAACTTCTCTCGCTATGCATTCTGGGAGTAGTTGCATGTATAACTGGTTTAGTTGGGGCGGGTTCCGGGTGAGGGCGGTGGTTCGGTGATCCCGAGACCCGTCACATGGTAAGGTGTTGTTTGCTTTCCGTTCAAGGCCCGGATGGTCTTATAGGCCACGGGTTTCATGCTCTGCTTTATATATCCGCCATACGTGCTGATGTTCCGTTTATACTTTTCTGGTATGTTCTGTTATTTGGCTTATGTGTCACTATATGGTTCTGTTCTGTTAGTATCCGCACCTGGGGTGCTGATATTCTGTTCTGTGTGTTCGCACTGGAGGGTGCCGACACTCTGTGTATATCCGCACCGGGAGTGCAGGTATACTTCTGTGACCCTACGACATTTTGGGGATCGCGACCCCAGCCGGTACCGTGCTTCTGTATATTCTGACCTCTTGGAGAGGGCTGTCGTTCTGTGATTTATTATAAGGGTCATTCTGGCGGTTTGACCGCATGAGATGGATTTCCGGCTTACTTTATGTTTGATGTTTATATATACATGTGTATGCTTGTACTGTTCTATTTTGCAGGTTCAGCCGTTGCTTCCTAAGCAAGCTATACTTTATCTCAGCCCTTACTGGGTCTTCCCGAGGACTCACCCCTTATTTGTTTACACCTTTCAGGTTGTCCTGACAAGCAACCGGCGGAGTAGAGATCCGCGGTGCTTTCTGTTATCTTGGGTTTCAGCAGCAGCAGCAGTACCGCGTGCGGAAAATCTCCTGAGCGAGAAGGTTTCCATTTCCGCACTTAGGTACATCTAGGTTTTGGTTTGATAGCTCTGTAGCTGTAATTGCATGCATGTTTATCGGATCATGAGATTGTATATGATGGAAATTCTGGTATATATGTATATCTGACTTTCTTGTCTTCTGAGTCGAGGGCGGAGCCCCGACTTGCCTATACTGGATTTGTTTATGAAATGGGATTCTGTGTTCTGCTTGTCCTGTGTAATGATTGATATTCCATGAACTGCGTGTTTGGTAATTGCTGAGCTACTTGTATACTTGCCATGTTTGGATTTTGGTAGGTTGCATGTTAGTATCGATTATTCTGTTTATTGGGTAAAATGCCCTACCACCGCACTATCCGCCGTAGGTTGCGGTTCCGAACGTCACGGTCGGCCCCGCCTCCGCAACCGGGCGGGGTGGCTGTGACAATGGAGGCTATGGCGGCAATGGAGACGTGAACGAAGAAGAAGAAGAACGTAAATGGTTTTCATAAACCATTTCTACCTTTTAAACCTCTTTCCTTTCCATCTTTAATATGCACATGACAAGTGTCCTTTCCCTTTGGTCAACACTTATGACTCACCCTTCTCCAACAAAAATGTGAAATTTGTCTAAGTCATGCCCACTTCGGGAGAACCCCTGAAATTTGGCTAAGTCATGCCCTCTTCGGGAGAGGACCCATGCCCTCTTCAGGAGAGGGCCCATGTCTTCTTCGGGAGAACCCATGAAATTTGGCTAAGTCATGCCTTCTTCGGGAGAGGACCTATGCAATTTGGCTAAGTCATGCCTTCTTCGGGAGAGGACCCATGCCCTCTTCGGGAGAGGACCCATGGCCTCTTCAGCGAACGTCCCACCCTAAAATATTTTATAGCGTAAAAAGTTCCGGGACGTTCCCAAGATTCCAAATCCGCAAACGGTTTCCCAATCCGAGGTCCCGGGAGCGCTACCGAGCCCACTGTACACCTCGAGACAAGTCCCGGCCCCCTTCGGGAGAGGGCCATGTCACCTATGGGAGAGGACTATGTCCCCTTTGGGAGAGGACCATGTCCCCTATGGGAGAGGACCCATGGCCTCTTCAGGAGAACACTTAGTAGCACAAATCCTTTAGGAGAGGACCATGTCCCGTTTGGGAGAGGACCCATGGCCTCTTCAGGAGGACACTTAGTACCACAAATCCTTTTGGAGAGGACCATGTCCCCTTTGGGAGAGGACCCATGGCCTCTTCAGGAGGACACTTAGTACCACAAATATGCAAGGGCTTGCCAACAAGATACTCGAACACGGCTCAGAAGCCATCTGACCGCCAAAAGCCCGATTTCGCAGGCCAAAACCGAAACCCCAGGTCACCCGGTCGAAACCCGTTCTGGGTGACCGTAACATCCTCCCCCCCTTAGGACTCTTGGTCCTCCAAGAGGGGTGTCAACCACTGATACTGCTCGGGGTAGCGTTCCCTGATATCCTGCTCGATTTCCCAAGTCGCTTCCCTGTCCGAATGATGTGACCACTGAACCTTGACCATGGGAATCAATTTACTGCGGAGTTTCCGAGTATCACGCGCCAGCAAGGCTATCGGTACCTCCTGATATGACAAATCAGGTTCCAGCTGAACCTCCTCCACTGGAACCGTCTGCACCGAATCCAGGATGCACTTCTTCAACATACTGACATGAAAGACGTTGTGCACCGCAGACATACTCGGAGGTAAAGCTAACCTGTAGGCTAATCTTTCCACTCGCTCCAGAATCTCGTAGGGACCGATATACCTTGGGGCCAACTTACCCCGTTTGCCAAATCTGACTGTCCCTCGAATCGGTGCTACCTTCAGCCAAACTCTGTCACCGACCTCAAACTCCAAATCTCTGCGACGCTTGTTCGCATACGAGGTGGTACGGTCATTCGCGGTTTTCAGCCGCGCCTGAATAGTCTTGATCTTGGCTGTGGTCTCTTCAATAAGCTTGGGACCCAGCTCAATCCTGTCAGATGCCTCAGTCCAACAGTGCGGTGTCATGCACCGTCGCCCATACAGTGCCTCGAACGGTGCCATGCCGATAGTACTCTGATAGCTGTTGTTATACGAAAACTCCACTAACGGCAACTGCTTATCCCAATCTCCCCCGAAATCCAAAGTACAGCTCCGCAACATATCCTCCACAATCTGAATCACCCGCTCTGATTGTCCATCGGTTTGGGGATGGTAAGCTGTACTCAGATGGAGTCGCGTGCCCAAAGCCTTATGAAAGGCACCCCAGAACCGTGCGGTAAAACGCGGATCTCGATCAGACACAATGGAGTCTGGTACTCCATGTAACCGCAGAATCTCTCTGATGTATAGATGGGCAAGTTTCTCCAGGGAGTCTATCATCCGAATTGGCAGAAAGTGAGCACACTTCGTCAAACGGTCCACGATAACCCAGATGGCATCGTGGTGAGACCGGGTCAGGGGTAGTGCGGTCAGAAAATCCATTGTAATGTTGCCCCACTTCCTGACCGGAATGGGCAAAGTCTGTAACGTCCCTGTCGGTTTCTGATGCTCCACCTTCACCCACTGACAAGTGGCACACTTAGACACATGTGTGGCAATGTGTCTCCGCATACCTGGCCACCAAAAGTGAGTACGCAAATCCTGATACATCTTCTCACTACCGGGGTGTATACTCAACCGGCTCAAATGTGCCTCTGTCAAAATCTCATCCCGCAGTGTCTGATCTTCTGGCACATATAACCGATCCTCAAAGTACAGCAATCCCTGTCTGTACTGGAATGCCGGTAGTAAGGATCCTTTGTCCTCTCCGGACAACTTCTTCAACCCCGGATCCTTTCCTTGTGCCTCACGCACCCTGTCCAGCCATTCAGAATGAATGATCAAAGTGTATACCTGAGTGTGTTCCCAGCGCTCCCACTTGTGCCAAAGGCACACCAAGTCATTTTCCTCAGTCCGATCCTCAACGCTGTGGTACACTACCCAAGCAAATGCGTCCTCGCCTGCGCAAGGTCTCGCCCTCGCGGTCTCTCAGCTCGCTTGCGCGAGGTCTCGCCCTCACAGGTCTCAAGTCTCGCCTTCGCGAGGACTCACCCTCCCGATCACAAGTATCGCCTGCGCGAGGTCTCCCCCTCGCAGGTCTCGCCCTTGCGACCTCACTCACCCTCGGGAGTCTCTTATGCCTTCGCGGGTCTCGCCCTCGCGGTCTCAACTCGCCTTCGCGAGGTCTCTCATGCCTGTACTGGCCCCGCCAGACAAGGCCCTTGCACTCACGGTTCGTGCGGCCCTTATACCTTTATTGGCTTCGCTTTATCTGGGCCTTCGCCCCTTGCTGGCCCTCGCCGCTGCATACTCAACTGAGGAAAGACCACTTGGTCATCTGACATTCAGCAGCCAATAAGGAGGGAAGCACGAGCCTGAGAGATCTTCCCTTGGCTCACACGCCAGATATCTTCTATCCTCTGACAAACGAATCACCTAAGGCGGTTTGCTGAGATCTTCATCATCACAGCCGCCTTATCTCCAAAAGTCTGACAGACTTGTCTCACAGCCTATCTAAAGGCTTCAACTGGGGGAGGCTTCTTCTCCTGGCATCACCCTATAAATAGGGTGATGTCCACCTTAAAATGGGTAAGCTACTACATGCCCCCACTCCTCTTTTGCTACTTCTGAGTATTCTCTTTATCTTTCCACATATTACTCTGAACAGCAAGCTTGGAGCTCTCAGGAACATCATCACCATCACCTACTCAACTGGGATTCCACCCCTGTTCTGGGAACGTGAATATCAGTTTGGCACCGTCTGTGGGAAAGAAAGTTCTCATCGGAAAACCCATATCAAAAACCACAAGTAACAAGCCATGCCAACTACTCGGAGCACGAGTAGGCGCAATCGCCAGGGGAGGAGGAATCCGCCCGTCGCGTTCGCCAACAATGATCCATCACCGGAAACCTTCCGGTTCATTCGACGGAAGATAGTTCCTCCCACGTTAGCCATAGCGTGTTCCAGGAGCACACCACTCCACCACCAAATCCTGCACCGGCAGGCCTTGATCCGGCAATCCTGCAAGCAATCACGGAGGCGGTTGCTCGTAACTTACGCGAAACGCTCGCTGATACTCTCAGAGGAGTTTTGAATAGTGTGGGAACACTACAAACTAATCTACTGGAACATCCGGTCACCCCGCCGCAACAAGTAAGTCATTCTGACCCTCCTCCGTCTGTGCTTATAGCACTTACTAGGCGGATAGAAGAAATGGAGAAAAGGGAGGAGAGGTCTAGTGTTCATAATATCGCCAGAATGGGTTTGGGTCACCTCTGGACCCAGCCCTTCACTCAACGGGTCTTGAATACCCCTCTTCCGGATCAGTTTCGTCAGCCCAGGCTAGAGGCTTACGACGGTCTATCAGACCCAGATGTTCATTTGCAACGTTATGTCTCTGCGATGGCCATCGCGAGGGCAGATGACAGCACCCTTTGTAGGGCTTTCAGCTCCACACTCATAGGGGCCGCGGCGAACTGGCACGCCACCCTTCGCAAGAAGCGGTTTGATTCCTTTAAGGAACTCTCCCGCAGTTTCTCCAATCACTTCATGATATCCAAGCCTCCTCCCAAAACGACAGGACACCTCCTTCAGATACGGCAGGAGAAAGAAGAATCCCTCAGGGAATATATTCAGCGGTTTCAGGAGGAGTCCGTCCAAGTCCCAAATCTGGGGGAGGAGGCCCGCCTGCTCACCGCCATTCAAGGTCTCCATTGGAATTCTCTTTTCTTTGTGGAAGTACACACCAACCCTCCCTCCGACATGAAGCAGTTCTTGAACACGGCATCCCGGTTCATGAACGCAGAAGAGGTCATTTGACCGCCCTCGCCAACATGTCATATAAGTTGTTCTCAAGCAACCATGGCATCGCGGATTTACACCACCCCTCCAGCAATGCCTTAGCACTCTTCAGGGACACGTCGTCCTAGACACTCCCTGATGCCTTAGCAAAGTAGAACGAAAACAGAGGGGGAAAATGAAGAACACAAAGTCGGCCAAGGGAACCTCCTCACTACGAGGTGAGGCAATGCCCTTGAAAATTCCTGGGAAAGAGATGGGATCTAGCACCTCTTGACTACAAGGTCAAGCAATACTAGATATTATGTTTGGATCCTCTTACCTAGATCACTAGGGAAATGGAAATGCAAGAATGGAGAACACAAAAGCCGACGTCTCACTGTGGAGTGTTTCAGCCGAATTGCTTAATTCAATAATATGTTCTAGGTTACAATGGGGTTGTTTCTAACTTATATAGTGGAGAGGTGTGAGAAGTAAATTGGCTTAGTACAGCTGTGCGTGCGTGCAGAAAGCAAACAGTGCTTTTTGGCATGCGTGCTGATGTGATCACAGGGGGGGTAAGTGATCACGCGCTCGGATCTAGCTCGAATGAGGCAGTTTCCAGAAAGAAAGGAAACTAAGAACAGAGGAAGAACAAGGAAACAAAGTCGGCCAAGGGAACCTCCTCACTACGAGGTGAGGCAATGCCCTTGAAAATGCCTGGGGAAGGAGATGGAACCTAGAACCTCCTCACTACGAGGTGAGGCAATGCTAGGTATTATATTGGATCCTCTTGCATGGATCACTAAGGATTGGCGAAGCAAGATTTGAGAACCCATAAAAGGCTTGAGGAATTTTCCTTCTCAAGCTTTTCTTTAAAATTGGTTCTTCCTATTCTAGGAGTCTGTTGTTCCTTTTATAGAGAAGGGAAAGGGAACAGACTCTTACATATGTGCATGCATGCCATAAAGCGTACAGTGCTTTTACATGCATGTTATCTAAAAAGGTGAAAAAGGTAAAAACTAAGTAATATAATACTCCCAAGTGTCAGCGTGAAAGGAGGGAGTGTTCCTGATGGGACGGGAGTGGTTGGGAGTGGTCGGTTGAATTATTGAGCACAGGTGGGCTTCGCTTCAGGGCTTTGCCTGAACTGGAAGTCCTCGCGGGGATGCCTTCGCCAAGGGCCTTCGCCAAAGGGCATTCGCCAAAGTGCCTTCGCCAAAGTGCCTTCGCCAAAGTGCCTTGGGTTCGTGGAACTTCACTGTTTTCTGAATAACTTGAGCTCTGGAACTCCGATTGAGGTGATTCAAAAGCCATTTTTCTCCTTTTGAAAAGGGCTTCAATATGAAGTCCATTGCTCCAGCTATTGATGAGTACAGATCGGCTTCACTTCTCCAATGGAAAGCCCGGGGTGATTCGAGGCCCCTCATTATCATATCATTCTCTCCCTCTTCAAAAGGATTCGTCCTCGAATCGAAGGTGAGAGTTCCTCCCGGTACAACAAAATTAAATTACATAATAACATTCATAGATACAGGGGCGACAAGGAAGGAGTTGTAAAGGTTGAGCACCAAGCACCTCTCAACTACGAGGTTGAGCAATACTTGGTATTCACTCACAGAAATGCCGGATTCCGTCTTTGAACACCGTGCACCTCCCAACTACGAGGTTGGGCAATACAAGGTATAACTTCTCAAACGGACACCGTCTCCTCTGCTTCTTCACAGCTCCGGGAAAAGAAATCACAGGGGCAACCAAGGCACAGAGGCGGACTTGCTAAGTTTGAGCAGAACGGGTTGATGCCTTCTCTTCTGCTTCTTAACAATCCGGGAAAAGAAAATACAGAGGCAACGAAGTTGGAACTTACCGAGGAGGAGAAGAAGTGGACTTTCTGTTCTTCAACTTCTCGATGGTTCCGTGGAGAGAAGAAAACACAAACGAACTCCTTCAAGCAACATGGCTCTGATACCAACTGATGTGATCACAGGGGGGTAAGTGATCACGCGCTCGGATCTAGCTCGAAGGAGGCGGTTTCCAGAAAGAAAGGAAACGAAGAACAGAGGAAGAACAAGGAAACAAAGTCGGCCAAGGGAACCTCCTCACTACGAGGTGAGGCAATGCCCTTGAAAATGCCTGGGGAAGGAGATGGAACCTAGAACCTCCTCACTACGAGGTGAGGCAATGCTAGGTATTATATTGGATCCTCTTGCATGGATCACTAAGGATTGGCGAAGCAAGATTTGAGAACCCATAAAGGGCTTGAGGAATTTTCCTTCTCAAGCTTTTCTTTAAAATTGGTTCTTCTTATTCTAGGAGTTTGTTGTTCCTTTTATAGAGAAGGGAAAGGGAACAGACTCTTACATATGTGCATGCATGCCATAAAGCGTACAGTGCTTTTACATGCATGTTATCTAAAAAGGTGAAAAAGGTAAAAGCTAAGTAATATAATACTCCCAAGTGTCAGCGTGAAAGGAGGGAGTGTTCCTGATGGGACGGGAGTGGTTGGGAGTGGTCGGCTGAATTATTGAGCACAGGTGGGCTTCACTTTAGGGCTTTGCCTGAACTGGAAGTCCTCGCGGGGATGCCTTCGCCAAGGGCCTTCGCCAAAGGGCCTTCGCCAAAGTGCCTTCGCCAAAGGGCCTTCGCCAAAGTGCCTTGGGTTCGTGGAACTTCACTGTTTTCTGAATAACTTGAGCTCTGGAACTCTGATTGAGGTGATTCAAAAGCCATTTTTCTCCTTTTGAAAAGGGCTTCAATATGAAGTCCATTGCTCCAGCTCTTGACGAGTACAGATCCGCTTCACTTCTCCAATGGAAAGCCTGGGGTGATTCGAGGCCCCTCATTATCATATCATGTGCAGAGTAAAAAGTTTCCAAAAAGGTGAAAAGGAAAAGCTAGTCTAAAAAGTGTTCGGATGTCGTTTTCCTTGTAAAGGAGGTGCTTACATTCTTGAGTAGTTGTCGAGAAAGGACGCCTTGCTGTCGGACTTGGTCGGCTATCTGGCTAAGTGGGGAGGCTTCGCGGGATGTCTTCGCCAAGTGCCTTCACGGGAATGCCTTCGCCAAGAGTCTTCACGAGCAAGTCTTTACTTGGGGTCTTTGTGCGGGCGCCTTCGCTTGGGGCCTTCTCAGGGTTCAAGTGTTCGCGCACCAAGGCTTGCCTGCTCCCTTCCTCAAGCATCCTCAAGGCTCCAAAGGGCTTCGCGTATTCTTCGTCCAACACGAGGCCGAGCTGACGAAGCTGTAAGGCCTTCGCTCGAGATTCCTCTTGGTCATCCTGCACCCTGAGCCTCATGAAGGCGTTGAGATTCGCTTGAACTCGATTCAACTGGGACCTGGTCATGGGCCCGCCAATGCCTTGGAGTGGGTCTGAGGGTGCGCGCGCTTGTGATTGCAGTCTATCTTGAACTTGGGGATCTTTTGGGACGATGTCCACATCATACTCTCCCTCTTCGAAAGAATCCGTCCGTGGATTCTCACATTCTTCATGTCCTTCAAAGGGAGCCAAATCACAAACGTTAAAAGTTGCATGTACATTATAAGATCCACCACAGGGTAAGTCTAGTACATATGCATTATCACCGATTTTCTTAGTGATTTGGAAAGGGCCATCGCCTCTTGGCGCAAGCTTATTTTTCCTAGCCTGGGGAAATCGGTCTTTTCTTAAGTGCAACCACACCCAATCACCGACTTGAAAACTCCTAAATTTCCTACCCTTATTAACCCTTCTTGCATAAGACTCATTAACTTTCTCAAGTTGCTTGTGAACCTTGGTATGCAAATCTTTCATATGTTGGGCTTTCTCTTTCCCATCTACATCCACCTGTTCAGTATAGCCTAATGCGACTATGTCCAAAGGAGTTAAAGGGTTGAAACCATACACGACTTCAAAGGGACTGTGGGATGTAGAGGAGTGGTAGGCTCAGTTGTAAGCAAATTCTACGTGGGGTAAGCACTTTTCCCACTCTTTCAGATTTTTCCTAAGGAGGGTTCGCAAGATAGTGGTGAGAGTCTTGTTGGTCACTTCGGTTTGGCCATCTATTTGAGGGTGACTCGATGTCGAGTACATCAAACTAGTGCCTAATCTAGACCAAAGGGTTCGCCAGAAATGACTTAGGAACCGCGAATCCCTATAACTGACAATGGACCACGGAAGGCCATGGTACTTCACGATGTCCCTAAAGAATAAATCAGCCACATGTGATGCATCTTCAGTTTTATGACAGGGAATGAAATGTGCCATTTTTTAAAACCTATCCACTACCACAAAAATAGCATCGTGACCATGCGATGTCCTAGGCAGACTACTTATAAAATCCATGCTTATATCAACCCAAGGAAGAGAAGGTGTAGGGAGAGGAGTGTACTTCCCTTTTGGTTGCAGAGTAGACTTGGCTTGGTGGCATGTGACGCATCTGGCGCAGAACTTGGTGACGTCTGATATTCTCGTTCCCGGAGTAGGAACGGAATCCCAGTTGAGTGATTGATGAAGATGGTGTTTTTGAGACTCCAAGCTTGCTGTTCAGAGTAATCTGTAAAAGATAAGAAGAATACTCAGAAGTAGCAAGAGAGGAGTGGGGGGGCGTGTAGTAGCTTACCCAGTTTAAGGTGGACATCACCCTATTTATATGGAGATGCCAGGAGAAGAGCCTCTCCCAGTTGAAGCCTTGGACAGGCTGTGAGACAGGACTGACAAGTCTGTCAGATGTAAGGAGATAAGTCTGTGTCAGACTGACTAGAGATAAGGCGGCTGTGATGATGAAGATCTCAACAAACCGCCTTAGAAGATTCACCTGCAAGGGAATGTTTGGCGTACAAATCTGGTGAAGATCACTCAGGCTCGTGATGGCCTCCTCATTGGCTGATTGATGTCAGATGACCAAGTGGTCTATTTCCAGGTGGAGCAAGTGGCAGGCGAAGGCCTGCAAGGGGCAAAGGCCTAGATAGAATACAGCCAAGTAAGGAGTGAGGGTCGCACGAACCTGTGTATAAGGGCCTTATCTGGGCGAGGCCAGTATAGGCAAGAGAGTCCTCGCGAAGGCGTGCTGAGATTGCGGGCGTAAGACCCGCGAAGGCAAGTGAGATCGCAAGGGTGAGTCCTGAGACCGTGGGGTGGCCCGTGAAGGCCTAAGAGAGGCAAAGATGAGTGTGAGACATCGCCCAGGCGAGACTTAAGGCCTTCGAGGGCAAGACCCCACGAAGACGGCACTGGAGACCACACGGTTGAGACTTTGCGAAGGCGATACTGGAGACCACAAGGGTGAGACCATTTCAAAGGCCTTGTATGATTCTGATGCGACGCGAGGGCACGTTTGCTTGGGTAGTGTACCAAGATGCCTCCTCCTGTGAGCGGAGTATGGGCAGGGTCCTGTACTCCGTTTTTTGAAAGTACTTTACTGAGGGCTGATGTAGCAGCCACAAATGAAGACCTTTTATGATCCTTGTGAGTTTTTGAGGGGGCATTCGCTTGGGTAGTGTACCACCCTTCCTCAGTTGGTTCAAGATCTGTGCGCTGGGTGGGGGCTGCCACCAACGCAGCTGGCGCCCAACACCTTCTTGACCATAGTAGGCTTCATCGTTGCCTGTCACCTGACTGGCGTGAAGCCCTTCGCCGATGTTTTCCACCGGTTCTACCGGTTGGAGCTGAGAAGTGGGAGTGCGTTTTTCTACGTCACTCCCATAAATGTTGGGGGTAACAACTCCATCTCCTTCACCGCCGCACCTGCATCCTACCACAACTGGCATGGGTCCTTCTTCTTCGTGCCTCGTGAAAACTCATGGGACTTCCCCGTGGTGAGGACGCAACGATCCGTGCAAAGTATTGCGCGGAGCCCTGAACTGACCGTAGAAGGAGTGTGGTGGCAGGCATATGTCCAACTACTGGACTGGCTGGGCGACGTCTTCTCAAGGAGATCTTGCGACGAGTTCTTCCCCTTTTCTGTCGCCCAGTTAGATGAGACCACTCTGAGGTGGGCTGGGATTAGCACGGGCTTCATGCTGGACCCCGAGGTTCCCCCTCCATACGAGGGATGGGCCCCTGTCCATCGTGGGACGATGAAAGACTCCTTTTATGCCGCACTGGCAGGTCCCAAAGGTATGTTCACACATTTATAAGTGTATTGTATAAGTGTAAGAGGTTTTAGTAAAACCTGGTCTGAGGTTCTTCTTATGCTTGCAGATGCCTCCATGGAGTCCGGCGAAGGGCAGGGCAAGAGAGCGTCCATGCCCACTACTCAGCAGGTGCACTGGGCATGTGTAGTTGGAGGTGATGCCCCGGCTGGGGCTGTTAAGGCGTTGGGAAGTATTGTCCCTAAGCAGCCAAAGAAGAGGGCTGGCACCAAGCCCTCGGTGTCTTCCTAGCCACAAAAGAAGAGGAGAGTGGCTGCTGGTGCAGCGCAGCCTGGTGAGGGGAGTTCCTCTGCTACTGCTGAAGAGGCCAGGGAGCCTGTAGTGGCAGGGGCATCTGTGGCGGTCCCTTCTACTGAAGAGACTGCGAGGCCGGTTGAAGAGGCTAAGGGTCCTTCTGAAGCAGAGGGGTCTGCTGCAGTCCGTCCAACTGAAGAGGCTGAGGAGCCTGCTGGGGAGGAAGTCCCCATTGTCGTGGAGGAGGCCGAGGAGCCTGTGGCTGAGGAGGCCAGAAGAGTGGAGGTGGAAGTTCCTTCCACTGTTGAAGAGGCCATGCCTTCTGCAGAGGGCTCAGAGGGAACGCAGGCAGACAATGTTGTTCCCATAGAGGCTGTGCCTATCTCAGTGGTGCAACCTATCTCTGCTGAGGAGGCTGCTGCTGAAGCCTTCGTGTCTGGGCTCTTTGCGAGCCCTTCTCCAGCCCAAGGCGAAGACTTGCCTGGGCATGTGGTCGCGGCGGAGATCCTCACCAGAGGAAAGGTGCTTCCTCCCAAGGGTAAGATGTCAGCGGGGGAGATCCTGATCTCCATGAGGAGGAGGGGTAGCCAGGCTGCCAAGGCCATTGGCAGTTCTTGTCAAGGCAACGGTCACTCCCGTGGAGGAGGAGGAGGTGGAAGCCACCACTGCATGAAGGAGACCCCTGCAGCAACCCCTTCTAGAGAGCGGATCCCTGAAGTGACTCCTTCAGGGGAGAAGGCCCTTGTGACAAAGGGGAAGAGGATCCTGAGGATTGAGGAGACTTCCTCGTCTTCTGATGATGAGGCCCCAGAGGAGGGGGGTCTGGTAGCACGGTCCTCTGTGAGGATGAGTGGTTGGGAGATAGCCCAACCCTCCAGCAGCCAGCTGGAGGCCAGTGGATGGGGGCGTCCTTCTGCTGGTAAGTCTTTTGACTTGATAGTGTGCTTTTCTTGCTTTGAGTCTTGTATTTTAGTTTTCTCGGCCCTCCGGGCAAGGGCTTGGCTTGTGAGATGATATGGCTGAAATTTTGGAGGAGTCCGGGATATGGCCACATTGCTGCCTGAGGCCCCAAAGTGGTCTCGAGAAGCGAGGGCCCTCGTGAGCCAAGGTGTACAAGGCAAGGGCTTGGCCCTTGTGAGATCCCTTATGACAGATCCGGGAACCATGGCTGAAATTTTCGGAGGAGTCTCGGGATATGGCACCACTACTTGGAGAGAAGGCGCATTGCTGCCAATGGGAGGCCCCAAAGTGGTCTCGAGAAGCCGATCTTCATTAGCCGCCCGATCGGGTCACACTCTATAAATAGGGTGATGTCCACCTTAAACCGGGGAAGACCTCGAGCCAAGGTGTACAAGAGTCCGGGCCTTCTTTAGAGGGCAAGCCGTTGCGCGTAGCCGCCGGGAAGGAGGAATCCACCCGCGTGGGACCCGGTCTTCTTCCTTAATAATGACAACTTTTTGTTGTTGGGACGCCGCGAACCAACCAACCGAACGCCTGCTACGCCGCCTCATCAAGTAAGTCGTCCGACTCTCCTCATCTGTACTTATGGCACTTACTAAACGGATAGAAGAACTGGAAAGAAGAGAGGAGGGGGCTAGTGTCCATAACGCCGCCAGAGTGGGTTTGGGGACTCACCCTTCACCCAACGGGTTTTGAGACCTCTATTCCGGATCGGGCCACCAACCCAAGCTAGACGCTTACAACGGTTTATCAGATCCAGATATTCATTTACAACGTTACGCTCCGCGATGGCCATTGCGAGGGCGGACGACATTCGCCCACGCTCGTAGGGCTGCGGCGAATTGGTTTACCACCCTTCGCGGGAAGCGGTTTGACTCCTTTGAGGAGCTCTCCGCAGCTTTTCCAATCACTTTATGGTATCCAAGCCTCCTCCCAAAATGGCAGGACACCTCCTGCAGATACGCCTTTAAAAGGGAAGAATCCCTCGGGAATACGTTCAACGGTTCCAAGCGGAATCTCTCCAAGTCCCAAATCTGGGAGAGGAGGCCCGCCCGCTCACGGTCATTCAGTGGTCTCCGCTGGGGGTCTCTTTTCTTTGTGGAGGTACACACCAACCCCGGCAACATGGAGCAGCTTTCTCCATAGGGCATCCCGGTTCATGAACGTAGAGGAAGTCACTTGACCTCTATCGCAAACACTTCAGTTGCGAAGGCTAGCAATATTGCCTCACTGGCAAAACATGTCATATGACATATTCTCATTAATAAAACAAAACATGGCTTCACGGGTTTTTTCATTATCCCTCCAACAATGCTTCAACACTCTTAAGGGACTCCGCCCGGGATACCCCCCCCCCCGAAAAGGGACATCGCCGCGATGGTCAAAATATAACACCAAGATGCAGACCAACTCTTGTGTTAAAATGGCTGCCATCTACGGAGTCTCCAAAGATCGACGAATCCAAAGGTCATTCGCCCTATGGGGCCTTGTTATCATTGGCCCAGAGCCGACCGCACCAGCGCCTTCGCGAGTCCGGGTCCTCACGGCCTTGTTGCTCGCCTCCGCGAAATCTTTTATCTCTACTTGGTCGCCAACCATACCCTCAAAGAGGGCCTCAAGAGACATCCTTCTCCTTTATCTACGGCGCAGACACGCCTTTGCCTATTAAGGCAGATCTCTCCACGATCCACATGATCAAAAAACTTCACGGACCAAGTAAGTCCTAAAGCTCTGCTTTGTTGATCCAATATAAATTGGTATACCCGCTTTCTCTTACAAAGATCCCATGGCAAAACAATTGCCCTCTCCTTTGCAGGTATCCTCTTCTTGGTACACTGCACACTACCCAAGGGCTTACCCCTTGCGGTATCTTCAGAAAGGTCTCTGCGAGAGCCGCCTTCGCGTGCCCCAGCAGACCTTCCAAGTGGGAAAATCCCATCCATGGTCTTCAACGGTCATCGCTCTTCGAGCAAAAACCCTTACTTTGGCTACATACGGAGTACAGGACCCTCCCCATACTCCGCTATCAGGGGAGGCATCTTGGTACACTACCTGCTGCTTACGCCCGCAAGGTCTCACCCTCGCAGCTTAAGTCTCGCCTTCGCGAGGTCTCCAAATCTCGCCGCGAGGTCTCCAGTGTCTCGCCGCGCAAGGCCCTCACAAACTTAAGTATCACCTACACGAGGTCTTACTCCTCGCGGTCTCCTTTCCCGCCTTCGCGGGCCTCTTTTGCCGTTGCGGGTCTCACCCCCGCGGTCTTACTCGCCTTCGCGAGGGCTCTCGCCCCTTGCAGGCCTTCGCCCCTTGCAGGCCACTTGGCCATCTGGCTTCAAGCAACCAATGGGGAGGTCAGCACGAGCCCGAGTGATCTTACCTTGGCTCACACGCCAAAGATCTTCTATCTTCTGACAAGTGAATCTCCTAAGGCGGTTTGCTGAGATCTTCATCATCACAGCCGCCTTATCTCCTGAAATCTGACAGACTTGTCAGACTTGTCTCACAGCCTGTCCAAGGCTTCAACTGGGGGAGGCTCTTCTCCTGGCATCACTCTATAAATAGGGTGATGTCCACCTTAAAATGGGTAAGACACATCTGGTCTTTGTCAATAATCTTTAGTACTCAATCAGTTTTGTTGAATAAGCTGCTGAATAAGGATGCAGCTGCTATCCAAGGGTACGCGGCCATGGAGCAATGGAAGGATTTTCTCAAGTATGCCAACAAAGCGGGACCGTGCCAGATAGATGAGATAGCGTTCCTCGGGGAGCCGGAGGCTGCCCAGAAAAGGGAGGTGGAGCTCCAAGAGGGGCATGCCAAGCATGTGGCCCAACTGAAGAGTTGGTGTGATTATGTCAACAAGGAGTGGGCAGCTAGCAGGCTGTACCGGTGCGAGCAGGCCAGCCTTATTGGTGCGTTCAAGCAACGCTTCCTTCAGCAGGCCACAAGCTTGGAAGCCCAAAGAAGTCGAGGCCGCTGCTCAAGGAGTCCCTTCAATCAGCGAAGGCTGAAGTTGAGCAGCAAGAGTTGCAACCAAGGAAGTGGAGCGCCAGGCCATCGCCCGAGCCCGGCCAAGGCAGAGAAGAAGATAGAGGAGGGCAGGCTTGCTGCCGAGGCTGCGATGAGGGCACACCTGGAGGTCGCCACTAACCTTGAGAAGGCAGTGGTCTCAGTCTGGGAGATGGAGAAGGCTTTGGGCCTTCCTCCCTTTAAAGATGAGGATCATGAGTCCTCTTCCTCCATCAAGGTGCCCATCCCTGAGCGGATGCCTCGGCTGATGGAGAAGCTTGGTGAGATCCAAGCTCAAGGCGAAGCGGGGGCGCAAGCCTACGAGGAGGGCTGGCTGCGATGCCGCTTCCAAGTGGAGAAGGCGTTCCCAGAGCTGAGTCTTGGGATTCTGGATGCTGCTAACACCAGCAATCCAATAGTAAAGGCCCTGCTCGACTGGGGAAAAAAGATGGGCGAAGCCTGGTATGCCCTTTTGGACTAGGGTGGAGGCTCCAACATGTGGATGCCCCCCCTCTTTTTGCATAAAGAACACCTGCATTCATGCATAATTTTGGAAACAGTAGATGAAGTAAAATTTTATTTTACCTTCATTGTCTTGTAGTCTCGCTTTTATTTCGCGATAGCGATGTAGGCACGTTAGCTAGGTTAACAACCGTAGGCTAAGTCCCGTTTGTGGAGAGAAGTCTTTTTGGGGTTCGCAACGGCGAAGCCATAGAGATCACATGTCAAGAAGCTGGAGACTCGGTTTGAGTTCATAGTGACGAGGCACTTGAAGTCCGCAATGGCGGAGCCACACATATCTTTCCAGATATTTTTGTGGGTTCGCTTGTTGAGACAAGCTGAGATAGAGACCCCTTGTTGGGACAAGTTAAGGGCCCTTTTAGGGTTTGTAGAGGCGATGCCTTTGAAGACCATGGATGAGACTTCCCCAAGTGAAGGTCTACTGGGGCTCGCGAAGACGGCTCACACAGAGACTTTGACGATTTTTCAGTGAGTAAGCCCTTGGGTAGTGTACTGATGTACCAAGTTGAAGATACCTGCAGAACGCTCATCATTTATATGATAAGGACAGAGGAAAACTCAGTTTACCTTGAGCCTGAAGTCGCGCGACGACAAAGGTAGTGGAGTACTTGTTGAGACAAGTGGAGAGCCAAGTAGAGCTTTGGGGAGTGAGACCCGTAGTTGTGTGGAGGAGTCCGAGCGGAAGGTCTGTTGTGGCGCGCGAGGGCGACTTACACATAGACCTCCCTGAAGGAGCCAAAAAGGGGGTTACCCTTCCGCAGCGCAAGGGGGTTACCCTTGGGGCGGGGCGAGTTGAAGGTCAGTTGGGGATGAGACCCGCAACTACATGTGTGGAGGAGTCCGGGTGGGAGGCCTGCTTTGGCGCGCGAGGGCGACTTACACATAAACCTCCCGGAAGGAGCCAAAAGGGGGTTACCCTTCCGCAGCGCAAGGGGGTTACCCTTGGGGCGGGGCGAGTTGAAGGTCAGTTGGGGATGAGACCCGCAACTACGTGTGGGAGTCCGGGCGGGAGGCTCTTTGTGGCGCGCGAGGCGACTTACACATAGACCTCCTGAAGGAGCCAAAAGGGGTTACCCTTCCGCAGCGCAAGGGGTTACCCTTGGGACGGGGCGAGTTGAAGGTCAGTTGGGGATGAGACCCGCAACTACCTGGCGTGACCGTAGGGGGCTTCCCTTTGTGTGGGTGCGCAGGTGAGACCTGACAAGGTCGGATGCCGTGATTTAGGCAAGTGGCCCGTCTGACCGGTTGAGTGTAGAGGACGGCGGAGAGGGCATTTGTAATTCCATGTAAAGCTGTAAGACAGGAAGA
This sequence comes from Stellera chamaejasme, assembly GCA_024586325.1. Taxonomy (NCBI): domain Eukaryota; kingdom Viridiplantae; phylum Streptophyta; class Magnoliopsida; order Malvales; family Thymelaeaceae; genus Stellera; species Stellera chamaejasme. Next base: position 38,614,989 of record CM044981.1, on the reverse strand, counting down.
GATACACATGTATTTTATTGAATTGCAGATGTAAGACTGAGGACTTACACGTAATATGGGCGTAAGTCATCCGCATGAATGTTACGGGGAAGAAGACGACCATCATGGTCTTGTAGCTCATAGACTCCTGGGCGGACCTGTTTATGAACGATATAGGGTCCGTCCCAGTTAGGTCGCAAGACACCTTGTTTGGGGTCGCGGGCGGTGAGGGCCGATTTAAGCAGGGCAAGGCCCCCTTGTTGTAGTGCCTTGGGCTTGACCCTGGCATTATGGTGAAGACTGAGCCTCTGTTTGAGGGCGAACATACGAAGGCGAGCGCCCTCGCGCAATTCTTCGATTAAGTCGAGTTTGGCGCGAAGTCCATGAGCATTGGCCTCGTCAGTGAAGTTGATCATGCGGATCGTGGGGAGGTCTGCCTGAATAGGCAGAAGCGCGTCTGGGTTTATCAGTGCTGGAGATTCCGTAGATGGCAGTCGCTGGATGCTAGAATTGATCTGGCACTGGTGGCATGTTTTGACCAGTGCAGCGGCGTCCTTTTTCAAGGTAGGCCAGTAGTACCCTTGACGAAGGGCTTTGTGGGCAAGTGCCTCCGCGGCAATGTGTGCACCACAATTGCCTTGGTGGAGAGTATCCAAGACGGAGTGTCCCTTAAGGGTGCTGAGGCATCGTTGGAGGGGTGCTGCGAACCCGCGATGCCATAATTGGTCATCGATGAGAACAAAATGGATGGCCCTTTTGCGAGCTTGGGGGTCCGTGGTACTGGCTTTCAGCTCAGCGATAATAGGGTCTCTCCAGTCGACGACCGGATCCTGTGTAGTGAGGCAATATCAATAGCCTCCGAAATGGAAGGGCTGGCCAGGGTGGCCATGGTGGAGGGAGTTTTTCCCTTGGATAGCATGTCTGCTTTGGTGTTCTTAGAACGAGGAATGTGGATAAAAATAGCCTCCTCAAAGTTGGTCCGCAAGGTGTTTACCAATCTGAGGTATTTAGTCAAGGTGGGGCCTTTGCATTCAGCGCACCCCTGGACCTGGTGAATCACCAGTTGCGAGTCGCTGTGGACATAAAGGCGGCGAATGCCTGCCCTTATGGCGAGCTTGAGTGCCGCGATGAGGGCCTCATATTCTGCAACATTGTTAGTTACTTGGAATAGGAAAGAGACACGAAGGGATACTTCCATACCTAGGGGTCCGCGCAGATATACGCCCCCTGCGGGGGATCCAAGCTTGGATGAGCCATCTACGAACATGTCCCATCCTGGGGGAATGGGTTGTGGTGCGGGACCCTGCTCAGGGGCCGGGATGATGTTGACATCCGAAAATTCCGCAATGAAGTCGGCGAGGGCCTGGCCCTTGATTGCCTTTCTAGGCTCATAGTTAATGTTAAAGCCACCGAGCTCTATACACCATTTGGCAAGGCGCCCTGAGTGTTCGGCCCGCCTCAGAATATCCTGGATTGGTAAGTCCGTTCGGACTATAATTGTGTGCCCTTGGAAGTAGGGATTGAGCTTCCTTGCCGCATATACAAGAGATAAGATAGCTTTTTGGAGAGGAGGATACCTTGTTTCCATATCTTGGAGGGTGTGACTGGTGTAGTAGACTGGCCATTGTTTGGCAGCCTCTTCTTTGATAAGGACAGAGGCGACACTCTTATCAGAGGTGGCAAGGTAGAGGACCAGGTCATCGCCTTGTTTGGGGCACCTAAGTGCGGGTAATTCTTGTAAGTGTTGCTTGATTGAATCATATGCCTCCTGGCATTCTTCTGTCCACTTGCAAGCTTTTTTCTTGCGGATTTGATTGAAGAAAGGTCTGCAGTGATCGCTGAGTTTGGAGACAAACCGTCCCAAGGCAACCAGCTTTCCTGCCAGTTGCTTAACATCTTTGAGCCCCCTAGGGGTGCGCAAAGTGGTGATAGCTTCAATCTTGTTAGGATTTGCATGAATCCCGCCTTTGGAGATCTGGTAACCCAGAAACTTGCCCTCGCCCACGCCAAAGATACACTTCTTTGGGTTCAACCGCATATTGTATTTGCGGAAGTTGGCGAACGTTTCCTCTAAGTCCGCGAGGTGTGTGGAGGTGGCCTTGCTTTTGACCACAATGTCATCGACATAAGCCTCAAGATTTCGGCCGATTTGGCCTGCGAAGACTGGATTCACAAGCCTTTGGAAAGTAGCCCCTGCATTTTTCAAGCCGAAGGGCATTCTGATATAATGGTAGACGGCTTCGCCGTAGTGAAGGCGGTTTTTACCGCATCCTCCGGTCCATAAAAACTTGATGGTATCCGCTATATGCGTCGAGGAAGGAGAAGACAGAGTGATGAACGGTTGAGTCAACCAGCTTGATCGATAGAAGGCAGGGATAGGGATCCCTTGGGCAGGCCCTGTTAACCCCTTTGTAGTCTACGCAAAGTCGCCACTGACCACCCTCTTTATCGGCGAGGACTATATTTGCGACCCACTCAGAGTAGTGAACCTCCTTGATTATATTTGCCTTAAGCAATTTCTTCACCTCTGTGCGTACAAAGTTCTTACAGTCAGGGGCCATGCCCCTTGTTTTCTGTCTAACCGGGCTAAAGCCGGGGAGTACACTTAACTTGTGAGAAATGATAGCAGGATCCACACCTGGTAGATCCTCAGGAGTCCATGCGAAGACATCCCCATTGGCCTGGAGGAGATGGATGAGTGCTTGCTGGTCTTTCTCTTCAAGGTCTTTTCCCACCCGGAATTTCTTGCCAAGGGAGATTTCAACCTCCTCAAAGGCCCCAGACAAGTCGGGAGCGACTTCGCCCGCGGGTCCAGTCTCTTCCATGGGCGCCTTTCTTTTAGGCTTAGATGGCTTGGGGAGCGGGGGAGGTCCCGCTAGGGCAGAGACATAATTGCCCCTGGCCACATTTTGGTTGACAAAGATATAGGCATTGTTACGGTCACCCCGAGCGGGTTGCGACCGGGTGGCCCGGGGCTCCGGTTTTGGCCTGCGGGTCACGTTTTTCGGCGTTCAGGCGGCTCCCGAGCCCTATCCGAGTATCATTTTGGCGAACCCTTCCGTATTTGAGGTCGTGTGGGTCCCCCGGACGTTTCCGCCGAAAATATTTTTCTGGCGCCGGGGGTTTGTCGGGGTCGTCTCGGGATGTACAGCGGGCTCGGTAGCATTCTCGAGATCTCAGTTTGGGAAGCCGTTTGCAGTTTTGGAGTCGTGGAAACGTCCCGGAGGTGGTTGTGGAGTTTAATATTTGGGGCGGGACGTTCGGTTCCGGGCGACTCCCGGGGCTCGGGACGGGAATCCCGGGGCTCGGGATGGAAATTTTCTGACGGCTTTGGGGTAAGTTGTGTTATAATTTAAGATGGAATTTATGGGTATTTTTATAGAATTTTGGAGTGACGGAATTTTGGTTCAGGTTGACACGCTCGCACGTCGTGTTTTGGTTCGGGTTCAGCGAGCTCGGTAGGACACTCCGGAATTGTAAATGAACTTTTGAAATATTTTTTGTGAATGTTATAATATTCTGAGGGTTGTGTCCAAGTTTCGTTAATTTTGGAATTCGGTAATTATTTTTGGGCAAAAAGAATTGGAACTTTCGGAAAAATTGGGAGATTAAATTGTGTTTGGTTACAAAATGAAAATTTTGGAGTATGGGCAGCAAGTATTTTCGGCAGAATTGGGAAGGGGGAAGGGACACATGGCTTGATTTAATTTAAGAAGAGAGGAATGGGTTTAAAGTGAGGGAAATATATAAGTTGACTTATATTTCATAAAATGAGTTTTACTCTCATTTCATTTTCACTTCTTTTCTTCTTCATCTTCTTCTTCTTGCTGCTACTGCCGACGCCACCATTGAAGCTCCACTCAAGCTTGAAGTTCTTCTCCTTAGTTGGAATCAAAGAGGAATTGGGTGCTTTGAGTGGTAAGCATCCTTCCTTCTTCTCTTTTCTTGTTGGTTAAGGGTTTAGTGAAGAAAAGTGTGGTTTTTGGAGAATGATGGGTTTGTTCTTAGCTATAAGCTAGGATGATTCTCTCCTCCCATCTTTTAGTATGTTGTTCTTGGGTTGTAGGAGAGTGTTAATCAAGTGTTGGATTTTGGAAAACACATCTTGGATGAGGAACCCTTTGTTGGCCGAATTTGTTGGAAAATTCCAAAATGATGTGTGTTTGTTATCTTGGTTCATGCTTCAAGTATGTTAATCCTAGCATGATTCTAAGCTTATGTATGGATTCAATTTGATGGAAAACAAGTTGAGTAAAAAACCCCCATTTGGCCGAATTTATGGGATGATGTTCAATATTGAATTTTGTTGTTTTGGATGCAATTGGATAGCATTCTTGGTTTAGAAGTGAAATTGGTGATTAGATTGGTTGTTTGGTAGCTTGAATGGGTTGAATTGGATATTGGGTGAAATGTTGGTTAGGAACCGAAATGTTGGAATGATTCTTTTTCAATGTTGGAGTTTCATTTAGGTTGAATTGGATGTTAATATGGTGTTGGGGTTGAATTTAGGTGTGGTTTGAAGTTTGAAACGTTGAATTCGGGTAAGAAATGGAAAAGTTGTAATTAAGCGGGATTATCGGAAAATGTTGGGTAATGAAGGGTTTTAAGGTTGGTTTGGTCGGTTCTGCTTGTTGGATGATGTTTGTCAATGTATAATCTTGCATTGTCTAGGTTGGTTCGAATTGACATTTACGTGGAAATCTGGAATTTTACGGAAATTCTACCGGATTTTCGGTTTTGGGGTCGGGGTGTAGTTTGGTAGTGTGGTCGATAAGGATTCTAATTCAACTTGGTTTGACAGATTCTGAGGTTCGGAGGTGTGAAAAAGAGGGGTTTCTGAGTTTCGGGTCGTAGTGCGGAAGTTGTCCAGAAGCGGTCTAATACTCTGGACTTGAGAGGTAAGGGTTTGGTTCTGTTATTTTGGTAAGATAAGTATATGTTTTTGTTTCATTTTCTGTTCTGCTAGTATTTCGGAATTTTATGCCTTAGGGCATATTTTGTAGTCCGTAGGAGTATGCCTTATGGCATACTCTGTCTGTTAACCTTACGACAGTTGTGGGTTCGCTACCCCAGCTGGTGCACCATGCTTCTGTATTAGCTTCGGCTTCCGACTCCCTTAGTGGAGGGTCGTTCCAATTTGTTATAAGGGTTATGTCGATTTATAATCTCAAGTCCTACGGGATTCCGATCTATTTTATGTATATGAATTATATTCTGTATTCTGTTGAATATATTGCTATCTTTCTGTTTTTCAGTGTTACATATAATTACCTTACCCCATATCCCTTACGGGTCATTTTAGGACTCACCCTATTTCGGGTTTTGTTTTTGGGTTTCAGTTAGACCTGATAAGCGACCTGCGGAGTAGGTTTCCGTGAGGTTTCTACCTTGGGTGTATTTTTGCAGCAGCTGCGCCTTGCGGTCCGGGATTTGTCTTTTCGGTCTGAATCCCGCGCGAGGTATTTTGACACTTAGATCTAAGGCTGGCTCTGTAGTTGCATATGCACACTTTCTGTATTGCTGTGATGATTGTATATTTGTATATATTTATATATTTATGTTCTGAGCGCTTGGCGCTTGCTAGACACCTTAGGTTCTGTGAACTCTGTATGTATTTATGTTTTGGTGCGTAAGCACTCGTCCACGGAGGGCGGGGCTTACTCTGTTGCTAATGCATGAATTGTATGTTTGGATTTTATTTTTGGTTGTATATGCGAAATTATTGTTAGGTTGCTTCCACAATCGTTTCGCTCTTTGGGTCCGCTACGCGCGGCGGGTCTCGATGGACCTGCCATACCATATCATTCCGGCTTCCGCTTCCGGCGTCCCGGCGCCCCCGCCTCCGCAACCGGGCTCGGGTGGCGTGCGGTGACAAGTTGGTATCAGAGCAGGTAAGTGACCATATTGGTCGTCAGTGGTGACTTGAAGTGACAACTATTGTTGTACATTTTATTTTAGAATGGTTTTGTACGGAGATTGGCCACCTCCTTACTCGAACCACTTCAAAATAAAATTGTGGAGCAAAGTTTGGTCCTTCAAGTTATCCCGTAGTTGCAGAGTACGGAATCCAGAATTTCTGGATTTTGGTAAAAGTGTTACAAGTAAAGGATTGTGGAAAAGTTTCAGGTACGTAAAATTGTGTGTTAGGAAAAGATTTGGTGAAATAAGCATGAACTGCTTCTGTGATTCTGTGAAATGCATGATTTTATCATTTTGCGAGATAACTTCTGAGTCAAGTACTGCATTGCACTACAGAGCCTTAGAAAGTTGCTGCTAGTTTCTATAGGGATTAGAGGTAACTGATTGGTCTGGACTCTGTTTGGTCTGGAATGTTTCAGGAATGGTTAACACGCGCCGACAGCGCGATTTGCGACCGGAGGGAGGGGACCGTAATCCCACGCCTCTGAGAGATAGAGAGCAGAGGCGGGGATTCGGGGCGCAGCAGTACATACCCCGCCACGGTTGTACGGCAGGTCGTGGGTCTACCACTGCTTTGGTTCATGTGCCGGAGCAGTCCAGCAGCTTGTTGAGGACACTAGTCTCGAACAGGTTCCGATGCGATACCACAGGTGCAGGAGGATTCAGTCGTGGCACCGTCTGTGCATTCTGACGGGAGGGTGAGTAGCCACACCCGGACTACCACCCACACTCGTGTACGGGCCCGATCTGAGAGCGAGTCTGAGGAGGATGAGGAGCGTAGGAATCCGCAATCTCGGAGGGTACGACCAGAGCGTAGCTCCGTAGCTCGCTCTGATCGTTCTGACCAGGAGACACATCAGCCCCCTCGACAGCGACGGAGGGTTATTGAGCTGGATTCTGATACCACCCGTCGGACCCACCGACGACGGGGAGGTTCGGGGCATCACTCTGATTCTGATGATGTCCGGTTGTTGGAGAGGTTCCAGCGGTTGAACCCTAGGAAGTTTGATGGCAGGGGAGGTCCCGAGGCAGCGGAGACCTGGTTTATGGAGATTGACAAGCTCCTTGGGAGGTTACACCTACCTTCTACAGTGATGGTATCCCTTGCCACGTTCAATCTGCAGGAGGGAGCAGATCATTGGTGGAGGAGCCTTCAGGGTAACCTGAGGGCGAATGCGGGGCTAGCACCCGATCAGGAGGTGGATGTTACCTGGGAGCAGTTTACACAACTGTTCCATCGGAGGTTCATCGGGGCTGTAGCTAGAGATCTGCGACAGGCACAGTTTGATGAGCTTCATCAGGGAGATAGGACTGTCGCAGAGTATGAGCGTGAGTTTGACAGGCTTATCCACTACGTACCTCAGTATCATGGTATGGAGGAGGAGAAGGCAAAGAGGTTTATCCGTCGACTGCGCCCCGAGTACAGATGGGCTCTGAGGCCGTTGGACATTACTACTTATGGGGAGGCAGTTCATAAGGCTCAACTCCTCGAGCAGGAGGACGTTGAGAGTCGCCTCACCTCGCAGAGAGGTCAGGGGAGTTCGAGGGGTTCCACACAGCAGGGACCCCGGCAGAGTTCTGGACGGCAGAACAGACCTGGGCAGTCTAGCGGAGGCAGGGGGGAGCACCACCCTCACGACCTTGTCCGACTTGTGGTGGGTATCTGATATGACCTCTCCCAGATGTGTGGGGATCCTAGGTCAAGGATCTAGCTCCAATGGACTTGGAAGATTGGGCGGTTGGTCGATGCACTCCAACCCTCACCTCCGGTCACACCAAGGCGCCGGCAACAAGGGTGTTTGGTGGAGTAGGGCGTGATATGGCTCTAGCACCTTCACCTACGGTGGAGTGACAACACTAGAGATGAACCTTGAGGCTTGGATCAAGCCCCAAGAGCTGGAGATGTGAGGTAGAAGTTGAGAGCACAAGCTTTTGTCAAAGTTCTTCTTTGAAAGCTTCAAATGTGATCTAAGGAGGCTGAGTGATTTTCGCCCCTTTAGTGTAGGGTTCCCTACTTTCAGATTCATCCAAGGGTCTAGATTACTCCTAGGATGACCTGTAATGTTTAGGAACTAACCCTACAACTAAAAACATTTAAGAGGTCCAATTAGGGCAAAACCGGCCCACACCCTAGCTAACCTTAGTTACAATCCAAAATCAGCAATAAATGAAAGGTAAGTACACTTCTCAGAGTTCCATCAGATTGTATATGAGTTGGAGAGGTGACTTGGAGCTCCCCATGGTGGCCAAAACGGCTGAGAGGCGCCACTTGGAGGAGGAGGTGTCGAATCCGGTACAATGACATCACTTCCTTGGCTGCTTGTGTTCTGATCTTGAAAAACCTCTCCAGAATGCTGTGGTGCTCCAAATTGAGTGAAACCACTTCCATTGGTTAGCTCTCTTCCTGAACTACAAAATGGTGTTTTGAAACGACCAATTTGGAGCTCGGAAGAGGAAGTTAGAGCCATGGAAAGTTGCTGCCCTGTAGGCGCCAACTCGACGGTACGGCTGCCATGTAGGCTGATTGGGCACTGAACTTGTTTCGCTTGCACAGAAGGCTGTAGTTGTCCAAATGACTTGAGACCGGTGGCATTGGCTTCCTCTCTTCCTGAACTACAGAATGGACCCCTGATTGGCCTCATTTGGACTCCAGACGAGGAAGATATGGCTTGGTAAAGCTGCTGTCCGGTTGGCACCAATCCGTGGGTTTGGGTGCCAAGTGTGCTCGAACCATAGGCCAAATCTTCCCTTAAGTGTAGGGTGTATACACCCCAAGGCTTGCCTCCCAAGTCTTCTCCTTGCAGCACCCCTTTGAGCCCAAAATCTTCAAACCTCCTTGTAGCCATTTGCAACTCCTTCTCTTGCTCTTGAGTTTCGGCCATGGTACGCATGAACAAGGTGATGGCCTCCTTCATCTTCTTTATCTTGGACCTTGTCATGGGTGCTCCTATGTTGTGCAAAGGCCTTGGAACTTGGCTTGAATGGTCCTTGACTTGGATGCCCTCATCATCCTCTCCCTCTTCGGAAGAATTCGTCCTCGAATTCAACTCTTCATTACCTTCAAAAGGAGATAAATCCGAGACATTATCATACTCCTGCAATATAGAAGACACACAAGAAGGAAGAGAAGAAGTAGGGTCAGATGTTAGCAAGTAATGCTTGGGTATGAAGAGGAGGCAAGGCCTTCGGTTTAGTAGCGCTTTCTTGATGTCCCTCTCTTTGGCTAGTGGAGAGAACCACTCTAGTCTTCTCTCATCCTCCCTCTTTTCTCTCGGGTCACTCTCCCTCTTGTCTTCTCTCCAAGGTCCTTGACCTTTCTTACCATCTTCTCTCAATCTCTCCCCACTTGACTTACCATTTTTTCTCTCTTCCTCACTTTGTAGTTGAAGTTGATCTTGTAGAGCTTGCAAAGGTGTCAATGGTAAAAGAGTGAATCTCTTCTCACCATGCAACAAGCTGTAATTGTTCTCCCTTCCATAATGTGTAGCCTCTCGGTCAAATTGCCAAGGCCGCCCTAGTAGCAAGTGGGTGGCTTTCATGTTCACTACATCACAAGTGACCGAGTCCTCGTACTTCCCAATCTTGAAGGGAATCCTCACCCTTTGCTTCACCCTCACATTAGCATGATCATCCATCCATTGCAAGTTGTATGGTTGCGGATGCTTGAAAGTTTCAAGCCCAAGCTTGTCAACCATGTCTTGGCTAGCCACGTTGGTGCAACTTCCCCCATCAATGATCACACTACAAATCTTTCCCTTCACCAAAGCCCTCGTTTGAAACAAATTCTCCCTTTGGTCTTTCTCGGCCATTTGGGGCTTGGTTTGGAGAACCCTCCTAGTCACCAACAAATGGCCCTCAATTGGCCTTTCTCCCTCACTCTCTTCATCCTCATCAATGATCTCAACCTTCCCCTCATCATTGTCTTCCTCACTTGAAAAGTCTCCATTCGGCAGAGCCACAATAACCTTCTTGTTTGGGCAATCATAGGCATAGTGGCCTTTCCCAAGGCATTTGAAGCATACAATCTCCCTTGAAGGTCGCCTTGCTTGGTTTAGGTTGGGGTTTGGGTTGTTGTGGGATCTCGGGTTTGGTCTTGGTGGAGGGTTTTGGTCTCTTGGTGGTGGTGCTCTTGGTGGTGGTGGTTGGGTGGTATGAGAGGAGTGTGGTGTAACCTTCCTCAATTGCCTATCCAACTTGATAGCCTTGTGCAAGAGGTCATTGAAACCCCGGTACTCATGCAAATCCAAGGTCCTAGCCAATTCGGGTCTCAAGCCATACAAGAACCTCGCCATCTTGGCTTCTTCCCCTTCCCTCACATTGGCTCTCATTAGTGCTCCCTCTAGGTCCTTGTGATAGTCCTCAACCGACCTAGACCCTTGGGTGAGATGTTGGAGTCTTTGACAACACTCTCGGTCATAGTAGGGAGGCACAAACCTCTCCTCATAACCAACTTCAATTGCTCCCACGAATCAATAGGTTGGAGCCTCGTCCTTCTCCTTTCCATATTCACTTGGTCCCACCAAGTGAGGGCATAGCCACTAAACTCAACCACCGCTAGCTTGAGCCTCAAGTAGTCCGGATAGTCAAGACAATTAAACACCATGTCAGCCTTTTTGACCCACTCCAAGAATTCTTCCGGATCACTCTTGCCATAGAAGGGTGGTACTTGGAGCCTCAATTGACCCATGGCTTGTTGCTCAAGCAACCCTTCTCTTCTCCGTGGATCTCGGCCTCTAGCTCTTTGTTCCCCTTCACCTTCTTCATTTGCTGGCCATTCCAACCTCCTAGGGTCCCTCACCCTTGGAGGGTTGTAGTAGGAACCATCTAGGAACCCACAATCCAACTCTCGGCCCCTAGGTGACTCATACCCGCCTCGGACCCTAGGTGAAGTTTGCACCCACTCACCCTCCTCATCTTCAATGATGGTCTCAATAGGTTTGTAGTAGGATGTGGTAGGTCTGGGCCTATGTGTAGTGGCTGGATAGGGTGAGTCTTGGTAGGGTGGATAGTGTTTAGGTGGAGGAGGGACTCGGGTAGGTAGTGTTGTGGAAGGTGGTGTGTAGGCTTGGGTAGTGGGGGTGCTTTGTGGCTCTTGTGGTTTGAGAGGGTTGTCTTCGGTTGCAACACCTTCTTGACCCTCCTTCCTCTTTCCCAAAGCCTTAACATCCTTCTCAATTCTGTCCATCCTCTCCCCATAGGAATCAACCTTGGCACTCAATGCCCGAATCTCCTTAACAAGTGCACCGAGTTCACTCTCTTCAAGACTATGCTCCATTGGTCTTCGGCCTGTTTTCAAACACAACAGACACACAAAAAAATGGACCTTACTGACCTCTTTCTAGATGTATTCACTCGTGTTTTACTCAGGGTTTAAAGTGTACAAGGTCTCTCGGCCTATTTTCAGCTCACTCACTCACAAAAGCTCGAAAAACTCAACAACACCTCTACCCTCTCAAAGTCCTTGGGTAGGGATGCACTTGACCCGCCACTCAAAGCTAACCTTAGTGCCAAGTTTTAAACCAATAGATGAAGGCACTAGTTACTGAAAATAGGTTGAGCTTGGTGGTTGGGGGCTGAAAGAAAACCAAATGGATTTTGAAAAGGTTTGAAGAAAAATCGGGTTTGATATGACCTCTCCCAGATGTGTGGGGATCCTAGGTCAAGGATCTAGCTCCAATGGACTTGGAAGATGGGGCGGTTGGTCGATGCACTCCAACCCTCACCTCCGGTCACACCAAGGCGCCGGCAACAAGGGTTTTTGGTGGAGTAGGGCATGATATGGCTCTAGCACCTTCACCTACGGTGGAGTGACAACACTAGAGATGAACCTTGAGGCTTGGATCAAGCCCCAAGAGCTGGAGATGGGAGGTAGAAGTTGAGAGCACAAGCTTTTGTCAAAGTTCTTCTTTGAAAGCTTCAAATGTGATCTAAGGAGGCTGAGTGATTTTCGCCTCTTTAGTGTAGGGTTCCCTACTTTCAGATTCATCCAAGGGTCTAGATTACTCCTAGGATGACCTGTAATGTTTAGGAACTAACCCTACAACTAAAAACGTTTAAGAGGTCCAATTAGGGCAAAACCGGCCCACACCCTAGCTAACCTTAGTTACAATCCAAAATCAGCAATAAATGAAAGGTAAGTACACTTCTCAGAGTTCCATCAGATTGTATATGAGTTGGAGAGGTGACTTGGAGCTCCCCATGGTGGCCAAAACGGCTGAGAGGCGCCACTTGGAGGAGGAGGTGTCGAATCCGGTACAATGACATCACTTCCTTGGCTGCTTGTGTTCTGATCTTGAAAAACCTCTCCAGAATGCTGTGGTGCTCCAAATTGAGTGAAACCACTTCCATTGGTTAGCTCTCTTCCTGAACTACAAAATGGTGGCTTGAAACGACCAATTTGGAGCTCGGACGAGGAAGTTAGAGCCATGGAAAGTTGCTGCCCTGTAGGCGCCAACTCGACGGTACGGCTGCCATGTAGGCTGATTGGGCACTGAACTTGTTTCGCTTGCACAGAAGGCTGTAGTTGTCCAAATGACTTGAGACCGGTGGCATTGGCTTCCTCTCTTCCTGAACTACAGAATGGACCCCTGATTGGCCTCATTTGGACTCCAGACGAGGAAGATATGGCTTGGTAAAGCTGCTGTCCGGTTGGCACCAATCCGTGGGTTTGGGTGCCAAGTGTGCTCGAACCATAGGCCAAATCTTCCCTTAGGTGTAGGGTGTATACACCCCAAGGCTTGCCTCCCAAGTCTTCTCCTTGCAGCACCCCTTTGAGCCCAAAATCTTCAAACCTCCTTGTAGCCATTTGCAACTCCTTCTCTTGCTCTTGAGTTTCGGCCATGGTACGCATGAACAAGGTGATGGCCTCCTTCATCTTCTTTATCTTGGACCTTGTCATGGGTGCTCCTATGTTGTGCAAAGGCCTTGGAACTTGGCTTGAATGGTCCTTGACTTGGATGCCCTCATCTCGGCAGCGACCACGGCTTCAGCCACCCCCTCCACCGCAGCAGCCTAGAGCAGGACGAGTTTTTCAGATAGAGCAGGGAGATCCTAGTCAGCGAGGAGGCCCTAGTCATCAGGGAGGACCCAATCTGCAGGCGGGCCCCAGCCAGCAGGGAGGCTCGACCCAGCAGGGAGTTCTGCAAGGTACGGTATTTCTGAATGATACATCTGTTCATGCGTTATTTGATACAGGTGCATCCATTTCTATTGTAGCACAGAAATGTGTTACATCTCTGCACCTGTCTGTTAGTACTTTGTCGCAGATGTATTTAGTAAAAACTGCTGGGAGTCAGTTTCTGTTTTCCAATGGGATGGTTCGGGGTTGTACGATATCCGTAGGCGGGCATCAGATAGTATCGGATTTGTTGGTTTTAGACACGCCGAACTATGATGTTATTCTTGGGATGGATTGGCTATCCAAGAATTCTGTGCACATTGATTGTGCAGCCCGTACCATTATGGTTTACGGAGAGGTACTACCTCTCACGACTCGCCGGTTTGACTATCGCACATAGTACGAGTTGCGGTCTGGACCATTTGTCGATAGTTGGTGTAAGGGAATGTTTTGATCTGAATGAGGCTGATACTAGGTTGAAGCTAGCTACTATACCGGTGGTTCGAGATTTTCCGCAGTATTTCCGGAGGAGTTGCCGGATTACCACCAGGCGGGAAATTGTGTTTGAGATCTACTGCGGTCGGGCTTTGCTCGATATCTATTCCTCCTTATCGGATGCCCATTTCTGAAATGCGGGAGTTAAAGAAGCGATTGGAGGAATTACAGCGAAGAGCTTCATCCGACCGAGCACTTCACCGTGGGGTGCTCACATTACTGTTTGTAAAGAAGAAAGATGGGACGCTCCGACTTTGCGTAGACTACAGACGGTTGAATGCCCTTACTGTGAAGAATAAGTATCCGTTGCCGAGGATTGACGATCTTTTTGATCAGCTTCGGGATTCAAGAGTTTTCTCGAAGATTGATCTACGATCTGGGTACTTTCAGCTTAGGGTGAAGGAGGAGGACATACCCAAGACTGCTTTCCGCACCCGATATGGACACTTTGAGTTTACGGTCATGCCATTCGGGCTGACCAATGCTCCGGCAGCATTCATGGATCGATGCATCGGGTGTTCCACCATACTTGGACTCATTTGTGGTAGTCTTTATTGATGATATCTGATATATTCTCGGGATGCGGACTCGCATCGGGAGCATACGAGGGTAGTTACGAGACACTTTGGGAACATCAGCTTTATGCTAAGTTCTCAAAGTGTGAGTTCTGGATCCAGGAGGTCACCTTTCTGGGACACGTTATTTCTGAGCATGGTCTGTCTGTGGACCCAGAGAAGGTGAGGGCAGTTCAGGACTGGAAACAACCTACCACGATACGGGAGATCAGGAGCTTCCTGGGATTAGCGAGGATATTATCGGAGGTTCGACAGGGTTCTCTATTACGGCATCTCCGCTCACGCAGATTGACCAAGAAGGGTCAGCCGTTTATCCGGTCCGATAGGTGTGAGCAGAATTTTGAGTTGAAGCGGCGATTGACTAATGCTCCGTCGACTCTTCCGAATCCGAGCTTACCGTATGTGATTTATACGGATGCTTCCACATCCGGTTTGGGGTGTGTCTTGATGCGAGATCGTAATGTGATAGCTTATGGGTCGAGGCAGTTGCGACCGCATGAGCTGAACTACCCGACGCACGATCTGGAGTTGGCTGCAGTGATCTATGCGCTGAAACAATGGAGGCATTATCTGCTTGGTAACAAATTTCAGATTCTTACCGACCATAAGAGTCTGAAATATCTGTTTACGCAGAAGGAGCTTAACATGAGGCAGCGCAGATGGCTCGAATACATTAAGGACTACGATTGTAGTATCGAGTACATCTCTGGCAAGGGCAACACGGTTGCTGATGCACCGAAAGGCAGAAGTATACCGGGTTGGTCAAGGAGGAGATGTTGGTGACCGATCCGAGGAGAGTGATCTGTCATGCCTTTGGCACAGTGGCGGCTACGGGAGCGTGCTCGGGCGTACACGCTTACCATACATTCGAGTGGCTTGACGGGTGCGCGAGGCGCAAGGTAGAGATCCGGGGTTGAAGAAGTTATGCAGGGAAGACAAGGGGTCTTTGTTACCGACGTTTCAATATAGGCAGGATTGCTATACTTGAGACCGCCTTTATGTACCGGAGGATCAGGAGCTCCGGAATGAGATTTTAGAGGAGGCACACTCGAGCAGATTGAGTATTCATCCCGGAAGTGAGAAGATATATCAGGATCTGCGTACTCACTTCTGGTGGCCTAGTATGAGGAGACACATTGCCACACATGTGTCTAGGTGTGCCGTTTGTCAGCAGATGAAGATTTAGCACCAGAAACAGGCAGGGACACTGCAGACTTTGCCCATTCCAGTCCGGAAGTGGGGCAATGTTACTATGGATTTTCCGACTGCCGCCCGACACGGTCTCGCCAATCCGTGTTACGGTCACCCGGCGGGTTGCGGCCAAGGTGACCGCGGCCGCTCGGTTTTGGCTGCGGGTCACGTTTTCGGCGTTCAGACGGCTCCCGAGCCCTATCCGAGTATCATTTTGGCGAACCCTTCCGTATTTGAGGTCGTGTGGGTCCCCCGGACGTTTCCGCCGAAAATATTTTTCTGGCGCCGGGGGGTTGTCGGGGTCGCCTCGGGACGTACAGCGGGCTCGGTAGCGCTCTTGAGATCTCAGTTTGGGAAGCCGTTTGCAGTTTTGGAGTCGTGAGACTGTCCCGGCGGTGTTTGTGGAGTTTAATATTTGGGGCCGGGACGTTCGGTTCGGCGACTCCGGGGCTCGGGGCGGGAATCCCGGGGCTCGGGATGGAAATTTGCTGTCGGCTTTGGGGTAAGTTGTGTTTGAATTTAAGATGGAATTTATGGGTATTTTTATAGAATTTTGGGGTGACGGAATTTCGGTTCAGGTTGTCACGCTCGCACGTCGGGTTTCGGTTCGGGTTCGGCGAGCTCGGTAGGACACTTCGGAAAGGCAAATGAATTTCTGAAAAATGTTCTGTGCATGTTATAATATTCTGAAGATTGTGTCCGAGTTTCATTAATTTTGGAATTCGGTAATTATTTTTGGGCAAAAAGAATTGGAACTTTCGGAAAATTGGGAGTTAATTTGCAAAGGGTGCAAAATTAAACAAAAACGTATGGGCAGCAGCTGATGGTTTCGGCAGCATGTGTGTGTGTGTAAGTGATAAGGGACACTTGTCCCTTATTGATTTAAGAGGGAAAAAGAAAAGGGATATATATATATATATATATTTGGTTATTTATTAAGTGAATTATTTCATTTCTTCTTCTTTCTTCCTTCTCCTCTCTCTGCCGAAACCATGTTCAGCCATGGCTACTGTTCACCAAGCTTCTCCTTCTTCATATTTGGCAAGAAATCAACAAGGTTTTGGGTGCAAATCATTGGTAAGTTTCTCCTCTTCTTCTCTTTGTAAGGATGGAAGCATGAATTTGGATGGAAAATGGGTTTAGAGAGGATTTTGTGTTTGTTCTTTGCTATGAGTTTTGATGATCCTCTTGCTTCCAAATTTTAGTATGTTATTCTTGGGCTTGAGAGGAGTAAGAATCTATGGTTGGATTTTGGAAAAACTCCTTAGTTTGAAGAAACCCTAAATGCCGAATTATTGATGTGTAAATTCGAGCTCACCTTACAGTGCGGCCACGAAATATGTGCGCGGCGCACAGCTTGCTTGCAGGTTGTGCACAGCCTTGTGCGCGCGCGCAGCCTTGCGCTGGTGTGCACAGCCTTGTGCGCGCAGCGCAACCTTGCGCGCTGTTGTGCGCAGCCTTGTGCGCCTTGCGCTTGTGCAGCCTTGTGCGCGCGCCTTGCCTTGCGCCTTACGCATTTGTGCGGAGTTGTGCACAGGCTTTGTTGCTTGCTTGCAGCTTGCTTGCGCACAGGTTGTGCACATGCCAAAACTCACCCAAGAAGAACTTAGATATGAAGAGAAGTAAGTTTCGATGAAGGGGAAGACTAATTTTGGTTGAAATATCATTTTCGGGTTAGAAATGAGAAAGTTAGATTTATACGAGTTTACCGGGAAAAGTGTCTGGAATGCGGGTTTAAGGGTTGGAATACGTTTGTGGGGGTTGGAATAACAATGTTCAGGCTCGGTTTGTAAAACCGAGCTTTGTGGAATTTTTAGGAAAGTGCGGGTTTGTGCGAAATTTCTTTACGGAGTTATTTGGATGTGTTCGACTCAACTATGGTTACCCGGCTTGATTACTGCGTTGGTGGAGTAGCGTGGAACCTTAGGAGCCAAGTTGTGCATTACGGGTCGGAAGTCGGGATTTTCCGAGTGTTGGGCTGCGGGCGGCGTATCGAGGTAAGGGCTTAATTTGGTAAAATGTACGTTTGTTCTGTTTCAAGGCCGGATGACCTTAGAGGCCCGGGTTCCTATTACATTACGTGTATGGTTATCGAGGTAATGTTACTTTGTTTATGTTTATGTATTTTTGTTATTACTATATGTTACATTACGTGTCCGCCTTTGAAGGGTGCCGACATTCTGCGTATCCGCACCGAGTGCCGATACTTACATTTTGTGTCCGCCGAAGGGGTGCCGACATTCTGCGTATCCGCATCGAGTGCCGATACATCTGTTACGTGACCCTACGACGGTTTGGGGCTCGCGACCCCGGCCGTACCGTGCTTACATTGCATTACGATCTGTATATTCTGACCTCTGTTGAGGGCTGTCGTTACGGGTCGTTCTGGCGGTTGGACCGCATATGTTGGTTTCTGATTTTCGTTATACTTTATGTTTATATGTACCTGCATATGTTGTGATATTCATTTTGCGAGTTGATTGTTGCCACAGTGGGCAAAGCGCACTTTACCTTAAGCCCTTCGAGTCCTTTCGAGGACTCACCCTTTTATTTGTTTACCATCTTTCAGGCAGTCTGACAAGCAACCAGCGGCATAGAGATCCGCGGTGCTTCCTGACATCTTGGGTTCTGTAGCAGCAGCAGTACCACGTGCGGGAATTCTTGAGCGAGAGGCTTCTGATTCCGCACTTAGGTATATATATATATATAGGATTTTGTTTAATGGCTCTGTAGCTGTAACTGCATGCATATAGATCAGATCATGGTTTTGTATATGTGTCTATATCTGGAATATATTCTGCTTTATCTGTCTTCTGTGTCGCGGGCGGAGCCCTGACTTGCTTACATCGGAATTGCTATATTATGGATTTGGTACTTGTGTTGTGGCGATGATTGAAATGGGATATACCATGAAGCGCTTGTGTGGTGAAAGTTGGATTATTCGTATACTTGCCTTGCATGAGTATTTAGGTTGCTAGTTGTTACTTGACGGTTTTGTTTGGAGCTCGATGCTCCGTTGCCACGCTTTCCGCCGTAATTCCTGTTTCCGACGTCGCGGCCGGCTCCGCCTCCGCAACCGGGCGGGGTGGCTGTGACAAGTTGGTATCGAGCGAGTCGGGTCGGAATGACCCAAAAGGTAAAGTATGTTGGTTTTGGGTATGGAATGTGGAAGGCAAGTATACAAGTTCGAGGGTGGACTTTTGGAGTAAGTTAAGTCTGTTCATGGGTAAGTAAGCGTGGAAGTGACTTGAGGTACAAGCCACCGTTCTACGTTTCATTGCAGGCGGTTACGTACGGAGGCTGGCCACCTCCTTATTTGAACCGTTTCGGAATGGATGTGGAGCGTGGGCGGTTCTTTGGAGCACTTTGGAAAATTTGAGGTACTCGATGAATCTTGGGTGATTTGTGTGGTGTTTACGTGTTATGAGCATGGTTTGGTTTTGTGGTTTAAAGTTGAATATTTGGTTGTGAGATTCTGAAAAAGAATCTACTGCATCATCATTGCATTACACTACTGAGCCTTAGAAAAGCTGCTGCTAGCTTACGTAGAGATTAGGAGTGACCGAGTTATGCGGATTCTGTTTGGTGCGGAATGTCTCGGGTTGAATTCACACGCGTGGCGGTGTGTTTTGTGACCGGAGGAGGATTGTAATCCCATGCCTCCAGAGATAGGGTTTGAACTGTTGGTTATGGGTTGAGTTGGTATATGGTTTGTAAATTTGGTTTGTGATAAGTTGTTTTTTTGGTTGGACTTGGTTTGAGTAATTGTGTACTACACGCGAATAGCGTGATTTGGTACCGGAGGGGCGGGACTGAGATCCCACACCTCCGTGGAATAGGATACGGGTTCGGCGTAACCCGAGTCTGAACAACCACACTCACCGCCCGAGGTTTAGCGGTCGTACGGACCCCTCTCTGATTTGTTATTACCTTGCCGGCCCTGGTTGGTTCGAGGCGGCGATGGCGGGGAAAATCTGTTTATGCCACGGTAAGGGCATTTTGATCAGGTGGTGATAGCGAGACTATAGCCACTACTCGCTCTGACTTTGGAGTTGGTAAGTGAGTGACTCAGGAGCGTGGTCACTCGACACCTAGACTTCTCGTCGGTCCTATCAACGACGGGAGATCGAGACACCAATCTGACGAGGTTGGACTTTTGGAGAGGTTTTAGAGTTTGGATCCCCGAGGTTCGGCGGCCGAGGAGGGCCGGAGGTATTAGAGACTTGGTTTGCAGGAATTGACAAACTCACGGAGGAGGCTATTACAGGCGGTTTGGCCGGGAATAGCGGCTACTCGGTCGGTGCTTCAGTTACGAACCGGAGTTCGGATTGACCCGATATCGATTTACGGTGTCTGGCGAGTGTCTAGGACATTTCGCGGAAAATATTTTTGGGGCGGGGGTTGCCGTCGGACGATTTTCGAGATTACAGGCGGAGAAAGCGGCTCGGGAGTGACCGGGACTCAGTTGCGGTTTTGAGGAAGATCTGGAGTCGGGATATAATTTACATTTTACGTGAAGAAAAATGTTACGGTCGAAAGTACGGTTTGGGCGGTTTAGTAGAGGTAGAGAGGAGCACCACCGCACGATCTTATCCGATTTGAAGTAGGTATCGTTCGAGTTGAATTTGTTATCGGCGGGAGGGCCGATGGTTACGTGCAGTCGATACTCTTTGGAGTGCAGGATTGCCCTCTTCTTGTAGGGCGGAGTCGGCGAGGAAGTTACGTAAGGTACTATATTTCCGAATGAAATACCGGTTCATGCGTTATTTGATACGAGAGCATTTGTTCTCATTGTAACACCGACATGTGTTACATTTCTGTATCTGTCTGTTAGTACCTTGCCTCAAACGCATTTAGTAAAAAACTGCTGGGAGTCAGTTTCTGTTTTCCAATGAGATGGTTCGGGGCTGTACGATATCTGTAGGCGGACATTTGACAGTATCGGATTTGTTGGTTTTAGACACGCCGAACTATGATTTTATTCTTGGGATGGACTGGCTATCCAAGAATTCTGTGCACATTGATTGTGCAACCCGTACCATTATGGTTTACGGAGAGGTACTACCTCTCACGACTCGGCGGTTTGACTATCGCGCGACGATGCAGTGTTGCGGATTACGGATCATCTGTCGATAGTTGGTGTTGGGGAAAGTTATGGTCTGAATGAGGCTGGTACTAGGTTGAAGTTAGATAGTATGCCTTGGTTCGAGATTTTCCGCGGTATTTCCGGAGGAGTTGCCGGATTACCATAAGAGCGGGAATTGTGTTTGACACCCACTGCGGTCAGTCTTGCTCCGATATCTATTCCTCCTTATCGGATGCCTATTTACGAGATGCGGGAGTAGAAGAAGCAAGCTGGAGGAATTACGGCAAAAGAGTTTCGTCCGACCGAGCACTTCAGCGTGGGGTGCTCTGGTTTTGTTTGTTAAGAAGAATGATGGGACACTCTGACTTTGTATTGATTACAGACGGTTGAATGCTCTTATTGGGAAGAATAAGTATCCGTTATCGAGGATTAACGATCTTTTGATCAACTTCGGGGTTCAAGAGTTTCCTCTAGGATTGATCTCCGATCTGGGTATTTTCAGCTTAGGGTGAAGGATGAGGATATACCTAAGACTGCTTTCCGCACCCGATTTGGACACTTAGAGATTACGGTCATGCCATTTGGGCTGACCAATGCTCCGGTAGCATTCTTGGATCTGATGCATCGGGTGTTCCGACCATACTTGGATTCATTTGTAGTGGTCTTTATTGATGATATTCGATATATTCTCGGGATGCGAACTCGCATCGGGAGCTTCGAGGATAGTTCTGAGACACTGGGAACATCAGCTTTATGCTAAATTCTCAAAGTGTGAGTTACGGATTCGGGAAGTCACCTTTGCAGGACACATTATATCGAGCATGGTGCATGCGTGGATCCGAGAGAAGGTGAAGGCAATTTGGGATTGGAAACAATCTACCACGGCACGGGAGATCAAGAGCTCCACAGGGTTAGTAGGATTTTATCGGAGGTTTGTACGGGGTTTTCTATTACGGCATCTCCGCTCACGCGATTGACCAAGGAGGGTCAACCGTTTATCTGATACGATAGGTGTGAGCAGAATTTTCCGGAGTTGAAGCGGCGGTTGACTAACGCTCCGATTTTGACTCTTTCAGATCCGATCTTACCGTATGTGATTTATACGGATGCTTCCACATCTGGTTTGGGATGTGTGTTGGCGCGAGAGCGTTTTGTGGTAGCTTATGGGTCGAGGCATTGCGACCGCATGAGCTGAGCTAAGCGACACATGATCTGGAGTTGGCTGCAGTGATTATGCGTTGAATCATTGGAGGCAATATCTGTTTGGTAATAAATTTCAGATTCTTACCGACCATAAGAGTCTGAAATATCTGTTTACACAGAAGGAGCTTAGCATGAGGCAGCGCAGATATCTCGAATACATTAAGGACCATGATGGTAGTATCGGGTACATCTCGGCACGGGCAACGCGGTTGCCGATGCTCTGGCAGGAAGTATACCGGCTTAATTAAGAGAGGAAATGTTGGTGACCGATCGAGGAGAGTGATCGCGTGCCTTTGGCACGGTGGCAGCTACGGGAGCGTGCTCGGGTTATTACACTTATTATACATTACGAGTGGCTTGATAGGATGCGCGAAGTGCAAGGTAGAATTTGGTATTGAAGAAGTTATCGGGAAGATAAGGGTTTATGTATTACCGACGTTTCGGTATAGGCAAGGATCGCTATACTTACGAGACCGCCTTTGTGTATCGGAGGATCGGGAGTTACGGAATGATATTTTTGAGGGCACACTCGGCGGTGTGAGCATCGGAACCGGCAAGGAACTGCGACCTTGCCCAGGACTTTACTATGGACTTTGCCTTTGCCCTGACACGGTTTCATCATGATGCTATCTGGGTTTTTGTGGATCGGCTGACAAAGTGCGTACACTTTCTGCCTATTCGGGTCACAGACCCTCTGGAGAAGCTTGCCCGGCTTTACATCAGGGAGATTGTACGTTTACATGGAGCACCAGACTCCATTGAATCTGACCGTGATCCGTGTTTTTCAGCACAATTCTTGATTGCTTTTCATGATGCATTGGGCACGCGACTCCATCTGAATACTGACTTATCACCCACCGACGGACGGGCGGTCGGAGTGGGTGATTACGATATTGGAGGATATCTTTGTGAATCTGTGCCGGATTTTGGAGGAGTTTGGGACCAGCGATTACTTTGATAGAGTTCTCGTACAACAATTGCTATCGGACTACGTTTGACATGTGCACCATTTGAGGCGTTGTACGGGACGAGGTGTATGACACCATATTGTTGGACAGATGCGTCTGATGGGGTTGAACTGGGACCCGAGTTTTTTTGAGAGGAGACTACGGCGAAGATCAGATTGTTACAAACGCGGATTAAAACCGCGAATGACTACACCACTGTTTGTACGAACCGTCGCCGTAGGGCTCTGGAATCTGAGTTTGGTAATAGAATTTGATTGGAGATAGCACCGTTCAGAGGAACAATAAGATGTGATAGGCGGGGCGAGTTACCCCGAGTTGTATCGGTTATTATGAGTTTCCAGAGTAAGTTGTTAGGTTGATTTTACCCCCCCCAACTATTTCTGTTTTATGTGGTATCTTCAGGATAGCTGTTGTGGATCGATTAGATTTAGGTTCGATCTTATGCAGGGTTGTCTGGTAGAAATACCGGCAAGCTGACTCGGGGTGCAATAAGATGCACCGGAGGGTGGGGCGCCGTGAGGCTCTGTATGGTAGTCTAAACTACCACTCCCGCCGCACCGATACGGTGGTCCGATTGTTACGGATTAGAGGAATGTTTGTATATTCTGGTGGGTAGTGTCACTGTCTGGTTGGTTCGAGCTACTCTTGGAGGACCAAGAGTTCTAAGGGGAGAATGTTACGGTCACCCCGGCGGGTTGCGGCAAGGTGACCGGGGCTCGGTTTTGGCTGCGGGTCACGTTTTCGGCGTTCAGACGGCTCCCGAGCCCTATCCGAGTATCATTTTGGCGAACCCTTCCGTATTTGAGGTCGTGTGGGTCCCCGGACGTTTCCGCCGAAAATATTTTTAAGCGCCGGGGTTGTCGGGGTCGCCTCGGGGACGTCTGGCGGGCTCGGTAGCGCTCTCGAGACCTCAGTTTGGGAAGCCGTTTGCAGTTTTGGAGTCGTGAGAATGTCCGGAGGTGTTTGTGGAGTTTAATATTTGGGGCGGGACGTTCGGTTCGGGCGACTCCGAGGCTCGGGACGGGAATCCCGGGGCTCGGGATGGAAATTTGCTGTCGGCTTTGGGGTAAGTTGTGTTTGAATTTAAGATGGAATTTATGGGTATTTTTATAGAATTTTGGAGTGACGGAATTTCGGTTAAGGTTGACACGCTCGCACGTCGGGTTTCGGTTCGGGTTCAGCGAGCTCGGTAGGACACTCCGGAAAGGCAAATGAATTTCTGAAAAATGTTCTGTGCATGTTATAATATTCTGAAGATTGTGTCCGAGTTTCATTAATTTTGGAATTCGGTAATTATTTTTGGGCAAAAAGAATTGGAACTTTCGGAAAATTGGGAGTTAATTTGCAAAGGGGTGCAAAATTAAAAAAAAACGTATGGGCAGCAGCTGATGTTTTCGGCAGCATGTGTGTGTGTGTAAGTGATAAGGGACACTTGTCCCTTATTGATTTAAGAGGAAAAAGAGAAAGGATATTATATATATATATATTTGGTTATTTATTAAGTGAATTATTTCATTTCTTCTTCTTTCTTCCTTCTCCTCTCTCTGCCGAAACCATGTTCAGCCATGGCTACTGTTCACCAAGCTTCTCCTTCTTCATATTTGGCAAGAAATCAACAAGGTTTTGGGTGCAAATCATTGGTAAGTTTCTCCTCTTCTTCTCTTTGTAAGGATGGAAGCATGAATTTGGATGGAAAATGGGTTTAGAGAGGATTTTGTGTTTGTTCTTTGCTATGAGTTTTGATGATCCTCTTGCTTCCAAATTTTAGTATGTTATTCTTGGGCTTGAGAGGAGTAAGAATCTATGGTTGGATTTTGGAAAAACTCCTTAGTTTGAAGAAACCCTAAATGCCGAATTATTGATGTGTAAATTCGAGCTCTGCTTCTGGTGCAGCACGAAATATGTGCGCAGCGCGCAGCTCTTGCGCAGGTTGTGCACAGCCTTGTGCGCAGCGCACAGCCTTGCGCGCAGGTTGTGCACAGCCTTGTGCGCACAGCCTTGCGCAGGTTTGTGCGCCTTGTTGCACCTTGCTTGCACCTTGCTTGTGCCTTGCTTGCACTTGTGCACAGCCTTGCCTGAGTTGTGCGCAGTTGTGTGACAGCTGTTGCAGTTGCACAGGCTTGCGCACAGGTTGTGCACATGCCAAAACTCACCCAAGAAGAACTTAGATATGAAGAGAAGTAAGTTTCGATGAAGGGGAAGACTAATTTTTGTTGAAATATCATTTTCGGGTTAGAAATGAGAAAGTTAGATTTATACGAGTTTTCCGGGAAAAGTGTATGCGGAATGCGGGTTTAAGGGTTGGAATACGTTTGTGGGGTTGGAATAACAAGGTTCGAGGCTCGGTTTGTAAAACCGAGCTTTGTGGAATTTTAGGAAAGTGCGGGTTTGTGCGAAATTTCTTTACGGGAGTTATTTGGATGTGTTCGACTCAACTATGGTTACCCGACTTGATTACTGCGTTGGTGGAGTAGCGTGGAACCTTAGGAGCCAAGTTGTGCATTACGGGTCGGAAGTCGGGATTTTCCGAGTGTTGGGCTGCGGGCGGCGTATCCGAGGTAAGGGCTTAATTTGGTAAAATGTACGTTTGTTTGTTTCAAGGCCGGATGACCTTAGAGGCCGGGTTCCTATTACATTACGTGTATGGTTATCGGGTAATGTTACTTGTTTATGTTTATGTATTTTTGTTATTACTATATGTTACATTACGTGTCCGCCTTTGAAGGGTGCCGACATTCTGCGTATCCGCACCCGAGTGCCGATACTTTGTTTTGTGTCCGCCTTTGAAGGGTGCCGACATTCTGCGTATCCGCATCGAGTGCCGATACATACGTTACGTGACCCTACGGCGGTTTGGGGCTCGCGACCCCGGCCCGGTACCGTGCTTACATTGCATTACGATCTGTATATTCGACCTCTGTTGAGGGCTGTCGTTCTGAGTCGTTACGGCGGTTGGACCGCATATGTTGGTTTCTGATTTTCGTTATACTTTATGTTTATATGTACATGCATATGTTGTGATATTACATTTTGCGAGTTGATTGTTGCCACGTGGGCAAAGCGCACTTTACCTTAAGCCCTTACTGAGTCCTTTCGAGGACTCACCCTTTTATTTGTTTACCATCTTTCAGGCAGTCTGACAAGCAACCAGCGGCATAGAGATCCGCGGTGCTTCCTGACATCTTGGGTTCTGTAGCAGCAGCAGTACCACGTGCGGGAATTCTTGAGCGAGAGGCTTCTGATTCCGCACTTAGGTATATATATATTTATAGGATTTTGTTTAATGGCTCTGTAGCTGTAGATGCATGCATATAGATCAGATCATGGTTTTGTATATGTGTCTATATCTGGAATATATTCCGCTTTATCTGTCTTACGTGTGCGAGGCGGAGCCTGACTTGCTTACATCGGAATTGCTATATTATGGATTTGGTACTTGTGTTGTGGCGATGATTGAAATGGGATATACCATGAACTGCTTGTGTGGTGAAAGTTGGATTATCCGTATACTTGCCTTGCATGAGTATTTAGGTTGCTAGTTGTTACTTGACGGTTTTGTTTGGAGCTCGATGCTCCGTTGCCACGCTTTCCGCCGTAATTCCTGTTTCCGACGTCGCGGCCGGCTCCGCCTCCGCAACCGTGCGGGGTGGCTGTGTCCTAGTGCATCTGCTGTGCACAATGTTGAAGAAGTGCATTCTGGATCCGACTCAGACGATTCCAGTAGAGGAGGTACAGCTGGAACCCGATCTTTCTTATCAGGAGGTACCGGTAGTCTTTCTCTTCAAGGTCTTTTCCCACCCGGAATTTCTTGCCAAGGGAGATTTCAACCTCCTCAAAGGCCCCAGACAAGTCGGGAGCGACTTCGCCCGCGGGTCCAATCTCTTCCATGGGCGCCTTTCTTTTAGGCTCAGATGGCTTAGGGGCTGAGGATGTCCCGCGAGGGCAGAGACATAATTGCCCCTGGCCACATTTTGGTTGACAAAGATATAGGCATTGTTACGGTCACCCCGAGCGGGTTGCGACCGGGTGGCCCGGGGCTCCGGTTTTGGCCTGCGGGTCACGTTTTTCGGCGTTCAGGCGGCTCCCGAGCCCTATCCGAGTATCATTTTGGCGAACCCTTCCGTATTTGAGGTCGTGTGGGTCCCCCGGACGTTTCCGCCGAAAATATTTTTCTGGCGCCGAGGGTTTGTCGGGGTCGTCTCGGGATGTACAGCGGGCTCGGTAGCATTCTCGAGATCTTAGTTTGGGAAGCCGTTTGCAGTTTTGGAGTCGTGGAAACGTCCCGGAGGTGGTTGTGGAGTTTAATATTTGGGGCGGGACGTTCGGTTCCGGGCGACTTCCGGGGCTCGGGATGGAAATTTTCTGACGGCTTTGGGGTAAGTTGTGTTATAATTTAAGATGGAATTTATGGGTATTTTTATAGAATTTTGGAGTGACGGAATTTCGGTTCAGGTTGACACGCTCGCACGTCGGGTTTTGGTTCGGGTTCAGCGAGCTCGGTAGGACACTCCGGAATTGTAAATGAACTTTTGAAATATTTTTTGTGAATGTTATAATATTCTGAGGGTTGTGTCCAAGTTTCGTTAATTTTGGAATTCGGTAATTATTTTTGGGCAAAAAGAATTGGAACTTTCGGAAAAATTGGGAGATTAAATTGTGTTTGGTTACAAAATGAAAATTTTGGAGTATGGGCAGCAAGTATTTTCGGCAGAATTGGGAAGGGGGAAGGGACACATGGCTTGATTTAATTTAAGAAGAGAGGAATGGGTTTAAAGTGATGGAAATATATAAGTTGACTTATATTTCATAAAATGAGTTTTACTCTCATTTCATTTTCACTTCTTTTCTTCTTCATCTTCTTCTTCTTGCTGCTACTGCCGACGCCACCATTGAAGCTCCACTCAAGCTTGAAGTTCTTCTCCTTAGTTGGAATCAAAGAGGAATTGGGTGCTTTGAGTGGTAAGCATCCTTCCTTCTTCTCTTTTCTTGTTGGTTTAAGGGTTTAGTGAAGAAAAGTGTGGTTTTTGGAGAATGATGGGTTTGTTCTTAGCTATAAGCTAGGATGATTCTCTCCCTCCCATCTTTTAGTATGTTGTTCTTGGGTTGTAGGAGAGTGTTAATCAAGTGTTGGATTTTGGAAAACACATCTTGGATGAGGAACCCTATGTTGGCCGAATTTTTGGGAAAAATTCCAAAATGATGTGTGTTTGTTATCTTGGTTCATGCTTCAAGTATGTTAATCCTAGCATGATTCTAAGCTTATGTATGGATTCAATTTGATGGAAAACAAGTTGAGTAAAAACCCCCATTTGGCGAATTTATGGGATGATGTTCAATATTGAATTTTGTTGTTTTGGATGCAATTGGATAGCATTCTTGGTTTAGAAGTGAAATTGGTGATTAGATTGGTTGTTTGGTAGCTTGAATGGGTTGAATTGGATATTGGGTGAAATGTTGGTTAGGAACCGAAATGTTGGAATGATTCTTTTTCAATGTTGGAGTTTCATTTAGGTTGAATTGGATGTTAATATGGTGTTGGGGTTGAATTTAGGTGTGGTTTGAAGTTTGAAACGTTGAATTCGGGTAAGAAATGGAAAAGTTGTAATTAAGCGGGATTATCGGAAAATGTTGGGTAATGAAGGGTTTTAAGGTTGGTTTGGTCGGTTACGCTTGTTGGATGATGTTTGTCAATGTATAATCTTGCGGTGTCTAGGTTGGTTCTGAATTCGACATTTACGTGGAAATCTGGAATTTTACGGAAGTGCGGATTTTCGGTTTTGGGGTCGGGGTGTAGTTTGGTAGTGTGGTCGATAAGGATTCTAATTCAACTTGGTTTGACAGATTCGAGGTTCGGAGGTGTGAAAAGAGGCGTTTGAGTTTCGGGTCGTAGTGCGGAAGTTGTCGAGCGGTCTAATACTCACGGACTTGAGAGGTAAGGGTTTGGTTACATTATTTTGGTAAGATAAGTATATGTTTTTGTTTCATTTTCATTACTGCTAGTATTTCGGAATTTTATGCCTTAGGGCATATTTTGTAGTCGGTAGGAGTATGCCTTATGGCATACTCTGTCTGTTAACCTTACGACAGTTGTGGGTTCGCTACCCCAGCTGGTGCACCATGCTTCTGTATTAGCTCGGCTTCCGACTCCCTTAGTGGAGGCTGTCGTTTCGATTTGTTATAAGGGTTATGGTGATTTAGAATCGCACGTCCTTCGGGATTCCGATATATTTTCTGTATATGCATGATATTCTGTATTCTGTTGCATATATTGCTATCTTTCTGTTTTGCGGGGTTACATATACTTACCTTACCCCATATCCCTTACGGGTCCTTTTAGGACTCACCCTTTTCGGGTTTTGTTTTTGGGTTTGGTAGGGCGATAAGCGACTGCGGAGTAGGTTTCCGTGAGGTTTCTACCTTGGGTGTATTTTTGCGGCAGTGCGCCTTGCGGTCCGGGATTTGTCTTTTCGGTCTGAATCCCGCGAGGTATTTTGACACTTAGATCTAAGGCCGGCTCTGTAGTTGCATATGCACACTTTACGTATTCTTTGTGATGATTGTATATTTGTATATATTTATATATTACATTACGTACATGTTCGAGCGCTTGGCGCTTGCTAGACACCTTAGGTTCTGTGAACTCTGTATGTATTTATGTTTTGGTGCGTAAGCACTCGTCCACGGAGGGCGGGGCTTACTCTGTTGCTAATGCATGAATTGTATGTTTGGATTTTATTTTTGGTTGTATGTGCGAAATTTTTGTTAGGTTGCTTCCACAATCGTTTCGCTCTTTGGGTCCGCTACGCGCGGCGGGTCTCGATGGACCTGCCATACCATATCATTCCGGCTTCCGCTTCCGGCGTCCCGGTGCCCCCGCCTCCGCAACCGGGCTCGGGTGGCGTGCGGTGACAGGCATCCCCCGCCGCAGTGTGGAAAACCAAAGTTAGAGCCCGCACATCACAGCGGACGTGGAACTCAGTATGAGTGTGGCGCCCAATGATGGCGTTGTATGGTGTAGGGAGATCCAGGACGATAAATGATGTGATCACGGTGGGGGGTACGTGATCACGCGCTCGGATCTAGCTCGAAGGAGGCGGTTTCCAGCAAGAAAGGAAACGAAACAGAGGAAGAACACGAAGGAAACAGAGTCGGCCAAGGGAACCTCCTCACTACGAGGTGAGGCAATGCCCTTGAAAATGCCTGGGAAAGGAAAATGGGACCTAGAACCTTTTGACTACGAGATCAAACAATGCTAGGTATTATATTGGATCCTCTTGCAATGGATCACTAATGGATTGGTGGAGCAAGATTTGAGACCCACGAAGAACAATATGCGTACTTCCGCAAATATGTGTTCTTACAAAATGAGTTCTGACTAATACTTAGGTTACAACCTCCTTTTATAGAAGGAGAAAGAAAGAAGGAAATAATAAAAGATGTCTTGACAAGGGAACAGCTTCCTGGATCTATGGTAGGCGAAATGAGAGGTGGCGCGGATGTGACATTGTAGGCTACACTGCTTTTGCGGCTCCCATTTCCCCATGAATTGCTTTCGGCGGGAAAAGGGAAGAAGAGGGCCTCTGCACAAGTTGAAGGGTTCGCGACTTGCGTATGGAGACCCTTTCGCTTGGCGAACACACAGGCTTCGCTTGTTTCGGAAATGAGGCACGGGGTCTTCGCCAACGACCATGGGGGGCGCAAAGAGCCATGGCTTCGCAAAAGAGCCATGGCCTCGCAAATGGCCTTGGCCTCGCCAAAGGCCAAGGGTTCGCCAATGGGGCATAGGTGCGCCAAGAACATAGCGACCACGGACTTGCCTTGGGGCCTCGCCGGTGCCTAGAATCTGCTTCTTCTTCATCCGTGCCTTCGCCAAGGGCCCTTTTGACCTTACGGATGAGGGTCGTGCCTTGTCTCAAAAATGGGGCTGATGTCCACATCATACCCTCCTCTTGAAGAATCCGTCCTCGGATTCATCAGAAATTGTTCCTACAAATCTTAAGACACCGCAACAAACTTGAAGAGGCATTAAGGGTTAGTGGACCAAAACTGTAAACATCAAAGTTCCAAAAATGGTTCGAAGGATTTGAGATGGACAATCCGTCCTTTCTCTTCACTTCTACCTTACACACAGTTTATAGTATCCCTGGGTCAAATGTGAGACTCGGCCTTTCATTCTTATGACTAAAAAAATAGGATTCATGATCATGCTTTGAAGAGACTTCATGGTTGGGGGTGAGTGATATGGGATATGCATCATGTACAGACAGCTCATGGTCAACCGAATCATCTTGCTTCATGCTTTCAAGGGGGAATTCGAATATGTTACACTTATCAGGGTTGAGAGAATTAAGCAATGGCTGAGATGCATGCTCATTTTCGAATAAGGTTTCGCATTCATGCCTATTCACTTCATCACTAATAGAAAAGAGTAGGTTACCTCTCCCCAAGTTAGGGGAGGTAGACTCCTGCTCCGAAATCAGGACTTCTTCCTTTTGCAAACAACCCAAAGTTTCTTTATCATCGATTCCTGGAATAATCAAAGAAGAACAACATTCATTAAAAGATTTAGGCGTTAGCCCTCCATTGATCTCGGTGGAAAGCTTGGGTGTTTCACTCTCTCTGGGTTTTGAAGAGCCTTTTCTTTCTTTTCTCTTTCTCTCTTTTCTCTCACTCTCACACCATTCCTTCATAAGGTCTCCCACTTGTGAGACTTCCTTTCTTATCTCCTTTAAATCTTTTTCCATCTCCTTGAAATCTTCTCTAATTTCTTGAGTGAGATTTCCAAAAGAGGTTAGTGCACAAGAAGGATTAGGGGCCATTCTTGGAGAAGGGGTGGAGTGGGCTGATTGGGCTTCTATTCTTTCGGTGGTTATAGGGGGGAAGTGTTGGGGACTCGTAGATGAGCTATGTGAGTTGCGGGGTCTCGACCGAGGGTGGAGGTTGGGGTCAAATGTGCGATAGGGGTTTGGGTGCCATACCGCCGCCTCATCACACTTTTCAAGCGGTCCCAAGACGGTATGAACTCTAACCCTCGATCACTTCTCTTTGTGGCGTATTCGCACCACCAATACCAAGCTTCACCTCTTAGCATCTCAATGGCTATGTCAAGCTTCTCGAGTCCATGAGCACCACTTTTGGCAAAGAATGCCTCAAGATGGTGTTCCCATGACTCGAACCCGAAAGGGTCATCATCCCCTCGAAACTTAAGGGTTCGCGCCATTTGTATCCCTACACACTTAAACAATAATGTACGTACCACTCATTTCCTCACGTGTATGGGTGGCCTCTCGTTTGTGTTTAGGGACACACTCAGTACCACTTCTCTCTCGTGTTTAGAACACAACGGTTCTTTCAAGCCTCAAAACTTACCACCAATCTCGATTAAGATCAAATGCGAACATGCAAAGAATATCCAATGAAATCTTAGCAATATCCGAAACAAGTAAAGCACAAAGTTCTAGTTACTTGAAACTAACTTTGAGAGTTTAGGGTGAGATGGGGGTTGAAAGAAGTAAGGTATGTATGAGAGAAGGCTCTTTTATCCACACAAACACTTTTGTTCAAGTTCCTCAAATATTTTTGGATCAAATCACTGTTCGGATGTGTTTTGATATGAACACTCAAGAACAGTCAAACTTTTTCTTTCTTCAAATTCTTTTCGTGCACAACCACAACAACTTTTCTTTTGCACTTAATCAACACAAGATAATATTTTTCCCACGACAAATCCGAAACCAGTTCTCTTTTCACTCCACTTCAATAATCAGCACTCAAATATGCACTTTTTCTCCAGTCACATGAACCACGCATAAACACAAATATTTTCGGTTTCTCTTCGAACAACAACAAAACGTTTTTCTTCAAGTGTAAGAAAGAAGGCAATGGTTTTACTTGAAGAAAACAAACAACTGATACGGTACCTCCAATGAGCGCTTTGGCTCTGATACCAACTGATGTGATCACGGTGGGGGTACGTGATCACGCGCTCGGATCTAGCTCGAAGGAGGCGGTTTCCAGCAAGAATGGAAACGAAACAGAGGAAGAACACGAAGGAAACAGAGTCGGCCAAGGGAACCTCCTCACTACGAGGTGAGGCAATGCCCTTGAAAATGCCTGGGGAAGGAAAATGGGACCTAGAACCTTTTGACTACGAGATCAAACAATGCTAGGTATTATATTGGATCCTCTTGCAATGGATCACTAATGGATTGGTGGAGCAAGATTTGAGACCCACGAAGAACAATATGCGTACTTCCGCAAATATGTGTTCTTACAAAATGAGTTCCCCTAATACTTAGGTTACAACCTCCTTTTATAGAAGGAGAAAGAAAGAAGGAAATAATAAAAGATGTCTTGACAAGGGAACAGCTTCTGGATCTATGGTAGGCGAAATGAGAGGTGGCGCGGATGTGACATTGTAGGCTACACTGCTTTGCGGCTCCCATTTCCCCATGAATTGCTTTCGGCGGGAAAAGGGAAGAAGAGGGCCTCTGCACAAGTTGAAGGGTTCGCCGACTTGCGTATGGAGCCCCTTTCGCTTGGCGAACACTGGGCTTCGCTTGTTTCGGAAATGAGGCACGGGGTCTTCGCCAACGATCACGCAAAGAGGGTCGCAAAAGAGCCATGGCCTCGCAAATGGCCTTGGCCTCGCCAAAGGCCAAGGGTTCGCCAACGGGGCATAGGTGCGCCAAGAACATAGCGACCACGGACTTGCCTTGGGGCCTCGCCGGTGCCTAGAATGCTGCTTCTTCTTCGCCCGTGCCTTCGCCAAGGGCCCTTTTGACCTTCTGGATGAGGGTCGTGCCTTGTCTCAAAAATGGGGCTGATGTCCACATCAATAAAGTCCACGAAGCTGGAGTGGCACACTTGCTTCTTTTCCTTGGTGGTTCCCATCATCATATAGGGGAGCGTGATTGACCCCAAAGTTGGGATTTCGTCCCGCCCCACTCCAAAGGTAGCCCCTTTGGCAGGTTGAATTTGTGACAAAGGCACCTTGGCCTCAACCAGAGTCTGTCAATGTAGACTCTGTCAATATCCCATCCTTCGATGCGGGCAGTGATAACCAAAGGGTCCGCGTGCGGTACCGCCACCGAGGTGCCATCGCGGCGATGCAGTAAGTGAGTAGAAGAGTGATTGACCTGGTAGATCTGTCTCATATGACGGCGTCTCGCCGATGCGCCTTCACATTGTGTGATTACGCTGATGTGCCCCCTTGGTGGGGGAATTTCGACCAGACCTTCTCGATCTAGGTTACTGCTGTGAGCGACCCCTTCTGCGGTCCCCTTGACGGCTGTCCTCCTGGTTATTTTCCCGACTGCGATCCCCATCATCGTGGAGTAAGAACTCCCTGAGTTTGCCTTGAGCGAGCATTTCCCAAATCATGCGTTTAAGCTCAAAACAGTCCTCAGTGTCATGTCCCTTGTCGCGATGGTAACGACAATACTTGGTGCTAGACCTGACGACCTCACGGGAGAGGCGGGGCCACTTGGGAACCTCCCTCTTGCTCCGGGGCATGGAGTTTGGTGGTGCGAGAGTCCCTTAGTGGGGGAAGAGTAAAATACGCCCCCTCTCTGTTGGATGGCGTGGGGTACTGTCTCTGGGTTCTAGAGTCTGGTCGTGAGGGCTGTCCCTTTGTATCTGCCGTGGCGGCCCTGGCGAGTAGTCGAGTGACCTCTTCTGTATTCATATACCGTGAGGCAGTGCTCAAGAACTGTTCCATATTGGTGGATCCACAAAAAGGGATTCCCAGCGGAGGCCCTGAATGGCCGCAAGTAGGCGGCCTTCCTCCCCCAGATTAGGGGCTTGGATGGATTCTGCCTGGAAACGCTGGATATATTCCCTGAGAGGCTCATCTTTCTTTTGCCGTATTTTGAGGAGGTGTCCCGCCATTTTGGGGGGAGGTTTAGATACCACAAAGTGGTTGGAGAAGTTGTGGGAGAGTTCCTCAAAGGAGTTAAACCATTTACCACGGAGGGTGGTATACCAGTTGGCGGCGGCTCCCGTAAGCGTGGAGCTGAAGGCTCTACAGAGCGTGTTATCGTCCGCTCTTGCGATGGCCATCGCAGAAACGTAATGATATGATCACGGGTACGCTTGACGCGAATCCACGAGATCGTACGGAAGCGCAGATCTAGCTCGGTGGAGTCGATTGAACAAAGAAGGATAGAGACGGCCACAGACACCTCCCAACTACGAGGTTGGGCAATATCTGCGATAAGCCTGGGGAGTATGGAAGATCTAGCACCTCTCAACTACGAGATTGAGCAATACTAGATATTAAACTTGATGATATTCAATCTATCAAGGGGAATGGCGGAAAATAGTAAGGGGGAGAGAACCGGAGCTTAAGGAATTGTCCTTCTTAAGCTTTACATATATTCTACCTATTCTAGGAGTCTGCCTTTCCTTTTATAGGGAAGGAAGGGAACAGCCTCTTACAAAAGGCGCATGCATGCCATAAAGTGTACAGTACTTTTGCATGCATGTCTGATGAAAAGATAAAAAGGTAAAAGTAGATAAGTTCGCTCCCAAGTGTCAGCGTAAAAGGCGGGAGGGGCCAGAATGGTCGGGAGTGGTTGGCCGACTGGATAAGCTGAGGTGGCTCTGCTTTAGGGCTCTTTCTGATGGGAGGCCCCGCTCTGAAGGCCTCGCCTTTGTTGGGAAGCTTTTACGGAGGAGGCTTCGCCTAGTGGCCTCGCCTTCTCCTTTGAGACTTGCAAAGAAGGCTTCGCCTTCGTTTGGAGATTCCGCAGAAGAATATCCCTTAGCGTCTGAACTGGAAGTCTTCTTGTTGTAGACGTGGCCTTTGCCAGGAGACTGGCTGGGATGACGTCGCCCAGGGGCTTTGCCTTCGCCAGGAAGCTTCGCAGGGAAGTTCCGCCTTTATCTTAAAGACTTCTCGTGGACATTGTTGCATGAGGGCTTCGCAATGGGGGGGTTATGGGGATGGCTTCGTCTGAAGGTTTTGCCATCGCCGGAACTCCTTTGTTGGGAAGCCTAGCCCTTGCCTTGAGGCTTCGCAGGAATGGCTTCGCCTGGAGGCTTCGTCAGTGTTCTGGATACCTTAGCATGATGCAGTTCATCCTTCGCCTTGAGGCCTCACAGGGACGGCTTTGCCGAAAGGCATTGCCTTCGCCTGGCTGCCTTCGTGTGCAGAAGCCTCTCCTACGCCTTGAGGCCTCTCGTAGGGTCCTCGCGTGGAGGCGTTGCCTTCTCCATGTCAGGTGCTAGTCCAGACCATGGATTAGGCTCTCATCCCACTCGCCGAGGGAGTGCTCCGCGCTTCACTCGACTGCCTCTTTGTCTGGGGCTTCTTGTTGTTGCTTGGGGGATCCCATGATCACATCATTCCCTCCCCCTTAAAAAGATTCGTCCTCGAATCTTAAGGGAAGAAAACTTCCTACAACCGAAAACAAGCACAACAAACTTTGAAGAGCATCAGAGGTTAGTGAGTGAAAACCTAACCGGAGACGGGGGGGTCGCGGTGGCGATGCATACGTATGCGTGAGCATGATAACTCCTATATGCATCGTGAACATGAACAAAAGTCTATAAAAATTCATGACATGCTTCCTGGAGTACTTTATGTTTTTAGAAAGAAATTTATACTCAAGAAAAGCATGCGGCCTAAAACCCTTAGACCTTTGCTCATGGAACTGGGGTGGGGGTCAAGGGAAGCTTTACCTTCGCCAAGCACATGCAGATGTGCTTCCCAAGACAAAGAAGGAAAAACTAAGCTAGTCATAGAAGGAATATCAGACTGCAGCATGCAGAGACTAGCATTAGTATAAGTAAGAGGTTGAGAGATGAACGGGTTGTCCTCTCTCTCCACTTCAGCCATTAACATGGTTTCAGCTCGATTTATTTTAAGATGCTCATGTTTGCTAAGGAAAGGCATGGATGTCTCTCGTGGAACAAAGGGGTCTTTCCTTAACGCATGCATTCTAAGCATGTCGAACATGGCATCTGGGGGGGTCCCGTATATATATTCGAACAATGGGTGCGGTGTCGAACCAATGTCTGATCCATCACCCCTGTTCGTAGCATGCAGACTCAAGGAAACCATAGATTCGCACTCTTGCGTATACTGTACTCTTTGGAAGGAAGAGACAAGTTACCTTCTCCCAAGTTAGGGAGACATAGACTTGCTTCGCATATCATCTTCTTCTCCTTCAGCAACGGTGTGGCTTCTTCCTCAAGTACGGACTTAGTTGGGACTCCCGCATGAGCTCTGCCTTCTTCCAAAGCGCCTTCGCTTTCTTCAACTCTTCGCGCGTCCGCGGCCTCTTCTCCTTCCTGCACAGCCAAAGAAGAACAACAATTTTGAGAAGATGAAACGGTTAGTTCTTCTTGGGGTATGGTAGAGGGCCCGGGTGAGTCTTTCTTTTCACTCATTTGGCTTTGGAGAGCTCTTTCTTTTCTTCTCTCTTTCCTTTTCTCTCTCGCCCGCTCATATTCTAAGTACTCATCTTTGAGCCTTTTAATCTCTTGGGCGAGAGTCTCTTCTTTTGGATTTTGGTGAGGGTTGGGTTTTGTGGTGTAGGTATGGGCTGCGCAAGTATTGGGCGGTGGGGTGCGCGGCCCAACCAAGGGGGTTTGTGGCGATGGGGGTCCTCGCCTTCTCTCCTGGAAGGAAGTTGGTTCGCCGGAGGGCGAAGACCCGTCGAGTGGAGTATGGTGGCGGAGCTGGTGGGAAGTCTTGGGTGCGGGCGCATGGGGGCCCTCGCTTGGGAGTAGTATGGAGGGTGGCTCTTTTGTGAGTCCATATCGTCGCCACAGCAACCTCTTCAACTCACTCCAAGGCTGGATGGGGGCTTCAGCGGACCGTTCTCTGTCGAGAGAACTCTCGGCGACACCATTCCTTGGCCTCTCCTTTTAGGCTTCTTATGGCTTGGCTCAACATTTCTTCACCACGAAGGGGAAGCACCAAAAGTGGTACTCCCACCTTTCCATCCAATGCCATAAGTCTTTTCCAAGCTGGTACCGCCCCACTATAGTTCAACCCCATAGAAATATTTATTCGCCATGGGATCTCCTGCACATTTAAATAATAAAATTAGTCCGCTCAAGCTCCTCACGTGTTTGGGGTCTCTCCTGCCGCGAAGGGTTCCGCCCTTTCGCGAGGGGTCACACTCGGCTTCCTTTCTTTCCTCTTGCTCAGCTCTCAGAGCTTGCTCTTTCCAAGGCCAAAACCCGACAATGAATATCACAAGATAATCACTAGCATGCAAAATCTTTAAGCAAGAAGTACTAGTTCTGGAAGCAAGCTAGGTTAAAATGGGGGGTCTCATCAACAGATATACAAGAGGGTTAGAAATGAGGTTTTTGGCGCACAAACACTTTTGGCTCAAATTTGAAATCGAAATTAGATCAAGGTCACTGTTCATATGAGTTGTGGAATGAACAGATATGAACATTCATATGAACACCAAGAACAATAAGAACACAGATTCGATTTCTTCTACGCTTTTCACAACCAAGCCTTATACACCACTTCTCTTCACTTTTCAACTACAACCTCACTCTTTTGAGCGTATAAATCTTTGCACGTTGCGGTTTCGAATAAAACTGAGATTTTGCGACTTTCGCAAAACCGCAACTGCTTTCTTTTCTTTTTCTTCTCCTTCTTCTCTGTTTCTCTTTTTTTTGACTTTTGGATTTATGAAGTTGCTAACACCACAACAACTCCTAACACAGAAACAACACAACAGATAAACCGAAATGAAAGCGGATGGGGGGGTACAGAAAACGGATAGAATATAACACGGTTTTGAAAAACGCAAAGATAAATCTTTCTTCAAGTAGAAATAAAAAGGGTTTAACCTTGAAGAAATCACAACAACTCCAGCAAGCGATCTGGCTCTGATACCACTTGATATGATCACGGGTACGCTTGACGCGAATCCACGAGATCGTACGGAAGCGCAGATCTAGCTCGGTGGAGTCGATTGAACAAAGAAGGATAGAGACGGCCACAGACACCTCCCAACTACGAGGTTGGGCAATATCTGCGATAAGCCTGGGGAGTATGGAAGATCTAGCACCTCTCAACTACGAGATTGAGCAATACTAGATATTAAACTTGATGATATTCAATCTATCAAGGGAATGGCGGAAAATAGTAAGGGGGTGAGAACCGGAGCTTAAGGAATTGTCCTTCTTAAGCTTTACATATATTCTACCTATTCTAGGAGTCTGCCTTTCCTTTTATAGGGAAGGAAGGGAACAGCCTCTTACAAAAGGCGCATGCATGCCATAAAGTGTACAGTACTTTTGCATGCATGTCTGACGAAAAGATAAAAAGGTAAAAGTAGATAAGTTCGCTCCCAAGTGTCAGCGTAAAAGGCGGGAGGGGCCAGAATGGTCGGGAGTGGTTGGCCGACTGGATAAGCTGAGGTGGCTCTGCTTTAGGGCTCTTTCTGATGGGAGGCCCCGCTCTGAAGGCCTCGCCTGTGTTGGGAAGCGTTTACGGAGGAGGCTTCGCCTAGTGGCCTCGCCTTCTCCTTTGAGACTTGCAAAGAAGGCTTCGCCTTCGTTTGGAGATTCCATGAAGAATATCCCTTAGCGTCTGAACTGGAAGTCTTCTTGTTGTAGACGTGGCTTTTGCCAGGAGACTGACTGGGATGACGTCGCCCAGGGGCTTTGCCTTCGCCAGGAAGCTTCGCAGGGAAGTTCCGCCTTTATCTTAAAGACTTCTCGTGGACATTGTTGCATGAGGGCTTCGCAATGGGGGGGTTATGGGGATGGCTTCGCCTGAAGGTTTTGCCATCGCCGGAACTCCTTTGTTGGGGAAGCCTAGCCCTCGCCTTGAGGCTTCGCAGGAATGGCTTCGCCTGGAGGCTTCGCCAGTGTTCTGGATACCTTAGCATGATGCAGTTCATCCTTCGCCTTGAGGCCTCACAGGGACGGCTTTGCCGAAAGGCATTGCCTTCGCCTGGCTGCCTTCGTGTGCAGAAGCCTCTCCTACGCCTTGAGGCCTCTCGTAGGGTCCTCGCGTGGAGGCGTTGCCTTCTCCATGTCAGGTGCTAGTCCAGACCATGGATTAGGTCGCCTGGGCCTCTCATCCCACTCGCCGAGGGAGTGCTCCGCGCTTCACTCGACTGCCTCTTTGTGGGGCTTCTTGGTGTTGCTTGGGGATCCCATGATCACATCAGGTCCGGACCCATTCGGAAACATTATGAACACTGGCCCTTTCATCCCTCTTTTCTACTTCCTCTAATCGTCTAGTAAGTGTGATAAGTAACGACGAAGAAGGGTCAGGGTTACTTACTTGTTGAGGGGGAGTAGTAGGGCGTTTAGGCTGATTAGTTCGTAGCATTCCAACGCTATCCAGAACGCCCCTCAGAGTGGTGGCGAGCGTTTCGCGCAAGTTGAGAGCAACCGCATCAGTGATTGTTTGCAGAACGGTCGGATCAAGGCTCGTTGGTGGAGTGTTTGGTGGTGGAGTGTTGAGCTCCTGAGGTACGTTACGGTTCATGTGGGAGGAGCTTTCCTCCGTTGAGTGAACAAAGAGTTCTCCCCATTGCGGGGGAACGTTACTTGGAGATGGTTCCGATCGTGGATCATTGTTTGTGTTTGCCGTGGGAGGATTCCTCCGTCCCTGATGACTGTGCCTACTTGCACTCCGGGTAGTTGGCATGGCTTACTACTTGTGGTTTGTAATATGGGTTTACGAGAAGAACTTTTTTGTTTCTTTCATTCCCACAGACGACGCCAAACTGATATTATCGTTCCTACGGTAGGCCCGGAATCCCGATTGAGTGATTGATGAAGATTGTATTTTTGAGACTCCAAGCTTGCTTGTTATGAGTAGTCTGTAAAAGATAAGAAGAATACTCGAAGTAGCAAGAGAGGAGTGGGGGCGTGTAGTAGCTTACCCGGTTTAAGGTGGACATCACCCTATTTATAGGGAGATGCCGGGAGAAGAAACCTCCCGGTTGAAGCCTTGGACAGTGTGAGACAGACTCGACAAGTCTCGGATGTAAGGAGATAAGTCTGTGTCAGACTGACTGGAGATAAGGCGGCTGTGATGATGAAGATCTCAGCAAACCGCCTTACAAATCTGGTGAAGATCACTCAGGCTCGTGCTGGCCTCCTCATTGGCTGATTGATGTCAGATGACCAAGTGGTCTATTTCCAGGTGGAGCAAGTGGCAGGCGAAGGCCTGCAAGGGGCGAAGGCCCGGATAGAATACAACCAAGTAAGGAGTGAGGGTCGCACGAACCTGAGTATAAGGGCCTTATCTGGGCGAGGCCAGTATAGGCAAGAGAGTCCTCGCGAAGGCGTGCTGAGACTGCGGACGTAAGACCCGCGAAGGCGAGTGAGATCGCAAGGGTGAGTCCTGAGACCGTGGGGGTGGCCCGCGAAGGCCTAAGAGACGCAAAGGTGAGTGTGAGACATCGCCCAGGCGAGACTTGAGGCCTTCGAGGGCAAGACCCCACGAAGACGGCACTGGAGACCACACGGTTGAGACTTTGCAAAGGCGATACTGGAGACCACAAGGGTGAGACCTTTTCAAAGGCCTTGTATGATTCTGATGCGACGCGAGGGCGCGTTTGCTTGGGTAGTGTACCAACGTCCTTCTTCATGCCGGGCCAAAAGAAGTTTTCCTTCACAGCTTCAAGTGTCTTTTGAACATCGAAGTGCCCCATGTGGCCACCACCATGTGCCTCTTTGATGATGACTTCGCGCATTGATCCTCTCGGAACGCACAACCTTTTTAACTTAAACAGGAAGCCATCAAACACATAGTAGCCATTCTGGCTACCTTTAACACAATTAACAAATATTTCACCAAAATCCGCATCATGCTCATACATGCTTTTCAAACATTCGAAACCGACAACCTTCGTATCAAGAGTCATGAGTAATGCATATCTCCTAGAAAGGGCATCAGCAACAACATTTTCTTTTCCTTTCTTATACTTAATAACATAGGAGAAAGACTCGATGAACTCTACCCACCTAACATGCCTTTTGCTTAAATTTCCTTGCCCTTGAAGATACTTCAAAGACAAGTGATCTGTATGGATTACGAACTCTCTAGGCAATAGATAATGACTCCACGTTTGCAAGGATCGCACTAGAGCGTATAGCTCTTTGTCA
This sequence comes from Stellera chamaejasme, assembly GCA_024586325.1. Lineage (NCBI taxonomy): Eukaryota > Viridiplantae > Streptophyta > Magnoliopsida > Malvales > Thymelaeaceae > Stellera > Stellera chamaejasme. The sequence goes on along the minus strand of CM044981.1, from coordinate 38,573,352 downwards.
TATGTGGAGTAATTCAGGGTTGTTCAACTCAACTTTTCGCTAAAGAAGGCGATGGGACGGCCTTCTTGGTGCAAGATAGGGTCGATGCCTATACCACTGGCATCGCATTCTACCTTGAATACTTTGTCAATGTTTGGCAAAGTTAGCAGAGGAGCATTTGTCAAACGAGATTTTAATTCGTTAAAAGACTTCTCTTGCGACTGACCCCATTCGAATACAACATTCTTCTTAGCTAGCTCATGCAAAGGGGCGGCAATGGAAGAGAAATCCTTAACAAATCTTCTATAAAAACTAGCAAGTCCTAGAAAGGATCTTACTTGATTAATGAATTAGGAGTAGGCCAATCTCGAATGGCACTGATCTTACCCTCATCTACTTTGACACCCTTCGCACCCACTACATATCCAAGAAAGTTAACTTCCTGGGATGCGAAGACACACTTTTCAAACTTGGCATACAGTTTTTCTAACCTAAGCGTGTCGAGGACTTGCCTCAAGTGGTCAACATGCTTCTCATGGTTCTTAGAATAAACTAGTATGTCATCAAAGTATACTACCACAAATTTCCCAATTAAATGCCTCAAAACATGATTCATTAAACGCATGAAAGTACTTGGTGCGTTGGATAACCCGAAGGGCATAACATTCCACTCATATAAACCAATTTTGGTTTTGAAAGCAGTTTTCCATTCATCACCTTCCTACATTCGAATCTGGTGATAGCCACTTCTAAGGTCAATTTTTGAAAACACACATGCACCACTCAATTCGTCTAACATATCATCAAGTCTAGGTATAGGGTGGCGATACTTTACAGTGATAGAGTTGATGGGACGACAGTCCATGCACATGCGCCAAGTGCCATCGCTCTTGGGCACGAGTATGACTGCCACTGCGCAAGGCGAAAGGCTTTCGCGGATGAACGCCTTGTCCAGCAGCTCTTGCACTCACGATTGGATTTCTTTGGATTCTTGAGGGTTGGTTCGGTAGGCGGCCTTGTTGGGTAAAGGCGCACCCGAAAGCAGGTTGATCTGATGCTCTATGCCGCGATAGGGGGGAAGGTTCGCGGCTTATCGAATACTTCGTCGAATTCCTTCAGAACTTCCTGCACATAGAAAGGGAGAGAAGATGCATGGTCAAGCATTAGCATGCAATGAGTTGGAATCATGAGAAAACAAGTCTTGTTTCCAAGAAATGCTCTTTTGAAATCCCTTTCTTTGGCCATGGGAAGGGGGCACTCTTGTTTTCTCGCTTGCTCACTCATGGTGTTTCCCATCAATGCACACTCTTTTCTTTCACTCAAGGTTCCTTGAACCTTCTCACCATTTTCTCTCCTCTCTCTGCCCTCGCTCTTTCTTTTCTTCTCGGCCTTACTAGCCAGATGAACTTGATCTTGGTGAGCTTGGGTGGGTGTGAGGGGAAGCAGGGTGTAGGGTTTACTGAGATGGGTGAGGGCATATTTGTTGGTTTTTCCATAGTGTATGGCCTCCTTGTCGTACTGTCAGGGCCTGCCCAAGAGAATGTGGGTGGCCTGCATTCGCACCACATCACAAGTGATGGAATCCTCGTACTTGCCGATCTTTATCGGGACTTCGACTTGTTTAACGACCTTCACAAAGGTCCTGTCATCAACCCACTGTAGTTGGTACGGTTTAGGATGTGCAATAGTGCGAAGACCCAGTTCAGCAACCATGTCTTCGCTGGCAGCGTTGACACAGCTTCCGCTATCAATAATGAGACTGCACAGGGTCCCATTCACCATAGCTCTTGATTGGAATAAATTTTCCCGCTGAGTGCTCTCGGTGATACTTGGGGAGCTTTGCAGAACCCTCTTGGTGACTAGTATGAGTCCGTCCATAGGCAGCTCTCCCTCTTCTGCCTCACTCTCATGATCTCGTTGTTGAGGATAGCGCCCTCGCGCAATTCCTCAATTAAGTCGAGTTTGGCACGGAGCCCTTGAGCATTGGCCTCGCTGGTGAAGTTGATCATGCGGATCATAGGGAGGTCCGCCTCAATAGGCAGGAGCGCATTTGCGCCATATACCAGAGAGAAAGGCGTTTCGCCCGTTGGGGTTCGCGTTGTGGTGCGATAGTCCCACAAGACACTTGGGAGTTCATCTACCCAGCGGCCTTTGGCCCCCTCAAGGCGCTTCTTGAGGCCCTCCTTGAGGGTACGGTTGGTAACCTCAACCTGCCCATTAGACTGGGGGTACGCCACTGGGGCAAAAAGCATGCGGACATAATTGTCCTGGGCCCATTGTTGGACGTTGTGACTGGCAAACTGAGTGCAATTATCTGTAATAATAGCACGAGGCTGCCATCGGCAGACAAGATTTTTCCACAGAATTTGATGATCTTGGCGGAAGTGATGGAAACCAGGGATTCTACTTCGACCCATTTAGAGAAATAATCAACTGTAACTGTTACGGCCACCCCGAGCGGGTTGCGACCGGGTGACCCGGGGCTCCGGTTTTGGCCTGCGGGTCACGTTTTTCGGCGTTCAAGCGGCTCCCGAGCCTTATCCGAGTATCATTTTGGCGAACCCTTCCGTTTTGAGGTCGTGTGGGTCCCCCGGACGTTTCCGACGAAAATATTTTTCCGGCGCCGGGGGGTTTTCGGTGTCGTCTCGGGACGTAGAGCGGGCTCGGTAGCGCTCCCGAGACCTCAGATAGAGATGCCGTTTGCAGTTTTGGAGTCGTGGGAATGTCCCGGAGGTTTTTATGGAGTATAATATTTGGGGCGGGACGTTCGGTCTCGGGCGACTCCCGGGGCTCGGGACGGGAATCCCGGGGCTCGGGATGGAAATCTTCTGACGGCTTTGGGGTAAATCATGTTATAATTTAAAGTGGAGTTTATGAGTATTTTTGTAGAATTTTGGAGTGACGGGATTTTGGTTCAGGTTGACACGCTCGCATGTCGGGATTCATTCGGGTTCAGCGAGCTCGGTAGGACACTCTGGAATTGTAAATAAACTTTTGGAACATGTTTTATGAATGTTATAATATTCTGACGGTTGTGTCCAAGTTTCATTTAATTTGGAGTTTGGTAGTTATTTTTGGGCAAAAAATTGGAACTTTCGGAAAAGTTGGGAGGTTAATTTGCTTTTGGCCACAAAACAAAAATATCAAGGTATGGGCTGCAGTTTAATTCGGCAGAATTGGAGTCAATAAGGGACACATGTCTTTCTTTTATTTAAGTTGAGAAGGGATGGGTTAAAGAGAAGGAATTATTTATATTGGCTATTATTTCATAAATGAAATTATATTTCATTTCTTCTCATTTCTTCTCTTCTTCTTCAACCTCTTGCTGCCGCCACCATGGGAGCATTCTCCAAGCTTTAAAGTTCTTCATCTTGGCTTGAATCAACAAGGGTTTAGCTTCAATCTTGGGTAAGTTTCCTTCCTAAGCTCTCTTTTCTTATTGGAATCAAGATTGGTAGGAAAAAGAGAGAGTTTTGTGAATGATGGGTTTGTTCTTAGCTACTAGCTAGGATGATTCTCTTCCTCCCATCTTTTAGTATGGTGTTCTTGGGTTGTAGGGGAGAGTTAATCAAGTGTTAGATTTTGGAAAAAACCCCTTGGATAAAAAGCCCCAATTTGGCCGAATTTCTTGGAAATTCTAAAATGATGTGTGTTTATTTTCTTGAATCATGCTTCAAATATGTTAATCCTAGCATGATTCTAAGCAAGTTGGGTTGGAAACCCCCTTTTGGCCGAATGTGTTTGTTGATGTTCAATGTTGATTTGGTTGTTTTGGATGCAATTGGTTAGTGTTCTTGGTTTAGAAGTGTAATTGGTGATTAGAATGGTTGTTTGGTAGCTTGTTTGGATTGAATTGGAAGTTGGGTGAAATGTTGCTTTGGAACCGAATTGGTTAAGTGAAACATTTCCTATGTTGGAGTTTGGCTTTGGTTGAATTGGATGCTAAAGTTGTATTGGGGTTGAATTTAGGTATGGTTTGGAGTTTGAAACGTTGATTTCGGGTAAGAATTGAAAAAGTTACTATTATGTGGGTTTATCGGAAAATGTCGGGTAATGAAGGGTTTTAAGGTTGGATTTGATCAGTTCGCTTGTTGGATTATGTTTGTCAATGTATAATCTTGCATTATCTAAGTCGGTTCTGAATTCTGATGTTTCTGCGGAAATCTGGAAATTTTACCGAAATTCTGCCGGATTTTCGGTTTTGGGGTCGGGGGTGTAGTTTGGTAGTGTGGTTGGTAAGGTTGCTAATTCAGCTTGAATTGATAGATTCTGAGGTTCGGAGGTTAGAAAAAGAGAGGTTTTCGGGCTTCGGATCGTGGTTTGGAAATCGTCCAGAATCGGTCAAATACTCTGGATTTGTGAGGTAAGGGTTTGGTTCTGTTATTTTGGTAAGATAGGTATATGTTTTGTTTCACTTTCTGTTCTGCAAGTATTTCGGGATTATATGCCTTAGGGCATATTCGTAGTCTGTAGGTGTATGTGTTGTTGCACTTCATTTTGCAGTACTTGAAATTTGTGCCTTAAGGTACGTTACGTGATCTGTAGGTGTATGCCTTGTGGCATACTGCATGCATTAACCCTACGTTTGTAGGTGTATGCCTTGTGGCATACTGCATGCATTAACCCTACGACAGTTGTGGGTTCGCTACCACAGCTGGTGCACCATGCTTCTGTAATAGCTTCGGCTTCTGACTCCCTTAAAGGGAGGCTGTCGTTCTGATTTATTATAAGGGTTTATGGCGATTTAGAATCGCACATCCTTCGGGAGTCTGATCTGTTTTTATTACATGCACGTTATTTGGGGATGGTTCCGACCGTGGATCGTTGTTTGTGTTCGTCGAGGGAGGATTCCTCCGTCCCTGACGGCTGTGCCTACTTGCACTCCGGGTAGTTGGCATGACTTACTACTTGTGGTTTGTAATATGGGTTTATGAGAAGAACGTTTTCGTTTCATTCGTTCCCACAGACGGCGCCAAACTGATATTCTCGTCCCGGAGTAGGAGCGGAATCCCAGTTGAATGGTTGATGATGATGTTCTTGAGACTCCAAGCTTGCTGTTCAGAGTAATCTGTAAAAGATAAGAAGAATACTCAGAAGTAGCAAGAGAGGAGTGGGGGGGCGTGTAGAAGCTTACCCAGTTTAGGGTGGACATCCCCCTATTTATAGGGAGATGCCAGGAGAAGAGCCTCCCCCAGTTGAAGCCTTGAACAGGCTGTGAGACAGGATAGACAAGTCTGTCAGATTAGATGTAAGAAGATAAGTCTGTGTCAGACTGATTGGAGATAAGGCGGCTGTAATGATGAAGATCTCAGCAAACCGACTTAAGTGATTCGCTTGTCAGAGAATGTCTGGCTTATGAATCTGGTGAAGATCTCTCAGGCTCGTGCTAACCTCCTTATTGGCTGATTGATGTCAGATGACCAAGTGGTATGTTTCCAAGTGGAGCAAGTGGCAGGCGAAGGCCTGCAAGGGGCGAAGGCCCAGATAGAATATAGCCAAATAAGGAGTGAGAGTCGCCCGGGACCGAACGTCTCGCCCCAAAAAATATACTCCGTAAAAAGATCCGGGACGTTCCCACGATTCCAAATATGCAAACGGTTTCTCATTCTAAGGTCCCGGGAGCGCTACCGAGCCCACTGTACGTCCCGAGACAAGTCCCGGCCCCAGAAAAATATTTTCGGCGGAAATGTCAGGAGGACCCACACGACCTCAAAATCCGAAGGATTCCCAGAAATGATACTCAGATAAGTCTCGGGAGCTGACTGATCGTCCAAAAACATGACCTGCAGGCCAAAACCGGAGCCCCGGGTTACAACCCGCTCGGGGTGACCGTAACATTGTAGCTTGTTCTGCTTCAAGGCCCGGATGGTATTGGAGGCCATGGGTTTATATTCTGTTCTGTATATTCGCACTAGGTGCCGATATTTATGCTTATACCTTTTTGGTATATTCTGTTCTGCATATACATTATGATATGATTCTGTTCTGTGACGAGACCCGAATGGTCTTAGAGGTCACGGGTGCTCCTTGGTTTGGTTCTGTTATGTCCGCACTGACGGTGCCGACATTCTGTTCTGCGTATTCGAACCGGGAGTGCCGATACTTCTGTTCTGTGTGTCCGCACTGGAGGGTGCCGACACTTTACGTATATCCGCACCGGGAGTGCAGGTATACCTCTGTGACCCTACGACAGTTTGGGGATCTCGACCCCAGCCGGTACCGTGCTTCTGTTCTGTTATGTTCTGTATATTCTGATCTCTTAGAGAGGGCTGTCGTTTTGGGTAGTTATGGCGGTTGGACCGCATATGATGGGTTCCGGCTCACCTCTGACTCTGCATATATGCACACACACACACATATATATATATATATATATATATTTGCTTGTGTTTGTTCTGTTTTGTAGGTTCGGCTTAGTAGCACAAGTACAAACTGTATCTTACCTCAGCCCTTACTGGGTCCTCCCGAGGACTCACCCCTTATTGTTTACCACCTTTCAGGTCTATCTGACAAGTAGCCAGCGGACTAGAGATCCACGGTGCTTTTGGTTTTGGTTTCAGGTGTTGACAGTTCCATGGCGGAACCTCTATTCTGTTCTGTTCTGTTCTATTTAAGGGGTGGTCTCGGTAGAGGCTTTTGGTTGGTATATCTGAGTATCTGTTCTGATGGATTTACGGTTGACTAACTCTTTTCTCTCTCTTTGGTTGTGGTTTAGCAGCAGCAGCAGTACTACGTGCGGGAATCTTCTGAGCTAGAGGTTTTCAGATTCCGCACCTAGGTATTCTAGGGTTTCTACTTTGGTGGCTCTGTAGGTGTATTTGCATGCATGTAGATCAGATCATGATTTTGTATATGACGTATATTCTGAAATATGTGTTGGTTTTGTATCTGATTCTGAGTCGAGGGCTGATGCGATCACGGGGAATGTGGGTGTGATCAACGCTTACGGATCTAGCTTGGCGGAGGCGGACACGGATGAACGAACAGATTTCGGCCAAGTGAACCTCCTCACTACGGGGTGAGGCAATGCACTTGATAATGCCTGGGAAAGGAGATGGGATCTAGCACCTCTTGATTACAAGATCAAGCAATACTAGATATTATGTTTGGATCCTCTTGCATGGATCACTAGGGAAATGGAATTGCAAGAAAAGAGAACACAAAAGCCAAGGTCTCACTTGGAGAGTTTTGGCCGAATTCCTTGATTCAAAATTATGTTCTAGTTACAAATGTATTGGAAGCTAGCTTATATGGTGAGGAGTGATGTGAGAGGCAAAGCGGCTCTTACACCTGCGCATGCATGCAGAAAGCATAAAGTGCTTTTGCATGCATGTTGTGCAAAAAGCTTCCAAAAAGGCAAAAAGGTAAAAGCTAGCCTAAAAGTCTTCCTGTGTCTTTTACATGTAAAGTAGGCGTTTGTATTCCCGAGTATCTTCAGAAAAGGGGCGCCTTGGGTTGGATTTGGTCGGCCAGTTGGCTAAGTATGGAGGCTTGCGGGGTGCCTTCACCTGGGGCCTTCGTGGGGGTGCCTTCGCCAGGGGCCTTCGCAGGGGTGCCTTCGCAAGGGGCCTTCACCTGGGGCCTTCGCGGGGGTGCCTTCGCCAGGGGCCTTCACCTGGGTGCCTTCGCCGGGGGCCTTCGCGGGGGTGCCTTCGCCAGGGGCCTTCGCGGGGGTGTCTTCGCCTGTGTCAAGGGTCCGCGCACTAGAGCTTTGCCCCTTCCTTCCTCCAATGTGCTTATGTTCAAGGCTCCAAAGGGCTTCGCGTACTCTTCATCCAATGCGACGCCGAGGTGGCGAAGCTGTAAGGCCTTTTCTCGAGCTTCTTCTTGGTAGTCCTGCGCCATGAGCCTCATGAAAGCATTGAGACTCGCTTGAACTTGTTTCAACCGGGACCTTGTCATGGGTCCGCCTAGACCTTGAAGTGGATTTGGGGGTGCACGCGCTTGAGGTTGCGGGCCATCTTGAGCTTGGGGATTCTTTGGGGCGATGTCCACATCATACTTTAACTCTTTGAAAGAATCTTTCCGCGGATTTTCAAAATCTTCTTTTCCTTCAAAGGGAGCCAAATCAAATACGTTAAATGTTGCATATACGTTATAAGATCCATCTCAAGGTAAGTCAAGTACATATGCATTATCACCAACTTTCTTAGTGATCGGGAAAGGGCCATTGATGTGGGAGCACAAGTCAAGAGGACCAGCCCTAGTCTTTTGGACAACATTGGAGCACCTATGACTAGGGCTAAAGCCACGAAGGTGAAAGAAGCTCTCAACTTGTTCATGAAACTTATGGCTGAAGCTATGGAGCAAGAGGAGGAAGTCCAAGAAGCTTCCAAGAGATTTGAAGGAATGGGATTGAAGGTCATTGCACAAGAGGAAGACTTGAAGAGGAAGGTCCGCTTATTGAGCACCATCCACCTAAGTTCCAAAACCGAAGAGGAGGGGTCAAATGAGCAGCAGCTTCCAAGAGGCCTAACTCCCTGGTCCGAGCTCCAAATGGATCACTTAAAGTCACCATATTCTAGTTCTGGAAAAGAGGAATCCAATGCAAGTGGTTTCAGGTCTTTTGGACTTCTACAGCGTCCTGTTCAAGCAAAACAAGATCAGTGCTCCATCGGCCAGCTTGGAGGCCGTACCGTCGAGCTGGCGCCCAGTGGACAGCAACTTCCCATGGCCCTAACTTCATCGTCCAAGCTTCAAATGGGTCGCTTCAAGATACCATTTTGTAGCTCAGGACGCGAACTATCCAATGGAAGTTGTTTCGCTCGATTTGAAGCACTACAGCCTTCTGGAGAAGCTTTGCAAGATCAGTGCACCAGCAGCAAAGGTGGTGATGTCATTGTACCGGATTGTACACCTCCTCCTCCATGTGGCATCTCCCAGCTGTTTTGGCCACCATTAGCTGGTCCAAGTCACTCCTCCAACTCACCACAAATCTGATCAAGCTTGTAGAAGTACCCTAGACTTCATTTATGGTTAATTTTGGATTGTAGCTAGGGTTAGACATGTAATGGGCCCGGTTTTGCCCTAGTTAACTCTTTTAGTCATCTTAAGCTTTAGGGTTTGTTCCAAAACCCTACAGGTCATCCTAGGAATGATATGGACCCTTGGATGAACTTGCTAGAGGTAACCCTAGGCTAAGAGGCCGAAATTGCCCTAGCCTCCGGAGAACTCATTTTGCAAAATTCAAACCGAATTGTTTGAACTCTTGAGCTCTCAACCTCTACCTTTCCATACTCAGCTCTTGGGGCTTTTTCAGACCTCAAGGATCATCCTTGGTGTTGCTCTCACACCGTTGAGAGAGGTGTCAAGGCCATCTACATCCATTCGGCATTACCCCCTTTGTTGCCAAGGTCACCAAGCCTTGGAGGTGAAGGAGCCGGTTTCACTTCCCACCATCAAGCAAGCATTGTGAGCTTCGATCCTGCTCAAAGATCCCTTCTCCTACCTAGTGGAGGGATATATCAAGTGGTATCAGAGCCTTGGAAGCTCAGGAAATGCTGGTAAGATCCACGAAAAGGCCAAACCCTTTGCTTTCATTTTCGGCCTTTGTAGATCTGAAAACTGTGTCGTGTTTGAACGTAGAACTGAACAATATTCTGGGTTGTTGAGGCGAATTCCTGCCATGTTCAGCTAGGAAAAAGTGTTTTCTACAACTTTCATGAAGAAACTTTCCGCTGAATCGAACTCTAAAGTGTTCAAAAGTTGAGGTTTTCAAAACATACCCAATCGGGTGTGCAAACAAAGCTCCGGCTGAAAAGTGTGACCTTTGTTGGTCTTTTCTTGTGTTTTCACCAGTATTGTTCAGTGAACCTCTTGAGGAGAGATTGAATTACAAAGTGTGTGAAGGAAATCACACGAAAAACAGATTTGAAAGCTCAAAGTTGGATTGTGAGTGTGACTGCTTTTTGGCACACCAAAGTTGTGATTGCATAATTTTCAAAGCCTTTCCAAAACGTTTTTCCTTAATCTTTCGGCCCCAACCACCTAGCTTAGCCCATTAATTTCAGTAATTGACATCTAACTCAATTGGTGATCATTTTTTTGGCATTAAGGTTGGTCATTTGGGGCTGTGCAAGTACATTAACACCCAAGAACTTGGAGTTCGCGGAAGGTGTGTTTGATTGCTCACGGGTTCTTGAGGGGTGAGTGTCAATAGGCCGAGAGATCCCCGCATTGTTGAATATTGAGTAAACACGAGTGTTTCCATTAAAAGAGGTCAGTAAGGTCCATAGTGTGTGTGTGTTTGTGTTGTTTGCTAAATGATGGCAGGAAGTACACAAGGAGAAGACTTGGGAGCCAAGATTGATGCACTTGCTAAAGTTGTTGAAGGTTTGGGTGAAAAAATGAATGCAAATGAGGAGAGAATGGTAAGAATGGAAAAGGAGCTAAAGATCCAAGGGAATAGAAAGGAATGGGAGGAAGAAGGGGCTGCCTATAATGATGCTAGTGGAAGGAAAACACAAGAGACACCAAGTGTGCAAGCCAACACCCCACCATCCATTCCCCTACCCAACCGAAGCCTAAACCCACCAAAGACCTACCCTAACTCCCAAGACTCACCTTACCCTTTTGTTATGCCTCGGGCTAGACCCCTCCCATACCAAAGCCAACCCATTGACACCATCTTTGAGGATGAAGAAGAAGAGATGGTAGAAGGGTTTGACGGAACCCGAGAAGAGGACTATGCCTATTTGGATGGGAGCTACTATGATCCTCCTAGGGTGATGGGTCCTAGAAGGATAGGATGGAGAGGGAATGATGATTTTGGGCTACTCCCACAAGCTAGAGGCCGAGATCCAAGAAGGAGGGAGGACGCTATTGAACAACAAGCTTTGAGCCATGTGAAACTACAAGTACCTCCATTCCATGGAAAAAGTGACCCGGAGGAGTTCCTAGAGTGGGTGAGGAAGGCGGAGATGGTCTTCAATTGTCTTGGATATCCGGATCATTTGAGATTAAAGTTGGCGGTTGTGGAGTTCACCGGGTATGCCCTCACTTGGTGGGACCAAGTGAACATGGAAAGAAGAAGGGCTAGAAGGCATCCTATAGACACTTGGGAACAATTGAAGGTGGTCATGAGGGAAAGGTTTGTCCCACCCTACTATGATAGGGAATTTTGTCAAAGGCTCCAACACTTGGTGCAAGGTACAAGATCCGTGGAAGACTACCACAAGGAGTTGGAAGGGGCTTTGATGAGGGCCAACGTGAGGGAAGGGGAGGAAGCCAAGATGGCTAGGTTCCTATATGGGTTGAAACCGGAGCTTGCAAGAGTGTTGGACTTGTGTGAATATAGATGTTTCAATGATCTATTACATAAGGCCATCAAGTTGGATAGGCAAACAAGGAAGATGACACCCCATTACACCTCACCTACCTATCCAAGCTCCCAAACCCGGGACAATTGGACTAAACCTACCACACCCACCTACAAACCCCAAGCTCCACCTCCTAGACCCTACCAAAGACCACAAGAGGCTTCACCAAGGCCTAACCCGAGAGGCCCTATTGCACCAAACCGAGGCCAAGCTCCCCAACAACCACAACAAGCAAGAGTCATTGAGTGTTTCAATTGCCATGGAAAGGGACACTATGCCTTTGAGTGTCCCAACAAGAGGGTGATTGTTGTTTGGCCGAATGGAGGTTATTCAAGTGAGGAAGACAATGGTGAAGGGGAAGTAGAAACCATTGAAGAAGGTGAGGAGACTGAAGGGGAGAGACCTATTGAGGGGCAATTGTTGGTGTCTCGGAGGGTTTTGCAAGCTAAACTCAAGGTTGTCGGCTCAAGTCAAAGGGAAAACTTGTTCCAAACTAGGGCATTGGTGAAAGGCAAAGTGTGTAGTGTCATTATTGATGGAGGAAGTTGCACCAATGTTGCTAGTCAAGACTTGGTGGATAAGTTAGGCCTTATACCTTCTCGGCACCCCAACCCATATCATCTCCAATGGATGGATGAATATGCCAATGTGAAAGTGAATAGGCAAGTGGTAGTGCCTTTCAAAATTGGGAAGTATGAGGATGTAGTGATTTGTGATGTAGTAAAGATGAAAGCTACACATTTGCTTCTAGGAAGGCCATGGCAATATGATAGGGAAGCTACGCATTTTGGAGTATCCAACAAGTATACATTGCTACATGGGGAGAAGAAGTTCACCCTACTTCCTTTGACACCTCTGCAAGCATTGCAAGATCAACTCCGGTTACAAAGTGAGAATGAGAGGCAAAATGGTGAGACTAGTGGTGTGAGGCCGAGAGGTGAAAGTGAGAAGGACCAAGAGTCCTTGAGGGAAAACAAGAGTGGGAGTGACCCGAGTGGAAAAAGGGAGTTTGAGAGAAAACTAGAGTGCACCCTCCCACTAGCCAAAGAGAGAGATATAAAGAAGGCACTTCTGAACCGAAAGCTTTGCTACCTTGTGGTCCCAACCTCCTATTTACTAACCTCTAATGACAATTCTTCTTTACCTCCATGTGTGTCTTCATTATTGCAGGACTTCCAAGATGTGTTTGAAGAACCAAGAGGGTTGCCTCCCATCAGAGGCATTGAGCACCAGATAGACCTCATTCGAGGGGCACCTTTTCCCAATAGGCCAGCTTACAGAGCCAACCAAGGAAGGAAGATGGTCATCTCTGAACCGGGGGAGTGGGTGTGGTTTCACTTGATGAAGGAGAGGTTTCCACAAGTAAGAGAAAACAAGCTAGCACCGAGGGGGTATGGTCCATTTCAAGTCATTGAGAGGATAGGGGAGAATGCCTATAAACTTGATTTACCTTGTGTTTAATACAATGTACATGCTACCTTTAATGAGAGTGACTTATCTCCTTTTGAGGGCTTTGTAGGTACTCAAGATGTGAATTCGAGGACGAATTCTTTTGAAGAGGGAGGGGTTGATGTGGGAGCACAAGTCAAGAGGACCAGCCCTAGTCTTTTGGACAACATTGGAGCACCTATGACTAGGGCTAGAGCCACGAAGGTGAAAGAAGCTCTCAACTTGTTCATGAAACTTATGGCTAAAGCTATGGAGCAAGAGGAGGAAGTCCAAGAAGCTGCCAAGAGATTTGAAGGAATGGGATTGAAGGTCATTGCACAAGAGGAAGACTTGAAGAGGAAGGTCCGCTTATTGAGCACCATCCACCTAAGTTCCAAAACCGAAGAGGAGGGGTCAAATGAGCAGCAGCTTCCAAGAGGCCTAACTCCCTGGTCCGAGCTCCAAATGTTATGACCCGCCTTTCCGGACGTGTCATAACAGGAAGAAATAGAAACTGTTTGGGAAAAAATTGAAGGAATTAAAAACAGGGAACTTGGGGACTGAAATGCGAGATTTGAAGTTTGAATGATTAAATTGAAGATAATAAAGAAATCTTGTGGTGAGAGTGACCCAATTGAAAAGAGTTACAGCAATGGGGTTTATTTGCAAATAAGGTCAAAGATGAAGGATAAGTTAATTAAATAGAAAAAAAAAATATACACTCATCCTCACCTGCTTGTTGACACGAGTCTAAAAACGTGGAGAGATGGATGAAAGGGCTGGGGGTTATATCTTGAGAAGTTCAGAATCGATTTGGGGGGGGGTTCATTATTCCCACTTCCTTCACTGTTGGTTTCAATTTCTTGGAAGATCGAATGTCTAGGCTATGATTAGAGAATAAATTGGGAGAGATCGATGAAGTTTATGTCGAAGGGTGGAAAGCGGATGATTCGAACTGGTTTTGAAGCTGGGAAGGTTGCGTTTGTAGAGGGATTTTTATTAAGAATTATTCGTAGGAGGAGGGAGGGTTTAGGAAGGGAATTGATCGGTGAAACGGACTGGAGGAGATCGCCGGCGTAGTTGTCGCTGCCGGAATCGAACGGAGGGTGTGAGCTGCGGTGTTGAGACAGAGAATCACCTTTAGATTCACCACATGTTGTCAAGAATTTCCTACCAAGCTAAGTTAAACTTATTTATTACTATGGATTCAGGCATGCATATATTGATTAATTCGTTTGGTTGATTTTTGATTACTACTTTTATTATGAATTGGGTCGGTTCTTTAAAAGCATTGGAACCGTATGTTTCCCTTCATATTGGTTGATTATCTCATTGTTCAGTTTTGAGCTTCATTGATGGTGGGTGATTAATTTCACTATTAGTTTCTTTATTTTCTTTGTTTTTGATGGTTGACGACTTTGCATGTTCAAAATAATTTAGGAAAATATATTTGTGATTTCTTCTTGAGAATGTTCTAGCTTCTTGTTTGGGTCCTTGTGATTACTTACCTAGATTTATTAATCTTGTAAAACATGAATTACATTCGTCTTTGAATGAGCACCTGCGCATGTTGATTATATTGTTTTCTTGAGTTTGATGCTACTTTTGAGTTGAAAACGTTTACTGATTTTAGTGAGTCCTTAAGGTTGTTGGCTTTGCCCTTGGTTCTTGATTATTGATAAGTGGTTCTTGTTTTTGGAGCCAAGTTTTATCTCCAAGTTTTGGTTAGGAGAGTTAGCTGAACTTTCTTTTATTTTGAGCATGTGGCAAGATTATTGTGGAACCTGTAGATGTCACTTGGTTAATTAAAGCATGTTTAGACCTTATAATCTTACTCATTTTGCTTCTTTGCTAGTTTGAATCGAGTATCATTGCTGTAAAATTAAGTTACTTATACCTATTGGTTGTCATTTAAGAACCATAAACCCGATTAATATATCCCTCGGTTTATGGCCAAATGGCCTAAGTCCCTTCGGTATAGTCCCTACCCTCGGTTATGATCCTAAGGATCTGTCCCTCCAGTATAGTCCCACGCTTGTGATCCAAAAGATTTGTCCCTCCCGTTACCCTATTGCCAATGATGACATTGTCTAAGGCTTCCATAACACTAAAACCCTTTGGTTTCATCGTCCCTTCGGTATGGCCTTCGGGCACATTCCCTATCGGTTAACATTCCTCCCGGATTAGTCCCTCTCGGTATTGAACAAGTTACTTGGAGAACGCGGAATGCCCTACAAGAAGACTTGAAAAGCAAGACAACATCGGAGTAGAAACTAGATACTCGAGACCTTAATTGTTGTTTTCTCAGCTAGTTGTACACACTTCAACATTGTAAATATTATTTTGGGTTTTGTATCTTAAACTCCTTTTATTTAGTAAAAGATTATTATTTTCTTAAAAAAATTTATAAAATTGTAAAGGATCTTGGGGTTACAAGCCATAACCGTTAGACTACTTCTGTTTACATTCTGTCCGTATAGTCGGTTTTTATATATATTTGCTTGTGTTTGTTCTGTTTTGAAGGTTCGGCTTAGTAGCACAAGTACAAACTGTATCTTACCTCAGCCCTTACTGGGTCCTCCCGAGGACTCACCCCTTTCTGTTTACCACCTTTCAGGTCTATTTGACAAGTAGCCAGCGGACTAGAGATCCATGGTGTTTTTGGTTTTGGTTTCAGCAGCAGCAGTACTACGTGCGGGAATCTTCTGAGCGAGAGGTTTTCCTAATTCCGCACCTATGTTGCGGGTCGTAGTACCACCATTCCCTTATTGCGGGCCGGGTCATGGGACCACTGCTCGCAGCGGGTTTCGGTAGTACCGTTACCGCGCTTTCCGCTGTAGCTTCCGTTTCCGAACGTCGCGGCCGGCTCCGCCTCCGTAACCGGGCGGGGTGGTCGTGACAAGTTGGTATCAGAGCAGGAACAACGTGCACTTGTGCTAAGTCATTCTTCAGGAAGAAAAAAAAAGACCAGTCGAAAGACATATCAGGATGGACAACATTGAAGCAGAGTAGCACAACAGAAGCGTGGTAGAATTCATGAAGAATCCTGGTAAGTTGCTTGGATCTTGAAGAAAATAAAAAAAAGATTCAACTTGCCAAGGTACATTTTCTGAACTTTGGTAATTTTTGAAACTTAATCGATTCTGGAATCTGCCTGCTGTTTCCAAAGAGGTTTCAAATTATGTCTCGGTTGAGAAGTTCGAGATATAAGATGTAATGTCAGCCTCGGTTGAGAAGTTCGTGAGGTTTGACGCTTGGACCACTGAATGTTTTGTCTTTGAGATCTGTGTTTGAAGATCTGATTTTGGAATGGTGATTTCTGAAATAATTGATTTATGATTGATTATTGCAAAGTTGAGTTACATGATTAATACAGTTGATGGTTGAATAGAGTTGAATAGATGCTTGCCAAGGTTTGTACCTTAGCTTTTGATGTATAAAATAAAGTTAACTGGATTGTGAAACTGAGATGATTGAGACATAGGTACCTAAACCGCTGCAACGGGTTAGGTTTTGTGAGCAATCGAGGGTAAAGCCACTACCCATTACTGTTGACCGTACTGAAACTGGATTGCTTGATTATGATATTACTTGCCAATTGGCGTTGCTAATTCATAGTTGCAGCTGTGAGTTAGAGGTGCACGACTAGGGCTAGCGGGAAGTACAACCCGTGAAAAGTGGTACTGAATCAAAAGATGTTAATCGCTAAGTCTGGTGAGCACACTTGGCTAACCATTTAAAGGAAGATGGAAAGACTACTGACTATGAAGCTACAAAGCAAGTCATCCAAAGGATTGGAAGGAACTCCTCTATAACATCAAATATGATGAAGAAGACTCACTGGAAACAAAGCTAAGTTTTCAGGAATTCTTAGTGTGTTTTAAGAATTTATTTAAGGAAATTTGTAAGGCATCTGGGTCTGGAATTTTGCAAGGAAGCTCCTAACTAAGTCTGCTATCCATGTGTATTTGTTTTGAAAAATTTATTTCAAACTGTAGACTTGGTTTGTATCTTGAAACTTAAACTGGACATCAAACTGTTTCCCAAGAAAGGCTGCAGATTTTATGCCAACTTATTTTAAAGGTTTGTAATTACTCCTTCGGAGTTTTGATTTGAAATTTTTTTGTGAGCGTAGCCTTGTTTGTCTAGTTTAAGAGAAAATTTTCAGATTCACTTTTGCACATCTGTAGAGTTTTCTAAAATTCTGGTACTAAAGGTTGGTATTGTTGGAAACTTCTTATTTGGTTGTTTGACCGAGTGCATTTGCGCAAAGTCGTTGTCTATGTGTGTCCGAAAGTCCTGGAGGATTAGAAGAACTAGATCTCAGTTGAGAAATCTCCCTGCTACATGGTGTCATGGTAAACTCTGGTAGAGGACGCTCCCGAGAATCATGATGTTATGTTGATGTGGTTGAAATAAATCCCGAGACTTGATGAACATTTGAGTGAGGTTACTAATCACAGAAACTGTTGATTGAGTGTTTATATTTTTGCAAATTGCTTGCTCTGTGTTGCATCATTCATAATTTTATAGGAATTGTTTGGATCATGCATATTGTCTGCTAGCATAGGATGGCCACGCTTGTGTTTGCCAGAATTTAATGGATGTTTTCATTTCTCTGCTTGTCTATGTGTGGTAATGACCCCAGGGAGGGCTAGGACAATAATCTAGGAGCTCACCGTCTTTGTTCTTGTTGGCCATATGTGTCACTCACAGGCACTGTGTACAAGAATTGTACTATGGTACTGTAAACTGATTTGGCCATACTTGAATCTTTGAAAGTTTCGTGATTAGAGTGAGTGTTTGAAAGTGTTTTTTTGGGTCCTCTTGTTGCTTGACCGTAGTCTGCATTGCTAAATACCGAGGTGGACTGAGAAGTCAATTATTATAGGAATCGATGCTGATTGTTTCGATCGATAAACTGAACTAAAAGTTATCGATTACTATTGAAAGAACCGAATGACTGAAATCTCGAAATACTTAATGCTTTGACACCTGGATTAACTCACCCGAGGTTCTGAAACTGAATAACTGATTCGTGTTTACAAAACACCGTAAGACCGAATCTGGATATATAAATACTAATGTATACTACTTGTTACTTGTTTCACCTATCATTAAATCTGTTTTGCAGTACCACTAAATTGGTAAGTTTTTATTAGTTGTTCGCTTGATTACTATTAATCTTTGTTTTGTCTTGCATACCAATTTTGCTTATAGCACTACTAATCTGTCTGGTTTCCATTGGTATACCTGAATACTCAAATTAATGAGTAGTACAAAAGCGTGAGGAATGGAAACAACAGAAACTGAATGGATTTGTGATTTTAGCTAACTGAACTGAATGACTTCCACCAATTGATTGAAATGAGTGTGAATTCTGAAACTGTGAAGGGTACTGTAATGAGTGATTTAGGTCACTATTGAATTGACTACTGAATAAACACTACTGGTGACCAAAATTGGAGTACTGAGTAATGAAACTGATGACAACTAAGAAACAACTGGAAAAAATGTGATTGTACTGTGACTGTGGCAAGCTAAAAAAAAGTGAGAACTAAGATAGTGCCAGTAAGAACTACAGCTTAAAGGAACCGGATAATTAGGGATCAAGATATCACTGATAAGGACTACTGGGTGACTCATGTCACCACTGGAAAATATCCCTTGGCGGACTTCGAGGACGAAGTCCTGTTTTAAGGGGGAAGAATGTTATGACCCGCCTTCTCGGACGTGTCATAACAGGAAGAAATAGAAAATGTTTGGGAAAAATTGAAGGAATTAAAAACAGGGAACTTGGGGACTGAAATGCGAGATTTGAAGTTTGAATGATTAAATTGAAGATAATAAAGAAATCTTGTGGTGAGAGTGACCCAATTGAAAAGAGTTACAGCAATGGGGTTTATTTGCAAATAAGGTCAAAGATGAAGGATAAGTTAATTAAATAGAAAAAAATATACACTCATCCTCACCTGCTTGTTGACACGAGTCTAAAAACGTGGAGAGATGGATGAAAGGGTGGGGTTATATCTTGAGAAGTTCAGAATCGATTTGGGGGGGGGGTTCATTATTCCCACTTCCTTCACTGTTGGTTTCAATTTCTTGGAAGATCGAATGTCTAGGCTATGATTAGAGAATAAATTGGGAGAGATCGATGAAGTTTATGTCGAAGGGTGGAAAGCGGATGATTCGAACTGGTTTTGAAGCTGGGAAGGTTGCGTTTGTAGAGGATTTTTATTAAGAATTATTCGTAGGAGGAGGGAGGGTTTAGGAAGGGAATTGATCGGTGAAACGGACTGGAGGGAGATCGCTGGCATAGTTGTCGCTGCCGGAATCGAACGGAGGGTGTGAGCTGCAGTGGTGAGACAGAGAATCACCTTTAGATTCACCACATGTTGTCAAGAATTTCCTACCAAGCTAAGTTAAACTTATTTATTACTATGGATTCCTGGGCATGCATATATTGATTAATTCGTTTGGTTGATTTTTTATTACTACTTTTATTATGAATTGGGTCGGTTCTTTAAAAGCATTGGAACCGTATGTTTCCCTTCATATTGGTTGATTATCTCATTGTTCAGTTTTGAGCTTCATTGATGGTGGGTGATTAATTTCACTATTAGTTTCTTTATTTTCTTTGTTTTTGATGGTTGTGACTTTGCATGTTCAAAATAATTTAGGAAAATATATTTGTGATTTCTTCTTGAGAATGTTCTAGCTTCTTGTTTGGGTCCTTGTGATTACTTACCTAGATTTATTAATCTTGTAAAACATGAATTCTGTTCGTGCTGAATGAGCACTGCGCATGTTGATTATATTGTTTTCTTGAGTTTGATGCTACTTTTGAGTTGAAAACGTTTACTGATTTTAGTGAGTCCTTAAGGTTGTTGGCTTTGCCCTTGGTTCTTGATTATTGATAAGTGGTTCTTGTTTTTGGAGCCAAGTTTTATCTCCAAGTTTTGGTTAGGAGAGTTAGCTGAACTTTCTTTTATTTTGAGCATGTGGCAAGATTATTGTGGAACCTGTAGATGTCACTTGGTTAATTAAAGCATGTTTAGACCTTATAATCTTACTCATTTTGCTTCTTTGCTAGTTTCAGTAATCGAGTATCATTGCTGTAAAATTAAGTTACTTATACCTATTGGTTGTCATTTAAGAACCATAAACCTGATTAATATCTACATTTACTCCTCTGGAAGCATGTTCTAATGAAAGATCCATCTAGGTTCTTTGCTGCCCATAGTTTTTGTTCTTACATGAATTTATGCATGATTCGTTTGGGCTGGTTAGGTGAAACCTGCAAATAAAACCAACTTATTCCTTGTTGTTCTTCTATAGTTTATTGAAGCAGGATATTGGTGAAAAGTGCCTGTTGGGTGATAATCGTTTAAATTACATGTTTAACTTGAGTTTTAAGCTTGTTCACTCCTTGAATTTTAACCTTCTAACACCTTTGCTACTGATCTACTTGTTTAAGTGTTTCAGGCACTACAAGACTGAAGATCCCAACACCATCGCCTATGATGCAACTGTTGAGTTAATCCATGGCGTGGGATCTCTGGGTCCTTTGTCCCTCAGTTTAAGACCTATTGGTCTAAATCCCTCTCTATTTTGTCCCAATGGCTAAGTCCAATCGGTATAGTCCCTCCCCTCGGTTTAGACCCTCCGGGTCCGCCCCTCGGTAAAGTCCCTTGGTTAAGATCCTAAGGATCCGTCCCTCCCGTTATCCCATTGCCGATGATGAAATTTCCTGAGGCTTCCATAATACTGAAACCCTCTGGTTTCATTGTCCCTTCGGTATGGTACTTCGGGCACTGTCCCTATCGGCTAATGTCCCTCTCGGGTTTGTCCCTCTCGGTAACAAGTTACTTGGAGATCGAGAATGGCCCTACAAGAAGACTTGAAGAGCAAGACAACCTTGGAGCAGAAATTAGAAACCCGAGACCTTAACTGTTTTCTAAGCTGGTTGTACACACTTCAACATTGTAAATATTATTTTGGGTTTTGTAACTTAAACTCTTTTTAATGAGTAAAATATTATTTTCTTAAAATATTTTATAAAATTGCGAGAGATCTCGGGGTTATGAACCCGAGAATCGTGCTGTTTGTATTGTCGGTTTAGGGTCGTAACAGTATTTGTTCTGTTTCAAGGCCCGGATGGTCTTGGAGGCCACGGGTTTATGTTCTGCTATGTATATTCGCACTAGGTGCCGATATTCTGTGTATACCTTTTGACTACTTCTGTTTACATTCTGCTCTGTTTTGCATATGCATTATTATATGATTCTGTTCTGTGACGAGACCCGGATGGGTCTTAGAGGCCACGGTGCTCCTTGGTTTGGTTCTGTTAAGTTCGCACCGAGGCTGCCGACATTCTGTTCTGCGTATCCGCACCGGGAGTGCCGATACTTCTGTTCTGTGTGTCCGCACTGGAGGGTGCCGACACTTTACGTATATCCGCACCGGGAGTGCAGGTATACTTCTGTGACCCTACGACAGTTTGGGGATCGCGACCCCAGCCGGTACCGTGCTTCTGTTCTGTTATGTATATTCTGACCTCTTAAAGAGGGCTGTCGTTTTGGGTCGTTCTGGCGGTTAGACCGCGTATGATGGGTTCCGGCTCACCTCTGACTCTGCATATATGCATATGTATATATATATTTGCTTGTGTTTGTTCTGTTTTGAAGGTTCGGCTTAGTAGCACAAGTACAAACTGTATCTTACCTCAGCCCTTACTGGGTCCTCCCGAGGACTCACCCCTTTCTGTTTACCACCTTTCAGGTCTATCTGACAAGTAGCCAGCGGACTAGAGATCCATGGTGTTTTTGGTTTTGGTTTCAGCAGCAGCAGTACTACGTGCGGGAATCTTCTGAGCGAGAGGTTTTCCTAATTCCGCACCTATGTTGCGGGTCGTAGTACCACCATTCCCTTATTGCGGGCCGGGTCATGGGACCACTGCTCGCAGCGGGTTTCGGTAGTACCGTTACCGCGCTTTCCGCTGTAGCTTCCGTTTCCGAACGTCGCGGCCGGCTCCGCCTCCGTAACCGGGCGGGGTGGTCGTGACACCAAATGGATCACTTAAAGTCACCATATTCTAGTTCTGGAAAAGAGGAATCCAATGCAAGTGGTTTCAGGTCTTTTGGACTTCTACAGCGTCCTGTTCAAGCAAAACAAGATCAGTGCTCCATCGGCCAGCTTGGAGGCCGTACCGTCGAGCTGGCGCCTAGTGGACAGCAACTTCCCATGGCCCTAACTTCCTCGTCCGAGCTTCAAATGGGTTACTTCAAGATACCATTTTGTAGTTCCGGAAGCGAACTATCCAATGGAAGTTGTTTCCCTCGATTTGAAGCACTACAGCCTTCTGGAGAAGCTTTGCAAGATCAGTGCACCAGCAGCAAAGGTGGTGATGTCATTGTACCGGATTGCACACCTCCTCCTCCATGTGGCATCTCCCAGCCGTTTTGGCCACCATTAGCTAGTCCAAGTCACTCCTCCAACTCACCAAAAATCTGATCAAGCTTGTAGAAGTACCCTAGACTTCATTTATGGTTAATTTTGGATTGTAGCTAGGGTTAGACATGTAATGGGCCAGGTTTTGCCCTAGTTAACTCTTTTAGTCATCTTAAGCTTTAGGGTTAGTTCCAAAACCCTACAGGTCATCCTAGGAATGATCTGGATCCTTGGATGAACTTGCTAGAGGTAACCCTAGGCTAAGAGGCCGAAATTGCCCTAGCCTCCGGATAACTCATTTTGCAAAATTCAAACCGAATTGTTTGAACTCTTGAGCTCTCAACCTCTACCTTTCCATACTCAGCTCTTGGGGCTTGTTCAGACCTCAAGGATCATCCTTGGTGTTGCTCTCACACCGTTGAGAGAGGTGTCAAGGCCATCTACATCCATTCGGCATTACCCCCTTTGTTGCCAAGGTCACCAAGCCTTGGAGGTGAAGGAGCCGGTTTCACTTCCCACCATCAAGCAAGCATTGTGAGCTTCGATCCTGCTCAAAGATCCCTTCTCCTACCTAGTGGAGGGATATATCACATCACCTCTTGGTGCAAGTTTGTTCTTTCTAGCTTGGGGAAATCGATCATTTCTTAAGTTCAACCACACCCAGTCCCCAACTTGAAAACTTCTAAACTTTCTACCCTTATTAACCCTTCTTGCATAAGACTCATTAATTTTCTCAAGTTGCTTGTGAACCTTAGCATGCAAATCTTTCATGTGTTGGGCTTTCTTCTTCCCATCTACATCCATTTGTTCAGTATAATTTAATGCGACTAAGTCCAAAGGAGCTAAAGGGTTGAAACCATATACGATCTCAAAAGGACTATAAGATGTAGAGGAATGGTAGGCTCGATTATAAGCAAATTCAACATGGGGTAAGCACTTTGGGGATTCTTTGGGGCGATGTCCACATCAAGGGCGGAGCCCCGACTTGCGTATATTGTCTGTATATATGAAATGGTTTCTGTGGTTTGGTTATCATGAGTAAAGAATGGTATTCCATGAACTGCATGTTTGATTGTTAAGTTGCTTTGTATAATTGCCATGTATGTGTTCTGTAGGTTGCGGGTCGTAGTACGACTATTCTGTTTGGTGAGCGAAGTGTTCTCAGGCACCGGGCCTTCGAGAACTGGACTTCGCGGGCCGGGTCATGGGACCACTGCACGCAGCGGGTTTCGGTAGTACCGATTCCGCGCTTTTCGCCGTAGCTTCCGCTTCCGAACGTCGCGGCTGGCCCCGCCTCCGCAACTGGGCGGGGTGGTCGTGACATGAACACTAAAAAAATCGACACATTTGGAGACTCCACCAATGTTACGGTCACCCTGAGCGGGTTGCGACCGGGTGACCCGGGGCTCCGATTTTGGCCTGCGGGTCACGTTTGTGGGCGATCAGACGGCTCCCGAGTCTTATTCGAGCATCATTCTGGCGAACCCTTTCATATTTGAGGTCGTGTGGGTCCCCCGGACGTTTCCGCCGAAAATATTTTTCCGGCGCCGGGGGGTTGTAGGGGTTGGCTCGGAACGTACAGCGGGCTCGGTAGCGCTCCCAGGACCTCGGATTGAGGAACCGTTTGCGGATTTGGAATCGAGGGAGCGTCCTGGAGATTTTTACGGAGCATATTTTCTGGGGCGGGACGTGCGGTCCCGGACGACTCCCGGGGCTCTGGGCGGAATCCCGGGGCTCGGGATGGAATTTCTCCGACGGCTCTGGGGTAAGTCATGTTATATTTTAAAGTGGAATTTATGGGTATTTTTGTAGAATTTTGGAGTGACGGAATTTTGGTTCAGGTTGACACGCTCGCACGTCGGGTTTTGATTCGGGTTCAGCGAGCTCGGTAGGACACTCCGGAAAGGTAAATGAATTTCTGAAAAATGTTCTGTGAATGTTATGATATTCTGAAGGTTGTGTCCAAGTTTCGTTAATTTTGGAATTCGGTAATTATTTTTGGGCAAAAAGAATTGGAACTTTCGGAAAAATTGGGAGTTAATTTGCAATTGGGTGCAAATTAAATAAAAAATCAGTTTGGGCAGCAGGTTTCGGCAGAGGTAGGATGGGTTAGAGGACACTTGGCTATTTTTGATTAATGGTAGAGAAGTATGGGCTAAAAAGGTGAGGGGAAATATATATTATGTAGTATTATTTCATAAAATGAGACTTATTTCATTTTCTTCTTCTTCTTCCTTTCCTTCTTCATCCGCCATTCTTCTTCTTCTTCAAGCTCCAAGTTCTTCATCTTTTCTTGCTGAAATTACAAGGATTTAAGCTCCTAAATTGTTAAGCTTCTCCCTTTCATCTTCTTTCCAAGTTGGAATCATGATTAAGGTGGATAAAGAGAGACTTTCAAGTTAAGGGGTTTGTTCTTCACTACTTGCTAGAGTGATCCTCTCCCTCCCATCTTTTAGTATGTTGTTCTTGGGCTTGAGGGGAGTAGGAATCTATGGTTGAATGTTGGAAAAACTCCATGGAAGGAGGAAACCTAGGGGTGCCGATTTTATGTGTGATTTTCCAAAATTGTGTGTGTTTGTGTTCTTGAATCATGCTTCAAGTATGTTGTTCCTAGCATGATTCTAAGACAATCTATGGTTTCAATTTGAAGGAAACATGTTGGGTAGAAAACCCCTCTTTAGGCCGAAATCTTCATGCTAGGGTTCTTGTTAATTTTGGTTGTTTAAGTGGAATTGGTTAGTAATCTTGCTTAAGAATTGTAATTGGTGATTAAAGAGTACAAATGGAACTTTGTTTGGATTGAAATGGAAGATGGGTGAGGAATACCTCTTTTGGCCGAATTGTGTAGAAAGGGGTTTGTGGATTTTGATGCAATTGGTTAGTAATGTTGGTTAAGAAATGAAATTGATGATTAGTGTGATTAATTAGAAGCTTGAATGGTTTGATTTGGAGGTGTGGTGAAAAATTGGTTAAGGGTCAAAATGTTCAAGTGAAACTTTTTCCATGATAAGGTTGTGCATTGGTTGGTTTGAATCCTAAATTGCTATTGTGTATGGAAATAGGTTCATGATGGTGTTTGAAACATCATTTTCGGACAACGGTGGGAAAAGTTAGGTTTATGCGGGTTTTAGGAAAGGCGTCCGGAATGTGGGTTTAAGGGTTGGAATGGGTTTAGTGGTGTATGATTAACAATGTTCAGGCTCGGTTTGTAAAACCGAGCTTTCTGTGGAATTTTCCGGGAAAGTGCGGGTTTGCGCGGAAATTGTTTTCTGGGGTTTGTTTGGATGTGTTCTGATCCAACTATGGTTGTCTGACTTGATTCTGCGTTGGTGGAGTAGCGCGGACCCGTAGGAGCCAAGTTGTGCATTTCGGGTCGGGAGTCGGGATTTTCCGAGTGTTGGGCTGCGGGGCAGCGTTTCTGAGGTAAGGGCTTAATTGGGTAAAATGTATGTTTGTTCTGCTCCGTATATGTTATCAGGTATGATACCTTTGTTGTATTCGTATATTTTATTATTATATGATCTGATTCTGTGACGAGACCCGTATGGTTGGAGAGACCACGGGTGCTCCTTGGTTCTGTTCTGCGTATCCGCACCGGGAGTGCCGATACTTACATTCGTGACCTACGGCGGTTTGGGGATCGCGACCCCAGCCGGTACCGTGCTATCTGTTCTGTTCTGATCTGTGTATTCTGACCTCTGCTGAGGGCTGTCGTTACGGGTCGTTCTGGCGGTTGGACCGCATATGATGGATTCTGCTTTGTTTTATGTTTTATGTTCGTATGTATATGTATATGTATATGTTGTGATAATCTGTTTTGCAGGTTCAGATTGTCGCCCTATGGGCAAACTACATTTTTACCATTAGCCCTTACTGGGTCCTTTCGAGGACTCACCCCTTTTATCTGTTTACCATTTTCAGGCCGTCCTGACAAGCAACCGGCGGAGTAGAGATTCCGCGGTGCTTCCTTCATTTTGAGGTTGGGTTGCAGCAGCAGTACTACGTGCGGAGGTCGCTTCAGATTCCGCGCTAGGTACTTATAGGATTTTGTTTACTGGCTCTGTAGCTGTAACTGCATGCATATAGGTCAGATCATGTTTTGGATATGTATATATATATTTGAGATATATTCTGTTTTGTTATCTTCGAGTTGTGGGCGGAGCCCCGACTTGCGATATATTTGATATGGTGATTTTGTGTTGTGGCAATGAATGAAGTGAGACTTACCATGAATTGCTTAGTTGGTGAAAGTTGGATTATTCGTTTGCTTGCCTTGCATGAGAATTTAGGTTGCTAGTTGTTACTTGACTGCTCTGTATTTGAGCTCGATGCTCCGTTGCCACGCTTTCCGCCGTGGGTTCCGGTTCACGACGTCGCGGCCGGCTCCGCCTCCGCAACCGGGCGGGGTGGCTGTGACAAGTTGGTATCAGAGCAGGTCGGGTCAAAGTGACCAAGAGGTAAAGTATGTTGGTTATGGTATGGTGTGTGGAAGGCAAGCATATAAGCTCGAGGGTGGACTGTTGGAGCAAATCATGCTAGTTCATGGGTAGGTACTACGAGTAATGACTTCGAAGGGCGAGCTACTGGTTTACACTTCATTCTGGAGTGGTTCGATCGAGCACGATCAACTCCTTATTTGAACCATTTCGGAATGCGTGTGGAGCAGTGGCGGTTCTTTGGAGCATTATGGAAGGTGTGGGTGATACATGAAGTGATTTCGTGATTATAAGCATGATCTGATTCTATATTAAGGTTTATTATTTAGTTTCGGGATTACGAAAAGAATCCTTGCATCATGCATTGCATTACACTACTGAGCCATAAAAATGCTTTGCTAGCTTTAGGAAGAGAAAGTTTATTATTGGGTTATATGGTTTTGGGTTGATCCATTTTCAGGTATGGCTAGAACGCGCCGCCAGCGTGAGCAAGAACAGGAGGGTCGGGACCGGGATCCCACACCTCCAAGGGTTAGAAGTCGGGTTCGAGAGAAACCCGGGATCCGGCGATCACACACACCCCCGAGTGATCAGCGATCGAGGACCCGCTCTGATATACTACGAGTGTTGGGTCGAGTTCGGCGATTCGAGTACCGTAGTACCAGCCCGGATTCGGGGCAGCGGCGGGCACGGGGAGGGCCGGACAGGCCACGGCGGAGACAGCGGTACAGGAGGTGGGCAGCAGCCACCTCGGTGCGCGAGATCAACAGGATAGTGATTACGAGGAGGAGATCTGCGCAGTCTTTGGGAGTTCTCGTCGGTCCCACCACCGACGGGAGGAGGCTGAGACGCCGATCGATGAGATCAGACTTGGAGCGGTTTCAGCGTTTGAACCCCGAGGTTCAACGGCCATGGAGGACTGAGGCAGGCTGAGGCATGGTTTGCGGGAGTTGACAAGCTCCTTGGGAGGCTACACCTTCCGTCTGAGGTGAGAGTCTCGTTGGCTACATTCAATCTGCAGGACAGTGCAGATCATTGGTGGAGGAGCCTCCAGGGCCGTCTGAGAGCCGAGGCAGCACGTGATGGGGGGCAGGATTCGGACTTGACTTGGGAGCAGTTTGCTTACTACTTCCATCAGCAGTACATTGGGGATGCCGTCAGGGACCTCCGTCAGGCACAGTTTGATGACCTGGAGCAGGGCACCAGGACCGTTAGTGAGTACTGGCGGGAGTTTGACCGATTGGTCCGCTATGTGCCGCATATTATGGCATGGAGCAGAGAAGGCCAAGCGGTTCATTCGCCGCTTGCGTCCCCGAGTATCGGTGGGCTTTGAGACCTCTGGACATCACTTCCTACCATGAGGCATGCGAAGGCCCAACTCCTCGAGGGGAGGAGGTTGAGAGTCGGTACCTACCGCACCGACCCGGTGATAGAGGGAGGGCTTACGCACGGCAGGTTCGGCGAGGTCTGCGGGGAGGTCAGGTAGGTGCAGGCGAGCGGCGAGGGCAGCGGGACTACGCCGGCATCCCGACTTGTGCGAGTTGTGGCGGGCAGCACCCCGGCCGGCCATGCTACAGGCAGGCAGGGCAGTGCCTGCGATGCGGTGCCAGTGATCATTGGATTCGTGATTGTCCTCTGACACTGGGTGTCACAGCCACCCCGCCCGGTTGCGGAGGCGGAGCCGGCTGCGACGTCGAGAACCGGAACCTACGGCGGAAAGCGCGGCAACGGAGCATCGAGCTCAAATAACAAATAGCCAAGTGGCAACTAGCAACCCAGATACTCATTCAAGGCAAGCATACTAGAAAAATCCAACTTCTACCAAACATGCAGATCATGGTGTTAAACATCAAACATCGCCACAACACAGAAACACCAAAATCCATGATATAACCACAACTCCAAAATAAGCAAGTCGGGGCTCCGCCCTCGACTCAGAAGACAACAAAGGCAGAGTATGTCTCAGATTATACGTCTTATACAAATACATGATCTAAACTACATGCATGCAGCTACAGCTACAGAGCCATTAAACCAAAACCTATAAATATACCTATTGTGCGGAATCGGAAACTTTCTCACTCAGGAGAGTTTCCGCCCGTGGTACTCCTGCTGATGCTGAAACCATAGAAAACCGACAGCACTGCGGATCTCTATTCCGCCTATTGCTTTTATGAAAAACCTGAAAGGTGTAACCAAATGAAATGGTGAGTCCTCGAAAGGACCCAAGTAAGGGCTTAAGGCAAAAGTGCGGTTTGCCACAGTGGCAACAATCAACTCGCAAAATGAATAACACAAACATATACATATACATACGAACATAAAACATAAAGTAAATCAGAATCCATCATATGCGGTCCAACCGCCAGAACGACCCGTAACGACAGCCATTAACAGAGGTCAGAATATACAGATCAGAACAGAACAGAATGCACGGTACCGGCTGGGGTCGCGATCCCCAAACTGTCGTAGGGTCACAGAAATATATCGGCACCCCAAGTGCGGATATACACGTAATGTCGGCACCCTCCAAAGGCGGACACGATCAGAAGTATCGGCACTCCCGGTGCGGATACGCATAACAGAATCAAGGAGCACCCGTGGCCTCTACTACCATTCGGGTCTCGTCACACGTAATGTAACATATAATAATAAGGATACATAAACATAAACGAAGTAACATTACCCGATGAACATATACGTAATGAATAGGAACCCGGGCCTCTAAGGTCATCCGGGCCTTGAAACAGAACAAACGTACATTTTTACCAAATTAAGCCCTTACCTCAGAAACGCTGCCCCGCAGCCCAACACTCGGAAAATCCCGACTCCCGACCCGAAATGCACAACTTGACTCCTACGGGTCCGCGCTACTCCACCAACGCAGAATCAAGCTGTACAACCATAGTTGGATCAGAACACATCCAAACGAACCCCAGAAAACAATTCCCGCACAAACCCGCACTTTCCCGGAAAATTCCACAGAAAGCTCGGTTTTACAAACCGAGCCTGAACATTGTTAATTATACACCACTAAACCCATTTCAACCTTTAAACCCGCATTCCAGACACCTTTCCCGGAAAACCCGCATAAACCTAACTTTTCCTACCTTTGTCCGAAAATGATGTTTCAACCACCATTATGAACCTATTTTCACCCACAATACCAATTTAGGATTCAAACCAACCAAAACACAACCTTAACATGGAAAAAGTTTCACTTGAACATTTTGACCCTTAACCAATTTTTCACCACACTTCCAAATCAAACCATTCAAGCTTCCAAATAATCATATTAATCACCAATTCCACTTCCTAAGCATGCTTACTAACCAATTACACCAAAATCAACAAAACCCCTTCACTTATCAATTCGGCCAAAGAGGGGTTTTCTCACCCAACTTCCATTTCAATCCAAACAAAGTTCCATTTGCACTCTTTAATCACCAATTACATTTCTTAAGCAAGATTACCAACCAATTGCTTCAAAATCAACAAAACCCTTCTTTGAACAATTCGCCAATTTGGGGAATTCTTCCTAGCATGCTTTTCATCAAATTAAAACCATAGATAATCTTAGAATCATGCTAGGAACAACATACTTAAAGCATGATTCAAGAACACAAACACACACAATTTTGGAAAAATCCTTACAAATTCGGCACCCCTAGGTTTCCATCTACCATGGAGTTTTTCCTACATCCAACCATAGATTCCTACTCCCCTCAAGCCCAAGATCAACATACTAAAAGATGGAAGGGAGAGGATCACTCTTTCAAGTAGACAAGAACAAACTCATACTTTGAAAACACCTTCTTTATCCACCCAAATCATGTCCTCAACTTGGAAAGAAGAAGAAAGGGAGAAGCTTACCAAACTTGGAGCTCAAAACCTTGAAGAAATCAGCAAGAGAAGATGAAGAACATGGAGCTTAGAGAAGCTTAACCATGGCGGCAGAGAAGAAGAAGTAGGAAGAAGAAGAAAAATGAAATGAATTAACTTCAATTATTATGTAATTTTTTTGCCTTTTATATCTCTTCCCTTTTTCAAATTAAATGATAAATGGACAAGTGTCCCAAACCTCCCCACTTGCTGCCGAAAGTCTGCTGCTGCCCATGCTCTCTATTATTAATTTTGCACCCATTTGCAAATTAACTCCTAATTTTTCCGAAAGTTCCAATTCTTTTTGCCCAAAAATAATTACCGAATTCCAAAATTAATGAAATTCGGACACAATCTTCAGAATATTATAACATTCACAGAACATTTTTCAGAAGTTCATTTACCATTCCGGAGTGTCCTACCGAGCTCGCTGAACCCGAACCAAAACCCGACGTGCGAGCGTGTCAACCTTAACTGAAATTCCGTCACTCCAAAATTCTATAAAAATACCCATAAATTCCATCTTAAATTAAAACACAACTTACCCCAAAGCCGTCAGAAAATTTCCATCCCGAGCCCCGGGATTCCCGCCCCGAGCCTCGGAGTCGCCCGAACCGAACGTCCCGCCCCAAATATTAAACTCCACAACCACCTCCGGACGTTTCCACGACTCCAAAACTACAAACGGCTTCTCAAACTGAGATCTCGAGAGCGCTACCGAGCCCGCCAGACGCCCCGAGGCGACCCCGACAACCCCCCGGCGCCAGAAAAATATTTTCGGCGGAAACGTCCGGGGGACCCACACGACCTCAAATACGGAAGGGTTCGCCAAAACGATACTCGGATAGGGCTCGGGAGCCGTCTGAACGCCGAAAAACGTGACCCGCAGGCCAAAACCGGAGCCCCGGGTCACCCGGTCGCAACCCGCTCGGGGTGACCGTAACATTCTCCCCCCCTTAGAACTCTTGGTCCTCCAAGAGTAGCTGAACCAACCAGACAGTGTCGCTACCAACCGAGAAAATATAACTATTCCTCTAACCGAGAACAATCGGACCACCGTCTTTGGTGCGGCGGGAGTGGTAGTTTAGACTACCATCTGAGCCTCACGGCGTCCCACCCTCCGGTGCATCTTATTGCACCCGAGTCGATTGCAGTATTTCTACCACACAACCCCAGACAGTAACGAACCTAAATCTAACCGATCCACAACAGGCTATCCTGGAAGATACCACATAAAACAGAAACAATTGGGGGGGTAAGGCCAACCTAACAACTTACTCTGGAAACTTATGAGAACCGATATAACTCGGGGTAACTCGCCCCGCCTATCAAATCTTACTGTCTCTCTAAACGGTGCTACCTCCAGTCAAATTCTATCAAATTCTATCACCAAACGCCGATTCAAGAGCTCTACGGCGGCGGTTCGTATAAACAGCATGGTGCGGTCGTTCGCGGTTTTAATTGCGCGCTGTAATAATCTGATCTTTGCCGTAGACTCCTCAAAAAGCTCGGGTCCCAGTTCAACCCCATCAGATGCATCTGTCCAACAGCATGGTGACATACACCTCCCGTACAACACCTCATATGGTGCCATGTCAAACGTAGTCTGAAAGCAATTGTCGTACGAGAACTCTATCAAAGTAACTGCTAGTCCCAAACTCCTCCAAAATCCAAAATACAGATTCGCAACATATCCTCCGATATCAGAATCACCCGCTCCGACTGTCCGTCCGTCTGTGGGTGATAAGCTGTATTCAGACGGAGTCGCGTGCCCAATGCTTCGTGAAAAGCAATCCAGAACCGTGCTGTAAAACGCGGATTACGGTCAGATTCAATGGAGTCTGATACTCCATGCAAACATACAATCTTCCTGATGTAAAGCCGGCAAGCTTCTCCAGAGGGTCTATGACCCGATTAAACAGAAAGTGTGTGCACTTTATCAGCTGATCCACAATAACCCAGATAACATCATGGCGAGACCGTGTCAGGGGCAGTGCAGTCAGAAAGTCCATAGTAACATTACCCCACTTCCCAGACTGGAATGGGCAAAGTCTGCAGTGTCCCTGCCGGTTCCTGATGCTCACACTGCTCGAGTGTGCCCCCTCTAAAATATCATTCCAGAACTCCTGATCCTCAGGTACATAAAGGCAATCTCGAAAGTATAGCAATCCCTGCCTATACTGAAACGTCGGTAACAAATAAACTATTATCTTCCCCAGATAGCTCCTTCAATACCAGATCTCTACCTTGCGCTTCGCGCATCCAATCAAGCCACTCAGAATGTATGGTAAGTGTGTACACCTGAGCACGTTCCCAGAGTTGCCACCTGTGCCAAAGGCATGTCAAATCACTCTCCTCGGATCGATCCCCAACACTTTCTCCCTTAACCAACCCGGTATACTTCATGCTCAGTGCATCGGCAACCGTGTTGCCCGTGCCAGAGATGTACTCAATGCTACAATCATAGTCCTTAATGTATTCGAGACATCTGCGCTGCCTCATGCTAAGCTCCTTCTACGTAAACAGATATTTCAGACTCTTATGGTCGGTAAGAATCTGAAATTTATTACCAAACAGATATTGATTCCAATGTTTCAGCTCATAATTCACTGCAGCCAACTCCAGATCATGTGTCGGTTAGTTCAGCTCATGCGGTCGCAGCTGCCTCGACCCATAAGCTACCACAAAACGCTCCTGCATCAACACACATCCCAAACCAGACGTGGAAGCATCCGTATAAACCACATACGGTAAGATCGGATCTGAAAGAGTCAGAATCGGAGCGTTAGTCAACTACCGCCTCAACTTCTGAAAATTCTGCTCACACTTATCAAACCAGAAATACGGTTGACCCTTCTTGGTCAACTGCGTAAGCGGAGATGCTAGGATAGAACACCCTAGTACAAACCTCTGATAAAATCCTGCTAACCCCAGGAAGCTCCTGAACTCCCATACCGTGGTAGGTTGTTTCCAATCCCGAACTGCCCTCACCTTCTCTGGATCCACAGCATGCACCATGCTCGAAATAACGTGTCCCCGGAAAAGTGACTTCCCGAATCTAGAACTCACACTTTGAGAATTTAGCATAAAGCTGATGTTCCCAAAGTGTCTGCAGAACCACCCTCAGATGATCCCGATGCGAATACTCATCCCGAGAATATATCAGAATATCATCAATAAAAACCACCAGAAATGAGTCCAAGTATGGTCGGAATACCCGATGCATCAGATCCAAGAATGCTACCGGAGCATCGGTCAGCCCGAATGGCATGACCGTAACCTCAAAGTTTCCATACCGGGTGCGGAAAACAGTCTTAGGTATGTCCTCACCCTTCACCCTAAACTGGAAGTGTCCAGATCGGAGATCAATCTTTGAGAAAACCCTCGAACCCTGAAGTTGATCAAAAAGATCGTCAATCCTCGGCAACGGATACTTGTTCTTCACGATAAGAGCATTCAACCATCTGTAATCAATACAAAGTCAGAGTGTCCCATCCTTCTTCTTAGCAAACAAAACCAGAGCACCCCACGCTGAAGTGCTCGGTCGGACGAAACTCTTTTGCTGTAATTCCTCCAGTTGCTTCTTCTACTCCTGCATCTCAGAAATAGGCATCCGATAAGGAGGAATAGATATCGGAGCAGTACCTGACTGCAGGTGGATGTCAAACACAATTCCCCGCTCTTAGGGTAATCCGGGCAACTCCTCCGGAAATACCTGCGGAAAATCTCGAACCAACGGTAAACCATCCCACGAATAATATCATAGTTCGGCGTGTCTAAAACCAACAGATCCGATACTATCATGTCCGCCTACAGATATCGTACAACCCCGAACCATCTCATTGGAAAACAGAAACTGACTTCCTGCAGTTTTTACTAAATGCGTTTGAGGCAAGGTACTAACAGACAGATACAGAAATGTAACACATTTCGGTGTTACAATGGGAACAAATGCTCCTGTATCAAATAACGCATGAACCAGTATCTCATTCGGAAATATAGTACCTTACAGAACGTCCTGCTGACCCCTGCCCTACAATAAGAGGGCAATACCGTACCCAAAGAGTGTCAGACCTGCAACGTAAACATCGGCCCTCCTGCCGATAACAAATTCAACCGGAATGATACCTACTGCAAATCGGATAAGATCGTGCCGGTGGTGCTCCCTCTCTACCTCTACTAAACTGCCCAGGCCTGTTCGGCCATCCAGAAATCTGCCGGGGTCCCTGCTGTATGGAACCCCTCCGTACTCCCCTGACCTCATTGCAAGGTGAGACGACTCTCAACCTCCTCTTGCTCGAGGAGTTGAGCCCAATAACCGCTTCCCGAAACAAAGTAATGTCTAAAGGTCTCAAACCCACCTGTACTCGGGGCGATCAACGAATAAACCTCTTAGCCTTCTATTCTTCCATTCCATAGTACTACGGTACGTAGCAAACCAACCGATCAAACTCTCACTCATACTCTCCGACTGTCTGTCCCCGATGAAACTCATCAACCGTGCTCGACACAGATTGCAGCTACATCCCCACCGCACCGCTAGTGGAAAATGTAGCCTCCCCGAGTTTATCAACTCCTGCAGACCAAATCTCTACTACCCTGCACCCTTCTCGGTCATTGAACCTCGGGGGTTCAAACTCTAAAACCTCTCCAAGAGTCTCGACCTCGCGATCGGTGCCCCAGATCTCCTCGTCGTTAATAGGACCGATGAGAAGTCTAGGTGTCGCAGTGACCACCCTTGTCAGAGTCACTCACTTACCGATCCCAAACTATGGCGAGCAGTGGCTTAAGTCTCGCTATCACCACCTAATCAAAATGCCCTTACCGTGGCATAAACAGATCTTCCCCGCCTCGCCGCCTCCGAACTGCTTTGTCCGGGCGGTAAAGTACCCAAGACACTGCACAGTCCAACACCAATACCAAACAGAAAGGGTCCCCTGTGACTACTAGAACCCCGGGGTGATGATTGTGATTGTTCAACCCCGAGTTACGCTGAACCCGTATCCCATTCTTCGGAGGTGTGGGATTCCGGTCCCCGCCTCCGATGCCAAAACACGCTGTTCGCGTGTAGTAAACATTCCCTTAAACCAAGTCCAACCAAAGCCAACTTATCCCATATCCAAAAGTCCAAATCAACTAACTCTTCCCCATCTATCCAAAAGCCAGCAGCAGTATTCTAAGGCTCTGTAGTGTAATGCAATGCATGATGCAGAAATTCATTTTAAGATCAGACAACCAAATATCAAATCCTCAAACACAGAATCAGTTCATATCACAGAATCACACCATATACCAAACAATGAATTAAAGTACCCGGATCATACCAGAAGTCCAACTTCTAAACCTTCAAAAATGCTTCAAAGAACCGCCCCGCTCCACACCCATTCCAAGGTGGTTCAAATAAGGAGGTGGCCAGTCTCCGTACTGAACCGCCTGAATGAAACGTAGAACCGGTGGCTCGCACTTGAAGTCATCTTCCGCAGTACTTAACCATGAACAGACTTAACTTACTCCAAAAGTCCACCTCGGACTTGTATACTTGTCTTCCACATTTCATATCAAAACCAAACATACTTTACCTTTTGGGTCAATCCGACCCAACCCTGCTCGATACCAACTTGTCACAGCCACCCCGCCCGGTTGCGGAGGCGGAGCCGGCCGCGACGCCGAGAACCGGAACCTACGGCGGAAAGCGCGGCAATGAGCATCGAGCTCAAATAACAAATAGCCAAGTGGCAATTAGCAACCCAGATACTCATTCAAGGCAAGCATACTAGAAAAATCCAACTTCTACCAAACATGCAGATCATGGTGTTAAACATCAAACATCGCCACAACACAGAAACACCAAAATCCATGATATAACCACAACTCCAAAATAAGCAAGTCGGGGCTCCGCCTCGACTCGAAGACAACAAAGGCGAGTATGTCTCGATTATACGTCTTATACAAATACATGATCTAAACTACATGCATGCGGCTACTGACTACTGAGCCATTAAACCAAAACCTATAAATATACCTATTGTGCGGAATCGGAAACTTTCTCACTCGGGAGATTTTCCGCCCGTGGTACTACTGCTCGCTGAACCCAAGAAATCCAAAGCACTGCGGATCTCTATTCCGCCAATTGCTTTTCGTAACAACTGAAAGGTGTAAAAAAATGAATGGGTGAGTCCTCGAAAGGACCAAGTAAGGGCTTAAGGCAAAAGTGCAGTTTGCCACAGTGGCAACAATCAACTCGCAAAATGTAATAACACAAAGATATACATATACATACGAACATAAAGCATAAAGTAAATCAGAATCCATCATATGCGGTCCAACCGCGAGCGACCCGTAACGGACCCTCAACAGAGGTCGAATATACAGAGCGTAATGCAGCAGTAATGCACGGTACCGGTGGGGTCGCGATCCCCAAACTGTCGTAGGGTCACGAAGTATATCGGCACCCCAAGTGCGGATATACACAGAATGTCGGCACCCTCCAGTGCGGACACAGATCAGAAGTATCGGCACTCCCGGTGCGGATACGCAGAACAGAATCAAGGAGCACCCGTGGCCTCTACGACCATTCGGGTCTCGTCACAGAACAGAACATATAATAATAAGGATACATAAACATAAACAGAAGTAACATTACACGATGAACATATACGTAATGAATAGGAACCCGGGCCTCTAAGGTCATCCGGGCCTTGAAACAGAACAAACGTACATCTTTACCAAATTAAGCCCTTA
This sequence comes from Stellera chamaejasme, assembly GCA_024586325.1. NCBI lineage: Eukaryota > Viridiplantae > Streptophyta > Magnoliopsida > Malvales > Thymelaeaceae > Stellera > Stellera chamaejasme. Next base: position 38,536,118 of record CM044981.1, on the reverse strand, counting down.
CCTCAGAAACGCTGCCCCGCAGCCCAACACTCGGAAAATCCCGACTCCCGACCCGAAATGCACAACTTGACTCCTACGGGTCCGCGCTACTCCACCAACGCAGAATCAAGCTGTACAACCATAGTTGGATCAGAACACATCCAAACGAACCCCAGAAAACAATTCCCGCACAAACCCGCACTTTCCCGGAAAATTCCACAGAAAGCTCGGTTTTACAAACCGAGTGTCACAGCCACCCCGCCCGGTTGCGGAGGCGGAGCCGGCCGCGACGTCGAGAACCGGAACCAACGGCGGAAAGCGCGGCAGCGGAGCATCGAGCTCAAATACAGAACAAACGAGTATCGACTAGCAACCTACAGAACCCATACATGGCAAGTATACATGATAACTCGACAAAATACCAACCAAGCAGTTCATGGTATACCAAACATTGCTCATCGCAACAACCACAGAAACACTGAATTCATATCATAACAAATCCAATATAGGCAAGTCGGGGCTCCGCTCTCGACTCAGAAGGCATCAAAGGCAGAATATATTTCCGATCATATGGCATATACAAATTCATGATCGATCTACATGCATGCGGCTACAGCTCTGAGCCATTAAACAAAATCCTATATATATATACCTAAGTGCGGACTCAGAAGCCTCTCGCTCAAGAATTCCCGCACGTGGTACTGTTGCTGCTACAGAACCCAAAATGTCAGGAAGCACCGCGGATCTCTATTCCGCTGGTTGCTTGTCGATCACTGAAAGATGGTAAACAAATAAAAGGGTGAGTCCTCGAAAGGACCCGGTAAGGGCTTAAGGTAAAAGTGCGGTTTGCCCATGTGGCGACAATCGAACTCGCAAAAGCAGAATATCACAGCATATGCATGTACATATAAACATAAAGCATAACGTAAATCAGAATCCAACATATGCGGTCCAACCGCGAGCGACTTCATGTGCGGCCCTCAGCAGAGGTCAGAATATACAGATCAGAACAGAACAGATAGCACGGTACCGGCCGGGGTCGCGATCCCCAAACTGTCGTAGGGTCACAGAAGTATATCGGCACCCCAAGTGCGGATATACACAGAATGTCGGCACCCTCAGTGCGGACACAGATCAGAAGTATCGGCACTCCCGGTGCGGATACGCAGAACAGAATCAAGGAGCACCCGTGGCCTCTTCGACCATTCGGGTCTCGTCACAGAACAGAACATATAATAATAGTAAGAATACATAAACATAAACAGAAGTAACATTACCTGATAACCATATACAGAACAGAATAGGAACCCGGACCTCTAAGGTCATCCGGGCCTTGAAACGGAACAAACATACATTTTACCAAATTAAGCCCTTACCTCAGAAACGCTGCCCCGCAGCCCAACACTCGGAAGATCCCGACTCCCGACCGAAAATGCACAACTTGGCTCCTACGGGTCCGCGCTACTCCACCAACGCAGAATCAAGCTATACAACCATAGTTGGATCAGAACATATCCAAACAAACCCCAGAAAACAATTTCCGCACAAACCCGCACTTTCCCGGAAAGTTCCACGAAAGCTCGGTTTACGAACCGAGCTAGAACCTTGTTATTCCAACTCCCACAAACGAATTCCAACCCTTAAACCCGCATTACAGACACTTTTCCCGGTAAACCCGCATAAAACTAACTTTCTCATTTCTAACCCGAAAATGACGTTTCAAACACCACACCGCACCTAAATCCAACCCCGATATCATTTTACCATCCAAATCAACCAAATTACAACACCAACCTAGAGAAAGTTTCATTTCTTCAATTCGGCCCTAAACCATCTTTTCACCACACTTCCAAATCAAACCATTCAAGCTTCCAATTAATCATACTAATCCCCAATTTCACTTCCTAACCAAAATTACTAACCAATTGCATCAAAATCAACAAACCCCTCTCTTGAACATTTCGGCCAACTTGGGGGTTTTCTACCCAACATGTTTTCCTTCAAATTGAAACCATAGATTGTCTTAGAATCATGCTAGGAACAACATATCTCGAGCATGATTCAAGAACACAAACATACACAATTTTAGAATTTCCATCAATAATTCGGCATTTAGGGTTTCTTCAAACTAAGGAGTTTTTCCAAAATCCAACCATAGATTCTTACTCCTCTCAAGCCCAAGAATAACATACTAAAATTTGGGAGGGAGAGGATCACTCAAACACCTAGCCAAGAACAAACCAATCTTTCAAAAATCCTCTCTTTCTTCCACCAAAACATGCTTCTAACTTGAAAAGAGAAGAAAGGAGGAAGCTTACCAATTATTGGAGCCAAATCCCTTGAAGTTTCAGCAAAGAATAGTGAAGGACATGGAGCTTTGAAGAGGAAGAGCATGGCGGCAGAGAAGGAAGAAAGAAGAAGAAAGAAGAAGAAATGAAAAAGAGATGAAAATAATAAGCTTTTTATAAGATATATATATCCCATATATCATCTCTTTTCATCTTAAATAAGAATAGGACAAGTGTCCTATAAATCACACACCCCCACACTTGCTGCCGAAAAACTGATTGCTGCCCATACCCCTTTTAATAAATTTGCAACCAATTGCAAATTAACTCCCACTTTTTCCGAAAGTTCCAATTCTTTTTGCCCAAAAACAATTACCGAATTCCAAAATTAATGAAACTCGGACACAATCTTCAGAATATTATAACATGCACAGAACATTTTTCAAAAGTTCATTTTCCTTTCCGGAGTGTCCTACCGAGCTCGCTGAACCCGAACCAAAACCCGACGTGCGAGCGTGTCGACCTGAACCGAAATTCCGTCACTCCCAAAATTCTATAAAAATACCCATAAATTCCATATTAAATTAAAACACAACTTACCCCAAAGCCGTCAGGAAATTTCCATCCCGAGCCCCGGGATTCCCGTCCCGAGCCCCGGGAGTCGCCCGGAACCGAACGTCCCGCCCCAAATATTAAACTCCACAACCACCACCGGGACGTTTCCACGACTCCAAAACTACAAACGGCTTCTCAAACTGAGATCTCGAGAGCGCTACCGAGCCCGCTGTACGTCCCGAGGCGACCCCGATCATCCCCCGGCGCCAGAAAAATATTTTCGGCGGAAACGTCCGGGGGACCCACACGACCTCAAATACGGAAGGGTTCGCCAAAATGATACTCGGATAGGGCTCGGGAGCCGTCTGAACGCCGAAAAACGTGACCCGCAGGCCAAAACCGGAGCCCCGGGTCACCCGGTCGCAACCCGCTCGGGGTGACCGTAACACCGAGCCTGAACATTGTTAATTATACACCACTAAACCCATTTCAACCTTTAAACCCGCATTCCAGACACCTTTCCCGGAAAACCCGCATAAACCTAACTTTTCCTACCTTTGTCCGAAAATGATGTTTCAACCACCATTATGAACCTATTTTCACCCACAATACCAATTTAGGATTCAAACCAACCAAAACACAACCTTAACATGGAAAAAGTTTCACTTGAACATTTTGACCCTTAACCAATTTTTCACCACACTTCCAAATCAAACCATTCAAGCTTCCAAATAATCATATTAATCACCAATTCCACTTCCTAAGCATGCTTACTAACCAATTACACCAAAATCAACAAAACCCCTTCACTTATCAATTCGGCCAAAGAGGGGTTTTCTCACCCAACTTCCATTTCAATCCAAACAAAGTTCCATTTGCACTCTTTAATCACCAATTACATTTCTTAAGCAAGATTACCAACCAATTGCTTCAAAATCAACAAAACCCTTCTTTGAACAATTCGGCCAATTTGGGGAATTCTTCCCTAGCATGCTTTTCATCAAATTAAAACCATAGATAATCTTAGAATCATGCTAGGAACAACATACTTAAAGCATGATTCAAGAACACAAACACACACAATTTTGGAAAAATCCTTACAAATTCGGCACCCTAGGTTTCCATCTTCCATGGAGTTTTTCCTACATCCAACCATAGATTCCTACTCCCCTCAAGCCCAAGATCAACATACTAAAAGATGGAAGGGAGAGGATCACTCTTTCAAGTAGACAAGAACAAACTCATACTTTGAAAACACCTTCTTTATCCACCCAAATCATGTCCTCAACTTGGAAAGAAGAAGAAAGGGAGAAGCTTACCAAACTTGGAGCTCAAAACCTTGAAGAAATCAGCAAGAGAAGATGAAGAACATGGAGCTTAGAGAAGCTTAACCATGGCGAGAAGAAGAAGTAGGAAGAAGAAGAAAAATGAAATGAATTAACTTCAATTATTATGTAATTTTTTGCCTTTTATATCTCTTCCCTTTTTCAAATTAAATGATAAATGGACAAGTGTCCCAAACCTCCCCACTTGCTGCCGAAAGTCTGCTGCTGCCCATGCTCTCTATTATTAATTTTGCACCCATTTGCAAATTAACTCCTAATTTTTCCGAAAGTTCCAATTCTTTTTGCCCAAAAATAATTACCGAATTCCAAAATTAATGAAATTCGGACACAATCTTCAGAATATTATAACATTCACAGAACATTTTTCAGAAGTTCATTTACCATTCCGGAGTGTCCTACCGAGCTCGCTGAGCCTGAACCAAAACCCGACGTGCGAGCGTGTCAACCTTAACTGGAATTCCGTCACTCCAAAACTCTATAAAAATACCCATAAATTCCATCCTAAATTATAACACAACTTACCCCAAAGCCGTCAGAAAATTTCCATCCCGAGTCCCGGGATTCCCGTCCCGAGGCCCGGGAGTCGCCCGGAACCGAACGTCCCGCCCCAAATATTAAACTCCACAACCACCACCGGGACGTTTCCACGACTCCAAAACTACAAACGGCTTCTCAAACTGAGATCTCGAGAGCGCTACCGAGCCCGCTGTACGTCCCGAGGCGACCCCGACAACCCCCCGGCGCCAGAAAAATATTTTCGGCGGAAACGTCCGGGGGACCCACACGACCTCAAATACGGAAGGGTTCGCCAAAACGATACTCGGATAGGGCTCGGGAGCCGTCTGAACGCCGAAAAACGTGACCCGCAGGCCAAAACCGGAGCCCCGGGTCACCCGGTCGCAACCCGCTCGGGGTGACCGTAACAAGTACTACGGTCTGAACACGTCTGATACTCGGTTGGAGCTGGATAAGATTCCAGTTGTCCGAGATTTTCCGCAGGTATTTCCGGAGGACTTGCCCGGGATGCCACCAGAGCGGGAGGTCACGTTTGAGATCCAGTTGCAACCCGGTTCTACTCCCATTTCCATTCCACCTTATCGGATGCCGATAGTGGAAATGGTGGAGCTGAAGAAGCGATTAGAGGAAGCTGCAGGAGAAGGGCTTCATCCGTCCGAGCACTTCACCATGGGGTGCTCGATTCTATTCGTGAAGAAGAAGGATGGGTAACACAGGTTGTGTATAGATTACAGACGGTTGAACGCCATCACCATCAAGAACAAGTACCCATTGCCGAGGATCGACGATCTCTTTGATCAGTTGAGAGGTGCGAAGATCTTTTCGAAGATCGATCTGCGATCGGGGTACTTTCAGTTGCGAGTGAAGGAGGAGGACATTCCGAAGACAGCTTTCCGTACGCGGTATGGGCACTATGAGTATACAGTGATGCCGTTTGGGTTGACTAATGCACCGGCTGCGTTTATGGATATGATGAACAGGGTGTTCCGGCCTTATCTGGATTCATTTGTGGTTGTGTTCATCGATGACATTCTGTTTTACTCTCGGGATGAGGATTTACAGGAGCATCGAGGATTGTTACAGACACTTTGGGAACACCAGCTTTACGCTAAGTTCTCAAAGTGTGACTTCTGAATCCGAGAGGTGTCTTTTAAGGGCATATCATCGGTGAGCACGGTTTGGCGGTGGATCCCGAGAAAGTTAAGGCGATGCAGAGTGGAAGCAGCCAACCTCGGACGGGAGATCGGGAGTTTCTGGGGTTAGTGAGCTACTACCGACGGTTTGTGCGAGGTTTTCCGTTTTGGCTTCCCCACTCACGCGATTAACCAAGAAGGGCAGCCATTTGTGTGGTCGAGAAGTGTGGCGGAACTTTCGGGAGGCTGAGCGGCAGTGACCAACGCACCGATCTTGGTCCTACCCGACCCGAGTCTACCTTATGTGATCTACACGGATGCATCTAGGTGCAGGTTGGGATGTGTTTTGATGCGGGGCGGGCGTGATAGCTTATGGGTCGCGGCGGCTTCGACCGCATGAGCGAGAACTATCCTACGCATGATCTTGAGTTGGCTGCGGTGATCTATGCGCTGAAGCAATGGAGGCACTACTTACTCGGCAGCAAATTTCAGATTTTCACGGATCATAGGAGTCTGAAATATCTGTTCACTCAGAAGGAGTTGAACATGAGGCAGCGCAGGTGGCTCGAGTACATCAAGGACTACGATTGCACCATCGAGTACACCGAGGGCAAAGGTAATACAGTGGCCGATGCTCTGAGTAGGAAGTACACCGGGGTTGTCGGAGGAGGCGATCTTGAGGATCGGACCGAGGAGAATGATCTAGTGTGCTGTGGCACCGGTGGGAGCACCGGGAGCAGGCTCGGGTATACACTTTGACCATTCATTCGGAGTGGTTGGGACAGTGCGAGAGGCACGGGAGAGGATCAGCTGAAGAAGCTGTCGGAGAGGACAAAGGGGCACTTGCTACCGGCGTTTGATGCAGGCGAGACTCTGTACTTGAGAGATCGGTTGTATGTGCCGAGGATCGACACTACGGGATGAAATTACACGGAGGCACATTCGAGTCGATTGAGCATTCATCCCGGTAGTGAGAAGATGTATCGGGACTTGCGTACCCATTTCTGGTGGCCGGGTATGCGGAGACACATTGCCACACATGTGTCTAAGTGTGCCACTTGTCGTGGTGAAGGTGGAGCATCGAAACCGGCAGGACGTTACAGACTTTGCCCATTCCGGTTAGGAAGTGGGGCAACATCACGATGGATTTTACATTGCACTACCCCGACCCGGTCTCACCACGATGCCATCCGGGTTATCGTGGACCGCTTGACGAAGTGTGCTCACTTTACGCCAGTCCGGATGACAGACTCTGGAGAAGCTTGCCCATCCGTATATCGAGAGAGATTGTGCGGTTACATGGAGTACCAGACTCCGTTGTGTCGGTCGGGATCCGCGTTTTACCGCACATTTCGGGGCGCCTTTCATAAGGCACTGGGCACGCGACTCCATCGAGTACTGACTTACCATCCCCAAACCGACGGTCGATCGGAGCGGGTGATTCAGATTCTGGAGGATATCTTTGCGGAGCTGTACCTTGGATTTCGGAGGATTGGGACAAGCGATTTGCCGTTGGTAGAATTTTCATATAATAACGATTATCAGTACCATCGGCATGGCACCGTTTGAGGCGCTGTATGGACGACGGTGCATGACACCGCCTTTGTTGGACCGAGGCGTCAGCGAGATTGAGCCGGGTCCCGAGCTCATTGAGGAGACCACCGCAAAAATCAAGTTGATTCGGGCGCGGTTGAAGACCATGACGACCGCACCACCTCATATGCGAACAGCGACGCAGAGACTTGGAGTTTGAGGTGGGCGGCAGGTTTGGCTGAAGGTGGCGCCGATTCGGGGACAGATCGGTCGGCGAGACGGGGTAAGTTAGCCCCAAGGTATATCGGACCGTACGAGATTACGGAGCGGATAGGCAGGTTGGCCTACAGGTTGGCTCTACCTCCGAGCATGTCTGCGGTGCACTGGCGTTTTCACGTCGGTATGTTGAAGAAGTGCATCACGGATCTGTGCGAGCGATTCCAGTGGAGGAGGTTGTTGGAGCACTGATTTGTCGTATCGGGAGAGTACCGAGGTGCCTTTACGGGACGCGATACTCGGAAACTCCGGAGCAAGTTGATTCCCATGGTCAAGGTTCAGTGGTCACATCATACGGACCGGGAAGCGACTTGGGAAACCGAGCAGGGCATCAGAGAGCGATACCCCGCAGTATCAGCGTTTGATGCCCCTCTTGGAGGACCAAGAGTCCTAAGGGGGGGAGGATGTTACGGTCACCCTGAGCGGGTTGCGACCGGGTGACCCGGGGCTCCGATTTTGGCCTGCGGGTCGCGTTTGTGGGCGATCAGACGGCTCCCGAGTCTTATTCGAGCATCATTCTGGCGAACCCTTTCATATTTGAGGTCGTGTGGGTCCCCCGGACGTTTCCGCCGAAAATATTTTTCCGGCGCCGGGGGGTTGTCGGGGTTGGCTCGGAACGTACAGCGGGCTCGGTAGCGCTCCCAGGACCTCGGATTGAGGAACCGTTTGCGGATTTGGAATCGAGGAGCGTCCGGAGATTTTTACGGAGCATATTTTCTGGGGCGGGACGTGCGGTCCCGGACGACTCCCGGGGCTCTGGGCGGAATCCCGGGGCTCGGGATGGAATTTCTCCGACGGCTCTGGGAGGTTGACACGCTCGCACGTCGGGTTTTGGTTCGGGTTCAGCGAGCTCGGTAGGACACTCCGGAAAGGTAAATGAATTTCTGAAAAATGTTCTGTGAATGTTATGATATTCTGAAGGTTGTGTCCAAGTTTCGTTAATTTTGGAATTCGGTAATTATTTTTGGGCAAAAAGAATTGGAACTTTCGGAAAAATTGGGAGTTAATTTGCAATTGGGTGCAAATTAAATAAAAAATCAGTTTGGGCAGCAGGTTTCGGCAGAGGTAGGATGGGTTAGAGGACACTTGGCTATTTTTGATTAATGGTAGAGAAGTATGGGCTAAAAAGGTGAGGGGAAATATATATTATGTAGTATTATTTCATAAAATGAGACTTATTTCATTTTCTTCTTCTTCTTCCTTTCCTTCTTCATCCGCCATTCTTCTTCTTCTTCAAGCTCCAAGTTCTTCATCTTTTCTTGCTGAAATTACAAGGATTTAAGCTCCTAAATTGGTAAGCTTCTCCCTTTCATCTTCTTTCCAAGTTGGAATCATGATTAAGGTGGATAAAGAGAGACTTTCAAGTTAAGGGTTTGTTCTTCACTACTTGCTAGAGTGATCCTCTCCCTCCCATCTTTTAGTATGTTGTTCTTGGGCTTGAGGAGTAGGAATCTATGGTTGAATGTTGGAAAAACTCCATGGAAGGAGGAAACCTAGGGTGCCGATTTTATGTGTGATTTTCCAAAATTGTGTGTGTTTGTGTTCTTGAATCATGCTTCAAGTATGTTGTTCCTAGCATGATTCTAAGACAATCTATGGTTTCAATTTGAAGGAAAACATGTTGGGTAGAAAACCCCTCTTTAGGCCGAAATCTTCATGCTAGGGTTCTTGTTAATTTTGGTTGTTTAAGTGGAATTGGTTAGTAATCTTGCTTAAGAATTGTAATTGGTGATTAAAGAGTACAAATGGAACTTTGTTTGGATTGAAATGGAAGATGGGTGAGGAATACCTCTTTTGGCCGAATTGTGTAGAAAGGGGTTTGTGGATTTTGATGCAATTGGTTAGTAATGTTGGTTAAGAAATGAAATTGATGATTAGTGTGATTAATTAGAAGCTTGAATGGTTTGATTTGGAGGTGTGGTGAAAAATTGGTTAAGGGTCAAAATGTTCAAGTGAAACTTTTTCCATGATAAGGTTGTGCATTGGTTGGTTTGAATCCTAAATTGCTATTGTGTATGGAAATAGGTTCATGATGGTGTTTGAAACATCATTTTCGGACAACGGTGGGAAAAGTTAGGTTTATGCGGGTTTTTAGGAAAGGCGTCCGGTATGTGGGTTTAAGGGTTGGAATGGGTTTTGTGGTGTATGATTAACAATGTTCAGGCTCGGTTTGTAAAACAGAGCTTTCTGTGGAATTTTTCGGGAAAGTGCGGGTTTGCGCGAAATTGTTTTCTGGGGTTTGTTTGGATGTGTTACGATCCAACTATGGTTGTATGCTGACTTGATTCTGCGTTGGTGGAGTAGCGCGGACCCGTAGGAGCCAAGTTGTGCATTTCGGTCGGGAGTCGGGATTTTCCGAGTGTTGGGCTGCGGGCGCGTTTGAGGTAAGGGCTTAATTGGGTAAAATGTATGTTTGTTACTGCTCCGTATATGTTATCGGGTATGATACCTTTGTTGTATTCGTATATTTTATTATTATATGATCTGATTACGTGGCGAGACCCGTATGGTTGGAGAGACCACGGGTGCTCCTTGGTTACATTACTGCGTATCCGCACCGGAGTGCCGATACTTACATTACGTGACCTACGGCAGTTTGGGGATCGCGACCCCCGATACCGTGCTATACATTACATTACGATTTGTGTATTCTGACCTCTGCTGAGGGCTGTCGTTACGGGTCGTTCTGGCGGTTGGACCGCATATGATGGATTCTGCTTTGTTTTATGTTTTATGTTCGTATGTATATGTATATGTTGTGATAATCTGTTTTGCAGGTTCAGATTGTCGCCCTATGGGCAAACTACATTTTTTACCATTAGCCCTTACTGGGTCCTTTCGAGGACTCACCCCTTTTATCTGTTTACCCTTTTCAGGCCGTCCTGACAAGCAACCGGCGGAGTAGAGATTCCGCGGTGCTTCCTTCATTTTGAGGTTGGGTTGCGGCGGCGGTACTACGTGCGGAGGTCGCTTGATTCCGCGCTAGGTACTTATAGGATTTTGTTCTTGGCTCTGTGTCAGAATCGCATGCATATAGGTCAGATCATGTTTTGGATATGTATATATATATTTGAGATATATTCTGTTTTGTTATCTTCTGAGTTGTGGGCGGAGCCCCGACTTGCGATATATTTGATATGGTGATTTTGTGTTGTGGCAATGAATGAAGTGAGACTTACCATGAATTGCTTAGTTGGTGAAAGTTGGATTATTCGTTTGCTTGCCTTGCATGAGAATTTAGGTTGCTAGTTGTTACTTGACTGCTCTGTATTTGAGCTCGATGCTCCGTTGCCACACTTTCCGCCGTGGGTTCCGGTTCACGACGTCGCGGCCGGCTCCGCCTCCGCAACCTGGCGGGGTGGCTGTGACAACCAACACCTATGAGGGAGACTCACACATTTGGAGCGGCGATTCGTTATTTAAAACTTATGTGCAATACAAAGTGCAAAAAGGGGGTAACCCACACATTTGGAGACTCCACCAACACCTATGAGGGAGGACTACCCACATCCTTGGGGACTCTGCAGCCTTCCAAAAGGGCATGCCAAGCAGCACCCATCTTCCATCCGTCCTCGTCCCATTACAGCAGCCTGTCCACGTCTAGATCCGCAGTGTTGGTGGCATCCAAGGCGTCGAAGCAATGGTCGGGATGCAACTTCATAGCCTGCAGCCTACAGCGAAGCCATCCCTCCTCAAAGCCGTGCGTCCCAGCCTCGCCTTGGGCACGTAGCTCCTCAACTCTCTCGTTAAGACGGGACATCCTCTCAGGAATGAGCACCTTGATGGTGGATGGGGAATCAGCTACCTCCCCAGGAAAGAGTGTGATATGATCATGAGGAGCCTCGAATCACTCCGGATACAAGCTTGAAGATCAAAGAAGATGGATCACTTTTTGAAGCTCATTTTGTTTAGGCGAAGCCCCTGTGCGAAGCCGCACAAGCGAAACCTCCAGGCGAGGCCCCTGTGCAAAGCCGCCCATGTTTCAGCGAAGCCCCGCGGCGAAGCCGCCCATGCGAGGCCTCCAGGCGAGGGCCCCGTGCGAAGCCTCTAGGCGCAAGCGAAGCCGCCCAGCCTCCAGGCGAAGCCCCAATCATGCATTTTGTATTTCCCTCCCATTTTCACATAAAATGCAATTTATGGAGAAATGGAAGGGATTGGAGTAGGTAGCCTACAATGTCACTTCCATCACCATCCCTTCCAATCCTTTAATTCAAGGATCTTGGTCCCCTAACCCATACCTCCCATAAATCTCACCCATGCTTCCTTCTACTATAAATGGAGGAACTTTCTCTTGTAATAGACAAAACCAATTTTAAGAAAAGCTTCAGAAGGAAAATTCCTCAAGCCCTTTATGGTTCTCACTTCTATCTTCGCCAACGCCAGCCCTTGAGGCGCCATCGTCGGCCCTCAAGATGTATCTCGAGTATTGCTCCGCCACCCGTGCGGGGAGGTGCTCGAGCCGCAACCATCGACCCCGGCACTATTCCGACTATTGCCCAACCTCATAGTTGGGAGGTGATCGGAGCCACTTCTACCTTCTCCGCCCGCTTTTGGAGCTCCCGCAAGCTAGATCCGTCGGATTGTGTGAATCCCGCCCCGATGATCACATCAGTTGGTATCAGAGCCAAAGTGCTTACTGGAGGTATCATACCGTATTGTTTGTTTGATTTTCTTCAAGTTAAAACCTTTGTTTTCTTTCGAAACTTGAAGAAAAAATTTTCAGTTAATGATCTCTTGAGAGAAACCAAGTAGTTGTTATCCTTGTTTGAAGTTCTTGAAAGGTTTATGAAACTGTGACTGACTTTGGATTTGAAAAGGAAAAGAGTTTCCCTGTGTGCAAAAGAACAAGAGTTTACAGAAAAGAAAGATTAAAACCAGTTCATAAATTCTGGGAAAAGTTCATAAGTGTTCTTGGAGAGTTCATCACGAAACTCAAGTGAACAGTACTCACAGATCGAAAATAGTTTCAAAATCTGAACTTATAGTGTTTATATGTTTGAAAAGCCTTTTCTATATCACTCCTAACTTCTTTCAACCACCAACCCACCTCAAATCATTCAAAAGCTAGTTTCAAGTAACTAGAACTTTGTGCTTTACTTGTTTCGGATTTTGCTAAGATTTCATTGGGTACTCCTTGCGGGTTTGCATTTGATCTTAATCGTAGATTGGTGGTAAGTTTTGAAACTTGTGAGAACCATTGTGTTCTAAACACGAGAGAGGAGTGGTACTGAGTGTGTTTTAAATCAATAAAAACAACACCTGGGCTTATAGAATAGACAAAACTACTATTTCAGAAGAGCTAAACATTTTAAATATGACAACCACGGAATCTAGAGTACGGGTGATGACTTTAGGTATTGTCTCAAACACATACTTCAACAAGAGTTAACCTAAGAGGAATCATAAAAATAATTTCCCATACAAAACACTTAAATACACTATATTCTGTTCAGTACTAACATCTAAAACGTACATTATACTTAAATATCAAATACAAAATACAAAAAGTTCTAAAATTATACAATCGCGTTAATTAAACGTTATTTTACTAAACTCTAACGCTAATTTTAATGACTCCAACGCTATTAGGTAACTCTTATACTACACTTTCATCTAGAATGTTCTAGAATGACTAACTTTAGGTGCCTCGTAAAGGACGCTGACGAATATTTGGCTCATTCTAGAATGACTAATGTTAGGCCCCTCGTTAGGGCCGCTGACCAATATTTCTCTGATTAAATGAACAGGGTTACAACACTAGGCAAACGGCTTTGGCCATTTCACAAACGGGGTTCCGTCAAGCCTGCAACAACATTAAAATTACGTCTTACGCTTCCACGATGAAAATCGAAAAAAAACCATCAACCATGATTTCTTTCTACACAGATTCTTTAATAGGCTATAACAATGGGAAACATTGCTCCTTTGCATGAATACACCCATTTTTTAGCCTCAACATAGGAGAAATACACAACAAAACTGACAGAAAAAAAACTTTAGGTGCTAAAATGTCCAACCTCACAAAGTACAATGGTGTACTTCAAGTACTTCAGAACAGAGGGGTACTTGAAAATAGAAATTGCTACTCGTTTCGGTTCACGGGTATCTGTCTTTGTCTAGTTAGAGTGCACGTAAAATTTTCCGCCAGGTTGGTGACGTGCACATAATGAAGCCAACCAACCTCTAGCTAGTAATATTAATATCTGATTTTCTCACAAATTTAATGAATTAATAATTATTTATATTTTTAATATTTTAAAAAATAATATATTAGTGTTATAAATTTATGGAAAATTAATTCACTTTTAAAAATTCTAGGTTAAATTTGTTATTAGAATATTGATATGGATACTAGGTATTTCTCCATTATAGAATATTCGGGAATTTACACTAAAGACGACGTGTTCGATATTACTTTATTATCCAAAAAATCTAACATATAATAGTAAAACAGTGTGACCCTCAAACCATGTTCTGAATATGCTTAATTTCATTACACTTTATCCCTAAGATCTTGTGTGGTTTGGAATAACAGTCCCATATAATTAAACATAAAATGTTTTAACATACTACAATAACCACACCATAATGAGTACAAAAAGTATCGTGTAAGATGAAAAATTAAATGAATAGTGTATTTACTCGAATATCATGTGTGCAAAAGACCCTCATTATTATTCCTTCTATCCCTGAAAAATTGGTTTCATTTTCAACGTTTAATCTATGGTAAACTCCATCTATGCTCCTGTAAGTTAAATAGGTATCCTATGGGTCATTTTTTAAAACTTTTGCTCAGTTTTCTTATAAATTTGACAATTTTATCCCAATGAAGTCATTCTATTATATTACCATCAATTTGACCTCAAATGATTTAAAAACTAACAAAATTGACCATCACTTTTCAAAATTACAAATTAACCATCTCGCTCAAAAAACTTAAATCTGTCTCGCGATCCGTCCCCGGCTAGCAAGAACACGTCACCCATCACCGGTCTTGTCAAAAATCGTTGAACCTATCCCTTTTGCACGACCGTCCCTTCTCAAAACATGGTATGCCTACAGTCTGCATTCTAACAAATTTAAAAACATAAATTCAAAGAGGCCATTAGATCATTACACTTTCAATCAAGCATCAAATGGTTCTGTTGTAAAACAAAGTATTCATCAATGGACCTACTAAGTTAGTGTTACACATAACAATGTCGATGAAAGTTGGGAAATATTAGTACATGCAATTGATAGCATCTTCCGATAAGGGAATCTTACACCAACCAACACCTACTCAAAGTATATCCATAACCAGCAGACATCTAGCTGTACATCAATTTAGCTCGCTAGGTGCAGTAAGCATCAAGTAGTATCACAGAACATACCTGACATCACCAGGGTAGTAAGATATTCGTGATGGGGCAGCGCAAAAAAGAACATATGGATATCTTTCAGCGATTGCAATTTGCTGACCAATTCAGAGATGGATTAATCCCCATGTGGACTAACTCCTCATGATAATCCGTAGTAGTTGTCTGTCCGTACACTTGACAACCAGGATGTTCCTAGCCACACTAAACAACAGAAGTTGCAATAGCTAAACAGTACAAAAGCTAACACGAACGTTTTTCACATTTCCCACTCTTATTCACCAAGTCCATCTGCTCTTGCCTGCAAAGGATTGTATTTCATTCAATAAAATAAATGAGCCACACCAACCTGGATGGAGATTCATAGATGTACGTCTCTAATGTTAAGAAGCAATTTAGAAGAAATCCAGTAGTATGTTCAAACTAAAGAGCGTGATCTGGACAAAGGATGCTTATCACAACCCAAGAAAATTCTCCCACGAAGTTTATTTTTCAAAATTGTAACACAGAGAGTAGCTGCTCATGCTACCAAAATTAGTAGTACTTACTGTCTAACATCAATACCCACATAATCTTAATCTTTTTAGTCGCACAAGTAATGATGCTTTTTCAGTAAAATGCAAAGTCATTACATATCTACTATTATATCATAATACACGAGTACTAAAAAAATTGTGAGATTAATTCCAATTTTCTAACAATTTAGACAGTGAATTAAAAAAAAAAAAACTGTGATATTACCAAAAATCAAAACAGATGAAAAATCAAGAGAAAAATAGGGAAACAACAATGAACACCTTGCCTTCACGGCCTTCACCGTACGAAAGTTGATTAAAGCTGTTGAACCCGACCAAGAAGGCCGTGTTTAAACCCGCCTCTCACCGTCCAAGACCCATCCATCGCCGGCCTTGTCCGATGCTCACGCTGTCATCATTCTCCAAAAGAAAGATGATAGGGATCGTCTCCTCGCCTTGTTAAACCCAGCCCGCACATCGTCGCCTCTGTCCTGAAATGGGATAGGGATCGCAGAGAAAAGAAAGAGGGGAAGACCTACTGTAAATTTGTAATTATAGAGATAAGAAACGGAATGGAGAGAATGAAGAGGAAAGGAAAGATAGAAAATTGATAATTGAAGTCCTCTTGTAAGTTTACTTTTTAAAAAGGTATCAATTACTGTATTATCATTTACATCAGTATATGGAGAATTTAGAAACACAATGCCAATTACCGTTTACGTGATTCAATCAACATATTTTTTGGGATGATTAATATAATTGGTTAGTGATTTAATTTGGATGTTTAATGTAATTAATTAGTGATTAATCTCATAATTGAGGTAATTAACTATTAGAAATGTAATTAGGGATGTGATTCCAGTAATTAAGAAAATCATGTATTAAACATCAGTGCCATTAATTGTGGCATTTAATGTTGTAAAAAATGCCCAGATATGAAGTGGCACCTGCGTAGAGTCCATCTAGCTTTACGAAATCTCTTCATTCTTTTGATTATTTTTTGTAGGGGCTTTACGAAATCTCTTCATTCTTTTGATTATTTTTTGTAGGGGTTCTGCATTAGTATATAATATTGGATATTGGATAGTAGATATCACCGGCACTCACATTAAATAAGAAATTTGTGAAAAATGAAATTGATAAAAGTTTATGAAAGGAAAAAAAAATCAATTTGACGGATTTTTTTCTTTGAGATGAACATGCTCTAAGAATATGACTTTATTACTCTATTTTTACTCACTTTGGATGACGTTAGGATAGGATACGCTAATTAAATTGGCGTTTAGGGTGTGTTGAAGTTTTCATTTTATTTACATCAATATCACTTCCTTTTTCTATATTGTTTAAAAAATGAATATATTTTTATTCCATAATAAAAAAATTATAAACAATTAATCTAATGAAAAAAGGAAAAATACGATAAAAAATAGAAACCCATATTTCATATGTTTTTATTCTTTTTTTTCAAGTCTGTTTAGGTGTTGACATATTTTTTTATTGTTTATCTGAATTAATTACTCCACTCCCTCCATCCCCAAAAGATTGAAGACTTTGACTAAGCGCGGAGGTTAAAGTGTTTGTAAGATTTTTGTATATGTTTACTTAATTACTCATTGGTTGAAAGTGCACAAAAATTGACGTAAAAAATAAAGATGAAGTAGGGATAATTTAGTAATTTTGAGAAGTTTCTTTTTAAGGAAAATGATTAATTTTCCTGGGACGGCCAAAAAAGGGATGTGTTCAATTTTTCATGGATGGGGGAGTACGAAACAGCCATTGGGATATATTTCATACTGAGGATAATGATATTTCACTACGAGGATCATAAATTACAAGTGTCATCAAACTCTTGTTATGAGATCACTACTCTTCTATTGGTAGGATCACATCTCTTCTACTGTGGGATCACGATTATCATACTGAGGGATCATGACTTTTCTATCACCGAATCAGGACTCTCCTACTATCAGATCAAACCTCCTCAACTATGTGATCATGAAATTACTACCTTAGATCATGAAATTCTTAAAAGTTGAATTAAACAAAGAAATATTTCTTAGCTCTATTTATTATAATTTCATTCACATGGGGAAGAAAACAATTTAATAAATAAATTATCTTGCACGTTTTATGGTTTTCTTGTTTTTTAGCTTTTGTTTCCTATTTTATTATCTAACAACACTATTGGGTCATGGATTTCCTAAATAGTGCACAAATTTTCACTAGTGGATAACTACAAGGTGCATGAAAAATATTTCTTGTCACTATTTATTATAATTTCATTCACATGGGGAAGAAAATAATTTAATAAATATTATAATTTTGCACATGAAACCATAAATTTATAAAGATTGCATGCCCGATCAGAAAGGGAGAGAACAAGGTGCATAACTACAAGATACTAGTGAGGTAAGTTGTTCCAAAATTGAGCCGGCAAAAGGGAGGTCAACGGAGTTTTTGCTGGAGCATTTGTGCACTACCACATAACATGAAATAAGAAAGTATAAAATAGCGGATTCAAGAGAGGTTGTCGATGGTCTTCAGCGGTAGATGCAGTGGTCTTACCGAGATAAAACAAGGCTTGAGCCGGTGGAAGGGACAAAACTTTGATCACCACTGGCTGGGGTAGTCTACTAACGTCAATGGACTTACGGTGAGTTAACGGTGAGAAGAAGAAATACATTCGGTATTCCTTTCTTTCTTTGAGCTAGGTCTACTGCTTGTAGGCTTCTAAGGATGGTGTCGGAGAGCAATTGAAGTACAGGAAGTGATGCACCAAATGTAGTTATGTGAAAGTACTTCATTTGTGAACATTTATGGTAAACTTTAGTTTTACATCATTTGTTCCATCAATAGAAAAATAGGATTAGATATATATAACATTATAAGTAATTCATTTATTTGTTCATAGTGATAAAAGTCATATGTTTAAAAAATGAGATTATAATTAATTTCTCAATAATACTCCTTAGCAGGAAAGTAGTATTATGTATGAAAATAAGAAAGGAAATTAGCGCTTTTTTATGAGAACGGAAATTAGGGTTAATTGTTTTCATATATGTAATTGAATGTAAATTAGAATTAAACCACCCTAACTAATTGGCCGCAAACATTCCATTGGTGGAGATAATTGATTGGTGGAGATAATTGAAATTGAGCTACTAATGTGTCATGAGATTATTGATCCAATAAGTGTAGGATCATGAAATTGGGAGAGTAAAGCATTATGATTTTGAGTAACAAATTAAATCACCATAACTAATTAGCCACAAACACTCCATTGGTGGAGATAATTGAAATTGAGCTACTAATATGTCATGAGATTGGTCCAATAATTGTAGGATCATGAAATTGGGAAAGTAAAGTTTAATGATTTTGAGTAACAAATTAAACCACCCAACTAATTGGCCGCAAACATTCCATTGGTAGAGATAATTGAAATTGAGCTACTAATATCTCATGAGATTGATCCAATAAATGTAGGATCATGAAATTGGGAGAGTAAAGCTTGATGAATTTGAGTAACAAATTAAACCACCTAACTAATTGGCCGCAAACATTCCATTGGTAGAGATAATTGAAATTGAGCTACTAATATCTCATGAGATTGATCCAATAAGTGTACGATCATGAAATTAGGAGAGTAAAGCTTGATGATTTTGAGTAAAGCTTGATGATTTTGGTAGCCCTTCTATTAGCTGCATTTGTTATGTTAATGTTGTAGTGAAGCTTGTGGCGAAGCATTGACATATCAAATGTTGTTTAGTTGTGTTTTAGTCCATAAATCTAGATTGTTGAATGTTAATTGGGTTTAATTAATCAGAATTATGAAGAATGTTAACTTCCTTATTTAAACCTAAGTTACATCCATTTACGTATGTAGCTAATTAATGCTAATTTCTTCTTTTATTTTCATACATAATTTATATACAGTTTATCAATGTTAAGAACTTAAGTTATTATATATATGCATATGAAATTGAGTACAAGGCAGTGAACGACATATAGTCACATATGTAGTTAGATCAACATCAATATTTTGTTAGATCGGCATCAATACCTTGTCAGATCAGCATCAATACCTTGTTAGATCAACATCAATACATTGTTAGATCGACATCGTTACCTTGTCAGATCAACATCAATATCTTGTTAGATCAGCATCAATACCTTGCTAGATCAGCATCAATACCTTGTTAGATTGGCATCAATACCTTCTTAGAGCAACATCAATACCTTGTTAGATCAACATCAATACCTTGTTAGATCAGAATCAATACCTTGTTAGATCAGCATCAATACCTTGTTAGATCGACATCAATACCTTGTCAGATCAACATCAATACCTTGTCAGATAAGCATCAATACCTTGTCAGATCAGCATCAATACGTTCTTAGATCAGCATCAATACCTTGTTAGATCGACATCAATACCTTGTTAGATCAGCAACAATATCTTGTCAGATCAGCATCAATATCTTGTTAGATCAGCATCAATACCTTGTCAGATCAGCATCAATACCTTGTTAGATCAGCATCAATACCTTGTTAGATCAGCATCAATACCTTCTTATAGCAGCATCAATACCTTGTTAGATCGACAGCAACACCTTGTTAGATCAGAATTAATATCTTGTTAGATCAGGATCAAAACTGTCACGGGTGCGCCTGCGCCCGGTTACGGAGGCGGGGCCGTCCAGCGACGGCGGAAGTGGAAGCTGCAGAAACGTAGAACACTTTGTTGAGAACACTTTGCTCACGGAGTATGCAGACAGAGTTATGCGCTTATAACCTTCGGTCGTGTTTCGACCTGCAACCTACAATTCCCAAACATGGCAAGTATACAGTATAAACCTTAACTATCCATGGCGAGGCCCGCCCCACTGAAATAGGCCAGCACTCAACCATCACCAAACATACAGTTCATGGATAACATCATATATAGCTTCTCAGAAACACACAGATAGAAAATGTGTCTTAACACATCAGAATATGATCACATCCCGGGTCCCACCTTCCACTGTCATGGACGAGTCCCTGGTCTTACAATGTATCCAGAACATATATATATATATATATATATATATATATATATATATATATATATATATATATATATATATATATATATAAATGTAATGTATCTAGGATACATAACATGATTAGACAGATGACATGCATGCATACACACCTACAGAGCCGACCAAGAAAACCTCATAATACCTACGTGCGGGATCTAGGAGAAACTCCGAGATCAGAAGATCCCCACAAGTACCGCCACTGCTGCTAACACACCAACAGAAGAGAGAAGTAAGTTAGCTGTGAGAAAACCCATATGCTATCCTTAGCATAAATCCCGAAGTCAGAAAATAGACTATAGATTCAGACTCAGATACAGATACAGATTCAGATTCAGATTCAGATTCAGATACAGATTCAGATTTCAGATATCAGATCCCAGATTCAGATACAGATTCAGATTTCAGATATCTGATCCCAGATTCAGATATAGATTCAGATTTCAGATACAGATTTCGGATACAGATTCAGATTTCAGATATCAGATCTCAGACTATAGTTATTCAAAGAGACTGCCCCTTACAGACAGAAAATCAGACAACACAGAAGGGTACCTGATACAGAATTAGACAACACACCCCAGACTCACTCTGCGGGTTGTTGGTCAGGTACTCCTGAAACGGTAACCAGAAAGGGGTAAGTCCTCTTTTGAGAACTTAGTAAGGGCTTGGGGATAGGCACGGTTTCTCTTTACGTAAACAACCTGCAAACCAAAGACAAAGACAAAGAAAATACCAACACGCAACAAATAACCAACATATGGTCAACCAATGCAAATCAAACATATGCAATGCACATAAGCAGAATTGTTAGTATAACAAACGGACACGCTCTGAAACGGTAGTCCATTATGGCCCAACCACGTAATGAACTACCGCAGACACATGAGTATGGTACCAGCTCGGGGTAGCTAACCCCATCAGAACACCACCCCCGTAGGAGTTGAATCAGAACACCACCCCTGAAGGAGTTGAATCAGAACACCACCCCCGTAGGAGTTGAATCAGAACACTACTGTTACAGTGACCCTGAACGGGTTGCGATTCGGGTGACTTGGGGCTTCGGTTTTGGCCTGCGTAACCGGGCTTTTGGCGTTCAGACGGCTCCCGAGCCTTATCCGAGTATCATTTTGGCAAACCCTTTCATATTTGAGGTCGTGTGGGTCCCCCGAACATTTCCGCCGAAAATATTTTTCGGGGCCGGGGGGTTGTCGGGGTTGTCTCGGGACGTACAGCGGGCTCGGTAGCGCTCCCGGGACCTCGGAATGAGAAACCGTTTGCATATTTGGAATCGTGGGAACGTCCCGGATCTTTTTACGGAGTATAATATTTGGGTGGGGACGTTCGGTCCCGGGCGACTCCCGGGGCTCGGGATGGAATTTCTCCGACGGCTCCAGGGTAAGTTATGTTATATTTTAAGACGGATTTTATGGTTATTTTTGTGGAATTTTGGCGTGACGGGATTGTGGTCCAGGTCGATTTGTACGTATGACGGGATTCGGTTGGGTTCAGCGAGCTCGGTAGGACACCCTGGAGTTGTAAATAAATATTTGAAACATGTTTTATGAATGTTATGATATTCCAAGGATTGTGTCCAAGTTTCGTTCCAATTGGAGTCCGATAGTTGCGGTTGGGCCAAAATTGTAACTTTTGGAAGAGTTGGGGATTAAGGTTGTAATTTGGCCACAAAACTGCAATAATCAGAAAGGAAGGGAGGCTGAAGTCGGCAGGAAGGGAAGAGGATAGGGGACACTTGGCTTATTCTCATTAAAGATGGAAAAAGAGATGGAAAAAGGAAGAAATATATAAAGGGATATTAATTCTAATTTCATCACTTTTCTTCTTCTTCTTCTTCTTCTTCTTCTTCTTCTTCCTCCTATTGATGCGCCATTGTTACTGTTCATGGGAGCTTCATGTTCTTCAATCTTGGCTGAAATCAACAAGAAATTGGGTTCTTTAAGTGGTAAGTTTCCTCCCTTTCTCTCTTTTCAAGTTAGAAACAAGAATTGATGGGAAAAAGAGAAGGATTTATGGAATTGGTGTTTGTTCTTAGCTACTAGTTAGGATGATTCTCTTGCTTCCAAATTCAAGTATGTTGATCTTGGGATGGAGAGGAGTAAGAATCTATGGTTGGATTTTGGAAAAACATCTTGGAGAATAAGAACATATTTTGGCGAAATTATTGGTGATTTTCTAAAATGGTGTATGTTTGTGTTCTTGAATCATGCTCTTAGTATGTTGTTCCTAGCATGATTCTAAGGCATTCTATGGTTTCAATTTGGTGGAAAATTGGTTGAGTAGAAAAACCCCAAATTGGGTGAATAGTGCAATTAGGGTTTATGTTGATTTTGGTTGATTTAAGTGTAATTGGTTAGCATTCTTGGTTAAGAAGTGTAATTGATGGTTGGAATGAATGTTTGGTAGCTTGAATGGATTGATTTGGAAGTTGGGTGAAAATATGGAAAAGGGCCGAATTGAAGAAATGAATCTTTCTCTATGTTGGTGTTGTATTTTGGTTAAATTGGATGGTAATTTGGTATCGGGGTTGAATTTAGGTGCGGTATGGTGTTTGAAATGTTGTTTTCGGGTAAGAAATGGAAAAGTTACCTTTATGCGGGTTTACCGGGAAAATGTCGGAGATGAAGGGTTTAAAGGTTGGAATGTGTTTGTGGGTGTTAGAATAACAAGGTTCTAGCTCGGTTCGTAAAACCGAGCTTTCTGTGGATTTTTGCGGGAAAGTGCGGGATTGTGCGGGTTTGGTTTCTGGGGGTGTATTTTGACGTGTTTTGATTGGTTTGTGGTTGTTCAGCTTGATTCTGCCTTTGTGGAGCAGTGTGGGACCATCAGAGTTGAATTTGCACTTTTCGAGCCGGGAGCCGGGATTTCCCGGGAGTTGTGCTGCGGGCGGTGTTTTCGAGGTAAGGGCTCAACTTTCCTTGTTATGCATTCTGGTATGGGACATTATGCATACTGGGTTTAGTTGAGGCAGGATTCCGGGTTGAGGACGGTGGTCTGATGATCCCGGGACTTGTCACATGGTAGGATACATGTTTGTATCTTGTTCTGCTTCAAGGCCTGGATGGTCTTGGAGGCCACGGGTTATATTTCTGTTCTACTCATCCGCACTAGGTGCCGATGTTCCGGTGATATTTTATTGATATATTCTGTCATTTGCATTTGCATTATAATATATAAATTTATTCTGTGTATATCTGTTCTGGGGACGCATGGCGATGCCGGTTGGACCGGGGAAGATCTAGCCATGGTCGGGGAAGATCTAGCCATGGTCCGTGACCTATGAGGTTTGTGGTGTCCGCACTGAGGGTGCCGACACTTTATGTATATCCGCACCGGGAGTGCCGATATACCTCTGTGACCCTACGACAGTTGGGGATCGCGACCCCAGCCGGTACCGTGCTTCTGTTCTGCTCTGTATATTCTGACCTCTTAGAGAGGGCTGTCGTACAGTGGTCAGCGGTTGGACCGCATGTGATGGGTTCTGTTCCACCTCTGACTTTGCATACATGCATATGTATGTATATATTTGTGCTTGTGTTCGTTCTGTTTTGCAGGTTTGGTTCAGCGGTTCTTGTACAAACTGTATTCTACCTTAGCCCTTACTGGGTCCTCCCGTGACAACGCACTATTACCGATACATAGAAGAATCCCGGGAAAATCCCGACGCTCGGCCCGAAACGCGGTAGTGTGACTTCCGAAGTCCCTCACTACTCCACAACTTCTTATTCAAGCTGAACAACCATATACAACTCAGAAATCACCAATCCAGACCCCCGGAAACTAATCCCGCACATTCCCGCAAAATTCCATAGAAAGCTCAGATTCTTAAACCGAGCTAGAACATAGTTATTTATACTTACACATGCACAACTAAGCATCCAAATCATACTTTCCCAAATTTACGTAAGCAAGCAAGTAGGTCGGTTGCGTTCACAATTTCAGAAAACGATGTTCCAAACACCGTTTGTTACCTACTTCAATTCCTAATATCATTCCATTATCAATACATCCACGAAACTTTTGGGCACTTTTCACCCAACATGCTCACCTTCAAATTGAACCCTAATAGGAACTCCTAATCATGCTAGGAACAACATATCCAAAGCATGATCCAAGATGACATCAATTCAACATACTTAGAATCCAACCAATAATTCGGCCAAGTGAGGGTTTCTTAACCCAAGGTGTTCTTCCATAATCCAAACCTTGATTCCTACACCAAATCATACCAAGAACAACATACCCAAAGCTTGAAGCAAGAAGATGAACAAATCATCAAGCTAAGACTTAACATGATTTCGATTTCAACATGTGTTTTCAACCACAAATCTTGCTTCAACACACCAAACTCATGAAGAAATCAAGCTTACCTCAAGCTCAACACCAAGATCAATCCTTCCTTAAACCCTTGCAAGATAAAGAACACTTGAGAGGTAGAGAGGAAGAGAAGTTGACGGATGGTGGGAGAGAAGAAATGAAGCCAAAATTGTATTTCTTTCTAATTAATCACCTTTTATACTTCTTATCTTATGACACATACACCTTAGTCACCATGCCACTTTAGCACACACCTTAGTCACCTTGGTGAGTCACTAGGCAAGCACACACACACACACACCTCCTTAGTCACCATGCCAAGCCAAATCCGAAATTTCCTAAGTGTTGAAGTATCATCCCGCGCCAACTTAACCGAGCAAATCCCGACGTGTGTGCTTGCTTTCCCGACCAAATAATCCCGTCATGTGTGATAGGTTATTACCACATTACTCATCCCGAGTCATAACACACCCAACACCATTGGCGCCACAAATATTTTTCCATCCCGAGCCCTGAGCGTTTCATCCGGAGCCCCGAGCGTCGACTGAGAACAAACGTCCCGAAACCGAAAAATATTTTCCGTGGAAAGGTGCGGGGGACTCGTGCGACCTCAAATATATAAGCATTCCCGATAATGTTACCTAGAAAAGATCCGGGAGCTATCTGACCAACAGAAAACATGCCCCGCATGTTTGGAACGGAGCCTCGGGATACACAGAAGTCACCACCCGCTCGGGGTGACTGTAACAAAAACTTGTTAGATCAGCATCAATACCTTGTTAGATCAGCATCAATACCTTGTTAGATCAGCATCAATACCTTGTTAGATCAACATCAATACCTTGTTAGATCAACATCAATACCTTGTTTGATTAGCATCAATACCTTGTCAGATAAGCATCAATACCTTATTAGATCAGCATCAATACCTTGTCAGATCCGCATCAATACCTTGTCAGATCCGCATCAATACCTTGTTATGTGGACATCAACCCAACTCCACCACAAGAAGGGCCAGGCGACCCGACACCTCAATCCAGGCGGTCGCCCAGCTCCCATTTGCACGTGCCACCCCCAACTCCCCCCCGCAGCACCACCACCCTTGGAAAGTTGCCCCACCTTCCCACGCCTTGGGGACGCCCGGAAGTGAAGCCCACGAGCCAGTTCCCCTCCACACGCGTGCCCACGCGCCACCACTCTCCCGTGAGTGTAGTCCACACGCCACCATGTCCAATTCGGTCATTCGCCTCCCAAATCAGATATTTTGGCATGTTGACTTGAATTTTGAACTTACTTTATGTGTTTGAGGAAATATCTCCATCCACTTTTCCCATATTTAGTAGTATTATCATGCCTTCTACTTTAAACATGAGAATGGTAAGTGAATTTGAAAGGAAATTGCCAAAAGTGTCTACTACACTTTGGGCAATAACCTCCACTACAATCTCTCACCCATTTAAGCTAGGAAGCATGAACATTTCAACTTAGACTTCATTTTGGCCGAATATTGTTGACTTCTTAAAGAGCATTTCGGTTTTGAACTCTCATTTCTATCAATCCATTCCCTTGTTCCATGAGATTTGGTTCAAGATTTATATCTAGTATTGCTCAATCAAGTAGTTGAGAGGTGCTAGATCCATCTCCTCCCCTTTGACGTATCAAGTGTATTGTTTCACCTTGTAGTGAAAAGGTGCCTTGGCCGAAACTATCTATGTGTTTTGGTGTTCATCTTCCAAGCTAGATCAAGTCAAGTGGTTGATCATTCCATGATCATATCAAGTGGTATCAGAGCTTTGGTGCTTGGTTGATGATTTGTGTTGTAAGTTTCTTCAAGAACCCCTTTGATTTCATTTTTAAAGTTTGAAGAAACTTGTTCATCTTTTCTACCCTTGGCCGAAAGTTTAGGCCTTTCTTTTTCAAAGTTCAAGTGCAAAAAGTTGTTGTTTGTTTGTTGAAATGATGTTGTGATAAAGAAAGTTGTGTGGTTGATGCAAAAGATTCAAGAAAAGTTCAACTTTTGAAGAGAGAGAAAAGTTGTGTTCATAAATTGTTCTTGAGTGTTCTTCACATGTTCATGCAAGTTCATCACAAAAAGTACATTTGATCCAAAAGATTCTTGACAACTTGCACAAAACTTGTTTGTTGTTTTCAAAAGTCCTTTCTTACATCCAACCCCACTTCTTTCAACCCCCATCTACCTTAAACACTTTCAAAACCCTAGTTTCAAGTAACTAACATTTTCTTGTCTACTTGTGTTTGGTTTTACTAGTATATTTCTTGTTTCCATTATTGTGTTCACTTTGAACAAGGTTGAAAGATTGGTACTTTGAGAGTTTGAAACGCCATAAGAGTGGTAAAAGGCAAGAGTGATGCATCATAAAAGAGTCACTTTGAGTGCTAAACACGAGAGATGCTTGTGAGGTTGTTGCTGTGTTTGTTATATGTGTAGGTGAACAATGGAGGATCAAGAATGGAGAGCCGATTGGTATGGGAGCTCTTCACCATTTTTGGTCCCCTCTAAGGTGTCTTCTTCAATCGGCCATGACTATGAAACACCAAGTTATGTACCACCTCCATCTAGGCATTACAACCATCTTTCATCCAACCCAAACCCCCCTCTCATTATGGCCGAATCCTCTTGGAAGACTCTTATGACTTTGACCCCTATCCCTACACCTCTTCACCAACCTCACACCACAAGACCTCTTACCATACCCCTAAAGGCCGAACCCTTCATGCCTCAACTACCTTCACCTCATCAAGCTCACAGCCTAACCCTTTTACAAAGAGCACATCTTCCTACCTTGGCCAAGCATCATCAAAAAGGACCCCAATCCACCCTCAAAAGGACCAAGGCCGAAACCTCAACCCTCCTTAAACTCACCCAATGTATTGGTCCAAAAGCTTCAAGAAGAGTCCCCACCTCCAACCCAAATCAATTGTGATGATGTGCAGCAAATCCTCAAGGAACTCAAGGGACAATTGCTAAGTGAGGCCAAGAGGAAAATAATGTGTAAGAAAGTGCAAGATGAGGGAAGGAGAGGAAAAAGTGAGAATGAAACTGAAATGGTTTCTAAAAGAAAGAGTGTTGAGAGTTTGGAGAGAAAAGAAGAGAGAAATGAGAGAAAACAAGAGAGCTCTCCACTAAGCCAAATGAGTGATGAGAATGAAGTACCCAAGCTTTCAACCGAGATCAATGAAGGACTAACCCTTAAATCTTCTAATGATTGTTGTTCTTCTTTGATTGTGCAAAGGTTTGATGACAAAAGTACCTTGGGTTGTCCACAAAAGGATGAAGAGGAGCATCATCACCCATTCGGCAAAGATGAGGAAACTAAGAGGGAGGGCACAAGGCTTGGTAGCTATACTCCTAATCCCTTAGTCTTCATAGGGAAGCAAGTCACAGATATTAAAAGTTGCATGCATATTATAAGATCCATCACAAGGTAAGTCAAGCATATATGCATTATCATTAATCTTCCTTGTGATCTGAAATGGACCATCTCCCCTAGGTGACAATTTGCTTTTCCTAGCTTGAGGGAACCTCTCTTTCCTATGGTGCAACCACACCCAATCCCCTTCCTCAAATGACCAAAACTTTCTACCCTTATTGACTCTTCTTGCATACGATTCATTGATTTTCTCTAATTGTTTATGAACCTTAGCATGCAAGTCTCTCATTTGTTGGGCCTTTCTTTTGCCATCTACATCAAGTTGTTCAACATGTTCCAATGCAATCATGTCCAAAGGAGCTATAGGATTGAATCCATACACAACCTCAAATGGACTATGAGATGTAGATGTATGGAATGCTCGGATATATGCAAATTCAACATGAGGCAAGCATCTCTCCCACTCTTTCAAATTTTTCCTAAGGAGAGTTCTCAAGATGGTTGTCAAGGTTCGGTTAGTCACTTCCGTTTGGCCATCGGTTTGAGGATGGCTTGCTGTGGAATACATCAAATTCGTCCCCAACCGATTCCAAAGAGTCCTCCAAAAGTGACTAAGGAATCTTGAGTCCCTATCACTCACAATGGATTTAGGCAAGCCATGATACTTCACAATATTTTTGAAAAATAATTCAGCTACATGAGATGCATCATCAGTTTTGTGACATGGAATGAAATGTGCCATCTTAGAAAACCTATCCACTACCACAAAAATTGCATCATGTCCCTTAGAAGTTCTAGGCAAGCCACTGATAAAATCCATGCTAATATCAACCCAAGGAATGGAAGGAGTAGGGAGAGGGGTGTACTTCCTTTTCGGTTGTAGAGTGGTCTTGGCGCGGTGGCATGTCACACACTTGGCACAAAGTTTGGCAACGTCCTTCTTCGTGCCCGGCCAATAAAAATTCTCCTTGGCGGCCTCAAGTGTCTTTTGGAGATCCTTGCTGTCACAGCCACCCCGCCCGGTTGCGGAGGCGGAGCCAGCCGCGACGTCGAGAACCGGAACCTATGGCGGGAAGCGCGGCAACGGAGCATCGAGCTCAAATAACAAAACAATCAAGTAACCACTAGCAACCTAATTACTCAAGCAAGGCAAGCATATATATAGCAACCAACTTCCACCAACAAGCAGTTCATGGCAAATTACATTTCAATTATCGCCACAACACAAAAGCACCAAATCCATAATATAGCAATTCCGATATAGGCAAGTCGGGGCTCCGCCCACGACTCAGAAGACAAACAAAAGCGGAATATATCTCAGACTATACAACATATACAAAACCATGATCTGATCTACATGCATGCAGCTACAGCTACAGAGCCAATAAACACAATCCTATAAATACCTAGCGCGGAATCCGAAGCCTCTCGCTCGAGGATCTCCGCACGTGGTGCTGCTGCTGCAACCACGACCTCAAAAACGTAGGAAGCACCGCGGATCTCTACTCCGCTGGTTGCTTGTCAGGTCGGCCTGAAAGTGGTAAACAAATAAAAGGGGTGAGTCCTCGAAAGGACCCAGTAAGGGCTAATGGTAAAACGCAGTTGCTCAATTGGCAACAAGCTGAACCTGCAAAACAGAATATCACAAGTATATATATAACATGTGAGCATATATCATAAGGTAAACCGGAATCACAACCATATGCGGTCCAACCGCCAGAACGACCCATAACGACAGCCCTCTAACGGAGGTCAGAATATACAGAACAGAACAGAACAGAAAGCTCGGTACCGGCTGGGGTCGCGATCCCCAAACTGTCGTAGGGTCACAGAAGTATATCGGCACCCCAAGTGCGGATATACACAGAATGTCAGCACCCTCCAGTGCAGACACCACAGAACAGATCCAAGGAGTACCCGTGGCCTTTAAGACCATCCGGGACTCGTCACAGAACAGAACCATACAATAATAATAATGCATAAGTATAAACAGAAATACACCACCTGATATGCACATACAGAACAGAAAAGGAACCCGGGGCCTCCATGGCTATCCGGGCCTTGAGGCAGAACAAACAGACATTTTACCATATGACGGGTCTCGGGATCACAAAACCACGCCCTCACCGGAACCTGCCCCAACTAAACACGATACACATCACATAACTCCCCGAATGTATAGCGAGAGAAGTTGAGCCCTTACCTCAGAAACGCTGCCCCGCAGCACAAAGCTCGGGAAATCCCAGCTCCCGGCCCGAAACGTAAAATTTGACTCTCACGGTCCCTCGCTACTCCAACCACGAAGAATCAAGCTGTACAACCATAATTGAGTCAGAACACATCCAAACAAACCCCAGAAACCAACTCCCGCACAATCCCGCATTTTCCGCAAAAATCCACAGAAAGCTCGGTTTTACAAACCGAGCCTGAACATTGTTATTCATACACCACCAAACCCATTCCAACCTTTAAACCCACATTCCAGACACTTTTCCCGGAAAACCCGCATAAACCTAACTTTTCCTACCATTGTCCGAAAATGATGTTTCAAACACCATTATGTACCTATTTTCATCCACAATACCAATTTAGGATTCAAACCAACCAAAACACAACCTTAACATGGAAAAAGTTTCACTTGAACATTTTGACCCTTAACCAATTTTTCACCACACTTCCAAATCAAACCATACAAGCTTCCAAATAATCATACTAATCACCAATTCCACTTCCTAAGCATGCTTACTAACCAATTGCACCAAAATCAACAAAACCTCTTCACTTAACAATTCGGCCAAAGAGGGGTTTTCTCACCCAACTTCCATTTCAATCCAAACAAGGTTCCATTTGCACTCTTTAATCACCAATTACACTTCTTAACCAAGATTACTAACCAATTCCACTTAAATCAACCAAAATCAACATAAACCCTAGCTTAATAATTTCGGCCATTTAGGGGTTTTTTACTCAACTTGTTTTCCATCAAACTAAAACCATAGATTGTCTTAGAATCATGCTAGGAACAACATACTTGAAGCATGATTCAAGAACACAAACACACACAATTTTGGAAAATTCATCAACAATTCGGCACCCCCTAGGGTTCCTCCATCCTTGGAGTTTTCCAACATCCAACCATAGATTCCTACTCCCCTCAAGCCCAAGAACAACATACTAAAAGATGGGAGGGAGAGGATCACTCTAGCATGTAGACAAGAGTAAATCCAAAGCTTGAAAACCCTCTCTTTAACCACCCAAAACATGTTCTCAACTTGAAAAGAAGGTGAAAGGGAGGAGCTTACCAATTCTTGAACCCAAATCCTTGAAGTTTCAGCAAAGGGAGATGAAGAACATGGAGTTTAGAAGAAGAAGAACATGGCGGATGAAGAAGGGAAGGAAGAAGAAGAAGAAAATGATTTTCTAACCCATTTTATGTAATAATTTACCATATATATATATTTATCCTTCTTTTTAACCACATTTAATAAAAATTGGACAAGTGTCCCTCCCCATTGCTGCTGCCGACTCAAGGCCCAATTCTGGCCCAAAACATTAATGACTTTTGGGTTAATAACCACTTAACCCCCCAATTCCCAAATCTTTGCAATTAAATCCCCAAACGTAGGTCACGAACTCCAATTGGAACCAAAACTGACCACAACCCCCAGAATATCATAAAATGCCCAAATCTTCTTTCGAAAGTCCATTTGGAAAAGCAGAGTGTCCTACCGGGTCCGCTGAACCCGAGTAATTCTTGACGTGCACGTATTAATCCAAACCAAAAATCACACCACAACCAAAAATTCACAAAAATCACCATAAATTCCGTCTTAAAATATAACATACCTCACACCGAAGCCTTCTGGAAAAATCCATCCCGAGCCCCGGGATTCCGCCCGGAGCCCCGGGAGTCGCCCGGAACCGCACGTCCCGCTCCAGAAAATATGCTCCGTGAAAAGATGCAGGACGTTCCCACGATCCCAAATATGCGAACGGTTTTCCAATCTGAGGTCCTGGGAGCGCTACCGAGCCCGCTGTACGTCCCGAGACAACCCCCCGGCCCCGAAAAATATTTTCGGCGAAAACGTCCGGGGAACCCACACAACCTCAAATCCCGAAGGATTTCCAGAAATGATGCTCAGATAAGTCTCGGGAGCAAATTAATCGCCCGAAACGTGACCGCAGGCCAAAACCGAGTCCCGGGTCACCCGGTCGCAACCCGCTCGGGGTGACCGTAATGAGTTTTGGCCAATAAATGATCCTCATTTAAGTGCTCTTGATGGAGGGGCTTCAAGGCTTGTAACTCCTTCTTCACCAATGGTTTCTGGATGATTTTGGATGACTCTTGAGTCCTCAAGGCTGCTGAAGTTCGTCCTTGAAGAGAAGTGAACGGTTGGAAGCTTTGGGAATGCATTGAATACGCCAGCTGGTGTCTCAATTGGTTGAGACATTCGTGAACCATGCACTTGGGCCAAATTTTCATTTGGTTGAGCCCAAACCGAAATGTTGAAAATTGTTTGCACAATTTGAGAATTGGGTTGGCCCAAATTGAGGAGTGCTTGCACTTTTCCTTCATCTTTGTGGATATCTTCACTTTGCTCCTCACACTTTGCAAAACTGTGCATCAACAGGTTGAGAGCGTCCTTAGCCTTCTTAGTCCGGCTCCTTGTCATAGGTCCACCAAGGCCAACGAGCGGATCTTGATGTTTGGGCTTGGGTTGCCCCTTCTTCAAACGATTCTGACCTCGGAATCTCATCTTCCATAGTACCTTCAAAAGGGGGAAGATCCATAACGTTAAACGTTGCATGTACTCCATATTTACCACTAGGAAGATCTAGAGTGTAGGCATTATCTCCCCTTTTGCAACCACTTGGAAGGGACCATCTCCTCTTGGGGCGAGTTTGTTCTTCCTTTCTTGAGGGAATCTCTCATTTCTCAAGTGTAACCATACCCAATCACCAACGTCAAAGGTGACTTGTTTTCGACCTTTATTTGCCCTCCTTGCATATGCTTCATTCTGTTTGGAGATCCTTTCTTTCACCTTCTCATGTAACTCCTTCATTTGTTTTGCTTTCATTGCTCCATCTTTATGAGCTGCATCATTAAGAGGTAAAGGCAATAAGTCCATTGGAGTCAATGGTTTGAAACCGTAAACAATTTCAAAAGGGCTATGAGTTGTTGAAGTATGAAAAGCCCTATTGTAAGCAAATTCAACATGTGGAATAAACTCCTCCCACTGCTTCAAATTCTTCCTAAGGAGTGTTCTAAGCAATTGTATCATTGTTCTATTAACTACCTCGGTCTGCCCATCAGTTTGTGGGTGACTAGATGTTGAAAACAATAGCTTAGTACCAAGTTTAGCCCATAATGTCTTCCAAAAGTGACTTAGGAATTTGGTGTCCCTATCACTTACTATTGTCCTAGGCAATCCATGATATTTAACAACCTCCTTAAAGAATAAATTTGCAACATTTGTAGCATCATCCGTTTTATGGCAAGGAATAAAGTGAGCCATTTTAGAAAAACGGTCAACAACTACAAAAATTGCATCATGCCCATTTTGAGTCCTAGGAAGACTAGTAACAAAATCCATTGATATGTCAACCCAAGGTAAAGAAGGAGTAGGGAGTGGAGTATACAACCCGTGAGGCTCAAGTTTAGACTTAGCCTTTTTGCATGTGACACATTGAGCACAAAATTTGTCCACGTCCTTCTTCATGTTCGGCCAAAAGAAATGCTCTTTGAGAGCATCCAAGGTCTTAAGCTGACCAGAATGTCCCATAAGTCCTCCTCCATGGGCTTCCCTTACAAGTAGCTCTCGGATTGAATCCTTAGGAACACAAAGCTTGTTAGCTTTAAAGAGATATCCATCAAATATGCAATAAGTGTCAACAGGTTTAGAGAAACAGGCATTGTAAATAGATCCGAAGTCATTATCTTCACCATACAAGTTCTTCATCTGTTCAAATCCTAAAACCTTACTGTTCAACATGCTGAATAAAGCATACCTTCTAGACAAAGCATCTGCCACTACATTTTCTTTACCTTTCTTAAACTTAATTAAGTAAGGAAAAGATTCAACAAATTTCATCCATTTTGCATGTCTTTTTGAAAGTTTACCTTGACCTTGCAAATACTTTAATGAATAATGGTCAGTATGAATGACAAATTCCTTAGGCAAGAGATAATGAGACCATACCTCAAGACTTCTCACAAGAGAATATAATTCTTTGTCATATGTTGAACTCTTGGTCCTCCAAGAGTAGCCTGAACCAACCAGACAGGTGTCGCTACCAACCAGAAAATATAAACATTCCTCTAACCCAGAACAATCGGACCACCGTACTGGTGCGGCGGGAGTGGTAGTTTAGACTACCATACAGAGCCTCACGGCGTCCCACCCTCCGGGTGTATCTTATTGCACCCCGAGTCAGTTGCCGGTATTTCTACCAGACAACCCCAGACAGTACCGAACCTAAGTCTAACTGATCCCCAACAGGCTATCCTGGAAGACATCACGTAATACAGAAACGGTTGGGGGGGGAAAAGACCAACCTAACAACTTACTCCAGAAACTCATGAGAACCGATAAAATTCGGGGTAACTCGCCCCGCCTATCAAATCTTACTGTCTCTCTGAACGGTGCTACCTCCAGTCAAATTCTATCACCAAACTCCGATTCAAGAGCCCTACGGCGGCGGTTCGTATAAGCAGTGGTGCAGTCGTTCGCGGTTTTGATCCGCGCCTGTAACAATCTGATCTTCGCCGTAGTTTCCTCAAAAAGCTCGGGTCCCAGCTCAACCCCATCAGACGCATCTGTCCAACAGTATGGTGTCATACACCACCTCCCGTACAACGCCTCAAATGGTGTCATGCCAATCGTAGTCTAGAAGCTGTTGTTGTACGAGAACTCTATCAAAGCAACTGCTAGTCCCAAACTCCTCCAAAATCCAAAATACAGATTCGCAACATATCCTCCAATATCAGAATCACCCGCTCCGACTGCCCGTCCGTCTGTGGGTGATAAGTGTATTCGAGATGGAGTCGCGTGCCGGTGCTTCGTTAAAGCTCTCGAACCGTCTTTGTAAAACGCAGATCACGGTCGAGATACAATGGAATCGGTACTCCATGTAAACGTACAATCTCCACGATGTAAAGCCGGCAAGCTTCTCGGAGGGTCTATGACCGAATAAGCGAAAAGTGTGCGCACTTTGTCAGCCGATTCACAATAACCAAGATCGCATCATGGCGAGACCGTGTCGAGGCGGTGCGGTCGAGAAAGTCCATAGTAACATTACCCCACTTCCAGGTGGAATTGGCAAAGTCTGCAGATGTCCTGCCGGTTTCGATACTCAAACCGCTCAGTGTACCTCCTCTAAAATCTCATTCCAGAACTCCTGATCCTCAGGTACATAAAAGCGATCACGGAAGTATAGCAATCCCTGCCTATACTAAAACGTCGGTAACAAAGAACTCTTATCTACCCCAGATAATTCCTTCAACCCCGGATTTCTACCTGCGCCTCGCGCACCACTGTCAAGCCACTCGGAATGTATAATAAGTGTAATATCTGAGCACGCTCCCAGGCTGCCCCGTGCCAAAGGCATATCAAATCACTCTCCTCGGATCGGTCACCAACATTTCCTCCCTTAATTAAGCCGGTATACTTCTGCTCAGAGCATCGGCAACCGTGTTGCCCTTGCAGAGATGTACTCGATACTACAATCATAGTCCTTAATGTATTCGAGCCATCTGCGCTGCCTCATGCTAAGCTCCTTCACAGAAACAGATATTTCAGACTCTTATGGTGGTAAGAATCTGAAATTTATTACCAAACAGATATTACTTCTAATGTTTCAGCGCATAGATCACTGCAGCCAACTCCAGATCGTGTGTCGGATAGTTCAGCTCATGCGGTCGTAGCTGCCTCGACCCATAAGCTACCACATTACGCTCCTGCATCAACACACATCCCAAACCAGACGTGAAAGCATCCGTATAAATCACATACGGTAAGATCGGATCTGAAAAAGTCAGAATCGGAGCGTTAGTCAGCTGCCGTTTCAACTCCTGAAAATTCTGCTCACACCTATCAGACCAGATAAATCGTTGACCCTTCCTGGTCAACTGCGTAAGCGGAGATGCCAGAATAGAAAATCCCAGTACAAACCTCCGATAAAATCCTGCTAACCCCAGGGAGCTCTTGATCTCCCGTGCCGTGGTAAGTTGTTTCCAATCCCGAACCGCCCTCACCTTCTCTGGATCCACAGACAAACCATGCTCAGAAATAACGTGTCCCAGAAAAGTGACTCCCCGAATCCAGAACTCACACTTTGAGAATTTAGCATAAAGCTGATGTTCCCAAAGTGTCTGCAGAACTACCCTCAGATGATCCCGATGCGAATCCTCATCCCGAGAATATATCAGAATATCAACAATAAAAACCACCAGAAATGAGTCCAAGTACGGTCGAAACACCCGATGCATCAGATCCATGAATGCCGTCGGAGCATTGGTCAGCCCGAATGGCACGACCGTAAACTCAAAGTGTCCATACCGGGTGCGGCAGTCTTAGGTATATCCTCCTCCTTCACCCTAAGCTGAAAGTATCTAGATCGTAGATCAATCTTCGAGAAAACTCTCGAATCCCGAAGTTGATCAAAAAGATCATCAATCCTCGGCAACGGATACTTATTCTTCACAGTAAGGGCATTCAACCGTCTGTAGTCTATACAAAGTCAGAGCGTCCCATCTTTCTTCTTTACAAACAGAACCGGAGCACCCCACGGTGAAGTGCTCGATCGGATGAAGCCCTTCTGCTGTAATTCTTCCAACTGCTTCTTTAACTCCTGCATCTCAGAAATGGGCATCCGATAAGGAGGAATAGATATCGGAGCAGTGCCCGACTGCAGGTAGATCTCAAACACAATTTCCCGCTCTGATGGTAATCCGGGCAACTCTTCCGGAAATACCTGCGGAAAATCTCGAACTACCGGTATCAGCCTCATTCAGATCAAAACATTCCCCCAACACCAACTATCGATAGATGATCCAGAATCTGCAACACTGTACTGCGCTGCGCGATAATCAAACCAGTCGGAGCCGTGAGAGGTAGTACCTCTCCAGAAACCATAATGGTACGGTTTGCACAATCAATGTGCAAAGAATTCTTGGATAGCCAGTCCATCCCAAGAATAATATTTTAGTTTGGCGCGTCAAAAACCAACAAATCCGATACTATCAGATGTCCGCCTACAGATGTCGTACAACCCCGAACCATCTCTTTAGAAAACAGAAACTGACTCCCAGCAGTTTTTACTAAGTACATTTGAGGCAAGGTACTAACAGACAGATCTGAGAGATGTAACACATTTACGTGTTACAATGGAAACAGATGCTCCTGTATCAAATAATGCATGAACCGACACCTCATTCAGAAATAAAGTACCCTACGGAACTCCCTGCTAGCTAGTACATGACCGCTGACTAAGTCCTCCCTGATAACTAGGGCCTCCCCCCTCAAACTGAAAAACTTATCCTACTCTGAGCTGCTGTGACGGAGGGGGTGGCTGAAGCTGCTGTCGCTGCTGAGGTCTCGGGCCACCCCGCTAAAACCCACGCCCCCCACGGCGCGTTGGGCTGTGCCGAGACTGTGGACGCTGAAGACTGCCAAAACCCCTGCCTGCAACGAGAGGGCAATCACGTATCCGGTGAGTGTCGGACCAAACGTAAACATCGGCCCTCGCCGGTAACAAAATCGACCGGGGTGATACCTCACCAAATCGAGACAAGGTCGTGCGGTGGTGCTCCCCTCTGCCTCTACAAAGCGCCCGAGCCTATTTGGCCGTCCAGAAATCTGCCGGGGTCCCAGTGTGTGGAGCCCTCATACTCCCTAACCTCGCTGCGAGGTGAGGTGACTCTCAACCTCCTCTTACTCGAGGAGTTGAGCCTTAAGAACCGCCTCCCGATACAAAGTAATGTCTAAAGGTCTCAAAGCCCACCTGTACTCGGGGCGCAGTCGGCGAATAAACCTCTTGGTCTTCTCCTCTTCCATACCTTGATACTACGGTACAAAGTAAATCAACCGATCAAACTCTCACTCATACTCTCCGACAGTCCTGTCTCCCCGATGAAACTCCACAACTGTGCCTGACACAGATTCCTGGCTACATCCCCACTGCACTGCTAGTGGAAAATGTAGCCTCCCCCAGGAGTTTATCAACTCCTGCAGACCAAATCTCTACTACTTCTAGCCCTTCTCGGTCATTGAACCTCGGGGGGGTTTCAAACCCTGAAACCTCTCCAAGTCCGACCTCGTCGGTGGTGCCTCAGATCTCCCTCGTCGTTGATAGGACCGACGAGAAGTCTAGGTGTCGTAGTGACCATTCTCCTCGGAGTCACTCACTTACCAATCCCAAAGCTGTGGCGAGCAGTGGCTTAAGTCTCGCTATCACCACCTAATCGAAATGCCCTTACAGTGGCATAATCAGATCTTCCCACCTTGCTGCCGCCTGAACCGGCTAGGCTGGCGGGTAATACAAAATCAGAGAGGGGTACCTACGTCCTCTAAACCTCTGGGCGTTGAGTTTGGTTGTTCAGACCCTGGGTTACGCTGTACCCGTATCCCATTCCACGGAGGTGTGGGATCTCGGTCCCGCCCCTCCGGTACCAAACACGCTGTCTACGCGTGTTAACCAAACTCGAGACATTTCAGACCCAACGAGTCGGACAAATCGGTCACTCCTAATCCCTACGAAGCTAGCGGCAGTTTTCTAAGGCTCACGTAGTGCAATGCAGTACTTAACACAGAAGTTATTTCGCAAAATGATAAAATCATGTATTTCACAGAATCACAGAAGCAGTTCATGCTTATTTCACCAAATCTTTTCCTAACACACAATTTTTACGTACCTGAAACTTTTCCAAAATCCTTTACTTGTAACACTTTTACCAAAATCCAGAAATTCTGGATTCCGTACTCTGCAACTACGGGATAACTTGAAGGACCAAACTTTGCTCCACAATTTTATTTTGAAGTGGTTCGAGTAAGGAGGTGGCCAATCTCCGTACCAAACCATTCTAAAATAAAATGTACAACAATAGTTGTCACTACAAGTCACCACTGACGACCAACATGGTCACTTACCTGCTCTGATACCAACTTGTCACCGCACGCCACCCGAACCCGGTTGCGGAGGCGGGGGCGTCGGGACGTCGGAAGCGGAAGCCAGAATGATATAGAAAAGGCAGGTCCATCGAGACCTGCCGCGCGTAGCGGGCCCGAAAGGCGAAACGATTGTGGAAGCAACCTAACAAAAATTTCACACATATAACTAAAATAAAATCAAAACATACAATTCATGCATCAGCAACAGAGTAAGCCTCGCCCTCCGTGGACAAGTGCTTACACACCAAACATAGATACATACAGAGTTCACAGAACCTAAGGTGGCTAGCAAGCGCCAGGCGCTCAGAACATGCACAGAACAGAATATAAAAGTATATACAAATATACTATCATCACAGCAAACCAGAAAATATGCACATGCAGCTACAGAGCCAACCCTAGGCCTAAACATCAAAAATACCTCGCGGGATTCAGACCAAGTAGACAAAATCCCAGCTCGCAAGGTGCTGCCGCTCAACACAACCAAGGCGAAGCCTTGCGGAAACCTACCGCTAGTCGCTTACAGACCTACGAAATCCAAAACAGAACCCAAAAGGGTGAGTCCTAAAAGGACCCGTAAGGGATTTGGGGTAAGATAAGCATATGTAACCTGCAAAGCAGAAAGATAATAATATACGAATATATACGATAGAAAACGAATATCGTGCATGTAATAAAAGCAGATCGAATCCCGAAAAAATATGCGATACTAAATCGCCATAAACCCTTATAACAAATCAGGCAGCGGACCTCCCTCAAGGGAGTCGGAAGCGAAGCTATTACGAAGCATGGTGCATCAGTGGGTAGCGAACCCACAACTGTCGTAGGGTTAGCAGACAGTATGCCATAAGGCATACTCCTACAAATCTGAACGTACCTTAAAGCGAAATTTCCGAAATACTGCAAAGCAGTGCAACAACACATACACCTACGGACTAGAATATGCCCTAGGCATATAATACTGAAATACTTGTAGAGCAGAAAGTGAAACTAAACATACACCTATCTTACCAAAAATAGCGAACCAAACCCCTTACCTCTCAAGTCCAGAGTATCAGACAGCTTCTGGACAGCTTCCATACTACGACCCGAAACTCAGAAACTTCTCTTTTCCTAACCTCCGAACCTCAGAATCTGCCAAACCAAGTTGAATTAGCATCCTTATCGACCACACTACCAAACTATACCCCCGACCCCAAAGCCAAAAATCCGTGAGAATTCCCGTAAAATCCCGATTTCCACGAAATGTCGAATTCAAAACCAACCTAGACAATGCAAGATTATACATTGATAAACATCATCCAACAAGCGAACCGACCAAAACCAACCTAAAAACCCTTCATTACCCGACATTTTCCGACAATCCCGCATTATTGCAACTTTTCCATTTCTTGTCCGAATTCAACGATTCAAACTTCAAACCACTCCTAAATTCAACCCCAACACCATTTTAACATCCAATTCAACCAAAATGAAACTCCAACATGGAAAAAGAATCATTCCAATAATTCGGTTCTTAACCAACATTTTACCCAACTTCCAATTCAACCCATTCAAGCTTCCAAACAACCATTCTAACCACCAATTACACTTCTAAACCAAG
Source organism: Stellera chamaejasme (assembly GCA_024586325.1). NCBI lineage: Eukaryota > Viridiplantae > Streptophyta > Magnoliopsida > Malvales > Thymelaeaceae > Stellera > Stellera chamaejasme. The sequence goes on along the minus strand of CM044981.1, from coordinate 38,495,043 downwards.
AATGCTATCCAATTGCATCCAAAACAACAAAATCCAACATTGAACAACAACTCATAATTTCGGCCATTTGGGGTTTTTACCTCAACTTGTTTTCCATCAAATTGAATCCATACATAAGCTTAGAATCATGCTAGGACTAACATACTTAAAGCATGAATCAAGATAACAAACACACATCATTTTGGAAATTATCCATAAATTCGGCCAAAATAGAATTCTTCATCCAAGGTGTGTTTTCCAAAATCCAACACTTAATTAACACTCTCCTACAACCCAAGAACAACATACTAAAAGATGGGAGGAAGAGAATCATCCTAGCTTATAGCTAAGAACAAACTCATCATTTGCAAAAATTCATCTTTCCTTCACTAATCTTCAAATCTAACAAGAAAAGAGAAGTAGGAAGGATGCTTACCACATCAAGCACCCAATTCCTCTTTGATTTCAAGCAAGGAAAAGAACTTCAAGCTTGGAGGTGTTTCAATGGTGGAGTCGGGCAAGAACAAGAGGTAGAAGAAGAAGAGATGAAAAGAAAATGAGATAAACTCATTTTATGTAATAATAAGTCATAAAATATATCTTCACTTTTAACCCATACTTCTCCACTTTAAAAGAAAACAAGCCAAGTGTCCCATAAATCTCTCTCATTTCTGCCGAACATCCCAGCTGCTGCTGCCCATACTGATTTTTATTTAATTTGTAACCAAATAAATATTAACTCCCAATTTTTCCGAAAGTTCCAATTCTTTTTGCCCAAAAATAATTACCGAATTCCAAAATTAACGAAACTTGGACACAACCCTCAGAATATTATAAAATTCACAAAACATATTTCAGAAGTTCATTTACCATTCCGGAGTGTCCTACCGAGCTCGCTGAACCCGAACCAAAACCCGACGTGCGAGCGTGTCAACCTGAACCGAAATTCCGTCACTCCAAACTTCTATAAAAATACCCATAAATTCCATCTTAAATTACAACACAACTTACCCCAAAGCCGTCGGAAAATTTCCATCCCGAGCCCCGGGATTCCCGTCCCGGGAGTCGCCCGGAACCGAACGTCCCGCCCCAAATATTAAACACCACAACCACCTCCGGGACGTTTCCACGACTCCAAAACTGCAAACGGCTTCCCAAACTGAGATCTCGAGAGTGCTACCGAGCCCGCTGTACGTCCCGAGACGACCCCGACAACCTCCCGGCGTCAGAAAAATATTTTCGGCGGAAACGTCCGGGGGACCCACACGACCTCAAATACAGAAGGGTTCGCCAAAATGATACTCGGATAGGGCTCGGGAGCCGTCTGAACGCCGAAAAACGTGACCCGCAGGCCAAACCAGAGCCCCGGGTCACCCGGTCGCAACCCGCTCGGGGTGACCGTAACAGGCACCAAGGTAATCTTTCGGTCAACGTGTTGAATGGTGTATCGGTTGGTCACACCATCATGCACAACTTGCTTATCATACTGCCAGGGTCTCCCAAGTAGAATATGGGCAGCAATCATCTTAGGTACAACATCACAAAGTACCTTGTCTTCATAATTGCCAATTTTAAGAGGTACTTCAACTTGACAATTCACCTTGGCATGAGCGGTGTCATCCATCCATTGAAGAAGGTAGGGTCGAGGATGCTTGTGAGTAGCAAGTCCTAACTTATTCACCATATGAGAACTAGCAACATTAGTGCAAGAACCAGAATCAATAATGAGTGAACATACTTTACCATTCACAAGTGCTCTTGAATGGAAGAGATTCTCCCTTTGACATGATTGAGGGGTGGGCTGCACCTGTAGTACTCGTCTTGTTACTAGGAGAGTGCCTTCAACCGGAAGACCAAACTCTTCCTCAACAGGTTGAGCATACTCGTCCTCAACAGGTTGAGATGATTCGGTCTCTATCATTTTCTTCATCCTCACTGTACCATTCTCCATCTCTCATGAGTATAACTTTCAGATTTGGACATTGATGAGCATAATGACCCATACCTTTGCATTTATAGCATTGAACTTCATGAAGGGGTTTGGAAGGGGGACGGTTTTGGGAGCGATTTTGGGAAGTGGAAGGGGTAGATGTGGGAGATTTGGAAGGGGTACCTTTTTCTGGAGGTGGGGGTGTCCTTTGTGAGCTTTCGGCCACTGGTTTGATCTTGGAGCCATGGTGGAAGTGCTCCCTTTCTTGAGTTGTCTTTCAATTCGGATGGCTTTATGTAACAACTCTTGAAAATTGTTGTACTCACATAATTCCAAGATCTTCACAATGTCAGGTCTAAGTCCTTGAATGAACCTAGACATTTTTGCTTCATCTCTTTCAATAACATCGGCTCTCAAAAGGGCGGATTCCAACTTTTTGTGGCAGTCCTCAACACATTTAGTGCCTACAAGTGTTTGAAGGCGTTGGAAACATTCTCGAGTGTAGTATGATGGCACAAATCTCTCTTGCATTTGGATCTTCAATTCTTCCCAAGTTTGAGGACCTAATCCAAGCCGATTTTCTTGATTCCACCATGTGAGGGCATAACCATGAAACTCAACAACGGCCAATTTAACTTTGAGGTCAGTGGGATAATCAAAGCAATTAAATACCAATTCACTTTTCTTTACCCAATCAAGGTATTCATCTGGGTTGCTTTTTCAGTAGAAAGGTGGAATTTGCAATCGGTAAACCTGTTGAGCCATATCCCTTTGCCTTTGATTGTGGTGAGGTGGGACATCATCTTCCTGATCAATATTTGATTGGCGATCATCTTCCCCATTTCGAGGTTCCTGCTCTTCCTTCTCTCTTCGACCAGCCTCAAGACGGGCTAGCCTTGCATTTAGTGGAGCCATTTGTTCCTGCAACATTCTTTGAAATTGTCCTAGCAATGCTTCATCAGCCATTTTCTTTTCTCTCAAAAAACTCACAGATTCTCTTTATAAACCTAGCAACTATTTCTTGCTCAAAATTCTTGAGAAAGTGATTCAAAACAAGACACAAAAGACACAATAAAATAAAACCTCAAACAAACCTCAACAGGTTGAGGGAAGTGTTGTTACTTTTTGCAAAACGGTTCTTTTGTGTTTGATGTGATTAGGAGGGTATCCTGGAACACGAGGAGCAGATCTAGCCAACAAAGGAGCAACACGGGTAGGTATGATTGATGAGGCGGAAATGTAAACAGGTTGATAGATCCGAAATGCACAAAGCAAAACGATGCGGAAGCTTGTGAAACGAATGGATATGGCCGCCAACTCCTCCTGGATCCTTGCCCAGGCAAAGATGGTGTTATGCCTTTGGCGACTCCTCCTTCTTGATACCGAAAAAGGTCCAAGACAAAGAAAGCCTTCGTTGCCAAAATTGAGGGGGAATGATGATGGGGCCAACACCTCCTTCTTCCAATGAGAAGGCAATATTGGTCTTAGTAGACTTGTAAAGAAAACTTAACAAGAATTGAGTGGAAAAGGTAGATAGGTTGAAAAGAGAATCACTCTCAATTTCAAGGAAAAAGGTGAAATATATTTGATGATTGAATTGTCTCTTGCAAACTAACCTAGACCTCCTTTTATAGGACAAGGAAGCTAGGCATCCAAATCAATTTACAAGTCCCTTCATCTCCACTCTTAATGATGGAAATTAAAAGGAAATGTAAATGTGAGAATTTAAAACAATTATTTCTAAATTTATTCTAGGCTAGCTAAGGGGTAGGACTAGCCAAAATATATCTAAAAACTGAAATAGAATGATAGAAATTCGAGTTGGAAGATGAGGGATGAGTTTTGGCCAATAAATGTGGAGTAAATGATCCTCATTTAAGTGCTCTTGATGGAGGAGCTTCAAGGCTTGTAACTCCTTCATCAATGATTCCTGGATGATTTTGGATGACTCTTGAGTCCTCAAGGCTGCTGAAGTTCGTCCTTGAAGAGAAGTGAACGGTTGGAAGCTTTGGAAATGCATTGAATACGCCAGCTGGTGTCTCAACAAAGTTGAGACATTCGTGAACCATGCACTTGGGCCAAATTGTCATTTGGTTGAGCCCAAACCGAAATGTTGAAAATTGTTTGCACAATTTGAGAATTGGGTTAGCCCAAATTGAGGAGTGCTTGCACTTTTCCTTCATCTTTGTGGATATCTTCACTTTGCTCCTCACACTTTGCAAAACTGTGCATCAACAGGTTGAGAGCGTCCTTAGCCTTCTTAGTCCGGCTCCTTGTCATAGGTCCACCAAGGCCAACGAGCGGATCTTGATGTTTGGGCTTGGGTTGGGCCTGTTCCACGTCAAATTCCCTAGGTAGCAGATAATGACTCCATACCCTTAATGATCTTACAAGAGCATAAAGCTCTTTGTCATAGGTAGAGTAATTCAAAGTAGCTCCACCTAATCTCTCACTGAAAAAGGCAATGGGACGACCTTCTTGATGCAAAACCGCACTTCTCTGAGGAACTCTCCCGTAACTTCTCTGAGGAACTCCTTTGAGGAAGTCTCCCGCAACTTCTCTAACCACTTTGTGGTATCCAAACCTCCCCCCAAAATGGTTGGACTGTTGATTTTAGGATCGTCTTTAAACATGCTTCTCATGTTCGCATTCATCAATACCGAAGAAGGGATTAAGAGTATGTACCTTTCTTCTGGACGCAGCTTAAGAATCTTAGAGATTCTTGCTCCTTGTTGATGTTGAAGACTCGGCCTGGGGAACACCTTAAGGGCGGCTTGAAGATGATTTGTCTCCAAGGTGAGTTCCACTCACAATGCTCCTAGAATGCCTTCTAGTTTCGCAAGAGGAAGTAGGAAGAGAGAAGAGAGAACCAATGCTGGTTGTCGGATGGATAGAAATGGCGCATCCTCCCTCTATTTATAGAGGAGGATGGGCTGCCAATGAGAGGGCACAATGCCCTTTCATTTGCGAAATAACATGTCCCTAGGACCAAGGGCTGCAACCAATGCCCCTTGGTCCATGAGACATGTCTCATGCCTTTTGCCTTTTCAATTAACTAATTAATTAGAAAAGGAATAAATAAATAATTGTGTCTAATAGAAAATTAATTAACTAATTAATTAATTATCCAAATATGGTGAAGAGGCAAGGGAGGTGACCCATGCCCCTTGCCCATTCGGCCATGGGACATGAGACATGTCCCTTTGGCCGAATGGTGCAAGGCATGGGGTGCACCCCTGCCTAGAGGCACCTAGGGCGAAGGGGCACTCACACCCCTTGCCTATGGCCGAATGGGTGTGAGGCCCCCTTAGGGTGCCCTTTCGGCACCCAAGGGTGCTACGCACCCTTCGGCCTAAGCCGAAGGTGTGCTTGGCCCTCTTCGACACCTTTTCACCAATTTACGCACCTTTCCGCCAAGAGACACGTCTCTTCGCCAAAAGGTGCCTAGACACATTTGTACCGAGCTCACATAGAGCTAGTCCAAGACATATTAAATCATCCATTGAGCTCCTTGAGCTCATATCAGCTCACTAAGAGCAGATACACATCTCTCTAGCTCAAACACTCAGATTGAGTGAGTTGAGCCGTGCTTAGCTACTTTAGCTAGCCCAGGTCATCTTGGTGCGCAAGAATTCCAACAAACTCCCACTCGCACCAATGATGATCTTCGAGCACAAGCTCCCACTCGAATAAAACACTTCCTCATACTAAACCAAACACTTTGACAAACTATATAAAAGGAGTTGTGAGTGCGACCTTAAGGCATCCACACGGTACCTCTTCCATTGAGGTTGTTAGACTCTCAAATGGAAGATTGTCCTCTCAAACTCACTTGAACACTTCAAGTGTTTGTGTGTTATTCAAATTTTCTTGAACTTAACAAGACATGCTTGAACATCTTCAAGCTTTCCTTGAACTACTTCAAGTAGTGCCTTTAGAACCCCAAGACATATGGTACATATTCTTAACCACAATCAGTCTCTTTCATTTAAATGATGACTGTGTTAAGTGTCGAGTACTCTTTAATTCGTATTATCCCCAATTCAGACCTTATCATGTTGTACCAATGCAACATGTGAGCTCAAAGGTTGAATTTAGGACTCACGTACCAAGTTTCACTTGTCTTTCCTTTACACTCTACCTGCTTAATGATCCATATAGATTTAGTTACCCAAAAGGAGGATACTCCAGCCGCATTCATCTGCGACCTTTGACAACCAATCAAAGTAATTTTGTCAATGTGAATCATTAACAGCGAGTTAAAGTGATTAAGGGTCCAATCGAAGAATTCTCACACTACGCAAGGTTAGAGACAACTTGCTTAAATTCTTCTTTTGGTCGAATTTCATGGTCATAGGATCTTTGCAACATACTTACAAAGATTCTATTAACACTTCTTAGGGTGTTTTACAAACACCACTCCCACTTGGAGTGATATCACTTAGAATGAGGGTGTGTCATTTCTCCCTCTTAAAACACCTCAGAGTGTGCTCCTTCTAACATATAAAAGGAGGACATGTCACAAGCCATGAAATTTCTGTGCAAGCCCGAGCTTACACTCACACATAGGCTAGAATGTATCAGTGTCATACAAAATCAGTGCAGAGCACCTCATCTTGATTATTCAGATCAAGGCGACATAAAAGTATACCAAAGTGTCATGTGTTGTAACATGACTCCCACTCAATAGAGTAACATTGTATGTCACATGTTTCCTGAAGAAACAACACACTATTTGAGTCTTTGGTAGTCTCATCCTTGGTCTACTTAAGATCAAGGGCGAATGACTTGGTGTGAGAAAGTCATTCTCAATGCCTATGGTGGACATGTTCATTTGTTCATTGTGTGTTATTAATGGAACTAAGTAAATGACATCAAATAATTACTTTATTGATCATCATTATACATATATACATGTGTGACACCAAAGTGGTGAAAGTCATACAACAATTAGTATATTTACAATCTCCTAAGACCCATTGCTCGGACATGACGAGCAAACACAATGGGTGGCAATGGCTTAGTGAGAGGATCTGCCACCATAAGGTCTGTTGAGATGTATTCAATTTTGACTTCACCTTCTTCAATCGCATCTCGAACGAAATTATATTTCATGCTAATGTGTTTGGTTTTTCCATGATACTTGGGGTCCTTGGTGTAGGCCATAGCTGCCATACTATCACTCTAGATAGTAATGGGCTTACTTATTTTGACCATCGACTCCAAGTTTTTAAGAAAATAACCAAGCCACGGGGCTTCTGGACAGCCGAGGCACAAGAAACGCAGTGCCTCCATGGTTGATAAGGTACATATGTGTTTGTTTCTTACTACACCAAGTAGTAGCGCCCCATTTAGCAAGAAAATATAACCACTTGTAGATTTGCTAGAATCTCTATCTCCTCCCAATCGGCATCGAATAGCCGTGTAAACCAAGGGTTTTTCCTTGATAACATAGCCAATAATCCTTAGTACCTTTAAGGTATCTAAGGATCCTCTTGACATTCTTCCAATGCTCCATGCCGTGGTTCAAGAATATCTAGCAAGTAAACCGACCGCTTGACTTATGTCTGGCCGTGTACAAATCATGGCGTACATAAGGCTACCAATGGCACTAAGGTAAGGTATCTTAGTCATTTCTTCCTTGTCTTTTGGAGTCTTAGGACATAAGTCCTCTCCAATTTTGCAACCATATGCAAGTGGGGTGTTCATTGGCTTAGAGTTGGTCAAGTTAAACCTCTCAAGAACTTTATCTATATAAAGCTCTTGTGAAAGTCCTAACATATGCTTCTTTCTGTCCCGATGTATCTTAACACCTAGGATATAAGAAGCTTCCCCCAGGTCCTTCATTTTGAAGGTGGAGGACAACCATCCTTTGATGGCGAGCAACAACTCCAAGCTACTACTTGCAATTAAAATGTCATCGACATATAATGTCATAATGGCAAAACTGGACTCTTTGAAGAACAAGTACACACAATGGTCTTCATGCATCATCACAAAACCATAGCTTGTGACTGCATGATGAAACTTCAAGTACCATTGTCTTGAAGCTTGTTTGAGACCATATATAGACTTCTTTAGTCTACATACCTTGTCTTCTTGACCTACTTGTACAAACCCTTCGGGTTGTTTCATGTAGATCTCTTCACTCAACTCACCGTTGAGGAAGGCTGTGGTCACATCCATCTGATGCAACTCAAGGTCCAAGTTTGCCACTATCGCAAGTAGCAATCTGATGGAATTAAACTTAACCACAGGAGAGAAAGTGTCTTTGAAATCAACACCTTCCTTCTGTGTAAAGCCTTTGGCCACCAACCGGGCCTTGTACCTTTCGATACTCCCATCAGAGTTCTTCTTTATTTTAAGAACCCACTTATTGCCGATCGCTTTTCGGCCACGAGGAAGATCAGACAATTCCCATACCTCATTTTCATGCATTGAATGCAACTCATCATTCATTGCCTTTAGCCACTCTTCTTTCTGTGCCCCTTCAAGAGCTTCTTTGACATTACTTGGCTCATCGATCTCGCACGAGACCAAGTATGTCTCACCTTCCGATAGTCCCCACCTTTTAGGTGCTTTGGACTCCCGAGTTGATCTTCTCAACTGGGGTGGAGGTGTTGGCTCTTGAAGTACCTCAACTCCCTCTTGAACAGATCCCTCGGCCTGTGGATCCTGCTCATTTGAGTCCATGTTTATGGGCTCATTCTGGACCGCCTCAGCTTGTTCCAGTTGAGGTACTCCCTCTGGAGTAGGTACAGTCCTTGTAACCGGATCTTGTGAAGTGCCCGGTTGACCTTCTTCTAGGATCGGGCCTATTGAGGCTAAATCATCACTTTCGCCAACTTTTGGAAACTCCGTTTCCACAAACTTGGCGTTTCTTGCATCAAACACCAAACCCTTCTTTAAACAGAGATCCAAGAACACATAGCCCTTGGATTCCGTACAATATCCGAGAAAAGCACACTTCTTTCCTCTTGGTCCCAATTTTCCCAACGGATGGTCGGGAACATGTACGTAAGCTAAGCAACCCCAAGGCCGCAAGTAGCTTAAGTTCGGGGTCCTCTTCATCCATAACTCATATGGAGAGGAGTCGATGTCCTTGGTAGGTACCCTATTGAGAATGTGCACCGCACATAGCAGCGCATCACTCCAATAGGTCACATCCAGGTTGGCTTTAGCCATCATGGAACGTACCATGTCCATCAAAGTTCGGTTCTTTCTTTCGGACACACCATTTTGCTGGGGTGTCCAAGAAAGGGTGAACTCTCTAGCAATGCCTTTTGACTCACAAAAGGCCTTGAATGCAAGTGAACTGTACTCACCACCTCTGTCAGTCCTTAAGGACTTCACCTTCTTATCTACTTGGTTCTCAACCAAGTGTACATATTTCTGAAAATATGCTAAGGCCTCTGCCTTAGTTTTGAGTAAGAAGATATGGGTGAATCGTGTACAGTCATCGGTAAAAGTGATGAAGTACTTGAACTCATTTCTGGATTCAATTCTCATAGGTCCACAAAGATCGAATGGACTAAACTTAGTGCCTCGGTTCTCCTAGTTGCCCTCCCAAAGGGCTTTCGTTGCCTTGCCTTCTAAGCAAGGTTGACAAGTTGGCAGGACAACCTTGGTCAAGGATTCAAGCAAGCCACTTTTGGCTAACTTATTCATCCTATCTTGTCCTATATGTCCCAACCGCTCATGCCATGATTTTGATCTATGACTTTAGTCACGTGGCAACTAGGAGTTGCAACAGAATGGCCATCGGGCCTTAACTCATACAATCCATTATTAACGAAGCATTTTGTGAGAACTTGATTATCCTTTAATATAGTTACACTATCATTAAAGAATTGAAAGCAATAATTGTATTTCAACATGGCAGAAATAGAAATTAAATTTCTACAAATATCAGGTACATATAATGTGTCCACAAGATACAAATATCTATTACACAAGGGAACCTTACAGGTTACTATTCCTACTACTTCTAATTTTGCATCATTCCCCACCGAGACGTGCTTCACACCTCTTGGGAGCTTGCGGTACGCCACAAACCAGACTTGTCCCGAGCTATGTGGTCTGTTGCTCCCGAGTCTACAATCCACAAAGAATTGCTTTCAATTAGCATAGTACATGATGTCACATGTGCTATTGAAGTAGAAGGTTCAAAATGTACCTTAGGTGCACTTTTGCAATCTCTTGCAAAGTGTCATTTCTTACCACAGTTGAAGAACTTGAGCTTCGAAACGTCCCTTTTCTTCTTCCCGGGCCCGCTTCCTTTTCCCTTTCCCTTACCCTTGCCTTTGAAGCCGCCCTTTTTCCCACCCTTGAACCACTTCTTCTTTTTACCCCCGTTGTTATCGGAGGTATTGGCAACATATGCCTTGGAGTGGTCCTTGAGAGCCATTACTTCAGCCTCAAGTAAAAGGTGACGGGCGATGTCATCAAAGGTCTTAATCTGAGGGTTGTGGCACAAGTTGACCTTCATCAACTGCCACTCCTCATCGTAGGACCTTATTATTGCTTGCACCGCCGCTCGCCGGTGAGGTCGTGCCCAGCTTGTTTAAGCTGATGAATCATTCGTGACATCTCACGAAGGTGGGCACTCATGGTGTGATCTGCTCGCTTACCATAGTTCTCAAACCTTAGTATCATTGAGCGTTGTTTCTCCACGGAAACATCTCCATACTTGGCCTTCACAAAGATCCCGATGCCTTTGGCCGAGGGTAGCATGGAGAACTCCACCATGATCTCATCCACCATTGTGGACAAGAGTGTGACTCTACACATAGAGTTCTTTTTAAGGTAGGCTTCATAAGCCACCCTACTTCCCCTTCCTCCGGGGGGTTGACCTCAGCATCGAGCACCTCAAGTGTCTCTTGCTCAGTTAAGATGAACTTGACCTTCTGCTGCCAACTTAGATAGTTTTCACCATCCAATTTGAGGTCACGGTTCAACTCGCTACTATGTTCTTAGTAGCCATTTACAAATCTGCAATTCTCTGGTTTTAGATTCCAATGCACACATTTAGACTTATTCAAGCTATATGTTCATGAAATAACTTAGTTGATACCAAGACGTAGCAAAAGGTATGCTTATAGCATCCGATCAGAAACGCCTAAGCATAACTTTGCCATTTTATGAACATACCCTTAACAAGCCTATACATTCAATCAATCAAGGGCAACCAAGCATACATCAGTTTATAACCTCACTTGACCTTCCAAGAAGGCCTGAATCACGCACTCATGCGTGATCGTAACAACCATAGCACTTCACTTAAACCTTAGTCTCATCACCCATAAGTCTCCTTAATACAATGCCCAGGTCGTTGGTGGAGTCACAAACGGTCTCACTTAAGTACCACTTCCTTAGACAGCATTATATTAGCTTGACAGGGTCCCTAGAGACCTTAGTTTAATGAAGTGTCTCATCAATTGAATCAAGTTTCAAGTCCTTCAAGTTCACCGTACAAGTACTTGAACTATCTTAAGGTAGAATCTCTTGTTTCAATAGACGTATGTTCCCTCACTTAATTTAAGCTTCAATTCCCTCAAGTCCATCATAGTATTAAGACTATCAAGGGGCTGAAATTCTTAAATTAGGTAAAGAATAAATGTCACATGCATGCCAAGTCTATGTCACACATGGACCTTAGGAACCACGAGAGGAGCGCTCCCAGGAAAGATGGAGGGGTCACAGACGGTCCCACTTAAAACCCACCTCCTAGACAGAGCACATTCCGGCAATTACCTCAAGGTATAATGTGATATAGAACTTTGGCACACATTTTCTTTAGGTTCATTTAATCATTGATGGAACAAATAGGCAAGTCACCATGTTATGCAACCATTTTCATCATACAACATTCAAGCATGATTCAAAACACATATAACATTCAGCTTCCTTTTCCATTTAAACGACTATAACCCCTTCGAATAACCTTACCGGGGTCTCATGTTTCATTTAAACTTGCATGTTTCATCAATTTACATGTATTCATGTTTAGTCCGATTACATACAATCATACATTCATACATGTTATTTCGAACTCAACTAACATGTATCATGCTTCATATAAACATGTCAAACAAGTAAGCATGTATCACAAAGAGAAACCGAAAGCTCTGATACCATTTGTTGATTTTAGGATCGTCTTTAAACATGCTTCTCATGTTCGCATTCATCAATACCGAAGAAGGGATTAAGAGTATGTACCTTTCTTCTGGACGCAGCTTAAGAATCTTAGAGATTCTTGCTCCTTGTTGATGTTGAAGACTCGGCCTGGGGAACACCTTAAGGGCGGCTTGAAGATGATTTGTCTCCAAGGTGAGTTCCACTCACAATGCTCCTAGAATGCCTTCTAGTTTCGCAAGAGGAAGTAGGAAGAGAGAAGAGAGAACCAATGCTGGTTGTAGGATGGATAGAAATGGCGCATCCTCCCTCTATTTATAGAGGAGGATGGGCTGCCAATGAGAGGGCACAATGCCCTTTCATTTGCGAAATAACATGTCCCTAGGACCAAGGGCTGCAACCAATGCCCTTGGTCCATGAGACATGTCTCATGCCTTTGCCTTTTCAATTAACTAATTAATTAGAAAAGGAATAAATAAATAATTGTGTCTAATAGAAAATTAATTAACTAATTAATTAATTATCCAAATATGGTGAAGAGGCAAGGAGGTGACCCATGCCCCTTGCCCATTTCGGCCATGGGACATGAGACATGTCCCTTTGGCCGAATGGTGCAAGGCATGGGGTGCACCCTTGCCTAGAGGCACCTAGGGCGAAGGGGCACTCACACCCTTGCCTATGGCCGAATGGGTGTGAGGCCCCTTAGGGTGCCCTTTCGGCACCCAAGGGTGCTACGCACCCTTCGGCCTAAGCCGAAGGTGTGCTTGGCCCTCTTCGACACCTTTTCACCAATTTACGCACCTTTCCGCCAAGAGACACGTCTCTTCGCCAAAAGGTGCCTAGACACATTTGTACCGAGCTCACATAGAGCTAGTCCAAGACATATTAAATCATCCATTGAGCTCCTTGAGCTCATATCAGCTCACTAAGAGCAGATACACATCTCTCTAGCTCAAACACTCAGATTGAGCCGAGTTGAGCCGTGCTTAGCTACTTTAGCTAGCCCAGTGTCATCTTGGTGCGCAAGAATTCCAACATGGACACCTCCTCAAAATACGCCAAAAGAAAGATGAGCCTCTCAAAGAGTATATCCAGCGTTTCCAAAGTGAGTCAATCCAAGTCCCTAACTGGGAGGAAGCCCGCCGCTTGCGGCCATTCAGGGTCTCCGCTGGGAAACCCTTTTCTTCGTGGATGTGCACACCAACCCCCCCGCCAACATGGAACAGTTCTTGAACACGGCTTCCCGGTTCATGAACACGGAGGAGGTCACTCGACCGCTTGCACGGACCACCACGTCAGATGTGAAGGGGCAGCCCTCGCGAGGGGACTCCAGGTCCCAGAGGAAGTACCCTACGCCATCTAACAGAGAGAGGACGTATCCAACTCTCCCACCACTTCGAGAATCTCGCACCAACATTCTCCATGCTCTGGAACAGAAGAGGGAGGTCCCCAAGTGGCCTCGCCCACTCTCCCAAGAAGTAACTAGGCAAAGCAGTAAGTACTGCCACTATCATCGTGACAAGGGTCATGACACTGAGGACTGTTTTGAGCTCAAGCGCATGATTGGAGATATGCTTGCTCAGGGCAAACTTAGGGAGTTCTTACTCCATGATGAAGAGGGTCACCTGCGAGGAAATAATCAGGAGGATCGCCGGCAGGGGGACCGCAGGCGGGGTCGCTCCCAGCAAAATCCAGATCGGGAAGATCTAGTCCAAATTCCCCTAGCAGGGGGGCATATCAGCGTAATCACACAGTGTGAAGGCGCAGTGGCAAGACGCCGTCACATGAGGCAGATCTATCAGATCGATCACTCCTCAACTCACTTACTGCATCGCCGCGATGGTACCTCTGCGCACCTCACGCGGACCCTTTGGTTATCACTGCCCGCATCGCAGGATGGGACATTGACAGAGTCTACATGGACACTGGGGTGAATGCCAATGTGATCTACAAGCACACTCTGGTTGAAGCCAAGGTGCCCATATTTCAAATCCAACCGGCGAAGGGGGCCACCTTTGGAGTGGGAAGGGATGAAATCCCAACTTTGGGGACAATCACTTTCCCCTTCATGATGATGGGGGCTACCAAAGAGAAGAAGCAAGTCTGCCACTCCAGCTTTGTGGACTTCATTGTTCTTGATCTCCCCACGCCATACAACGCCATCATTGGGCGTCACACGCAAACTGAGTTCCACGTCCGCTGTGATGTGCGGGCCCTGACTTTGGTTTTCCACACTGCGGCAGGGGATGCCTACATTTTTGTCAATCAAAACGTGGCCAGAGGCAATTACGTCTCTGCCCTCGCAGGACCTCCTCAGCTCCCCAAGCCATCAGAGCCTAGGAGAAAGGCACTCGTGGAGGAAACTGGGCCCGCAGGCGAGGCCGCTCCTGACTTGTCTGGGGCCTTCGACGAAGTTGAAATTTCTCCTGGCAAGAAGTTTCGGGTTGGAAAAGACCTTGAAGAGCAAGATCAACATGCACTCATCCATCTCCTCCATGCAAATAGCGACGTCTTCGCATGGAGCCCTGAAGACTTACCAGGTGTGGATCCTGCTATTATTTCTCATAAATTAAGTATACTGCCCGGCTTTAGCCCGGTTAGATAGAAAACTAGGGGCATGGCCCCTGATCGTAAGGACTTTGTACGCACAGAAGTGCAAAAATTGCTTAAGGCAAATATAATCAAGGAGGTTCACTACTCTGAGTGGGTTGCTAATATAGTCCTCGCGGATAAGGAAGGTGGTCAGTGGCGACTTTGCATAGACTACAAAGGGGTTAATAGGGCTTGCCCAAGGGATCCCTATCCCCTACCCTCTATCGATCAGCTGGTTGACTCAACCGTACATCACTCTGTTTTCTCTTTCCTCGACGCGTACAACGGGAATCATCAAGTCTTTATGGACCCAAAGGACGCGGTAAAAACCGCCTTAACCACTGGTGAAGCCGTCTACCATTACATCCGGATGCCCTTTGGCTTAAAGAATGCAGGGGCTACTTTCCAAAGGCTTGTGAATCAAGTCTTCGCGGGCCAAATCGGCCGAAATCTTGAGGCCTATGTTGATGACATAGTGGTCAAAAGCACGGCCACCAAGACACACTTTGCAGACTTGGAGGAAACGTTCGCCAATTTCCGCAAGTATAACATGCAGTTGAACCCAAAGAAATGCATCTTTGGCGTTGGCGAGGGCAAGTTTCTGGGTTACCAGATTTCTAAAGGAGGAATCCATGCGAATCCCAAGAAGATTGAGGCTATCACCACTCTACGCACCCCTAGGGGGCTCAAAGAAGTTCAGCAACTAGCAGGAAAGCTGGTGGCCTTGGGACGATTCGTCTTTAAACTCAGCGACCGCTGCAGACCTTTCTTTAACCAAATCCGCAAGAAGAAGGCTTGCAAATGGACAGAGGAATGCCAGGAGGCATATGACTCAATCAAGCAACACTTACAAGAGTTGCCTGCACTCAAATGTCCAAGGCCAGGCGATGACCTGGTCCTCTATCTCGCCACCTCAGACAAGAGCGTCACCTCTGTCCTTATTAAGGAAGAGGCTGCCAAGCAATGGCCAGTCTATTACACTAGCCACACTCTCCAGGATACGGAAACAAGGTATCCTCCTCTCCAAAAGGCTATCTTATCTCTCGGTGTATGCAGCGGAAGCTCAAGCCCTACTTTCAAGGGCACACAATTATAGTCCGGACGGACTTACCAATCCAGGAGATCCTCAGCACCGAACATTCAGTGGCGCCTCGCCAAATGGTGTATCGAGCTTGGTGGCTTTAACATCAACTATGAGCCCAGAAAGGCAATTAAGGGCCAGGCCCTCGCCGATTTCATCACGGAGTTCTCAGATATCGACACCATTCCAGCCCCTGAGCAGGGCCTCGCGCCACAACCCATTCCCCCAGAATGGGACCTGTTTGTGGATGGCTCATCCAAACTTGGATCCCCCACATGGGGCGTATATTTCAAGTAACTAATAATGTTGCAGAGTATGAGGCCCTCATCGCGGGGCTCAAGCTCGCCATAAGGGCAGGCATTCGCCGCCTCCATGTCCATAGCGACTGCAACCGGTGATCCACAGTCCATGGGTGCGCCGAATGCAAAGACGCCACCCTGATAAAGTACCTTAAGTTGGTTAACACCTTGCGGACCAACTTTGAAGAGGTCATCTTCATCCATGTTCCTCGTTCTGAGAATACTACAGCAGACATGCTGTCCAAGGGAAAGACTCCCTCCACCTTGGCTACCCTCGCTAGCCCTTCCATCGCGGAGGCCATTGATATTGCTTCACTAGCAACAGAAGATCCAGTCGCAGCCTGGAGAGTCCCCATTATCGCTGAGCTGACCGCACGCCACCCGAGCCCGGTTGCGGAGGCGGGGGCGCCGGGACGTCAGAAGCGGAAGCCGGAATGATACAGAAAGGCAGGTCCATCGAGACCTGCCGCGCGTAGCGGACCCGAAAGGCGATTGTGGAAGCGACCTGAAAATTTTCATACATAGAACAAAAATGAAATCTATGGTGAGTCTCGTCCCTCGAAAACGGGCGAGCACATCACCATCACCATACAAACAGTTCATGTAATAACAACAAAGTAAGTACCGCCCTCCGAGGACGAGTACTTACGCATATAACATAGAACATACAGAGTTCTCCGCACCTAGGATATCTAGCAAGCGCCAAGCGCTCGAATATGCAATGTAATGTAATATATATATATATATATATACAATCATCACAACAAGAAATGTAAAGTATGCACATGCAGCTACGTAACCGACCCTAGGCCTAAACATCAAAATACCTCGCGCGATTCAGGCCAAGTAGACAAAATCCCAGCCCGCAAGGTACCGCCGCTCAACACAACCAAGGCGAAGCCTCACGGAAACCTACTTTGCTGGCCGCTTACTGGACCTACCGAAATCCAAAAAACAACCCAAAAAGGGTGAGTCCTAAAAAGGACCCGTAAGGGATTTGGGGTAAGATAAGCATATGTAACCTCGCAAAATGTAAAGATAGCAATATACGTAATATATGCAATGTAATACGTAATATCGTGCATGTAATAAAACAGATCGTAATCCCGAAGGATGTGCGATACTAAATTGCCATAAACCCTTATAACAAATCAACGACAGCCTCCCTCTAAGGGAGTCAAGCCAAGCTATTACGAAGCATGGTGCACCACTGGGGTAGCGAACCCACACCGCCGTAGGGTTAATGCACCAAGTATGCCATAAGGCATACTCCTATAGATTACGTAACGTACCTTAAAGCGTAAATTTCCAAATACCTGCAAAATGTAAGTGCAACAACACATACACCTACAGACTACGAATATGCCCTAGGGCATATAATACCGAAATACTTGCGTAATGTAAAGTGAAACTAAACATACACCTATCTTACCAAAAATAGCGTAACCAAACCCTTACCTCACAAATCCAGTATTAGACCGATTCTGACGACTTCCACACCACGACTCGAAACTCGAAACCTCTCTTTTCTACCCTCCGAACCTCGAATCTGTCAAACCAAGTTGAATTAGCGTCCTTATCGACCACTCTACCAAACTACACCCCGACCCCAAATTCGAAAATCGCGTAATATCGTAAAATTCCAGATTCCCACAGAAACATCAGAATTCAGAACCAACTTAGACAATGCAAAATTATACATTGTCAAACACAATCCAACAAGCAGAACTGATCAAATCCAACCTTAAAACCCTTCACTACCCGACATTTTCCGATAAACCCGCTTAATTGCAACTTTTCCAATTCTCACTCGTATTCAACGTTCCGAACTTCCAACCACTCCTAAATTCAACCCCCATACCACTTTAACATCCAATTCAACCAAAAACAACCCCTAACATAGAAAAAGTTTCATTCCAACAATTCGGTTCTTAACCAACATTTTTCCCAACTTCCAATTCAATCCAATCAAGCTTCCAATTAATCATACTAACCACCAATTTCACTTCTAAACCAAGAATGCTATCCAATTGCATCCAAAACAATAAAATCCAACATTGAACATCAACCCAAACTTTCGCCATTGGGGGTTTTCAATCCAACTTGTTTTCCATCAAATTGAATCCATACATAAGCTTAGAATCATGCTAGGATTAACATACTTGAAGCATGATCCAAGAAGACAAACATACACCGTTTTAGAAAAATTCCCAAAATTTCGCCATTTTAGGTTTCTAGCATCCAAGGAGTTTTTCCAAAATCTAACACTTGATTATCACTCTCCTACAACCCAAGAACATCATACTAAAAGATGGGAGCAAGAGAATCATCCTAGCTAGTAGCTAAGAACAAACCCATCATTTGCAAAATCTCCTCTTTTCTCCACTAAACCTTGATTCCAACAAGTAAAGAGAAGAAGGAAGGAAGCTTACCAAAGATTGATGCCAAAGCCTTGATAATTTCAGCCAAGATGAAGAACTTCAAGCTTGGAGGTGAGCTTCCATGGTGGCGGATTGTAGGAGGAAGAAGAAGAAGAAAAATGAGATAATATCTCATTTATGAAAATTTGCCAAATAAATATAATCTTCACTTTTTCCCATTCCTTTTTCATCTTAAATGAAAATAAGCCAAGTGTCCTTATTCCTTCCCCACTTGCTGCCGAAACAAGCTGCTGCCCATGCTCCATAATTGCTGTTTTGTGACCAAATACAAATTAATCTCCTAACTTTTCCAAAAGTTCCAATTTTGGCCCAAACACAACTACCGAACTCCAAATTAAACGAAACTTGGACACAATCCTCAGAATATTACAACATTCGTAAAACATGTTCCAAAAGTTTATTTACAATTCCAGAGTGTCCTACCGAGCTCGCTGAACCCGAACAAATCCCGACGTGCGAGCATGTCAACCTGAACCAAAATCCCGTCACTCCAAAATTCTACAAAAATACCCATAAATTCCATCTTAAATTATAACATAACTTACCCCAAAGCAGTCAGAAAATTTCCATCCCGAGCCCCGGGATTCCCGTCCCGAGCCCCGGGAGTCGCCCGGAACCCAACGTCCCGCCCCAAATATTATTCTCCATAGAAACCTCCGGGACATTCCCACGACTCCAAAACTGCAAACGGCATCTCAATCCGAGGTCTCGGGAGCGCTACCGAGCCCGCTGTACGTCCCGAGACAACCCCGACAACCCCCCGGCGCCGAAAAAATATTTTCGGCGAAAACGTCCGGGGGACCCACACGACCTCAAATACGAAAGGGTTCGCCAAAATGATACTCGGATAAGGCTCGGGAGCCGCCTGAACGCCGAAAAACGTGACCCGCAGGCCAAAACCGGAGCCCCGGGTCACCCGGCCGCAACCCGCTCGGGGTGACCGTAACATATAACATGCAGTTGAACCCAAAGAAATGAATCTTTGGCGTTGGCGAGGGCAAGTTTCTGGGTTACCAGATTTCTAAAGGAGGAATCCATGCGAATCCCAAGAAGATTGAGGCTATCACCACTCTGCGCACCCTAGGGGGCTCAAAGAAGTTCAAGAACTAGCAGAAAGATGGTGGCCTTGGGACGATTCGTCTTTAAACTCAGCGACCGCGCAGACCTTTCTTTAACCAAATCCGCAAGAAGAAGGCTTGCAAATGGGATGAGGAATGCCAGAGGCATATGACTCAATCAAGCAACACTTACAAGAGTTGCTCGCACTCAAATGTCCAAGGCCAGGCGATGACCTGGTCCTCTATCTCGCCACCTCGAGACAAGAGCGTCACCTCTGTCCTTATTAAGGAAGAGGCTGCCAAGCAATGGCCAGTCTATTACACTAGCCACACTCTCCGTGATACGGAAACAAGGTATCCTCCTCTCCAAAAGGCTATCTTATCTCTCGGTGTATGCAGCGGAAGCTCAAGCCCTACTTTCAAGGGCACACAATTATAGTCCGGACGGACTTACCAATCCAGAGATCCTCAAAGCACCCGAACATTCAGGGCGCCTCGCCAAATGGTGTATCGAGCTTGGTGGCTTTAACATCAACTATGAGCCCAGAAAGGCAATTAAGGGCCAGGCCCTCGCCGATTTCATCACGGAGTTCTCAGATATCGACACCATTCCAGCCCCTGAGCAGGGCCTCGCGCCACAACCCATTCCCCCAGAATGGGACATGTTTGTGGATGGCTCATCCAAACTTGGATCCCCCGCATGGGGCGTATATCTGCGAGGACCATTAGGTACGGAAGTTTCCCTTCACGTCTCTTTCCAATTTCAAGTAACTAATAATGTTGCAGAGTATGAGGCCCTCATCGCGGGGCTCAAGCTCGCCATAAAGGCAGGCATTCGCCGCCTCCATGTCCATAGCGACTCGCAACTGGTGATCCACAGGTCCATGGGTGCGCCGAATGCAAAGACGCCACCCTGATAAAGTACCTTAAGTTGGTTAACACCTTGCGGACCAACTTTGAAGAGGTCATCTTCATCCATGTTCCTCGTTCTGAGAATACTACAGCAGACATGCTGTCCAAGGGAAAGAATCCCTCCACCTTGGCTACCCTCGCTAGCCCTTCCATCGCGGAGGCCATTGATATTGCTTCACTAGCAACAAAAGATCCAGTCGCAGCCTGGAGAGTCCCCATTATCGCTGAGCTGCAAGCCAGCGCCGCGGACCCCCAAACGCGCAAGCGTGCCATCCGCTTTGTTCTCATTGATGAACAATTGTGGCATCGCGGGTTCGCAGCACCCCTCCAACGATGCCTCAGCACTCTTGAGGGACAGTCAGTCTTGGACACTCTCCACCAAGGCAACTGTGGCGCACACATAGCTGCGGAGGCACTTGCCCACAAGGCCCTTCGCCAAGGGTACTACTGGCCCACCCTGAAAAAGGACGCCGCCGCGCTGGTCAAAACATGCCACTAGTGCCAGATCAACTCTCGCATCCAGCGATTGCCATCTACAGAGTCTCCAGCACTGACAAACCCAGTGCCCTTCGCCCTGTGGGGCCTTGATCTCATTGGTCCAATGCCGACCCGCTGTGCCGCACCGCGTCGTAGTTGCAGTTGATTATTTTTCTAAATGGGTCTAGGTAGAACCCCTGGTCTCCATCACTTCCGCTAAGATCATCAAATTTCTCTGGAAGAATCTTGTTTGCCGGTATGGCAGCCCCCGCGCTATTATTACAGATAATGGCACTCAGTTCGCCAGTCATAGCGTCCAACAATGGGCCCAGCCAAACAGAGGCTCAGTCTTCATCACAATGCCAGGGTGAAACCCAAGGTGCTACAACAAGGGGGCCTTGCCTTGCTCAAGTCCGCCCTCACTACTCGCGATCCCAAACAGGGTGTCTTGCGACCCTACTAGGACGGACCTTATATTGTTCATAAACAAGTCCGCCCAGGAGTCTATGAACTACAAGACCATGATGGTCATCTTCTTCCCCGCAACTTTCATGCGGATGACTTACGCCCATAGTACGTATAAGTCCTCAGTATTATTTTTTCAATTCTATAAAATGCAAGTGTATTTCCTCCTCTCTTACAGCATTACACCACAACACAACTACCCTCTCAAATCACCATCTGCACCCAACCGGTCAGACTGGCCACTTGCCCAAATCGCTGCATCCGACCTTGTCAGGTCCTACTCGCGCACCCACACAATGGGAAGCCACCTGCAGTCGCGCCAATGGTAGTTGCGGGTCTCATCCCCAACTGACCTTCAACTCGCCCCGCTCCAAGGGTAATCCTCTTGCGATGCGGAAGGGTAATCCCCTTTTGGCTCCTTCAAGGAGGTCCCTGTGTAAGTCGCCCTCGCGCGCCTCACTGGATCTCCCACGCGAACTCCTCCACACAGGTAGTTGCGGGTCTCATCCCCAACTGACCTTCAACTTGCCCCGCTCCAAGGGTAATCCTCTTGCGATGCGGAAGGGTAATCCCCTTTTGGCTCCTTCAGGGAGGTCCCTGTGTAAGTCGCCCTCGCGCGCCTCACCAGATCTCCCGGACGAACTCCTCCACACAGTTAGTTGCGGGTCTCATCCCTAACTGACATTCAACTCGCCCCGCTCCAAGGGTAATCCTCTTGCGACGCGGATGGGTAATCCCCTTTTGGCTCCTTCAGGAGGTCCTCGTGTAAGTTGCCTCGCGCGCCTCACCGGACCTTTCTCACGGGCTCCCAAACACAGTTGCGGGTTTCATTCCCAGAACTCCAGCTGGTTCTTCACTTGCCTCAACAAGTACTCCACTGTCGTCGCCATCGCACGACCTCAGGCTCAAGGTAAACTGAGCTTCAGTCCATCCTTATCATATAATCGATGAGCACTCGCAGTATCCTCTACTTGGTACACTCGTACACTACCCAAGGGCTTACTCCCTAGAATATTACCAGGAAAGTCTCTGTGTGAGCCACATTCGCGAGCTCCAGCAGACCTTCCGCGAGGTGAAATCTCATCCTTGGTCTTAAAAGGCATCGCCGCCGTGAACCCTAAACGGGTCGTCAACTTGTCTCAACAAGTGATCTGTCTCAACTTGTCTCGATAAGTGCTCTCTGTGGCTTCGCCGTTGCGAACCCCAGCAGACCCCTCGCCACGAATGGGACTTAGCCTACGGTCGTTGACCTAGCTAACGCATTCTACAATGCTATCGCAAGACAAAAGCGAGACTACAAACAATGAAGGTAAATCAAAATCTTACTTCATTTCTACTGTCAAAAGTATGCAAAAATTGCAGATCCCATTTGTACACAAAAGAGGGGGGGCCATCCACGTATTGGAGCCTCTGCCCTAATCCAGCATGGCATACCATGCATCTCCCATCTTCTTCCCCTGCTCCCCCAGTTGAGCAGGGGCCTCTACCGATATGATCACAGAGATTGTGGGTGTGATCAGCGCCACGGATCTAGCTCAGTGGAGGCGAATGCGGAAGAACAAAGAACAGATTTCGGCCACGCGAACCTCCTCACTACGAGGTGAGGCAATGCGCGTGATAATGCCTAGGAATGGTGATGGGATCTAGGACCTCTTGACTACAAGGTCAAGCAATACTAGATATTATGCTTGGATCCTCTTGCATGGATCACTAGGGAAATGGAAGTGCAAGAATAGAAAACACAAAAGCTGAGGTCTCCTGGGAGAGTTTCAGCCGAATTGCTTAATTCAAAATTATGTTCTACCTTACAATGGTGACTGCTACTAGCTTAAATAGTGAGAAGAAATGTGGGAAGCAAAGGGAGTATTTCGGCTGTGCATGCGTGCAGAAAGCATAAAGTGCTTTTGCATGCATGCAGTGCGAAAAGCTTCCAAATAGGTGAAAAAGGTAGGGCTAGCCTAAAAGTGTTCAAATGTCCTTTGTGTGTAAAGTGGATATTTGTCTGCCCCAGCATTGGCAGAGACAGTACGACTTGTGTCGGGCTTGGTCGGTCAATCAAGCAACTGGAGGCTTCGCCGAGTGCCTTCGCCGGGCGCCTTCGTGGGAATGCCTTCACTTTGCGCCTTTGCGGGAATATCTGGGCTTAAGGTCTTCGTGGGAATGCCTTCGCTTGGGGTCTTCGCGGGGTCACCTTTGGCTGAGGCCTTCGCCTGTGTCAAGTGTCCGCATACGAAAGCTTTGCTGCTTCCTTCCTCAAGGATGCTTATGCTCAAGACTCCAAAGGGCTTCGCACACTCTTCTTCCAATGCGATGCCGAGATGGCGAAGCTGTAAGGCCTTCGCCGAGACTCCTCTTGATCGCCCCGCGCCATGAGCCTCATGAAAGCGTTGAGGTTCGATTGAACTTGTTTCAGTCTGGACCTGGTCATTGGTCCGCCAAGGCCTTGGAGTGGATCTGGGGGCGTGCGAGCTTGAGGTTACGGACCATCTTGAATTTGGGGATCTTTTGGGGCGATGTCCACATCATCTACTACTGGATCGCTGGTGTTCGCAGCATCCAGAATCCCAAGACTTAGCTCTGGGAATGCTTGCTCCACTTGCAAGCGGCATCGCAGCTAGCCCTCCTCATAGGCTTGCGCCCCTGCTTCACCTTGAGCTTGGATTTCACCAAGCTTCTCCATCAATCGAGGCATCCTCTGTGGGATGGACACCTTGATGGAAGAGGAATCAGGGTCCTCATCTGCGAAGGGAGGAAGACCCAAAGCCTTCTCCATCTCCCATACTGAGGCCACTGCTTTCCTGAGATCAGTGGTGATCTCCAAATGTGCCTTCGCGGCATCCTCAGCAGAAGCCTGCTCTCTTCTCGCTTCCTCCGCCAACCGGGCCTAGGCGATGGCTGGCGATTCACCTCCTCGCCTCCTCTGCCAACTCAACTTTGGCCTTCGCCTCGCGAGGGCAGCTATTGTTTCAGCCTCCAAAGAGAGGAATGACTCCTTCATGACAGCAGCCTCATTCTGTTTGGCTTCCAACTCTGCTTCCTGTTGAAGGAAATGGTGCTAAAATGCATCAATCAGACTGACCTGCTCCCACCAGCGCAGCCTCCAAGCGGTCCGCTACTTGTTAAGGAAGTCGCACCAAGTCTCCTGGGCCAAACGCTTGCCCCGCTCCTTGGTACACTACCCAAGCTAACGCATCCTCGCATCACATCGTAATCTTCAGTAGGGGCCTTTAGTCTTTTGATTAGAGTAGGGTCGCGAGAGAGCAGAGCGCATCGCCCGCCATAGTCGCGAGTCTGTTTATAGTCGCGACCGTTGTCATAGTCAACAAGGTTGAAACTTCCAGAAAAACTTCAATTGGGAGGGCGATCCTCCCGGTGAACTGACTGCACCCCAAACCGACACGGGTGAACAAGTAGAGTATACTAGGGCGGTTGAGAGAACCATGTCGAAGGTGTCACCCCACCGCCCGGAATCTGGCGGAAGCATCAAGTTGCGGAGGTTGGAGGTGTTGGCGGCGGGTGATCGCGGATTTTTCTCTTAAAAGGGTGTGGACTCAAACCCTTCCCTTAAAACGTTTTTCTTTCAGCTTTTAAGGTTATTACGTGTTTGCAGATTTTAAGACGTCTTACTAGTCCTAAACTCGCACTCCGAGACACGTTAGTGGTTTTTACAGGATATCGCGCGTAAAACAAATGAAGCAGGAAAATAAAGATAAAAGCCGAGGAAGTACCGCCCACTGCGTACGGTCGGAAACTCCCCCAAAATATACAAACCGAAAGAAAGAAAGAACTAATTTAACTACATGCACAACGACTACACAGCCGAGCCACAAGTGCGGAATTATACCTCGCAACTAGACGCTGCTGCCGCTAAACACACACACAGAGAAGAACGCCGACTTAACAGAAAGATAACAACACGTATGGGATTTTAACGAGAAATTCCCCAAACACACATATACCTCAAAATAACAGAAGTGCAGAACGAGCACCGCGGAAATCTAGTCCGCAGGTCGTTTGCCCGGATCCCTTGAAAATATTGTAAACATGGGGGGGTGAGTTCTCGAAAGAACCCGTAAGGGGGTAGGTACGAAAAGGTCAAACCAAAAGTTTGAAAACGTTTTAGCAGAAATAGCAACCCTAATAAATGCTATGATATGCAGAAACATGATGCTCAGAAGTCCCGTCGGACTGGGTTAACAGAGGTAAGCCCATACAAGTGGTCCCCGACCACCGACAAAGACTCCTACGGCGGCTTGTTAAGCTCACGCCGATTATCGGGATCGAACCGCTTGGTACCAGCGAAAGGGGCGCATTTACCCTAATCGTCACGTAAACGGCCAAGCGTGCAGTAACAAATAATGGGTCCGTTGTCGACCCCCGATATGCAGATCCGATATAGCAGAAGTCCAGAAACAGAAAACCCTGAAAACCGCTACGTACCAGTAACTAGCCCCAGGAGTCACTGGGCCCCACCCTCGACCCGAGTACTAGCCCTTAACTAACCTAATACACATTTAATGCGCATTAAGAAAGTTAAACCCCTTACCTTGATGTAAATCGGATATCTACCGTGGCCCCCGACGCACAAGCAAGATCCCTAAGACGCAGATTTAATCTGCGTAATCGAGACATACGAATAACTTTAGTTATTTCACTAAAGTTTCAAGTGTTGGGAATTTATTCTTAATTACACCCTAAGTCCTCGAACTTTTCGTAACTTGCAAAAGTACCCCAATTTTCACAATTCTAGCAACTTCCTTCCATTAAAAACAAGTTTACACTTTTACCCAAACTTTTCCATATTACACACTTTGGTCCTCCAATTTCCATAAAAAGGTCAACTTTACCCGGTTTGGTCAACTTGGTCAAAAAGTCAACCTTTATCCATTCTTTCCCAAATTTCGACCCAAGCCCATATTTTCGGCTCAACTTCCATCTCAACCCAAACCTTTTCTAAACTTCACACTTTAGTCACTTTCTTTTAATCCTTCATGTTAAACCATTTTTAACATGTTTTAACCAACTTTTCATCACCAAAACACTATTCACAAAGAAACAAAATTTTCTTCCAAATCCTTGGTTTTCGGTTTTCCTTCCAATCTTCACCCAAACTTTAAAACTTAACACTTCCATGCATAAACCTTTATATACTTCCATTTTTCAACACTTTAACACATAAATCTTCAACAAAACATCATCAATCACACAAGCTTATTTTCGGCCTAAGTAGATCAACAAGAAACTCATGCTTTCTCATGCTCAATACAACACAACATACTTTCTTCATAAACATGCTTCCAAATCTTTCCATAAATTCAAAGATCACCTTACCTTTGCAAGATGACTTGAGAGATTGTCCAAATCTCTTCTCAAAATTTCGGCCAACCTAAGAAAAGAGGGAAAGATAGGTTATTTTCAAAGTTCTTTTCCATAGAACTTAAACACACAACTAAGTAGTGTCCTTACCACTTAGATCTCTTCAAGAACTTGATGTTTGTACACTTGATCCTTGATGAACACTTGAAGAAAATCCCTTCCAAGAAGCTCCTCTAAAATCGGCCTTGACAAGAAAAGAAGGAAAGAATTAGTGCTTGAAGTTGAACACTAATCATCTTTGATTAGTGATGAACAAACACCATTACCTTGCTTAATCTTCCTTGATTAAGGATCTAGGAGAGGATTAGTTCTTGATTAGTGAAGAACACTCAAGAACACTTGAAGAACACCCAAGAACACAAGCAAAGTTCATGAGGAGAGAGAGAGAAAAGAGAGAAAGCTTTCTTTCAATTTTTACAAGACTTGAATTGTGAGTAAGAAATGAAAATGAAATTTTAGGCAAAAATGAGAGAGAATTCGGCCCAAATGGTGAGGGAAGAGAGAGATGTGTGATTATGACACAAGCATGATGAATGTGTAAGAGAGGTATGGGCATAAGGAAGCCTTTCTACTCCATCTTCCATTATTGCCTCTTTTCTTCCTATTTCTTTCCTTTTAATCCTTTTCCCATAAAACAAAATAAATGGGCTAACAAAATCTGAAAAATAGAAGTCTCAAATGGGCTTAATTTCCAAGAATTTTCGGAAGCCCAAAGATAGCCCAACCGCATTCTTCTTCAACCTTCTCCAATTACACTTGGCAGATTTTGTACCAACTTGTAAAAATAAACTTCACCAAACCACCAGCCCTAAAATCATGAAAATTTACATGAAGGTAGCCCTGTGTGTCTAGTTTAAGTAGAAATTTACAGATCTCGATTTGGATTCCTGTAAAATTTACTAAAAATGTTTGACTGAACACTGGTCAAACCGATCTTTTGGAACTTCGAATTTTTTCCAAAATTAACAGCTTATCACCGAAAATCGTCCGACACTTGTAACACTTATAAACAACACCAAAATCCCATCCAACATTGAATTTTGATAAATTATCATATCCCAATGTTATTCCGATAATTTACAGATTCAAATTCGGTCGACACTCGCCGGAAAGTTACAGAATGTCGGGGTGGGTGTAACAATCTCCCCCCCTAAGACTCTTGGTCCTCCAAGAGTGATAACAACCTCCGGTACTCCTCCGGGTATCTACTCAACAACTCCTGCTCTGTCTCCCAAGTCGCTTCCCGATCGTAATGATGTGACCACCGAACTTTGATCATCGGAATTGACTTGCTGCGAGCCTCCGAACATCCCCGGCCGGAAAAGCTATCGGTACCTCTCGGTAGGATAGATCCGGCTCTAACTCAATCTCCTCTCGCCGGAATGATCTGAGTGTCATCCAAAATGCATTTCTTCAAACATGCCGACATGAAAACGCCAGCACCGCAGACTTGCTCGGTGTAAAGGCCAATCTGTACGCGACTCTACCTATACGCTGCAAAACCTCGTAAGGACCAATATATCTTGGAGCCAACTTGCCCCGCCTACCAAAACGAATGGTCCCACGAGTCGGTGCAACCTTCAGCCAAACTCTGTCTCCTACCTCAAACTCCAGATCACGTCGTCTCTTGTTAACATATGAGGTGGTCCTGTCATTTGCGGCCTTCATCCGCATCTGAATCAGACGGATCTTCTCCGTCATCTCCTCCAACAACTCGGGGCCAATAATCATCTTGTCTGAGGCATCTGTCCAACAATGAGGTGTCATGCATCTCGACCATACAAAGGCCTCATAGGGTGCCATGCCGATAATAGTCGATAACTGTTGTTGTAGGAGAACTCTACTAGCGGCAGTGGCGATCCCACTGTCCTCCGAAATCTGTAACACAACTCCCGAGCATATCCTCGACAATCTGAATAACCCTCTCGGACTGCCCGCCTGCTCGAGGATGGTACGCCATGCTCGGATGAAGTCGCGTGCCCCGAGCCTTATGGAAGGCAACCCAAAACCTCGCGGTAAACCGTGGATCTCTATCGACACAATGGAGTCTGGTACCCCATGTAGTCGCACGATCTCCCGAATATAAAGCTGGGCAAGCTTCTCTAACGAGTCCGTCACTCGCATTGGCGTAAAATGTGCACACTTTGTCACCGATCAACTATAACCCAGATGGCGTCATGCCGAGCTCTAGTCGGAGGAAGACCGGTCAGAAGTCCATCGTGATATTGCCCCATTTCCCGACAGAATGGGTAGAGTCTGCAGTGTACCCGCTGGCTTCTGATGTTCTACCTTAACGCGCTGACAAGTCGCACACCTCGACACATAGGCGGCTATGTGCCTCCGCATCCCCGGCCACCAGAAGTGAGATAGAAGATCATGGTACATCTTCTCACTTCCAGGGTGGATGCTCAAGCTACTCGAGTGAGCCTCCCCCAACAGTCGATCTCGAATCGACAAATCATCCGGTACATAGAGGCGACTCCTGAAGTACAAGAACCCCCGCCCGTACTCAAAAACGGTCGCAGAGTCCCTTTGTCCTCACCCGAGAGTTTCTTCATCCCTGCATCTCTAGCCTGTGCTCTCGGATCTCGGTCAACCACTCCGACTGAAAGGTCAAAGTGTTAACATGAGCTTGCTCCAACTGCTCCCACTGATGACACAGCAACATCAGATTTGAAACCTCAGCCTTGTTCCCAGAATCTCCACCGCTAACAATCCCAAAGATACCTCCTACTCAAGGCATCTGCTACTGAATTCCCCTTGCCGGCGGTGTACTCGATAGTGCAGTCATAGTTCTTCATGTATTCGAGCCACCGTCGCTGTCTCATATTCAAATCCTTCTGGGTAAACAGATACTTCAAACTCTTGTGATCGGTGAAAATCTGGAATCTACTACCGAGTAGATAATGTCTCCACTGCTTGAGAGCATAAATGATCGCAGCCAACTCTAGGTCGTGCGTAGGGTAATTCTGTTCGTGCGGTCGCATTTGTCTTGACCCGCACGCAACGACGTGGTGCCCTTGCATCAACACACATCCGACTCCGCCCTTGACGCATCCGTAGGTTAGGTAAGGTAGTGCAGGTCCGGTTGACTCGAATCGGAGCGTGTGTCGAATCGCTTAAGTTTTCGAAAGCTGTCCTCACAGCCGAGGACTGGACAAACGGCTGACCCTTCTTGGTCAACCGAGTAAGTGGTGATGCAAGTATGGAGAATCCTGCACGAATCTGCGGTAATATCCTCGCCAATCCCTGTGAAGCTCCGTATCTCCTTAACAGTCCGTGGCTGCCTCCACTCCTCAACCGCCTTGGTCATCTCTGGATCCACAGATATACCATGCTCCCGACGATGTGACCTTAAAAGATACCTCCCGCAACAGAAATCGCACTTAGAGAACTTAGCATACAGCTGGTTGTTCGCAAGTGTCTCCAATACAGTTCTCAGATGTCCTTGATGTGATTCCTCATCGGGAGAATAGACAAGAATGTCATCGATGAAGACTATCACAAAGGAATCTAGGTACGGGCGGAATACTCGGTGCATCATGTCCATAAATGCAGCTGGTGCATTCGTCAAACCAAATGGCATTACGGTACACTCGTAATGCCCATACCGAGTACGAAAAGCTATCTTGGGAATATCTTCTTCCCTGATGCGTAGTTGGAAGTACCCAGACCGCAGGTCGATCTTCGAAAAAACCTTAGCTCCCCTGAGCTGGTCAAACAAATCATCGATCCTGGGTATCGGATACTTATTCTTAACAGTGATGGCATTCAGCTGCCGATAGTCGATGCAAAGTCGGAGAGTCCCATCCTTCTTCTTAACAAACAACACTGGGGCTCCCCACGGTGAAGTACTCTGGCGGATGAATCCCTTCTCCAGAAGCTCATCAAGCTGCTTCTTCAGTTCAGCTAACTCCACAATCGGCATCCGGTAGGGAGGGATGGAGATTGGAGTTGATCCCGATCAGTAATCGAATCTCAAATGTGATCTCCCGCTCCGAGGCATACCCGGTAACTCTTCCGGAAAAACATGAGGAAAATAACGAACTACAGGAATCTTGTCTAACTCGTGCGCTGCACTGTAGTGTTAAGGCCAAGTACTCCTCCTCATCGATCACCGGTATATGCTCTAGAATGCATAGCTCCATACTCGCTTCACCGGCTCGATGGATATCCAATCGGTACAACCTCTCCGGAAAGCGTAAGAATCGTAAATGCAGCACGCCAATCCTCACATCGTGCTGTGACAACCAGTCCATCCCCAGAATAATATCGTACTTGGACGTATCCAAAATCAGTAACTCAGACTCAATCTGATGACGCCCGATACTCAAGATGCATTCTTGAGCAATCTCATTCGAATACAATCGCATCCCACCAGCAGTGCGTACCATGACTACACTTGTCGTGTGGGCGATAGGCAAAGTCCGAGATGTCGCACATTTCAGAGAAATAGCAGAAATTGAAGCGCCAAGATGTCGAAAAGTGCATTAACAGTACATTATTTAAAAGGATGATACCTGCTAATGCTCCTTCTCGCAAGTACCGCCACTGCTCCAACCGGTAGACCCGTCTTTGGCTGAAGCTGTCCCGCCGTCTGGCGGTGATGTAATAAGTGGTCTCGTGGTGGAGCTCTCAAGCCTCCCCGAGTAAAACCTCGGCCCCGACGGCCCCGATCTCGACTCCGTTGTGGTCCTCCCGGCTGAACCCTAGCTCCAGGTGCCAGAGTCACTGGGCAATCATTGACCCAGTGATCATTCGCTCCACATCTCAAGCACTGCCCTCGAGCCCTGAAGCAAACCTGTCCTCCGTGGCGTCGGCCACATTCCCGGCAGACTGGGAACTCAGTAATGGGGCCCTTGCCCCTATCGAACCCGCCTGGTCTGCTCTGTCCCGCCCTGTTCGGTCCGGGCTGCCGCCTTCGGCCTCGCTGGCTCAAGGTCTCCCGCCACTCGGGGTCGGGAAGGTGTAACCATCGCCCTGGGCCATCTCCGTCTCCAGCAGTAGGGCCTTCTGAATGGCCTCATGATAGACGGTGATGCTGTGCGCAATCATATGCTCTCTGATCTGTGGGCGCAAACCCCGAATAAATCTCCTAGTCTTCTCCCGCTCAGGAGAGTCAAACAGTGAGGAATGACGGATAAGCCGGCTGAACTCAACCTCATAATCAGTCACCGTCCGGCTCCCCTGAGTAAGTGCATCGAACTCAGTCTGACGGCGCTCCTGGATGGCGTACCCCAACCATCGCTCATGGAACAAACGGGAGAACTCCTCCCAAGTCATCCCCGGATCAACACGTCTCAGCCCTGCATACTGCATCGCTCTGCCTCTGGCCACTCCCTGCCACCAATTGTGCGCCGCATCTCTCAGATAGAAGGTGGCCAAGGAGACCATCTCCTCAGATGGTATATGGAGCCTCAGCAGAAGGCGCTCAATATCGGTAAGCCAAGCCTCGGCTGCGTCCGGTCCAGATCTGCCCGAGAACTTGGGCGGGTTGAAGCGCTGCAGGCGCTCCATCATCCTAACCTCGTCAAAACCCATGCTGCTCCCGGTACGCGGCCTCGGGATCTCTCGGATATCCCCGGAATCAGAATCAGTGTCGTCCCTGGGTCGGCGACGACCAATCAGTGAAGCCTCTACCCGTGCCTGGCGGGTAGCCTGTCTAGGGCGGGCGGAACTGACCGCTGCCCGAGTCCTCCTAACGTGAGGGCGTCCCAACCATCCAGACTGATCATCCTCAATAGTAGGAGTACGGCGATAACGTCTGGAGACGGTATAAGTGGTCTCCAAGTCGGGGGGTGTAGCAGTCGGGGTAGAAAAATCAGCATCGCTCTCATGGTCCGACGTGCTATCTGTCTGAGCGAACACACCGTTCAGAAGGGTGCGAATCTGACCCAGTGTGTCCACTAGGTTGACGCGCTCCTGGCGTCCAACAGATCGTACCATCTAAAATTCCCAACAAAACATACGGAAATATCGTTAATCTCTATGTTAGCAAACAGCAGACTCCTAATGGCTCTGTAGTGTAGATGATATGCATGTTTAACAGAAAACTTCGGCAGCAATTCCTTTGCTTGCCTACTGTGATAGAAAATAACAATCCATCTCCTTCATGAATTGTCAAAGCGCGATATCTGTTTTAACCACTTATTTGAGTTTCAGATTATGCTAGGTTCTGGTGTTAACTAACCAACCCTAAACATAACTAAAGTTCAAGAATAATTTTAGTAAAAGTTAGCTACGCTTTTATTTAAATTACCCCAGAACTAGTAGTGTTGTTTATATCGGGTAGTCTAACCATTCCTAACTCTAACCTTAAGCTCTGATACCAAATTGTCACCCCACCGCCCCGGAACTGGCGGAAGCATCGAAGTTGCGGAGGTTGGAGGTGTTGGCGGCGGGTGATCGCGGATTTTTCTCTTAAAAGGGTGTGGACCCGAAACCCTTCCCTTAAAACGTTTTTCTTTCAGTTTTAAGGTTATTACGTGTTTGCAGATTTTAAGACGTCTTACTAGTCCTAAACCTGCACCCGAGACACGTTAGTGGTTTTTACAGATATCGCGCGTAAAACAAATGAAGCAGGAAAATAAAGATACAAGCCGAGGAAGTTCCGCCCTCTGCGTAGGGTCGGAAACTCCCACAAAATATACAAACCGAAAGTATGAATGTACTAATGTAACTACATGCACTACTTCTACAGAGCCGAGCCACAGTGCGGAATTATACCTCGCAACTAGACGCTGCTGCCGCTAAACACACACAGAGAAGAACGTCGGACTTAACAGAAAGATAACAACACGTAAGGGATTTTAACGAGAAATTCCCCAAACACAAATATACCTCAAAATAACGAAGTGCGAGCGAGCACCGCGGAAATCTAGTCCGCAGGTCGTTTGCCCGGATCCCCTGAAAATATTGTAAACATGGGGGGGTGAGTTCTCGAAAGAACCCGTAAGGGGGTAGGTACGAAAAGGTCAAACCAAAAGTTTGAAAACGTTTTTGCCTGCACAAAGGGTTAGCGTGCAATGTTCTAGCAGAAATAGCAACCCTAATAAATGCTATGATATGCAGAAACATGATGCTCAGAAGTCCCGTCGGACTGGGTTAACAGAGGTAAGCCCATACAAGTGGTCCCCGACCACTGACAGCACCCTACGGCGGCTTGTTAAGCTCACGCCCCTCAGGGAGTACATTCAGCGTTTCCAGGCGGAGTCAATCCAAGTCCCTAATCTGGGGGAGGAAGCCCGCCTGCTTGCGGCCATTCAGGGTCTCCGCTGGGAAACCCTTTTCTTCGTGGATGTGCACACCAACCCCCCCGCCAACATGGAACAGTTCTTGAACACGGCTTCCCGGTTCATGAACACGGAGGAGGTCACTCGACCGCTTGCACGGACCACCACGTCAGATGTGAAGGGGCAGCTCTCGCGAGGGGACTCCAGGTCCCAGAGGCAGTACCCTACACCATCTAACAAAGAGAGGACGTATCCAACTCTCCCACCACTTCGAGAATCTCGCACCAACATTTTCCATGCTCTGGACAGAAGAGGGAGGTCCCCAAGTGAGGGGGCATATCAGCGTAATCACACAGTGTGAAGGTGCAGCGGCAAGATGCCTTCACATGAGGCAGATCTATCAGATCGATCACTCCTCAACTCACTTACTGCATCGTCGCGATGACACCTCTGTTGCAGTACCTCATGCGGACCCTTTGGTTATCACTGCCCGCATCGCGGGATGGGACATTGACAGAGTCTACATGGACACTGGGGCGAATGCCAATGTGATCTACAAGCACACTCTGGTTGAAGCCAAGGTGCCCTATCACAAATCCAACCGGCGAAGGGGGCCACCTTTGGAGTGGGACGGGATGAAATCACAACTTTGGGGACAATCACCCTCCCCTTCATGATGATGGGGGCTACCAAAGTGAAGAAGCAAGTCTGCCGCTCCAGCATTGTGGACTTCATTGTCCTTGATCTCCCCACGCCATACAACGCCATCATTGGGCGTCACACGCAAACTGAGGTCCACGTCCGCTGTGATGTGCGGGCCCTAACTTTGGTTTTCCACACCGCGGCAGGGGATGCCTACATTTTTGTCAATCAAAATGTGGCCAGAGGCAATTACGTCTCTGCCCTCGCAGGACCTCCTCAGCTCGCCAAGCCATCAGAGCCTAAGAGAAAGGCACCCATTGAGGAAACTGGGCCCGCAGGTGAGGCCGCTCCTGACTTGTCTGGGGCCTTCTGCTAAGTTGAAATTTCTCCTGGCAAGAAGTTTCGGGTTGGAAAAGACCTTGAAGAGCAAGATCAACAAGCACTCATCCATCTCCTCCATGCAAGTAGCGACGTCTTCGCATGGAGCCCTGAAGACTTACCAGGTGTGGATCCTGCTATTATTTCTCATAAATTAAGTGCAAAAATTGCTTAAGGCAAATATAATCAAGGAGGTTCACTACTCTGAGTGGGTTGCTAATATAGTCCTCGTGGATAAGAAAGGTGGTCAATGGCGACTTTGCATAGACTACAAAGGGGTTAATAGGGCTTGCCCAAGGGATCCCTATCCCCTACCCTCTATCGATCAGCTGGTTGACTCAACCGTACATCACTCTGTTTTCTCTTTCCTCAACGCGTACAGCGGGTATCATCAAGTCTTTATGGACCCAGAGGACGCGGTAAAAACCACCTTCACTACTGGCGAAGCCGTCTACCATTACATCCGGATGCCCTTTGGCTTAAAGAATGCAGGGGCTACTTTCCAAAGGCTTGTGAATCAAGTCTTCGCGGGCCAAATTGGCCAAAATATTGAGGCCTATGTTGATGACTTAGTGGTCAAAAGCAAGGCCACCAAGACACACCTCGCAGACTTGGAGGAAATGTTCGCCAATTTCCGCAAGTATAACATGCGGTTGAACCCAAAGAAATGCATCTTTGGCGTTGGCGAGGGCAAGTTTCTGTGTTACCAGATTTCTAAAGGAGGAATCCATGCGAATCCCAAGAAGATTGAGGCTATCACCACTCTGGGCACCCTAGGGGGCTCAAAGAAGTTCAACAACTAGCAGGAAAGCTGGTGGCCTTGGGACGATTCATCTCTAAACTCAGCGACCGCAGACCTTTCTTTAACCAAATCTGCAAGAAGAAGGCTTGCAAGTGGACAGAGGAATGCCAGAGGCATATGACTGAATCAAGCAACACTTACAAGAGTTGCCTGCACTCAAATGTCCAAAGCCAGGCGATGACCTGGTGCCAAGCAATGGCCAGTCTATTACACTAGCCACACTCTCCAGGATACGGAAACAAGGTATCCTCCTCTCCAAAAGGCTATCTTATCTCTGGTGTATGCAGCGCGGAAGCTCAAGCCCTACTTTCAAGGGCACACAATTATAGTCCGGACGGACTTACCAATCCAGGAGATCCTCAGGCGACCGAACATTCAGGGCGCCTCGCCAAATGGTGTATCGAGCTTGGTGGCTTTAACATCAACTATGAGCCCAGAAAGGCAATTAAGGGCCAGGCCCTCGCCGATTTCATCACGGAGTTCTCAGATATCGACACCATTCCAGCCCCTGAGCAGGGCCTCGCGCCACAACCCATTCCCCCAGAATGGGACATGTTTGTGGATGGCTCATCCAAACTTGGATCCCCCGCAGGGGGCGTATATCTGCGAGGACCATTAGGTATGAAAGCTTCCCTTCGCGTCTCTTTCCAATTTCAAGTAACTAATAATGTTGCAGTATGAGGCCCTCATCGCGGGCTCAAGCTCGCCATAAAGGCAGACATTCGCCGCCTCCATGTCCATAGCGACTCGCAACTGGTGATCCACAGTCCATGGGTGCGCCGAATGCAAAGACGCCACCCTGATAAAGTACCTTAAGTTGGTTAACACCTTGCGGACCAACTTTGAAGAGGTCATCTTCATCCATGTTCCTCGTTCTGAGAATACTACAGCAGACATGCTGTCCAAGGGAAAGACTCCCTCCACCTTGGCTACCCTCGCTAGCCCTTCCATCGCGGAGGCCATTGATATTGCTTCACTAGCAACAGAAGATCCAGTCGCAGCCTGGAGAGTCCCCATTATCGCTGAGCTGACCGCACGCCACCCGAGCCCGGTTGCGGAGGCGGGGGCGCCGGGACGTCAGAAGCGGAAGCCGGAATGATACAGAAAGGCAGGTCCATCGAGACCTGCCGCGCGTAGCGGACTTGAAAGGCGATTGTGGAAGCAACCTGAAAATTTTCATACATAGAACAAAAATGAAATCTATGGTGAGTCTCGTCCCTCGAAAACGGGCGAGCACATCACCATCACCATACAAACAGTTCATGTAATAACAACAAAGTAAGTACCGCCCTCCGAGGACGAGTACTTACGCATATAACATAGAACATACAGAGTTCTCCGCACCTAGGATATCTAGCAAGCGCCAAGCGCTCAGAATATGCAACAGAACAGAATATATATATATATATACAATCATCACAACAATAAAACAGAAAGTATGCACATGCAGCTACAGAACCGACCCTAGGCCTAAACATCAAAATACCTCGCGCGCGATTCAGGCCAAGTAGACAAAATCCCAGCCCGCAAGGTACTGCTGCTCAACACAACCAAGGCAGAAGCCTCACGGAAACCTACTTCACTGGCTGCTTACCAGACCTACCTGAAATCCAAAAACAGAACCCAAAAAGGGTGAGTCCTAAAAAGGACCCGTAAGGGATTTGGGGTAAGATAAGCATATGTAAGCCTGCAAAACAGAAAGATAGCAATATACAGAATATATGCAACATAATACAGAATATCGTGCATGTAATAAAAACAGATCAGAATCCCGAAGGATGTGCGATACTAAATTGCCATAAACCCTTATAACAAATCAGAACGACAGCCTCCCTCTAAGGGAGTCAGAAGCCGAAGCTATTACAGAAGCATGGTGCACCAGCTGGGGTAGCGAACCCACAGCTGCCGTAGGGTTAACAGACCAAGTATGCCATAAGGCATACTCCTATAGATTACAGAACGTACCTTAAAGCAGAAATTTCCGAAATACCTGCAAAACAGAAGTGCAACAACACATACACCTACAGACTACAGAATATGCCCTAGGGCATATAATACCGAAATACTTGCGTAAGTAAAGTGAAACTAAACATACACCTATCTTACCAAAAATAGCAGAACCAAACCCTTACCTCACAAATCCAGTATTAGGCGATTTCGACGACTTCCACACCACGACTCGAAACTCAGAAACCTCTCTTTTTCTACCCTCCGAACCTCAGAATCTGTCAAACCAAGTTGAATTAGCGTCCTTATCGACCACTCTACCAAACTACACCCCGACCCCAAATTCGAAAATCTGGCAGAATATCGTAAAATTCCAGATTCCCACAGAAACATTAGAATTCAGAACCAACTTAGACAATGCAAAATTATACATTGTCAAACACAATCCAACAAGCAGAACTGATCAAATCCAACCTTAAAACCCTTCACTACCCGACATTTTCCGATAAACCCGCTTAATTGCAACTTTTCCAATTCTCACTCGTATTCAACGTTCCGAACTTCCAACCACTCCTAAATTCAACCCCCATACCACTTTAACATCCAATTCAACCAAAAACAACCCCTAACATAGAAAAAGTTTCATTCCAACAATTCGGTTCTTAACCAACATTTTTCCCAACTTCCAATTCAATCCAATCAAGCTTCCAATTAATCATACTAACCACCAATTTCACTTCTAAACCAAGAATGCTATCCAATTGCATCCAAAACAATAAAATCCAACATTGAACATCAACCCAAACTTTCGGCCATTTGGGGGTTTTCAATCCAACTTGTTTTCCATCAAATTGAATCCATACATAAGCTTAGAATCATGCTAGGATTAACATACTTGAAGCATGATCCAAGAAGACAAACATACACCGTTTTAGAAAAATTCCCAAAATTTCGCCATTTTAGGTTTCTAGCATCCAAGGAGTTTTTCCAAAATCTAACACTTGATTATCACTCTCCTACAACCCAAGAACATCATACTAAAAGATGGGAGCAAGAGAATCATCCTAGCTAGTAGCTAAGAACAAACCCATCATTTGCAAAATCTCCTCTTTTCTCCACTAAACCTTGATTCCAACAAGTAAAGAGAAGAAGGAAGGAAGCTTACCAAAGATTGATGCCAAAGCCTTGATAATTTCAGCCAAGATGAAGAACTTCAAGCTTGGAGGTGAGCTTCCATGGTGGCGGATTGTAGGAGGAAGAAGAAGAAGAAGAAAATGAGATAATATCTCATTTATGAAAATATGCCAAATAAATATAATCTTCACTTTTTCCCATTCCTTTTTCATCTTAAATGAAAATAAGCCAAGTGTCCTTATTCCTTCCCCACTTGCTGCCGAAACAAGCTGCTGCCCATGCTCCATAATTGCTGTTTTGTGACCAAATACAAATTAATCTCCTAACTTTTCCAAAAGTTCCAATTTTGGCCCAAACACAACTACCGAACTCCAAATTAAACGAAACTTGGACACAATCCTCAGAATATTACAACATTCGTAAAACATGTTCCAAAAGTTTATTTACAATTCCAGAG
This sequence comes from Stellera chamaejasme, assembly GCA_024586325.1. Lineage (NCBI taxonomy): Eukaryota > Viridiplantae > Streptophyta > Magnoliopsida > Malvales > Thymelaeaceae > Stellera > Stellera chamaejasme. The sequence continues at coordinate 38,455,707 of CM044981.1, read as the reverse complement.
TGTCCTACCGAGCTCGCTGAACCCGAACAAATCCCGACGTGCGAGCATGTCAACCTGAACCAAAATCCCGTCACTCCAAAATTCTACAAAAATACCCATAAATTTCATCTTAAATTATAACATAACTTACCCCAAAGCAGTCAGAAAATTTCCATCCCGAGCCCCGGGATTCATGTCCCGAGCCCCGGGAGTCGCTCGGGACCCAACGTCCCGCCCCAAATATTATTCTCCATAGAAACCTCCGGGACATTCCCACGACTCCAAAACTGCAAACGGCATCTCAATCCGAGGTCTCGGGAGCGCTACCGAGCCCGCTGTACGTCCCGAGACAACCCCGACAACCCCCCGGCGTCGAAAAAATATTTTCGGCGAAAACGTCCGGGGGACCCACACGACCTCAAATACGAAAGGGTTCGCCAAAATGATACTCGGATAAGGCTCAGGAGCCGCCTGAACGCCAAAAAACGTGACCCGCAGGCCAAAACCGGAGCCCCGGGTCACCCGGTCGCAACCCGCTCGGGGTGACCGTAACATATAACATGCAGTTGAACCCAAAGAAATGAATCTTTGGCGTTGGCGAGGGCAAGTTTCTGGGTTACCAGATTTCTAAAGGAGGAATCCATGCGAATCCCAAGAAGATTGAGGCTATCACCACTCTGCGCACCCCTAGGGGGCTCAAAGAAGTTCAGCAACTAGCAGGAAAGCTGGTGGCCTTGGGACGATTCGTCTTTAAACTCAGCGACCGCTGCAGACCTTTCTTTAACCAAATCCGCAAGAAGAAGGCTTGCAAATGGACAGAGGAATGCCAGGAGGCATATGACTCAATCAAGCAACACTTACAAGAGTTGCCTGCACTCAAATGTCCAAGGCCGGGCGATGACCTGGTCCTCTATCTCGCCACCTCAGACAAGAGCGTCACCTCTGTCCTTATTAAGGAAGAGGCTGCCAAGCAATGGCCAGTCTATTACACTAGCCACACTCTCCAGGATACGGAAACAAGGTATCCTCCTCTCCAAAAGGCTATCTTATCTCTGGTGTATGCAGCGCGGAAGCTCAAGCCCTACTTTCAAGGGCACACAATTATAGTCCGGACGGACTTACCAATCCAGAGATCCTCGGGCGGCCGAACATTCGGGCGCCTCGCCAAATGGTGTATCGAGCTTGGTGGCTTTAACATCAACTATGAGCCCAGAAAGGCAATTAAGGGCCGAGGCCCTCGCCGATTTCATCACGGAGTTCTCGGATATCGACACCATTCCAGCCCCGAGCAGGGCTCGCGCCACAACCCGTTCCCCCAGAATGGGACATGTTTGTGGATGGCTCATCCAAACTTGGATCCCCCGCGGGGGGCGTATTTCTGCGAGGACCATTAGGTATGGAAGCTTCCCTTCGCGTCTCTTTCCAATTTCAAGTAACTAATAATGTTGCAGAGTATGAGGCCCTCATCGCGGGGCTCAAGCTCGCCATAAAGGCAGGCATTCGCCGCCTCCATGTCCATAGCGACTCGCAACTGGTGATCCACAGGTCCATGGGTGCGCCGAATGCAAAGACGCCACCCTGATAAAGTACCTTAAGTTGGTTAACACCTTGCGGACCAACTTTGAAGAGGTCATCTTCATCCATGTTCCTCGTTCTGAGAATACTACAGCAGACATGCTGTCGAGGAAAGAATCCCTCCACCTTGGCTACCCTCGCCAGACCTTACATCGCAAAGGATTTTGATATTGCTTCACTAGCAACAAAAGATCCAGTCGCAGCCTGGAGAGTCCCCATTATCGCTGAGCTGCAAGCCAGCGCCGCGGACCCCCAAACGCGCAAGCGTGCCATCCGCTTTGTTCTCATTGATGAACAATTGTGGCATCGCGGGTTCGCAGCACCCCTCCAACGATGCCTCAGCACCCTTGAGGGACACTCAGTTTTGGACACTCTCCACCAAGGCAACTGTGGCGCACACATAGCTGCGGAGGCACTTGCCCACAAGGCCCTTCGCCAAGGGTACTACTGGCCCACCCTGAAAAAGGACGCCGCCGCGCTGGTCAAAACATGCCACTAGTGCCAGATCAACTCTCGCATCCAGCGATTGCCATCTACAGAGTCTCCAGCACTGACAAACCTAGTGCCCTTCGCCCTGTGGGGCCTTGATCTCATTGGTCCAATGCCGACCCGCCAGGTCAGTACCGCTTCTGTGTAGTTGCAGTTGATTATTTTTCTAAATGGGTCTAGGTAGAACCCCTGGTCTCCATCACTTCCGCTAAGATCATCAAATTTCTCTGGAAGAATCTTGTTTGCCGGTATGGCAGCCCCCGTGCTATTATTACAGATAATGGCACTCAGTTCGCCAGTCATAGCGTCCAACAATGGGCCCAGCCAAACAGAGGCTCAGTCTTCATCACAATGCCAGGGTGAAACCCAAGGTGCTACAACAAGGGGGCCTTGCCTTGCTCAAGTCCGCCCTCACTACTCGCGATCCCAAACAGGGTGTCTTGCGACCCTACTAGGACGGACCTTATATTGTTCATAAACAAGTCCGCCCAGGAGTCTATGAACTACAAGACCATGATGGTCATCTTCTTCCCCGCAACTTTCATGCGGATGCCTTACGCCCATAGTACGTATAAGTCCTCAGTCTTATTTTTTCAATTCAATAAAATGCAAGTGTATTTCCTCCTCTCTTACAGCATTACACGACAACACAACTACCCTCTCAAATCACCATCTGCACCCAACCGGTCAGACTGGCCACTTGCCCAAATCGCTGCATCCGACCTTGTCAGGTCCTACTCGCGCACCCACACAATGGGAAGCCACCTGCAGTCGCGCCAATGGTAGTTGCGGGTCTCATCCCCAACTGACCTTCAACTCGCCCCGCTCCAAGGGTAATCCTCTTGCGATGCGGAAGGGTAATCCCCTTTTGGCTTCTTCAGTGAGGTCCCTGTGTAAGTCGCCCTCGCGTGCATCACCGGACCTTCCGCGCGAACTCCTCCACACGGGTAGTTGCGGGTCTCATCCCCAACTGACCTTCAACTTGCCCCGCTCCAAGGGTAATCCTCTTGCGATGCGGAAGGGTAATCCCCTTTTGGCTCCTTCAGGGAGGTCCCTGTGTAAGTCGCCCTCGCGCGCCTCACCAGATCTCCCGGACGAACTCCTCCACACAGTTAGTTGCGGGTCTCATCCCTAACTGACATTCAACTCGCCCCGCTCCAAGGGTAATCCTCTTGCGATGCGGATGGGTAATCCCCTTTTGGCTCCTTCAGGGAGGTCCCTGTGTAAGTTGCCCTCGCGCGCCTCACCGGACCTTTCTCACGGGCTCCCAAACACAGTTGCGGGTTTCATTCCCAGAACTCCAGCTGGTTCTTCACTTGCCTCAACAAGTACTCCACTGTCGTCGCCATCGCACGACCTCAGGCTCAAGGTAAACTGAGCTTCAGTCCATCCTTATCATATAATCGATGAGCACTCTGCAGGTATCCTCTACTTGGTACACTCGTACACTACCCAAGGGCTTACTCCCTAGAATATTACCAGGAAAGTCTCTGTGTGAGCCACATTCGCGAGCTCCAGCAGACCTTCCGCGAGGTGAAATCTCATCCTTGGTCTTAAAAGGCATCGCCGCCGTGAACCCTAAACGGGTCGTCAACTTGTCTCAACAAGTGATCTGTCTCAACTTGTCTCGATAAGTGCTCTCTGTGGCTTCGCCGTTGCGAACCCCAGCAGACCCCTCGCCACGAATGGGACTTAGCCTACGGTCGTTGACCTAGCTAACGTACCCTACAATGCTATCGCAAGACAAAAGCGAGACTACAAACAATGAAGGTAAATCAAAATTTTACTTCATTTCTACTGTCAAAAGTATGCAAAAATTGCAGATCCCATTTGTACACAAAAGAGGGGGGGCCATCAACATATTGGAGCCTCCGCCCTAATCCAGCATGGCATACCATGCATCTCCCATCTTCTTCCCCTGCTCCCCCAGTTGAGCAGGGCCTCTACTGATATGATCACAGAGATTGTGGGTGTGATCAGCGCTACGGATCTAGCTCAGTGGAGGCGAATGCGGAAGAACAAAGAACAGATTTCGGCCACGCGAACCTCCTCACTACGAGGTGAGGCAATGCGCGTGATAATGCCTAGGAATGGTGATGGGATCTAGGACCTCTTGACTACAAGGTCAAGCAATACTAGATATTATGCTTGGATCCTCTTGCATGGATCACTAGGGAAATGGAAGTGCAAGAATAGAAAACACAAAAGCTGAGGTCTCCTTGGAGAGTTTCAGCCGAATTGCTTAATTCAAAATTATGTTCTACCTTACAATGGTGACTGCTACTAGCTTAAATAGTGAGAAGAAATGTGGGAAGCAAAGGGAGTATTTCGGCTGTGCATGCGTGCAGAAAGCATAAAGTGCTTTTGCATGCATGCAGTGCGAAAAGCTTCCAAAAAGGTGAAAAAGGTACGGCTAGCCTAAAAGTGTTCAGATGTCCTTTGTGTGTAAAGTGGATATTTGTCTTCCCAAGCATTGGCAGAGAAAGGACGCCTTGTGTCGGGCTTGGTCGGTCAACTGGCTAAATCTGGAGGCTTCGCCGAGTGCCTTCGTCGGGCGCCTTCGTGGGAATGTCTTCACTTGGCGCCTTTGCAAGAATATCTGGGCTTAAGGTCTTCGTGGGAATGCCTTCGCTTGGGGTCTTCGCGGGGTCGCCTTTGGCTGAGGCCTTCGCCTGTGTCAAGTGTCCGCATACGAAAGCTTTGCTGCTTCCTTCCTCAAGGATGCTTATGCTCAAGACTCCAAAGGGCTTCGCACACTCTTCTTCCAATGCGATGCCGAGATGGCGAAGCTGTAAGGCCTTCGCTCGAGACTCCTCTTGATCGTCCTGCGCCATGAGCCTCATGAAAGCGTTGAGGTTCGATTGAACTTGTTTCAGTCTGGACCTGGTCATTGGTCCGCCAAGGCCTTGGAGTGGATCTGGGGGCGTGCGAGCTTGAGGTTACGGACCATCTTGAATTTGGGGATCTTTTGGGGCGATGTCCACATCATCTACTACTGGATCGCTGGTGTTCGCAGCATCCAGAATCCCAAGACTTAGCTCTGGGAATGCTTGCTCCACTTGCAAGCGGCATCGCAACTAGCCCTCCTCATAGGCTTGCGCCCCTGCTTCACCTTGAGCTTGGATTTCACCAAGCTTCTCCATCAATCGAGGCATCCTCTGTGGGATGGACACCTTGATGGAAGAGGAATCAGGGTCCTCATCTGCGAAGGGAGGAAGACCCAAAGCCTTCTCCATCTCCCATACTGAGGCCACTGCTTTCCTGAGATCAGTGGTGATCTCCAAATGTGCCTTCGCGGCATCCTCAGCAGGAAGCCTGCTCTCTTCTGCTTTCCCCTCCGCCAACTGGGCCTAGGCGATGGCCTGGCGATTCACCTCCTCAGCTCCTCTGCCAACTCAACTTTGGCCTTCGCCTCTGCGAGGGCAGCTTTTGATTCAGCCTCCAAAGAGAGGAATGACTCCTTCATGACAGCAGCCTCATTCTGTTTGGCTTCCAACTCTGCTTCATGTTGAAGGAAACGGTGCTGAAATGCATCAATCAGACTGGCCTGCTCCCACTGGCGCAGCCTGCAAGCGGTCCGCTACTTGTTAAGGAAGTCGCACCAAGTCTCCAGTTGGGCCAAACGCTTGCCCTGCTCCTTGGTACACTACCCAAGCTAACGCATCCTCGCATCACATCAGAATCTTCAGTAGGGGCCTTTAGTCTTTTGATTAGAGTAGGGGTCGCGAGAGAGCAGAGCGTACCGCCCTGCCATAGTCGCGAGTCTGTTTATAGTCGCGACTGTTGTCATAGTCAACAAGGTTGAAACTTCCAGGAAAAAACTTCGAATTGGGAGGGCGATCCTCCCGGTGAACTGACCGTACCCCAAACCGACACAGGTGAACAAGTAGAGTATACTAGGGCGGTTGAGAGAACCATGTCGAAGGTGTCACCCCACCGCCCCGGAACTGGCGGAAGCATCGAAGTTGCGGAGGTTGGAGGTGTTGGCGGCGGGTGATCGCGGATTTTTCTCTTAAAAGGGTGTGGACCCGAAACCCTTCCCTTAAAACGTTTTTCTTTCAGTTTTAAGGTTATTACGTGTTTGCAGATTTTAAGACGTCTTACTAGTCCTAAACCTGCACCCGAGACACGTTAGTGGTTTTTTACAGGATATCGCGCGTAAAACAAATGAAGCAGGAAAATAAAGATACAAGCCGATGAAGTTCCGCACTCTGCGTAGGGTCGGAAACTCCCACAAAATATACAAACCGAAAGTATGAATGTACTAATGTAACTACATGCACTACTTCTACAGAGCCGAGCCACAGTGCGGAATTATACCTCGCAACTAGACGCTGCTGCTGCTAAACACACACACAGAGAAGAACGTCAGACTTAACAGAAAGATAACAACACAGAAGGGATTTTAACGAGAAATTCCCCCAAACACAAATATACCTCAAAATAACAGAAGTGCAGAACGAGCACCGCGGAAATCTAGTCCGCATGTCGTTTGACGTGATCCCATTAAAATATTGTAAACATGGGGGGGTGTGTTCTCGAAAGAACCCGTAAGGGGGTAGGTACGAAAAGGTCAAACCAAAAGTTTGAAAACGTTTTTACTGCACAAAGGGTTAGCGTGCAATGTTCTAGCAGAAATAGCAACCCTAATAAATGCTATGATATGCAGAAACATGATGCTCAGAAGTCCCGTCGGACTGGGTTAACAGAGGTAAGCCCATACAAGTGGTCCCTGACCACTGATAGCACCCTACGGCGGCTTGTTAAGCTCACGCCGATTATCGGGATCAGAACCGCTTGGTACCGGCGAAAGGCGTCGACCCTAAGCATCACGAAACGGCGAAGACGGTACAGAACAAATAATGGGTCCGTTGTCGACCCCCGATATGCAGATCCGATATAGCAGAAGTCCAGAAACAGAAAACCCTGAAAACCGCTACGTACCAGTAACTAGCCCCAGGAGTCACTGGGCCCCACCCTCGACTCGAGTACTAGCCCTTAACTAACCTAATACACATTTAATGCGCATTAAGAAAGTTAAACCCCTTACCTTGACAGAAATCGGATATCTACTGTGGCCCCACGCGCACAAGCGGTATCCGGAAGGCCTTGATTTAATGCGAGAATCGAGACATACGAATAACTTTAGTTATTTCACTAAAGTTTCAAGTGTTGGGAATTTATTCTTAATTACACCTAAGTCCTCGAACTTTTGAACTTGCAAAAGTACCCCAATTTTCACAATTCTAGCAACTTCCTTCCATTAAAAACAAGTTTACACTTTTACCCAAACTTTTCCATATTACACACTTTGGTCCTCCAATTTCCATAAAAAGGTCAACTTTACCCGGTTTGGTCAACTTGGTCAAAAAGTCAACCTTTATCCATTCTTTCCCAAATTTCGACCCAAGCCCATATTTTCGGCTCAACTTCCATCTCAACCCAAACCTTTTCTAAACTTCACACTTTAGTCACTTTCTTTTAATCCTTCATGTTAAACCATTTTTAACATGTTTTAACCAACTTTTCATCACCAAAACACTATTCACAGCAAACAAAATTTTCTTCCAAATCCTTGGTTTTCGGTTTTCCTTCCAATCTTCACCCAAACTTTAAAACTTAACACTTCCATGCATAAACCTTTATATACTTCCATTTTTCAACACTTTAACACATAAATCTTCAACAAAACATCATCAATCACACAAGCTTATTTTATTTAAGTAGATCAACAAGAAACTCATGCTTTCTCATGCTCAACACAACACAACATACTTTCTTCATAAACATGCTTCCAAATCTTTCCATAAATTCAAAGATCACCTTACCTTTGCAAGATGACTTGAGAGATTGTCCAAATCTCTTCTCAAAATTTCGCCAACCTAAGAAAAGAGGGAAAGATAGGTTATTTTCAAAGTTCTTTTCCATAGAACTTAAACACACAACTAAGTAGTGTCCTTACCACTTAGATCTCTTCAAGAACTTGATGTTTGTACACTTGATCCTTGATGAACACTTGAAGAAAATCCCTTCCAAGAAGCTCCTCTAAAATCGGCCTTGACAAGAAAAGAAGGAAAGAATTAGTGCTTGAAGTTGAACACTAATCATCTTTGATTAGTGATGAACAAACACCATTACCTTGCTTAATCTTCCTTGATTAAGGATCTAGGAGAGGATTAGTTCTTGATTAGTGAAGAACACTCAAGAACACTTGAAGAACACCCAAGAACACAAGCAAAGTTCATGAGGAGAGAGAGAGAAAAGAGAGAAAGCTTTCTTTCAATTTTTACAAGACTTGAATTGTGAGTAAGAAATGAAAATGAAATTTTAGGCAAAAATGAGAGAGAATTCGGCCCAAATGGTGAGGGAAGAGAGAGATGTGTGATTATGACACAAGCATGATGAATGTGTAAGAGAGGTATGGGCATAAGGAAGCCTTTCTACTCCATCTTCCATTATTGCCTCTTTTCTTCCTATTTCTTTCCTTTTAATCCTTTTCCCATAAAACAAAATAAATGGGCTAACAAAATCTGAAAAATAGAAGTCTCAAATGGGCTTAATTTCCAAGAATTTTCGGAAGCCCAAAGATAGCCCAACCGCATTCTTCTTCAACCTTCTCCAATTACACTTGGCAGATTTTGTACCAACTTGTAAAAATAAACTTCACCAAACCACCATCCCTAAAATCATGAAAATTTACATGAAGGTAGCCCTGTGTGTCTAGTTTAAGTAGAAATTTACAGATCTCGATTTGGATTCCTGTAAAATTTACTAAAAATGTTTGACTGAACACTGGTCAAACCGATCTTTTGGAACTTCGAATTTTTTCCAAAATTAACAGATTATCACCGAAAATCGTCCGACACTTGTAACACTTATAAACAACACCAAAATCCCATCCAACATTGAATTTTGATAAATTATCATATCCCAATGTTATTCCGATAATTCTGAGAATTGAAATTCCAGTCGACACTCGTAGGAAAGTTCTGAGAATGTCGGGGTGGGTGTAACAATCTCCCCCTAAGACTCTTGGTCCTCCAAGAGTGATAACAACCTCCGGTACTCCTCCGGGTATCTACTCAACAACTCCTGCTCTGTCTCCCAAGTCGCTTCCCGATCGAATGATGTGACCACCGAACTTTGATCATCGGAATTGACTTGCTGCGAGCTCTCCGAACATCCACGGCCGGAAAAGCTATCGGTACCTCTCGGTAGGATAGATCCGGCTCTAACTCAATCTCCTCTGTCGAAATGATCTGAGTGTCATCCAAAATGCATTTCTTGACATGCTTGACATGAAAAAGCGTTGTGCACCGCAGAACATGCTCGGAGGTAAGGCCAATCTGTAAGCGACTCTACCTATACGCTGCAAAACCTCGTAAGGACCAATATATCTTGGAGCCAACTTGCCCCGCCTACCAAAACGAATGGTCCCACGAGTCGGTGCAACCTTCAGCCAAACTCTGTCTCCTACCTCAAACTCCAGATCACGTCGTCTCTTGTTAACATATGAGGTCGTCCTGTCATTTGCGGCCTTCATCCGCATCTGAATCGAGACGGATCTTCTCCGTCGTCTCCTCCAACAACTCGGGGCCAATAATCATCTTGTGCGAGGCATCTGTCCAACAATGAGGTGTCATGCATCTCTCGACCATACGAGTGCCTCATAGGGTGCCATGCCGATAATAGTCGATAAGCTGTTGTTGTAAGAGAACTCTACTAACGGCAGGTGTCGATCCCAATGTCCCCCGAAGTGCAGAACACAACTCCTGAGCATATCCTCGACAATCTGAATAACCCTCTCGGACTGCCCGTCTGTCTGAGGATGGTACGCCATGCTCAGATGAAGTCGCGTGCCCAGAGCCTTATGGAAGGCAACCCAAAACCTCGCGGTAAACCGTGGATCTCTATCAGACACAATGGAGTCTGGTACCCCATGTAGTCGCACGATCTCCCGAATATAAAGTTGGGCAAGCTTCTCTAGCGAGTCCGTCACTCGCATTGGCAGAAAATGTGCACACTTTGTCGGCCGATCAACTATAACCCGAGATGGCGTCATGCTGAGCTCTAGTCGGAGGAAGACCGGTCGGGAAGTCCATCGTGATATTGCCCCATTTCTGACGGGAATGGGTAGAGTCTGATGTACCCGCTGGCTTCGATGTTCTACCTTAACGCGCGACAAGTCGCACACCTCGACACATAGGCGGCTATGTGCCTCCGCATCCCGGCCACGAAGTGAGATAGAAGATCATGGTACATCTTCTCACTTCCGGGGTGGATGCTCAAGCTACTCGAGTGAGCCTCCCCAACAGTCGATCTCGAATCGACAAATCATCCGGTACATAGGCGACTCTGAGTACGGTAACCCCTGCTGTACTCAAAAAGCGGTCATGAGTCCCTTTGTCCTCACCCGAGAGTTTCTTCATCCTCGCATCTCTAGCCTGTGCTTCTCGGATCTCGGTCAACCACTCCGATTGAGCGGTCAAAGTGTTAACTGAGCTTGCTCCCACTGCTCCCACGATGCCACAGAACATCAGATTTGAACCCTCGGCCTTGTTCCCGAATCTCCACCGCTAACAATCCCGGTATACCTCCTACTCAAGGCATCTGCTCTGAATTCCCCTTGCCGGCGGTGTACTCGATAGTGCAGTCATAGTTCTTCATGTATTCGAGCCACCGTCATTTGTCTCATATTCAAATCCTTCTGGGTAAACAGATACTTCAAACTCTTGTGATCGGTGAAAATCTGGAATCTACTGCCGAGTAGATAATGTCTCCACTACTTGAGAGCATAAATGATCGCAGCCAACTCCAGGTCGTGCGTAGGGTAATTCTGTTCGTGCGGTCGCATTTGTCTTGACCCGTACGCAACGACGTGGTGCCCTTGCATCAACACACATCCGACTCCCGTCCTTGACGCATCTGTGTAGGTTAGGTAAGGTAGTGCAGGGTCCGGTTGACTCAGAATCGGAGCGTGTGTCAGTAACCGCTTAAGTTTTCGAAAGCTGTCCTCACAGGCTGAGGACCAGACAAACGGCTGACCCTTCTTGGTCAACTGAGTAAGTGGTGATGCACGTATGGAGAATCCGGGTACGAATCTGCGGTAATCTCCTGCCAATCCCGGGAAGCTCCGTATCTCCTTAACAGATCCGTGGCTGCCTCCACTCCTCAAGCGCCTTGGTCTTCTCTGGATCCACAGATATACCATGCTCCCGACGATGTGACCCGAGAAAAGATACCTCCCATGACCAGAAATCGCACTTAGAGAACTTAGCATACAGCTGGTTGTTCGTAAGTGTCTCCAATGCAGTTCTCAGATGTCCTTGATGTGATTCCTCATCGGGAGAATAGACAAGAATGTCATCGATGAAGACTATCACAAAGGAATCTAGGTACAGGCGGAATACTCGGTGCATCATGTCCATAAATGCAGCTGGTGCGTTCGTCAAACCAAATGGCATTACGGTACACTCGTAATGCCCATACCGAATCTGAAAAGCTATCTTGGGAATATCTTCTTCCACGATGCGTAGTTGGAAGTACCCGGACCGCAGTCGATCTTGAAAAACCTTAGCTCCCTGAGCTGGTCAAACAAATCATCGATCCTGGGTATCGGATACTTGTTCTTAACGGTGATGGCATTCAACTGCCGATAGTCGATGCAAAGTCGGAGAGTCCCATCCTTCTTCTTAACAAACAACACTGGGGCTCCCCACGGTGAAGTACTCTGGCGGATGAATCCCTTCTCCAGAAGCTCATCAAGCTGCTTCTTCAGTTCAGCTAACTCCACAATCGGCATCCGGTAGGGAGGGATGGAGATTGGAGTTGATCCCAGCTGTAACTGAATCTCAAATGTGATCTCCCGCTCCGGAGGCATACCCGGTAACTCTTCCGGAAAAACACGAGGAAAATAACGAACTACAGGAATCTTGTCTAACTTTGTGCGCGTACCTGTAGTGTTAAGGCCGAAGTACTCCTCCTCATCGATCACTGGTATATGCTCTAGAATGCATAGCTCCATACTCGCTGCTTCAGCTCGATGGATATCCAATCGGTACAACCTCTCCGGAAAGCGAATCGTAAATGCAGCACGGTCAATCCTCACATCGTCTTGTGACAACCAGTCCATCCCCAGAATAATATCGTACTTGGACGTATCCAAAATCAGTAACTCAGACTCAATCTGATGACGCCCGATACTCAAGATGCATTCTTGAGCAATCTCATTCGAATACAATCGCATCCCACCAGCAGTGCGTACCATGACTACACTTGCCGTGTGGGCGATAGGCAAAGTCCGAGATGTCGCACATTTCGGAGAAATAGCAGAAATTGAAGCGCCGGTATCGAAAAGTGCATTAACAGTACATTATTTAAAAGGATGATACTGCTAATGCTCCTTCTTTGAATACCGCCCTGCTCCAACTGGTAGACCCGTGCTGGCTGAACTGTCCGTTGTACCGGCGGTGATGTAATAAGTGGTCTCTGTGGTGGAGCTCTCAAGCCTCCCTGAGTAAAACCTCGGCCCTGACCGGCCCTGATCTGACTCCGCTGTGGTCCTCCCGGCTGAACCCTAGCTCCTGGTGCCAGAGTCACTGGGCAATCATTGACCCAGTGATCATTCGCTCCACATCTCAAGCACTGCCCTCGAGCCACGAAGCAAACCTGTCCTCCGTGGCGTCGGCCACATTCCCGGCAGGCCCGGGAACTTCGGTAATGGGGCCCTTGCCCCTATCGAACCCGCCTGGTCTGCTCTGTCCCGGTCTGTTCGGTCCAGGGCTGCTGCCTTCGGCCTGCTGGCTGAAGGTCTCCCGCCACTGGGGTCGGGAAGGTGTAACCACTTGCCCCAGTCATCTACGTCTCCAGCGGTAGGGCCTTCGAATGGCCTCATGATAGACGGTGATGCGTGCGCAATCATATGCTCTACGATCGTGGGCGCAAACCCCGAATAAATCTCCTAGTCTTCTCCCGCTCGGGAGAGTCAAAGCAGTGAGGAATGACGGATAAGCCGGCTGAACTCAACCTCATAATCAGTCACCGTCCGGCTCCCCGAGTAAGTGCATCGAACTCGGTCGGACGGCGCTCACTGGATGGCGTAGCCCAACCATCGCTCATGGAACAAACGGGAGAACTCCTCCCAAGTCATCCCCGGATCAACACGTCTCAGCCCTGCATACTGCATCGCTCTGCCTCTGGCCACTCCCTGCCACCAATTGTGCGCCGCATCTCTCAGATAGAAGGTGGCCAAGGAGACCATCTCCTCAGATGGTATATGGAGCCTCAGCAGAAGGCGCTCAATATCGGTAAGCCAAGCCTCGGCTGCGTCCGGTCTAGATCTGCCCGAGAACTTGGGCGGGTTGAAGCGCTGCAGGCGCTCCATCATCCTAACCTCGTCAAAACCCATGCTGCTCCCGGTACGCGGCCTCGGGATCTCTCGGATATCCCCGGAATCAGAATCAGTGTCGTCCTTGGGTCGGCGACGACCAATCAGTGAAGCCTCTACCCGTGCTCGGCGGGTAGCTGTCTAGGGCGGGCGGAACCGGCCGCTGCCCAGTCCTCCTAACGTGAGGCGTCCCAACCATCCAGGCCGATCATCCTCAATAGTAGGAGTACGGCGATAACGTCTGGAGGCGGTATAAGTGGTCTCCAAGTCGGGGGTGTAGCGATCGGTGTAGAAAAATCAGCATCGCTCTCGTGGTCCGACGTGCTATCTGTTTGAGCGAACACACCGTTCAGAAGGGTGCGAATCTGACCCAGTGTGTCCACAAGGTTGACGCGCTCCTGGCGTCCAACAGATCGTACCATCTAAAATTCCCAACAAAACATACGGAAATATCGTTAATCTCTATGTTAGCAAACAACAGACTCCTAATGGCTCTGTAGTGTAGATGATATGCATGTTTAACAGAAAACTTCGGCAGCAATTCCTTTGCTTGCCTACTTTGAGAGAAAATAACAATCCATATCCTTCATGAATTGTCAAAGCGCGATATCTGTTTTAACCACTTATTTGAGTTTTGATTATGCTAGGTTACGGTGTTAACTAACCAACCCTAAACATAACTAAAGTTCAAGAATAATTTTAGTAAAAGTTAGCTACGCTTTTATTTAAATTACCCCAGAACTAGTAGTGTTGTTTATATCGGGTAGTCTAACCATTCCTAACTCTAACCTTAAGCTCTGATACCAAATTGTCACCCCACCGCCCCGGAACTGGCGGAAGCATCGAAGTTGCGGAGGTTGGAGGTGTTGGCGGCGGGTGATCGCGGATTTTTCTCTTAAAAGGGTGTGGACCCGAAACCCTTCCCTTAAAACGTTTTTCTTTCAGTTTTAAGGTTATTACGTGTTTGCAGATTTTAAGACGTCTTTCGAGTCCTAAACCTGCACCCGTGACACGTTAGTGGTTTTTTGAGGATATCGCGCGTAAAAATAATGAAGCAGGAAAAGAAAGATACAGGCCGGGGAAGTTCCGCCCTCTGCGTAGGGTCGGAAACTCCCACAAAATATACAAACCGAAAGTATGAATGTACTAATGTAACTACATGCACTACTTCTACAGAGCCGAGCCACGGTGCGGAATTATACCTCGCAACTAGACGCTCTGCTGCTAAACACACACACGAGAGAAGAACGTCGGACTTAACGAGAAAGATAACAACACAGAAGGGATTTTAACGAGAAATTCCCCCAAACACAAATATACCTCAAAATAACAGAAGTGCAGAACGAGCACCGCGGAAATCTAGTCCGCAGGTCGTTTGCCCGGATCCCCTGAAAATATTGTAAACATGGGGGGGTGAGTTCTCGAAAGAACCCGTAAGGGGGTAGGTACGAAAAGGTCAAACCAAAAGTTTGAAAACGTTTTTGCCTGCACAAAGGGTTAGCGTGCAATGTTCTAGCAGAAATAGCAACCCTAATAAATGCTATGATATGCAGAAACATGATGCTCAGAAGTCCCGTCGGATCAGGTTAACAGAGGTAAGCCCATACAAGTGGTCCCCGACCAGCAAAGACTCCTACGGCGGCTTGTTAAGCTCACGCCGATTATCGGGATCGGAACCGCTTGGTACCCGGCGAAAGGCGTCGACCCTAATCATCATAAAGCGGCGAAGCGTGCAGAACAAATAATGGGTCCGTTGTCGACCCCGATATGCAGATCCGATATAGCAGAAGTCCAGAAACAGAAAACCCAGAAAACCGCTACGTACCAGTAACTAGTCCCAGGAGTCACTGGGCCCCACCCTCGACTCGAGTACTAGCCCTTAACTAACCTAATACACATTTAATGCTCATTAAAAAAGTTAAACCCCTTACCTATACAGAAATCGGATATCTACTGTGGCCCCCTGACGCACAAGCAAGATCCGGAAGACGCAGATTTAATCTGAGAATCGAGACATACGAATAACTTTAGTTATTTCACTAAAGTTTCAAGTGTTGGGAATTTATTCTTAATTACACCCTAAGTCCTCGAACTTTTCGTAACTTGCAAAAGTACCCCAATTTTCACAATTCTAGCAACTTCCTTCCATTAAAAACAAGTTTACACTTTTACCCAAACTTTTCCATATTACACACTTTGGTCCTCCAATTTCCATAAAAAGGTCAACTTTATCCGGTTTGGTCAACTTGGTCAAAAGTCAACCTTTATCCATTCTTTCCCAAATTTCGACCCAAGCCCATATTTTCGGCTCAACTTCCATCTCAACCCAAATCTTTTCTAAACTTCACACTTTAGTCACTTTCTTTTAATCCTTCATGTTAAACCATTTTTAACATGTTTTAACCAACTTTTCATCACCAAAACACTATTCACAAGAAACAAAATTTTCTTCCAAATCCTTGGTTTTCGGTTTTCCTTCCAATCTTCACCCAAACTTTAAAACTTAACACTTCCATGCATAAACCTTTATATACTTCCATTTTTCAACACTTTAACACATAAATCTTCAACAAAACATCATCAATCACACAAGCTTATTTTCGGCCCTAAGTAGATCAACAAGAAACTCATGCTTTCTCATGCTCAACACAACACAACATACTTTCTTCATAAACATGCTTCCAAATCTTTCCATAAATTTAATGATCACCTTACCTTTGCAAGATGACTTGAGAGATTGTCCAAATCTCTTCTCAAAATTTCGCCAACCTAAGAAAAGAGGGAAAGATAGGTTATTTTCAAAGTTCTTTTCCATAGAACTTAAACACACAACTAAGTAGTGTCCTTACCACTTAGATCTCTTCAAGAACTTGATGTTTGTACACTTGATCCTTGATGAACACTTGAAGAAAATCTCTTCCAAGAAGCTCCTCTAAAATCGGCCTTGACAAGAAAAGAAGGAAAGAATTAGTGCTTGAAGTTGAACACTAATCATCTTTGATTAGTGATGAACAAACACCATTACCTTGCTTAATCTTCCTTGATTAAGGATCTAGGAGAGGATTAGTTCTTGATTAGTGAAGAACACTCAAGAACACTTGAAGAACACCCAAGAACACAAGCAAAGTTCATGAGGAGAGAGAGAGAAAAGAGAGAAAGCTTTCTTTCAATTTTTACAAGACTTGAATTGTGAGTAAGAAATGAAAATGAAATTTTAGGCAAAAATGAGAGAGAATTCGGCCCAAATGGTGAGGGAAGAGAGAGATGTGTGATTATGACACAAGCATGATGAATGTGTAAGAGAGGTATGGGCATAAGGAAGCCTTTCTACTCCATCTTCCATTATTGCCTCTTTTCTTCCTATTTCTTTCCTTTTAATCCTTTTCCCATAAAACAAAATAAATGGGCTAACAAAATCTGAAAAATAGAAGTCTCAAATGGGCTTAATTTCCAAGAATTTTCGGAAGCCCAAAGATAGCCCAACCGCATTCTTCTTCAACCTTCTCCAATTACACTTGGCAGATTTTGTACCAACTTGTAAAACTAAACTTCACCAAACCACCAGCCCTAAAATCATGAAAATTTACATGAAGGTAGCCCTGTGTGTCTAGTTTAAGTAGAAATTTACAGATCTCGATTTGGATTCCTGTAAAATTTACTAAAAATGTTTGACTGAACACTGGTCAAACCGATCTTTTGGAACTTCGAATTTTTTCCAAAATTAACAGTTATCACCGAAAATCGTCCGACACTTGTAACACTAACTGTCAAAAGGAGAAGTGTTATAAGCTTTGAATGGAAGCCCCGGTAAATGGCGGCAGTAACTCTAACTGTCCTAAGGTAGCGAAAAAGAGCGAAGGGATGGGCATTCCAAATCAATAAGCATTCACTAGAACTACAGCTCATTTTGATAGAGCTAGAGCGCCAACAGATATACCATAAAAGATGTCATCATAAGATATCAAATCACTTCCAGATATGCTATTAGATAGGCCCAGAGAGAGATCTATGCGCTCAGATCTGAGTACTGCAATTGTTTCGGCTGAATGAATAGAATCTGGGGAGGCTGGTACGACATCGAAAGCTACTCCACCTCGATTAAGATAACTAGAACTCCTAATGTCTGAAGGAGAACTTCCAATGGTTGGAAAAGACTCCTACCTTAGATCTATGCGCTCAGATCTGAGTACTGCAATTGTTTCGGCTGAATGAATAGAATCTGGGGAGGCTGGTACGACATCGAAAGCTACTCCACCTCGATTAAGATAACTAGAACTCCTAATGTCTGAAGGAGAACTTCCAATGGTTGGAAAAGACTCCTACCTTCACTTCATAAGGAACTCACTTGTGATCTCCAGTCTCACCTGAGCAAGGTCCCACCCTTGCGGTCTCCAGTCTCGCCTTCGCGAGGTCTCCAGTATCACCTTCGCAAGGTCTCACCCTTGTGGTCTCCAATCTCGCCTGAGCAAGGTCTCACCCTTGCTCGCCTTCGCGGAGTCTCCGGTCTGACCTGCGCGAGGTCTTGCTCTCGAGGGCCTTAAGTCTTGCCTTGGCGATGTCTCACACTCGCCTTTGCGTCTCTTAGGCCTTCGCGGATTGCCCTCGCGGTCTCAGGTCTCACCCTTGCGATCTTGCTCGCCTTCGCGGATCTTGCTCCTGCGGTCTCAACTCGCCTTCTCGAGGACTCATGCCTATACTGGCCCCGCCTAGATAAGGCCCTTACTCAGGTTCGTGCGACCCTCACTCCTTATTTGGCTATATTCTATCTGGGCCTTCGCCCCTCGCAGGCCTTCGCTCCTTACAGGCCTTCACCTGCTACTTGCTCCACTTGGAGATAGGCCACTTGGTCATCTGACATTAAACAACCAATAAGGAGACCAGCACGAGCCTGAGTGATCTTCACCAGATTTGTACACCAAACATTCCCTGGCAGGTGAATCTTCTGAGGCGGTTTGCTGAGATCTTCATCATCACAGCCGCCTTATCTCCAATCAGTCTGACACAGACTTATCTCCTTACATCTGACAGATTTGTCAGTCTTGTCTCAGAGCCTGTCCAAGGCTTCAACTGGGGGAGGCTCCTCCTGGCATCTCCCTATAAATAGGGGGATGTCCACCTTAAACTGGGTAAGCTACTACACGCCCCCCCCACTCCTCTCTTGCTACTTCTGAGTATTCCTCTTATCTTTTACAGATTACTCTGAACAGCAAGCTTGGAGTCTCAAGAACACCATCATCATCAACCACTCAACTGGGATTCCGCTCCTATCCTGGGAACGTGAATATCAGTTTGGCGCCGTCTGTGGGAACGAAAGAAACGAAAAGTTCTCATCGTAAACCCATATTACAAACCACAAGTAGCAAGTCATGCCAACTACCCGGAGTGCAAGTAGGCACAGTCTTCAGGGAAGGAGGAATCCTCCCGCGACGAACACAAACAATGATCCACGATCGGAACCATCTCCAACCAACGTTCCCCCACAACGGGGAGAACTTTCGGTTCATTCAACAGAGGAGAGCTCCTCCCACGTTAACCGTAACGTACCCCTGGAGCGCAACACTCCACCTCCAAACACTCCACTAACGGGCCTTGATCCAGCCGTTCTGCAAACAATCACTGAGGCGGTTGCTCACAACTTACGTGAAACTCTCGCCACCACTCTCAGGGGCGTTCTAGATAGCGTTGGAATACTGCGGACTAGTCAGCCTGAACGCCCAGCTACTCCTCCTCAACAAGTAAGTCACCCTGACCCTCCTTCGTCTATACTTATCGCGCTTACTAGACGATTAGAGGAAGTGGAAAAGAGGGAGGAAAGGGCCAGTGTTCATAATATCACTAGGATGGGTCTGGACCACCTCTGGACCCAACCTTTCATTCAACGGGTTTTGGAGACCCCTCTTCCAGAGCAGTTTCGCCAGCCTAAACTGGACGCCTATGACGGCCTCTCGGACCCCGATATTCATCTCCAGCGTTAGATTTCCGCGATGGCCATCGCCAGGGCAGACGATAACACGCTCTGTAGAGCCTTCAACTCCACACTCACGGGAGCCGCCACCAACTGGTATACCACCCTCCTCGATAAGCGGTTTGACTCCTTTGAGGAGCTCTCTCGCAACTTCTCCAACCACTTTGTGGTGTCTAAACCTCCCCCTAAAATGGCGGGACATCTCCTCAAGATATGGCAAAAGAAAGATGAGCCCTCAGGGAGTATATTCAGCGCTTCCAGGCGGAATCCATCCAGGTCCCTAATTTAGGGGAGGAAGCCCGCCTACTTGCGGCCATACAGGGTCTTCGCTGGGAGTCCCTTTTCTTCGTAGATGTACACACCAACCCTCCCACCAATATGGAACAGTTCTTGAGCACGACCTCACGGTTTATGAACACGGAGGAGGTCACTCGACCACTCGCCAGGGCTGCCATGACAGATGCAAAGGGACAGCCCTCGCGAGCGGACCCCAGGTCCAAGAGGCAGTACCCCACGCCGTCCAACAGGGAGGGGGCGTATTTCACTCTTCCCCCACTAAGGGAATCTCGCACTAACATCCTTCATGCCCTGGAACAAAAGAGGGAGGTTCCCAAGTGGCAAATATTGTCGTTACCAAATATTGTCAGGTCTAGTACCAAATATTGTCGTTACCATCGCGACAAGGGACACGACACTGAGGATTATTTTTAGCTTAAACGCATGATTGGGGAAATGCTCGCTCAAGGCAAACTCAGAG
The DNA here is from genome assembly GCA_024586325.1 of Stellera chamaejasme. Taxonomy (NCBI): domain Eukaryota; kingdom Viridiplantae; phylum Streptophyta; class Magnoliopsida; order Malvales; family Thymelaeaceae; genus Stellera; species Stellera chamaejasme. The sequence goes on along the minus strand of CM044981.1, from coordinate 38,435,556 downwards.
AGTTCTTACTTCACGACGATGGGGGTCGCAGGCGGGAAAATAACCAGGAGGATCGCCGTCAGGAGGACCGCAGACGGGGTCGCTCCCAATAGAACCCAGATCGAGAAGGTCTGGTCGAAATTCCCCCACCAAGGGGGCACATCAGCGTAATCACACAATGTGAGGGTGCAGCGGTGAGATGCCGTTATATGAGACAAATCTACCAGATCGACCACTCCTCTACTCACTTACTACATCTCCACGATGGCACCTCTGTGGGAATACCTCACGCCGACCCATTGGTCCTCTACCTCGCCACCTCTGACAGGAGCGTCACCTCTGTCCTTATCAAGGAAGAGGCTGCCAAACAATGGCCAGTCTACTACACCAGTCACACTCTTCAGGATACGGAAACAAGGTATCCTCCTCTCCAAAAAGCTATCTTATCTCTTGTATATGCAGCAAGGAAGCTCAAGCCCTACTTCCAAGGGCACACAATTATAGTCCGAACAGACTTACCAATTCAGGATATTCTGAGGCGGCCCGAACATTCAGAGCGCCTCGCCAAATGGTGTATCGAGCTTGGTGGCTTTAACATCAACTATGAGCCCAGAAAGGCAATTAAGGGCCAGGCCCTCGCTGACTTCATTGCGGAATTCTCGGATATTGACATCATCCCGGCCCTTGAGCAGGGCCCCGCACCACGACCCATTCCCCCAGAGTGGGACATGTTTGTGGATGGCTCATCCAAACTCGGATCCCCCGCAGGGGGCGTGTATCTGTGCGGACCCTAGGTATGGAAGTATCCCTTCGTGTCTCTTTCCAATTTCAAGTAACTAATAATGTTGCAGAATATGAGGCCCTCATCGTGGGGTGAAGCTCGCCATAAGGGCAGGCATTCGCCGCCTCCATGTCCACAGCGACTCGCAACTGGTAATTCACCAGGTCCAAGGATGCGCCGAGTGCAAAGACGCCACCCTGATCAAATACCTCAAATTGGTGAACGCCTTGCGGATCAACTTTGAAGAGGCCATCTTTATCCATGTTCCTCGTTCTGAGAACACCACAGTAGACATGCTGTCCAAGGGAAAAACTCCCTCCACCATGGCCACCCTGGCCAGCCCTTCCATTATGGAGGCCATTGATATTGCCTCACTAACAACACAAGACCCGGTCGCAGACTGGAGAGACCCTATTATCGCTGAGCTAAAAGCCAGCGCCGCGGACACCCAAGCTCGCAAACGGGCCATCCGCTTTGTTCTCATTGATGACCAATTATGGCATCGCGGGTTTGCAACACCCCACCAACGATGCCTCAGCACCCTTGAGGGACACTCTGTCTTGGATACTCTCCAGCAAGGCAACTGTGGAGCACACATTGCTGCAGAAGAACTTTCCCACAAAACCCTTCGTCAAGGGTACTACTGGCCTACCTTGAAAAAGGACGCCGCTGCACTGGTCAAAACGTGCCACCAGTGCCAGATCAATTCTCGCATCCAGCGACTGCCATCTACGGAATCACCAGCACTGACAAACCCAGTACCCTTCACCCTGTGGGGCCTTGACCTTATTGGTCCGATGCCGACCGCTCCAGGTCAGTACCGCTTCTGTGTGGTTGCAGTTGATTACTTCTCTAAATGGGTCGAAGTAGAACCCCTGGTCTCCATCACTTCCGCCAAGATCATCAAATTCCTGTGGAAAAATCTTGTTCGCCGTGACGGCAGCCCTCGTGCTATTATTACAGATAATGGCACTCGGTTTTACCACACGGGCCCAACAATGGACCCAGACAACAATGTCAAGCATGCTTTTCCCCCAGTGGCGCACCCCCAGTCTAATGGGCAGGTCGAGGTCACCAACCGCACCCTCAAGGAGGGCCTCAAGAAGCGCCTTGAGGGGGCCAAAGGTCGCTGGGTAGATGAACTCCCAAGTGTCCTGTGGGACTACCGCACCACAACACGAACCCCAACAGGCGAAACGCCTTTTTCTCTGGTATATGGTGCAGACGCGCTTCTGCCTATTGAGGCAGACGTCCCTACTATCCGCATGATCAACTTCACTGACGAAGCCAATGCTTAAGGGCTTCACGCCAAACTCGACTTAATTGAGGAATTGCGCGAGGGCGCTCGCCTTCGCATATTCGCCCTCAAACAGAGGCTCAGTCTTCACCACAATTCCAGGATAAAACCCAAAGCACTACAACAAGGGGGCCAAATCTCCCCTCACCGCTCGCGACCCCAAACAGGGTGTCTTGCGACCTAACTGGGACGGACCCTATATTGTTCATAAACAAGTCCGCCCAGGAGTCTATGAACTACAAGACCATGATGATCGTCTTCTTCCCCACAACTTTCATGCGGATGACTTACGCCCATATTACGTGTAAGTCCTCAGTCTTACGTCTTCAATTCAATAAAATACATGTGTATTTCTCCCTCTCTTGCAGCATTACGTGACATTATAAATGCCCTCTCAATCGCCCTCTGCACCCGACCAGTCAGACTGGCCACTCGCCTAAATCACGGCATTAGACCTTGTCAGGTCCCACTTGTGCACTCACACCAAGAGCAGCCCCCTGTGGTCGCGCTAGGTAGTTGCGGGTCTCATCCCCAACTGACCTTCAACTCGCCCCACCCCAAGGGTAACCCCCTTGGGCTGCGGAAGGGTAACCCCATTTTGGCTCCTTCAGGACGTTCCCTGTCTAAGTCGCCCTCGCGCGCCACACCGGACCTTCCTCTCGGACTCTTCCACCTAGGTAGTTGCGGGTCTCATCCCCAACTGTCCTTCAACTCGCCCCGCCCCAAGGGTAACCCCCTTGCGCTGCGGAAGGGTAACCCCCTTTTGGCTCCTTCAGGGAGGTCTATGTGTAAGTCTCCCTCGCTCGCTGCAGCAGACCTCCCGCATGGACTCCTCAACCAAGGTAGTTGCGGGTCTCATCCCCAACTGACCTTCAACTCGCCCCGCCCAAGGGTAACCCGCTTACGCCGCGGAAGGGTAACCCTGATGTGATCATAGGGGGGTTTCGTGATCACGAGCTCGGATCTAGCTCGATGGAGGTGGTTTCCAGCGAAATAGAACGAAAACAGAGGAAGAACACGAAGAACACAAAGTCGGCCAAGGGAACCTCCTCACTACGAGGTGAGGCAATGCCCTTGAAAATGCCTGGGAAAGGAAAATGGGACCTAGAACCTTTTGACTACAAGATCAAACAATGCTAGGCATTATATTGGATCCTCTTGCAATGGATCACTAATGGATTGGTGGAGCAAGATTTGAGACCCAAGAAGAACAATATGGCCGATTCGCGGCGGATATGTGTTCTTACAATATATGAGTTCTACCGTTTACAATGGTTACAAGCTCCTTATATAGAAGGAAAATGCTAAAGGAAAATAATGAGTGACTTGACAAGGAAACCACCTTCCTTGATTTAGGGTGGGCTAGATGAGAGGTTGCAGATGATGTGACATTGTAGGCTACCTGCTTTTGCGGCTCCCATTTCCCAGGAATTGCAATTGGCGGGAAAAGGAAAGAAGGGCTTTTCCATAATTTGAAGGGTTTGCCTGACTGGCGTATGGAGGCTTCTTCAGGTTGGCGAACACTGGGGGGGCTTTGCTTGCTTCTGGAAGTGAGGCACAGGATTTTTGCCAATAGCCAGGGGTTCACCAAGGACTATGGGTTCGCCAATGGTCAGGGGTTCGCCAATGGGACATGGGTTCGCCATAAGAACCATGGCCTCGCCAATGGGTCTTCGCAAGCACGGCCTCGTCTTGGAACTTGGCCTTCGCTTGGAGGAGGCATTCAAGGGTCTTCTCCTGGAGTTCTTGTAGACGTTGCTTAGCTTTGGGGCTTCGCCGGTGCTCAGAGGGCCGCTTCTTCTTTATCCAAGCCTTCACCAAGGGTCCTTCAGACCCTCTGGAGGAAAGGTCGTCCCTTGTCCCAAAAAGGGGGCTGATGTCCACATCATACCCTCCCTCTTCAGTAGAATCCGTCCTCGGATTCATAAGGAAATTTTCCCTACAAATCTTAAGACACCACAACAAACTTGAAGAGGCATTAGGGGTTAGTGGACTGAAATCAAGTCGATGTGCCCTTATCAAAATTTGGATTGTAAGGATTCTAATATGCATCATGCTCAAGGACAAAAGCCTAAATAAACTCATGATACACTTCCAATCATTCAGACAAAAGGGCATGTTGTGGGGGCGTCCTCGGCTTGCTACGTACACGGCTAGGTGATGGGCATTCTTATACTCAAAACATAGGGTATCTAGCTCATGGATAGCAAACAAGGAAGCACTAAGTCGGGGCAAGATGAACAATCCGCTCTTTCTTGCTCCGGTACCATGAAAGCACACAAGTGCCTTATGTCCAAAATCTTCTTTATGGCCGAAAATAAATTTAAAATAGCATGCAATTTCAACCCAAACAAATTCATGGCAAAGTTTCATGGCATGCTCATTTCCAAACAAATTCAAAACTAGAATTCATGGCGTGCTCATTTCCAAACAAATTATTTTTACATGTGCCGGGGTCATGTATGAACCTTATCCTAGCAAGTTTTCCTATCATTTGGGGCATGCACAACCCATCCACTTTCATTGTATAGGCTCGGGTGGGTTCATTCAATTTAGCGCATGGCATGATCATGGTTCCATCAATATTCACATCAAAAATGCATGAGTGCTCCCTAGCTACAGTAGGCATGCACATAACAGTTCTAGCACAAATCATTTCATGATCACCAAATGGCAAAGTTTCATCACTAAGATGAATTGACACGTTACCTCTCCCCAAGTTAGGGGAGGGAGGCTCCTGCTCCGAAACCGAGGCTTCTGCTTCGTCTTGTAAACAACCCAAAGTTTCTTTGTTATCAATTCTTGGCATAATCAAAGGAGAACAACAATCATTAGAAGATTTAAGCGTTAGTCCTTCATTGATCTCGGTTGAAAGCTTGGGTGTTTCACTCTCTTTACTCATTTGGCTTCGAAGAGCCCTTGTCACCGCACGCCACCCGAGCCCGGTTGCGGAGGTGGGGGCGCCGGGACGTCGGAAACGGAAGCCGGAATGATACAGAAAGGCAGGTCCATCGAGACCTGCTGTGCGTAGCGGACCCGAAAGGCGATTGTGGAAGCAACCTGAAAATGTTCATACATAGAACAAAATTGAAATCTATGGTGAGTCTAGTCCCTCGAAAACGGGCGAGCACATCACCATCACCATACAAACAGTTCATGTAATAACAACAAAGTAAGTACCGCCCTCCGAGGACGAGTACTTACGCATATAACATAGAACATACAGAGTTCTCCGCACCTAGGATATCTAGCAAGCGCCAAGCGCTCAGAATATGCAACAGAACAGAATATATATATGTATATATACAATCATCACAACAATAAAACAGAAAGTATGCACATGCAGCTACAGAGCCGACCCTAGGCCTAAACATCAAAATACCTCGCGCGGGATTCAGGCCAAGTAGACAAAATCCCAGCCCGCAAGGTACTGCTGCTGCTCAACACAACCAAGGCAGAAGCCTCACGGAAACCTACTTCGCTGCTTACTGCACCTACCCGAAATCCAAAAACAACCCAAAAGGGTGAGTCCTAAAAAGGACCCGTAAGGGATTTGGGGTAAGATAAGCATATGTAACCGCAAACAGAAAGATAGCAATATACGGATATGCAATGTAATACGAGAATATCGTGCATGTAATAAAACAGATCGAGAATCCCGAAGGATGTGCGATACTAAATTGCCATAAACCCTTATAACAAATCGAACGACAGCCTCCCTCTAAGGGAGTCGAAGCGAAGCTATTACGAAGCATGGTGCACCACTGGGTAGCGAACCCACAACCGCCGTAGGGTTAATGACCAAGTATGCCATAAGGCATACTCCTATAGATTACGTAACGTACCTTAAAGCGAAATTTCCGAAATACTGCAAAATGTATGCAACAACACATACACCTACAGACTACGAATATGCCCTAGGCATATAATACCGAAATGCTTGCGTAATGTAAAGTGAAACTAAACATACACCTATCTTACCAAAAATAGCAGAACCAAACCCTTACCTCACAAATCCAGAGTAATAGACTGATTCTGGACGACTTCCACACCACGACTCGAAACTCAGAAACCTCTCTTTTTCTACCCTCCGAACCTCAGAATCTGTCAAACCAAGTTGAATTAGCGTCCTTATCGACCACTCTACCAAACTACACCCCCGACCCCAAAACCGAAAATCGCGAATATCGTAAAATTCCGATTCCCACGTAAACATCGAATTCAGAACCAACTTAGACAATGCAAAATTATACATTGTCAAACACAATCCAACAAGCAGAACTGATCAAATCCAACCTTAAAACCCTTCATTACCCGACATTTTCCGATAAACCCGCTTAATTGCAACTTTTCCAATTCTCACTCGTATTCAACGTTCCGAACTTCCAACCACTCCTAAATTCAACCCCCATACCACTTTAGCATCCAATTCAACCAACATCAAACCCCAACATGGAAAAAGAATCATTCCAATAATTCGGTTCTTAACCAACATTTTACTCAACTTCCATTTCAATCCATTCAAGCTTCCAATTAATCATACTAACCACCAATTACACTTCTAAACCAAGAATGCTAACCAATTGCATCCAAAACAACCAAATTCAACATTGAACACCAACCAACAAATTCGACCATAAAGGGGGTTTCCAACCCAACTTGTTCTCCATCAAATTGAATCCATACATAAGCTTAGAATCATGCTAGGAACAATATACTAGAAGCATGATTCAAGAAACCAAACACACACCATTTTTAGAAAAATTCCCAAAAGTTTGCCATTTTAGGTTTCTAGCATCCAAGGAGTTTTTCCAAAATCTAACACTTGATTATCACTCTCCTACAACCCAAGAACATCATACTAAAAGATGGGAGGAAGAGAATCATCCTAGCTAGTAGCTAAGAACAAACCCAAAATTCTCAAAATCATCACTTTATCCAACCAAACTTGTTTCCAAGGAGAGAAGTGAGCTAAGGAAGGAAACTTACCCAAGATTGAAGCCAAACCCTTGATGATTCAAGCCAAGATGAAGAACTTCAAAGCTTGGAGAAAGCTCCCATGGTGGCGGCAGCAAGTGAGGAAGAAGAAGAAGAAGAAGAAATGAAATAATAAGCTTTTTATGAAATATATATGCTATATATATATTTCCTTTCTTTTTCCCATACCTTCTCATCTTAAATAACAAAAAGACATGTGTCCCTTATCCCTTCCCCATTCCAGCCGAAAATAACCTGCTGCCCATGCTCCATTATTTGTGTTTTGTGACCAAATAAAAATTAACCTCCCAACTTTTCCAAAAGTTTCAATTTTGGCCCAAACGCAACTACCGAACTCCAAAATAAACGAAACTTGGACACAATCCTCAGAATATTATAACATTCGTAAAACATGTTCTAAAAGTCCATTTACAATTCCAGAGTGTCCTACCGAGCTCGCTGAACCCAAACAAATCCCGACGTGCGAGCGTGTCCAAAAGAACCAAAATCTCATCACACCAAAATTCCACAAAAAATACTCATAAATCCAACTTAAATTATAACATGACTTACCCCAAAGCCGTCAGAAGATTTCCATCCCGAGCCCCGGGAGTCGCCCGGAACCGAACGTCCCGCCCCAAATATTATAATCCATAGAAACCTCCGGGACATTCCCACGACTCCAAAACTGCAAACGGCATCTCAATCCGAGGTCTCGGGAGCGCTACCGAGCCCGCTGTACGTCCCGAGACAACCTTGACAACCCCCCGGCGCCAAAAAAATATTTTCGGCGGAAACGTCCGGGGGACCCACACGACCTCAAATACGAAAGGGTTCGCCAAAATGATACTCGGATAAGGCTCGGGAGCCGCCTGAACGCTGAAAAACGTGACCTGCAGGCCAAAACCGGAGCCCCGGGTCACCCGGTCGCAACCCGCTCGGGGTGACGGTAACATCCCTTTTCTTTCTTTTCTCTTTCTCTTTCTTTTTCTCACTCTCACACCATTCTTTCATAAGACCTTCCATTTGTGAGACTTCATTTCTTATCTCCTTTAAATCTTTTCTCATATCCTAGAAATCTGCTCTAATTTCTCGAGTAAGATTTCCCAAAGGGGTTAGTTCGCAAGGAGGATTCGGGTTCGCACTTGGAGAAGGGGTTGAGTGGGCTCTTGAAGGTGCGGCTTCCCTGTTGGTTGTTACAGTGGAGTAGGATGTGGGACTCTGAAATGAGCTATGAGTGGTGGGAGGTTTTGACCAAGAGGCATGGGCTCGGGCCAACTGTGCGATGGGGTTTTGGGTGCCATACCACCGCCTCATCACACCTTTCAAGCGGTCCCAAGAGGGTATGAACTCCAACCCTCGGTCGCTTCTCTTTGTGGTGTATTCACACCACCAATACCAAGCTTCACCTCTTAACATCCCAATAGCTATATCCAGCTTCTCAAGTCCATGAGCACCACTCTTGGCAAAGAATGCCTCAAGATGGTGTTCCCATGATTCGAACCCGAAAGGGTCATCATCCCCTCGAAACTTAAGGGTTCGCGCCATTTGCATCCCTACACACTTAAACAATAATGTCAGTACCACTCATTTTCTCACGTGTATGGTTGGCCTCTCGTTTGTGTTTAGGGACACACTCAGTACCACTCCTTTCTCGTGTTTAAAATACAATGGTTCTCACAAGTCTCAGAAACTTTACCACCAATCTTCGATTAAGATCAAATGCAAACACGCAAAGAATATCCAATGAAATCTTAGCAATGTCCGAAACAAGTAAAGCACAAAGTTCTAGTTATTTGAAACTAGGGTATTGAGGTTGGTTGGTGGTTGAAAGAAGTTGGTAATGATATAGAAAAGGCTTTTCACCAATATAAACACTATAAGTTCGGTTTTGAAACTATTTTCGATCTGTGAGTACTGTTCACTTGAGTTTCGTGATGAACTCTCCAAGAACACTTAGAACTTTTTCCCAGAACTTGAGTTCAGGGTTCTCCATAATTTGAAGGGTTCGCCTGACTGGTGTATGGAGGCTTCTTCAGGTTGGCGAACACTGGGGGGGGCTTTGCTTGCTTCTGGAAGTGAGGCACAGGATTTTCGCCAATAGCCAGGGGTTCGCCAAGGACTATGGGTTCGCCAATGGTCAGGGGTTCGCCATAAGAACCATGGCCTCGCCAATGGGTCTTCGCAAGCACGGCCTCGTCTTGGAACTTGGCCTTCGCTTGGAGGAGGCATTCAAGGGTCTTCTCCTGGAGTTCTTGTAGATGTGGCTTAGCTTTGGGGCTTCGCCGGTGCTCAGAGGGCCGCTTCTTCTTTATCCAAGCCTTCGCCAAGGGTCCTTCAGACCCTCTGGAGGAAAGGTCCTCCCTTGTCACAAAAAGGGGGCTGATGTCCACATCAAACCCCCTTTTGGCTCCTTCAGGGAGGTCCCTGTGTAAGTCGCCCTCGCGCGCCTCACCGGACCTTCCGCACCAACTCCCAAGCACAGTTGCGGGTCTCACTCCCCAGAACTCCAGCTGGCTCTTCACTTGTCTCAACAAGTGTTTCGCTGCCTTCGCCATCGCGCGACTTCAGGCTCAAGGTAAACTGAGCTTTACTTCATTATTATCATATAAATGATGAGCACTCTGCAGGTATCTTCTACTTGGTACACTGTACACTACCCAAGGGCTTACTCCGTGATAAATCGCCAGGTAGGTCTCTGTGTGAGCCGCCTTCGCGTGCCCCAGCAGACCTTCCAACATCGAAAAGTCTCATCCATGGTCTTCAAAGGCATCGCCTCTACGAACCCTGGACGGGTCCTCAAATTGTCTCAACAAGTGACCCCACAAATTGTCTGGAAAGATATTTGTGGCCCCGCCATTGCGGATATCAAGTGCATTGCCACTATGAACTCAGGCTGAATCTTCAGCATCTTGACAAATGATCTCTATGGCTTCACCGTTGCGAACCCCAGCAAACTTCTCGCCACAAGCAGGACTTAGCTTACGGTTGTTAACCTAGCTAACGTACCCTACACCGCTATCGCAAGACAAAAACGAGGCTACAAAACAATGAAGGTAAAATAAAATTTTACTTCGTCTACTGTTATCAAAATTATGCATAAATACAGGTATCCCTTGTACACAAAAGAGGGAGGGTCATCCACAGACTGGAGCCTCTACCCTAGTCCAAAGATGGCATACCATGCTTCCCCATCTTCTTTCCTGCTCCCCGGTCGAGCGGGGCCTCTACCGTGGATCGCCGGTGTTCGCGGCATCCGTAATCCCAAGACTCGGCTGGGAACGCCTTCTCTACTTGAAAGCGGCATCGCAGCCAGCCCTCCTCGTAGGCTTGCGCCCCTGCTTCGCCTTGAGCTTGGATCTCACCAAGCTTCGCCATCAGTCGAGGCATCCTTTGAGGAATGGACACCTTGATGGAAGAAAAGGACTCAGGGTCCTCACCTGTGAAAGGAGGGAGGCCCAGGGCCTTCTCCATCTCCCACACTGAGGCCACCACCTTTTCAAAAATAGCAGTGACCTCAGTTTGTGCCTTCAAGGCATCCTTAGCAGCAAGCCTGCTCACTTTGGCTTCCTCCTTAGCCAGTTGAGCCTGGGAAGTAGCCCGGCGCTCCACCTCCTCAGTTGCAGCCCTCGCCTGCTCGACTTGAGCCTTCGCCACTGCAAGGGCAGCCTTGGTTTCTGCCTCCAGAGAAAGGAGGGACTCCTTTAGAACAGCATTCTCAAGCTGCTTGGCTTCCAACCCTACTGCCTGTTTGATATTCTCGTTCCCAGGATAGGAGCGGGATCCCAGTTGAATGGTTGATGAAGATGGTGTTCTTGAGACGCCAAGCTTGCTGTTCAGAGTAATCTGTAAAAGATAAGAAGAATACTCAGAAGTAGCAAGAGAGGAGTGGGGGGCGTGTAGTAGCTTACCCAGTTTAAGGTGGACATCCCCCTATTTATAGGGAGATGCCAGGAGAAGAGCCTCCCCCAGTTGAAGCCTTGGACAGTGTGAGACAGATCGACAAGTCTGCCGATTTGGAGAGATAAGTCTGTGTCAGACTGATTGGAGATAAGGCGGCTGTGATGATGAAGATCTCAGTAAACCGCCTTAGAAGATTCACCTGTAAGGGAATGTTTGGCGTACAAATCTGGTGAAGATCACTCAGGCTCGTGCTAGCCTCCTTATTAGCTGATTGATGTCAGATGACCAAGTGGTCTATCTCTAAGTGGAGCAAGTGGCAGGCGAAGGCCTGCAAGGTGCGAAGGCCCAGATAGAATATAGCCAAATAAGGAGTGAGGGTCGCACGAACCTGAGTATAAGGGCCTTATCTGGGCGAGGCCAGCATAGGCAAGAGAGTCCTCGCAAAGGTGAGTTCAGGCTGCGGGAGTAAGACCCGTGAAGGCGAGTGAGATCGCACGGGTGATACCTGAGACCGCGAGGGTGACCCGCGCAGGCCCAAGAGACGCGAAGGCGAGTATGAGACGTCGCCCGGGCGAGACTCGAGGCCTGCGAGGGCAAGACCTCACGCAGGTGAGACTGGAGACCCCGTGAAGGCGAGACTGGAGACTGCAAGGGTGAGACCTTGCTTAGGCGATACTGGAGACCACAAGGGTGAGACCTTGCAAAGGCGATACTGGGGACCACAAGGGTGAGACCCGGCGAAGGCGATACTGGAGACCACAAGGGTGAGACCTTTTCAAAAGGCCTTGTATGATTCTTATCCGACGGAGGACGCGTTTGCTTGGGTAGTGTACCAAGATGCCTCCTCCTGAGAGCGGAGTATGGGCAGGGTCCTGTACTCCGTTTTATTGAAAGTACTTTGATGACTGATGTAGTAGCCATAAGTGAAGACCTTTTATGATCCGATAGTTCGTGTTGGATCCTTCATGATCCTTGTGAGTTTTTGAGGGGGCATTCGCTTGGGTAGTGTACCAAGATGCCTCCTCCTGAAGGCAGAGTATGGGTAGGGCCCCGTACTCTGTTCATATTCCAAATCTTTGGAGCTGGCGAAGGCGCTCAGGCCAGTTGCGGACCGTTTGGGTGCAATCGGCAGTGAAGGGTCCCTTCAGCATTTAAAGCAGGGGAGATAATGGGAGATGGGAGGTTTACTAACCGTTACGGGGCGCGGCACGTGGCGCCTCAGGAGTCGATTACGCTTTTGAAAAGTGTTTCTTCATTTCCACACGGAAGGTGAGGGGTTTACTAACCGCTAGATGTTGGCACGTGGCGCCTCAGGAGCCAATTAAGCTTAAAGGCGTTTTTCATTTTGGCGGGCTTATAAAAGCGTACTTGAGAAGTTTGAAGCTTTTCATCTTCATTCTCGCATTTCCTTGCTTTCGCACTGATCTGCGTATTCCGTATTCTTGCATTCTTGAACCGTTTATCGGCAGTTGAGAGCTTTCTTGCGGTGGTTTTCTACTTTTCGCCCGAGATTTTGCCGTTCATCCGTTCACTTGTCGACTGTCCTTTCCACTTTTCCTACCGGAAACGAGTCAGGTAAGATCTCGCTCTCCAGCACAGTGAGTGCTTCAAGTTTTTTTGAGCACACTGAGTGCTTGAAGAAATGCCTCTTTTAGGCCGGTTCGATTTATATGCTTGTTGCTCTGTTTCTTTTTTGCAGAGATGGAATCCAAAGAGGTCGTTCGTCCAGTGCTCGCCCCCGTGGAGAAGACCACGGTGAAGTTTGAGAAAATCCATCAGGATTTGGTGGAGGCCTTCTGGCCTGTGAAGAAAGTGCCGGTGTACTCATCCCGCTCGGGTGTCTGCCGGGCGATGGGTTGGCCCGCCACCGAGGAGAACATGGAGAACCGAGTGCTGTGCCTGTACACGGCACAGCTTGCGGCGGGATTGCGGTTTCCCCTTCCGCAGTTGGTGCAAGATTTATGCGCTGGGTGGGGGCTGCCTCCAACGCAGCTGGCGCCCAACACTTTCTTGACCATAGCAGGCTTCATCGTTGCCTGCCACCTGGCCGGCGTGAGGCCCTTTGCCGATGTTTTCCACCGGTTCTACCGGTTGGAGCTGAGGAGCGGGAGTGCGTTTTTCTACGTCACTCCCATAAATGTTGGAGGGAACAACTCCATCTCCTTCACTATCGCGCCCAAATCCTACCACAACTGGCATGGGTCTTTCTTCTTCGTGCCTCGTGAAAACTCATGGGACTTCCCCGTGGTGAGGACGCAACGATCCGTGCAAAGTATTGCGCGGAGGCCTGAACTGACCGCTGAAGGAGTGCGGTGGCAGGCATATGTCCAACTACTGGACTGGCTGGGCGACGTCTTCTCAAGGAGCGCTTGCGATGAGTTCTTCCCCTTCTCCGCCGCTCAGTTAGATGAGACCACTCTGAGGTGGGCTGGGATTAGCACGGGCTTCGTGCTGGACCCTGAGGTTCCCCCTCCGTACGAGGGATGGGCCCCCGTCCATCGTAGGATGATGATGGACTCCTTCTATGCTGCACTGGCAGGTCCCAAAGGTACGTTCACACATTTATGAGTGTATTGTATAAGTGTAAGAGGTTTTAGTAAAACCTGGTCTGAAGTTCTTCTTATGCTTGCAGATGCCTCCATGGAGTCCGCCGAAGGGCAGGGCAAGATTGCGTCCATGCGCACTGCTCAGCAGGTGCATTGGGCATGTGCAGTTGGAGGTGATGCCCCGGCTAGGGCTGTCAAGGCGTTGGGACGCATTGTTCCTAAGCCGCCTAAGAAGAGGGCGGGCACCAAGTCATTGGTGTCCCCTCAACATCAGAAGAAGAGGAGAGTGGTTGCTGGAGCAGCGCAGCCTGGTGAAGGGGGTTCCTCTGCTGCTGCCGAAGAGGCCAGGGAGCCTGCAGAGGCAGAGGGATCTGCTGCGATCCCTTCAACTGAAGAGACGGCGAGGCCGGCTGAGGAGGCCAAGGGGCCTGCTGTAGCAGGGGGGCTTGCAGTAGTCCCTTCAACTGAAGAGGCTAAGAAGCCTGTTGGGGGGGAAGTCCCCAGTGTTGTGGAGGAGGCCGAGGAGCCTGCTGCTGAGGAGGCCAGAAGAGTGGAGGTGGAAGTTCCTTCCATTGTTGAAGAGGCCATGCCTTCTGCAGAGGGCTCAGAGGGAGCGCAGGCAGATAATGTTGCTCCCATAGAGGCTGTGCCTATATCAGTGGTGCAGCCAATCTCTCCTGAGGAGGCTTGATACAGACGGACCGTGTACATGCCAAGATATTGTCCGCTTTGGGCCCAGCCCGCACGGATTTGTTCTTACTCTGGCCCGCTTAGTCTGCCACACTAGGTGGTAAGCCCGCCAGGTAAAACGCGTCTTGAAGAAACTACGGAGCAACCACCCTTATAAAGGTATGATTTCTCCCATAGCTCTACCATGTGGGATGAGCAACATCATCCACCCCCCAAAGGGAGCCCAGCGTCCTCGCTGGCACATGGACATGTACAACCAGAGCTCTGATACCAAATTGATACAGACGGACCGTGTACATGCCAAGATATTGTCCGCTTTGGGCCCAGCCCGCACGGATTTGTTCTTACTCTGGCCCGCTTAGTCTGCCACACTAGGTGGTAAGCCCGCCAGGTAAAACGCGTCTTGAAGAAACTACGGAGCAACCACCCTTATAAAGGTATGATTTCTCCCATAGCTCTACCATGTGGGATGAGCAACATCAAAGGCCTCTTGAAGGGGAGAGGGGTGGTGTACATTATATACGCCATAATCCCTCTTTAACCCTTCCATGTGGGACGTATATAATGTACACCACCCCTCTCCCCTTCAAGAGGCCTTTGATGTTGCTCATCCCACATGGTAGAGCTATGGGAGAAATCATACCTGTATAAGGGTGGTTGAGCCGTAGTGTGTTCAAGACGCGCTTTACCCGGCGGGCTTACCACCTAGTGTGGCGTACTAAGCGGGCAGCAGTAAGAACAAATCCGCGGGCCGGGCCCAAAGCGGACAATATCTTGGCATGTACACGGTCCGTCTGTATCAAAGCTCTAGTTGTACATGTCCATGTGCGGCGAGGACGCTGGCTCCTTTGGGGGTGGATGATGTTACTCATCCCACATGGTAGAGCTATGGGAGAAACCATACCTTTATAAGGGTGGTTGCTCCGTAGTTTCTTCAAGATGCGTTTTACCTGGCGGGCTTACCACCTAGTGTGGCAGACTAAGCGGGCCAGAGTAAGAACAAATCCGTGCGGGCTGGGCCCAAAGCGGACAATATCTTGGCATGTACACGGTTCGTTACGTCCCACATGGAAGGGTTAAAGAGGGATTAGGGTGTATATAATGTACACCACCCCTCTCCCCTTCAAGAGGCCTTTTAACGGATGTTGGATTGAGGGGGAAAAGGCTGGGCCGTAATGATGTGGACATCAGCCCCATTTTTGTGATAAGGGACACCCATTCAGCCAGAGGGTCTAAAGGACCCTTGGCGAAGGCTCAGATGAGGAGGGAGCCACGTTCTGGGCCCCGGCGAGGCCCCAAGGCAAGGCCGTGCTCGCAAGGTTCTGGGCGAACCCATGCCCTATTGGCGAACCCTTGGCCTTTGGCGAAGTCAAGGCCATTTGCGAGGCCATGGCTCTTTGCGACCCCCATGGACGTTGGCGAAGACCCTGTGCCTCATTTCCAGACGCAAGCACAGCCCAGGTGTTCGCCAAGCAGAAGAGGCCTCCATACGCAAGTCAGGCGAACCCTTCAACTTGTGCAGAGGACCTCTTCTTCCCTTTTCCCGCCCAATACAATTCCTGGGGAATTGGGAGCTGTAAAAGCAGGCGGCCTACAATGTCACATCACCTGCCACCTCTCATTTCGCCCACCATAGATCCAGGAAGCTGGTTCCCTTGTCAAGTCACACATTACTTCCTTTACCTTTTTCCCTTCTATATAAGGAGGCTGTAACTATTGTAAACCTTAGAACTCAATTTGTAAGAACACATATTTGCGGAGATACGCATATTTGTTCTTCGTGGGTCTCAAATCTTGCTCCACCAATCCATTAGTGATCCATTGCAAGAGGATCCAATATAATACCTAGCATTGTTTGATCTCGTAGTCAAAAGGTTCTAGGTCCCATTTTCCTTTCCCAGGCATTTTCAAGGGCATTGCCTCACCTCGTAGTGAGGAGGTTCCCTTGGCCGACTTTGTTTTCTTCGTGTTCTTCCTCTGTTTCGTTTCCATTCTTACTGGAAACCGCCTCCTTCGAGCTAGATCCGAGCTCGTGATCACTTACCCCCCCTGTGATCACATCAAGTGGTATCAGAGCCAAAGCGCTTGTCGGAGGTATCATACCGTATCAGTTGTTTGTTTACTTCAAGTAAAACCATTGCCTTCTTTCTTACACTTGAAGAAAAAAACGTTTTGTTGTTGAAGAGAAACCGAAAATATTTGTGCGTGGTTCATGTGATTCGAGCAAAGCTCATATTTGGATGTTGTTTATTGAAGTTGAGTAAAGAAAGAAACATTTTCGGATGGGAAGTTGAAAAGAGAAGAAAAGTTGTTGTGGTTGTGCACAAAAGAACATTTGAAGAAAGAAAAAGTTTGAGTGTTCTTGAGTGTTCTTGAGTGTTCATATCAAAACACATCCGAACAGTGATTTGATCCAAAAATATTTGAGGAACTTGAACAAAAGTGTTTGTGTGGATAAAAGAGCCTTCTCTCATACATACCTTACTTCTTTCAACCCCCATCTCGCCCTAAACTCTCAAAGTTAGTTTCAAGTAACTAGAACTTTGTGCTTTACTTGTTTCGGATATTGCTAAGATTTCATTGGATATTCTTTGCATGTTCGCATTTGATCTTAATCAAGATTGGTGGTAAGTTTTGAGGCTTGAAAGAACCGTTGCGTTCTAAACACGAGAGAGAAGTGGTACGGAGTGTGTCCCTAAACACAAACGAGAGGCCAACCATACACGTGAGGAAATGAGTGGTACTGACACTATTGTCTAAGTGTGTAGGTATACAATGGCGCGAACCCTGAAGTTTCGAGGGATGATGACCTTTTCGGGTTTGAATCATGGGAACACCATCTTGAGGCATTCTTTGCTAAGAGAGGTGTTCACGAACTTGAAAAGCTTGACATAGCGCTCGAGCTGCTAAGAGGCGAAGCCTGGTATTTGTGGTATGAATACGCCTCAAAGATAAGTGATCGAGGGTTAGAGTTCATACACTCTTGGGACCGCTTGAAAAGCGTGATGAGGCGGCGGTATGGCACCCAAACCCCCATCGCCCACTTGGCCCCAGCCCCTACCCACAGATCGCGACCCCCCACCACTCACAGCTCATTTCGGTGTCCCACATCCGACCTCACTATCACACCCGAAGGGACCGCCACACCCTCAAGAGCCTGCTCACCCCCTTCTTCAAAAGCGTGCCGAACCCTCCTTGTGAACCAATCTCTTTGAGAAATCTCACTCAAGAAATTAGAGCAGATTTCGAGGTGATGGAAAAAGATTTAAAGGAGATAAGAAAGGAAGTCTCACAAGTGGGAGATCTTATGAAGGAATGGTGTGAGAGTGAGAGAAAAAGAGAGAAAGAGAAAAGAAAGAAAAAGGCTCTTCAAAACCCAGAGTGAAGCACCCAAGCTTTTAACCGAAATCAATGGAGGGCTAACGCCTAAATCTTTTAATGAATGTTGTTCTTCTTTGATTATTCCAGAATCGATGATAAAGAAACTTTGGGTTGTTTACAAGAGGCGAAGACGCCCGGTGTCGGAGCAGAGCCTCCTCCCTAACTTGGGGAGAGGTAACATACCATTTCCTCCTAGTGATGAGACTTTGCAATTTTGTGACCATGAAATGATTTATGCTAAAACTGTCATGTGCATGCCTACTTTAGCTAGGAAGCACTCATATGTTTTTATATGAATATTGATGAAACCATGATCATACCATGCGCTGAATTGAATGACCCCATCCTGGCCTATGCCAAGAAAATTAATGGGTTGAACATGTTGCGAAGGGTCGGGAAACTTGCTAGGGTCGACTCGTACATGACCCCGGCACATGTAGGAATAATTTGTTTGAAACTGAGCATGTAGAAGTTGCATGCTGTTCGGTTAAATTTATTTTCGGCCAACAAGAAGGCTTTTGGCATAAGGCACCGGTGTGCCTTCATGGCACCGGAGCAAGAAAGAGCGGATTGTTCATCTTGCCCCAACTTAGTGCCTCCTTGTTTACTACCCATGAGCTAGGTACCATATGTTTTGAGTATAAGAATGCGCATCACCTAGCCATGTATGTAATAAGCCGTGGGCACCCCCACAAAATGCCCCTTTGTCTAAGTGATTGGAAGTGTCTCATGCATCTATCTAGGCTTTGGTCCCTGATCATGATGCATTGAAGGATCCTTAGAAACCAATTTTTGATATGGGGACATCTGCATGACTGTGGTCCACTAACCCTTAACGCCTCTTCCAGTTTGTTGTGGTGTCTTAAGATTTGTAGGGACAATTTCCTTATGAATCCGAGGACGGATTCTTCTGAAGAGGGAGGGTATGATGTGGACATCAGCCCCATTTTTGTGATAAGGGACACCCATTCAGCCAGAGGGTCTAAAGGACCCTTGGCGAAGGCTCAGATGAGGAGGGAGCCACGTTCTGGGCCCCGGCGAGGCCCCAAGGCAAGGCCGTGCTCGCAAGGTTCTGGGCGAACCCATGCCCTATTGGCGAACCCTTGGCCTTTGGCGAAGTCAAGGCCATTTGCGAGGCCATGGCTCTTTGCGACCCCCATGGTCGTTGGCGAAGACCCTGTGCCTCATTTCCAGACGCAAGCACAGCCCAGGTGTTCGCCAAGCAGAAGAGGCCTCCATACGCAAGTCAGGCGAACCCTTCAACTTGTGCAGAGGACCTCTTCTTCCCTTTTCCGCCCAATACAATTCACGGGGAATTGGGAGCTGTAAAAGCAGGCGGCCTACAATGTCACATCACTGCCACCTCTCATTTCGCCCACCATAGATCCAGGAAGCTGGTTCCCTTGTCAAGTCACACATTACTTCCCTTACCTTTTTCCCTTCTATATAAGGAGGCTGTAACTATTGTAAACCTTAGAACTCAATTTGTAAGAACACATATTTGCGGAAGTACGCATATTGTTCTTCGTGGGTCTCAAATCTTGCTCCACCAATCCATTAGTGATCCATTGCAAGAGGATCTAATATAATACCTAGCATTGTTTGATCTCGTAGTCAAAAGGTTCTAGGTCCCATTTTCCTT
Organism: Stellera chamaejasme; assembly: GCA_024586325.1. Taxonomy (NCBI): domain Eukaryota; kingdom Viridiplantae; phylum Streptophyta; class Magnoliopsida; order Malvales; family Thymelaeaceae; genus Stellera; species Stellera chamaejasme. The sequence continues at coordinate 38,416,360 of CM044981.1, read as the reverse complement.
TCCCAGGCATTTTCAAGGGCATTGCCTCACCTCGTAGTGAGGAGGTTCCCTTGGCCGACTTTGTTTCCTTTGTGTTCTTCCTCTGTTTCGTTTCCATTCTTGCTGGAAACCGCCTCCTTCGAGCTAGATCCGAGCTCGTGATCACTTACCCCCCCCTGTGATCACATCAAAAAGGCTGGGCCGTAAACCCAAAGACCATCCATTCCGTTAGAAACAAAACCGTGAGGGGGAAAAGGCTGGGCCGTAACCCCAAAGCGGACAATATCTTGGCACTGTACACGGTGTGTCCATGAGTCCGGATGCATGGCGATGTCGACGCATGGCGATGCCGGTTGGACCGGGGAAGATCTAGCCATGGTCGGGGAAGATCTAGCCATGGTCTGTGGTATCAGAGCCCAGGTTGTACAGTGCACATGTGCCAGCAAGGACGCTGGGCTCCCTGGGGGGTGGATGTTACGTCCCACATGGAAGGGTTAAAGAGGGATTAGGGTGTATATAATGTACACCACCGGTCTCCCCTTCAAGAGGCCTTTTAACGGATGTTGGATTGAGTGGGAAAAGGCTGGGCCGTAACCCCACGACCATCCATTCCGTTAGAAACAAAACCGTGAGGGGGAAAAGGTGGGCCGTAACCCCAAAGCGGACAATATCTTGGCACTGTACACGGTGTGTCCATGAGTCCGGATGCATGGCGATGTCGACGCATGGCGATGCCGGTTGGACCGGGGAAGATCTAGCCATGGTCGGGGAAGATCTAGCCATGGTCTGTGACAAGGCAGCTGCTGAAGTCTTCGTGTCTGGGCTCTTTGCGAGCCCTTCTCCAGCCCAAGGCGAAGACTTGCCTGGGCATGTGGTCGCGGCGGAGATCCTCACCAGAGGCAAGGTGCTTCCTCCCAAGGGTAAGATGTCAGCGGGGGAGATCCTGATCTCCATTAGGAGGACGGGTAGCCAGGCTGCCAAGGCTATTGGCAGTTCTTGCCAACAGGAGGCAACAGTCACTCCTGTGGAGGAGGAGGTGGAAGCCACCATTGCAAGGGAGGAGACCCCTGCAGCAACCCCTTCTAGATAGGGGATCCCTGAAGTGACTCCTTCAGGGGAGAAGGCCCTTGCAACAAAGGGGAAGAGGATCCTGAGGATTGAGGAGACTTCTTCCTCTTCTGACAGCGAGGCCCCAGAGGAGGGGGGCCTGGTAGCATGGTCCTCTACGAGGACGAGTGGTTGGGAGATAGCCCACCCCTCCAGCAGCCAGCTGGAGGCTAGTGGATGGGGGCGTCCTTCTGCTGGTAAGTCTTTTGACTTGATAGTGTGCTTTTCTTGCTTTGAGTCTTGTATTTTAGTTTCTCAGTTGTGCTGATACCTGCCACTTCTGCAGGTGCGGGGCCCTCAGGGCAAGGGCTTGGCCCCCATGAGATCCCAGCAGATCTGGGGACCATGGCCAAAATTTTGGAGGACTCCGGGGTATGGCACCACTACTTAGAGAGAAGGCGCATTGCTGCCCAGGAGGCCCCCAAGTGGTCTGAGAAGCCGGTTACCCTGAGGGTTACGAGGGAAGACCTCAGAGCCAAGGTGTACCAAGAGGAGGGGAAGCTTCTGCGTGGTGTATGGGATCCGGTCTTCCGCCTCAATAACGACAGCTCACTGTTGTTGGGAGGAGAGGAGACCTTCCTCTCATGCTTGGAGGGGCTGCGCACCCCTTATGACAGGGAGGTGCTGGGGCAAAGCCTGGAGTCCCCTGCTGAACTTATGAAGGAGTCAGCCAAGCAGAATCTGTGGGTAAGACACATCTGGTCTTTGTCAATAATCTTTAGTACTCTCTCAGTTTTGCTAAATAAGCTTGGATGCAGGCCGCTATCCAAGGGTACGCGGCCATGGAGCAATGGCAGGATTTTCTCAAGTATGCCAACAGGCGGGACCGTGCCCAGATAGATGAGATAGCGTTCCTCAGGGGGGAGCTGGAGGCTGCCCAGAAAAGGGAGGTGGAGCTCCAAGAGGGGCATGCCAAGCGTGTGGCCCAACTGGAGAGTTGGTGTGATTATGTCAACAACGAGCGGGCAGCTAGCAGGCTGTACTGGTGCGAGCAGGCCAGCCTTATTGGTGCGTTCAAGCAACGCTTCCTTCAGCAGGCCGCAAGCTTGGAAGCCTAGCAAGTCGAGGCTGCTACTCTGAAGGAGTCCCTTCAATCAGCGAAGGCTGAAGTTGAGCAGGCAAGAGTTGCAACAAAGGAAGTGGAGCGCCAGGCCATCGCCCAGGCCCAGTTGGCAGAGAAGAAGATAGAGGAGGGCAGGCTTGCTACCGAGGCTGCGATGAAGGCACGCCTGCAGGTCGCCAGTAACCTTGAGAAGGCGGTAGTCTCAGTCTGGGAGATGGAGAAGGCTTTGGGCCTTCCTCCCTTCGGAGATGAGGATCATGAGTCCTCTTCCTGCATCAGGGTGCCCATCCCTGATCGGATGCCTCGGCTGATAGAGAAGCTTGGTGAGATCCAAGCTCAAGGTGAAGCCGGGGCACAAGCCTACGAGGAGGGCTGGCTTCGATGCCGCTTCCAAGTGGAGAAGGCGTTCCCAGAGCTGAGTCTTGGGATTCTGGATGCTGCTAACACCAGCGATCCAGCAGTAGAGGCCCTGCTCGACTGGGGGGAGCAGGGAAAGAAGATGGGCGAAGCCTGGTATGCCTTGCTGGACTAGGGTGGAGGCTCCAAAATGTGGACGCCCCCCCTCTTTTGTTGTACCAAGGACACCTGCATTCATGCATAGTTTTGATAACAGTTGTTGAAGTAAAATTTCATTTTACCTTCATTGTTTTGTAGCCTTGTTTCTGTCTTGCGATAGCGGTGTAGGGTACGTTAGCTTAGGTTCATAAGCTAAGTCCCGTTTGTGGAGAGAAGTCCACTGGGGTCCGCAACAGCGAAGCCACAGAGATCACTTGTCAAGAAACTGGAAACTCATCTTGAGTTCATAGTGGCAAGGCACTTTAAAATCCGCAACGGCGGAGCCACATATATCCTTCCAGATAATTTTGTGGGTTCACTTGCTGAGATAAGTTTGAGGACCCGTTTAGGGTTCACAGAGGCGATGCCTTTGAAGACCATGGATGAGATTTCTCCGTGTTGGAAAGTCTGCTGGGGCACGTGAAGGCGGCTCACCCGAGACCTTCCTGGCGATTTTCCAGGGAGTAAGCCCTTGGGTAGTGTACAGTGTACCAAATAGAGAATACCTGCAGGGTGCTGATCATTTATGTGATAAGAATGAAGTAAAACTCAATTTACATTGAGCCTAAAGCCGTACGAGGGCGAGGGCAATGGAGCACTTGTTGAGACAAGTGAGGAGCCAGGTTAAGTTTTGGGAGATAAGACCCGTAGTTGTGTTGAGGAGCCCGTGCGGAAGGTCTGCTGTGGCGCGCGAGGGCGACTTACACATAGACCTCCCTGAAGGAGCCAAAAGGGGGTTACCCTTCCGCAGCGCAAGGGGGTTACCCTTGGGGCGGGGCGAGTTGAAGGTCAGTTGGGGATGAGACCCGCAACTACCTGTGTGGAGGAGTTCGTGCGGAAGGTCTGCTGTGGTGCGTGAGGGCGGCTTACACATAGACCTTCCTGAAGGAGCCAAAAAGAGGGTTACCCTTCCGCAGCGCAAGGGGGTTACCCTTGGGGCGGGGCGAGTTGAAGGTTAGTTGGGGACGAGACCCGCAACTACCTGTGTGGAGGAGTCTGTGCGGAAGGTCTGCTATGGCGCGCGAGGGCGACTTACACATAAACCTCCCTGAAGGAGCCAAAAGGGGGTTACCCTTCCGCCGCGCAAGGGGGTTACCATTGGGGCGGGGCGAATTGAAGGTCAGTTGGGGACGAGACCCGTAACTATCTGGCGCGACCGCAGGGGGCTTCCCTTTGTGTGGGTGCGCAAGTGAGACCTGACAAGGTCTGATGCCGTGATTTTGGCGAGTGGCCAGTCTGACCGGTCGGGTGCAGAGGGCGGTGGGGAGGGTATTTTGTAATGCCATATGATGCTGCAAAAGAGGGAGAAATACACATGTATTTTATTGAATTGAAGACGTAAGACTGAGGACTTACACGTAATATGGACGTAAGTCATCCGCATGAAAGTTGCGGGGAAGAAGACGACCATCATGGTCTTGTAGTTCGTAGACTCCTGGGCGGACTTGTTTATGAACAATATAGGGTACATCCCAGTTAGTTTGCAAGACACCCTTGTTGTAGTGCCTTGGGCTTGGCCCTGGCATTATGGTGAAGACTGAGCCTCTGTTTAAGGGCAAACATGCGAAGGCGAGCGCCCTCGCGCAATTCCTCGATTAAGTCGAGTTTGGCGCGAAGCCCCTGAGCATTGGCTTCGCTGGTGAAGTTGATCATGCGGATCGTAGGGAGGTCCGCTTCAATAGGCAGAAGTGCATCTGCGCCATATACCAGAGAGAAAGGCGTTTCGCCCGTTGGGGTTCGCGTTGTGGTGCGATAGTCCCACAAGACACTTGGGAGTTCATCTACCCAGCGGCCTTTGGCCCCCTCAAGGCGCTTCTTGAGGCCTTCCTTGAGGGTACGGTTGGTGACCTCAACCTGCCCATTAGATCGAGGGTGCGCCACCGGGTGAAAAGCATGCGGACATTGTTGTCTGGGCCCATTGTTGACGCCGTGATCGGTAAAGCGAGTGCCATTATCTATAATAATAGCACGAGGGCTGCCGTACCGGCAAACAAGATTTTTCCACAGGAATTTGATGATCTTGGCGGAAGTGATGGAGACCAGGGGTTCCACTTCGACCCATTTAGAAAAATAATCAACTGCGACCACACAGAAGCGGTACTGACCTGGAGCGGTCGGCATAGGACCAATGAGGTCAAGGCCCCACAGGGCAAAGGGCACTGGGTTTGTCAGTGCTGGAGATTCCGTAGATGGCAGTCGCTGGATGCGAGAATTGATCTGGCACTGGTGGCATGTTTTGACCAGTGCAGCGGCGTCCTTTTTCAAGGTAGGCCAGTAGTACCCTTGACGAAGGGCTTTGTGGGCAAGTGCCTCCGCGGCAATGTGTGCGCCACAATTGCCTTGGTGGAGAGTATCCAAGATAGAGTGTCCCTCAAGGGTGCTGAGGCATCGTTGGAGGGGTGCCGTGAACCCGTGATGCCATAATTGGTCATCAATGAGAACAAAACGGATGGCCCTTGTGCGAGCTTGGGGGTCCGTTGGTGTTACGGTCACCCCGAGCGGGTTGCGACCGGGTGACCCGGGGCTCCGGTTTTGGCCTGCGGGTCACGTTTTTCGGCGTTCAGGCGGCTCCCGAGCCCTATCCGAGTATTATTTTGGCGAACCCTTCCGTATTTGAGGTCGTGTGGGTCCCCCGGACGTTTCCGCCGAAAATATTTTTCTGGCGCCGGGGGGTTGTCGGGGTCGCCTCGGGACGTACAGCGGGCTCGGTAGCGCTCTCGAGATCTCAGTTTGAGAAGCCGTTTGTAGTTTTGGAGTCGTGGAAACGTCCCGGTGTTGGTTGTGGAGTTTAATATTTGGGGCGGGACGTTCGGTTCCGGGCGACTCTCGGGGCTCGGGACGGGAATCCCGGGGCTCGGGATGGAAATTTTCTGACGGCTTTGGGGTGAGTTGTGTTTTAATTTAAGATGGAATTTGTGGGTATTTTTATAGAATTTTGGAGTGACGGAATTTGGTTCGAGTTGTCACGCTCGCGCGTCGGGTTTTGGTTCGGGTTCAGCGAGCTCGGTAGGACACTCTGGAATTGTAAATGAATTTCTGAAAAATGTTCTGTGAATGTTATAATATTCTGAAGATTGTGTCCGAGTTTCGTTAATTTTGGAATCCGATAATTATTTTTGGGCAAAAGTATTGGAACTTTCGGAAAAATTGGGAGTTAATTTGCAATGGGGTGCAAATTTAAAAGAAATCAGCATGGGCAGCAGCAGCCTATTTTCGGCAGCTTGTGGGTGTGTGTGTGATGAGGGACACATGGCTTCTTTATGTTTGAGATGAGAAGTATGGGTTTAAAGTGGAAGAGATATATATATATATATATATATATATATATATATATTTAGGCTAGTATTGCATAAATGAAAATAGATTTCATTCCTTCTTCTTCTTCCTTGGAGTCTGCTGCCGCCATGGTTGAAGAACTCAACCTTCAAGCTTGAGCTTCTCATTCTTGCAAGAAATCAAAGAGGAATTGGGTGATTTATGTGGTAAGTAACTCCCTAAGCTCTCTTTTCTCATTAATTTGGAAGATTAGTGGTGAAAAGAGGAGTTTTTGCATTTGATGGGTTTGTTCTTAGCTATAAGCTAGGATGATTCTCTTCCTCCCATGTTTTAGTATGTTGTTCTTGGGTGGTAGGAGAGTGTTAATCAAGTGTTGGATTTTGGAAAACACATCTTGGATGAGGAATTAGTGTTGGCGAATTTATGGAGAAAATTCCAAAATAATGTGTGTTTGTTATCTTGTTTCATGCTTCAAGTATGTTAGTCCTAGCATGATTCTAAGCTTATGTGTGGATTCAATTTGATGGAAAATAAGTTGGGTTGAAAACCCCCTTTTGGCCGAAATTATGAGTTGTTGTTCAATGTTGGATTTTGTTGTTTGGGTGCAATTGGATAGCATTCATGGTTTAGAAATGTAATTGGTGATTAAAGAGTGCAAATGGAACTTTGTTTGGATTGAAATGGAGGTTGGGTGAGAAAACCCCTCTTTGGCCGAATTGATAAGTGAAGGGGTTTTATTGATTTTGGTGTAATTGGTTAGTAAGCATGCTTAGGAAGTGGAATTGGTGATTAATATGATTATGTGGAAGCTTGAATGGATTGAATTGAAAGTTGGATGAAAAGTTGATTAAGAACCGAAATCTTGGAATGATTCTTTTTCAATGTTGGAGGTTCATTTTGGTTAAATTGGAGGTTAATATGGTGTTGGGCTTGAATTTAGGAGTGGATGGAAGTTTGAAATGTTGAATTCGGTTAAGGAATGAAAAAGTTACAATTAATCGGGATTGTCGGAAAATGGCGGGTAATGAAGGGTTAAGGTTGGATTTGATCAGTTCTGCTTATTGTATGATGTTTGTCAATGTGAAATCTTGCGTTGTCTAGGTTGGTTCTGAATTCTGACGTTCTGTGAAAATCTGGAATTTTACGGAAATTGCAGCCGGATTTTCAGTTTTGGGGTCGGGGTGTAGTTTGGTAGTATGGTTGATAAGGATTCTAATTCGACTTGAAATGACAGATTCTGAGGTCCGGAAGTTAGAAAAAGAGAGGTTTCGGGTTTCGGGTCGTGGTTTGGAAATCGTCCAGAATCGGTCAAACACTCTGGATTTGTAAGGTAAGGGTTTGGTTCTGCTATTTTTGGTAAGATAGGTGTATGTTTAGTTTCACTTTCTGTTCTGCAAGCATTTCGGTATTATATGCCTAGGGCAAATTTCGTAGTCTGTAGGTGTATGTGTTGTTGCATTTACTGTTTTGCAGGTATTTCGGAAATTGGGCTTTAAGGTACGTTACGTGATTTGTCGGAGTATGCCTTATGGCATACACATGCAGTAATCCTACGTTGGTAGGTGTATGCCTTGTGGCATACTGTCTGTTAACACTACGACAGTTGTGGGTTCGCTACCCCAGCTGGTGCACCATGCTTCTGTAATAGCTTCGGCTTCTGACTCCCCTTAGTGGGAGGCTGTCGTTCCGATTTGTTATAAGGTTTATGGCGATTTAGAATCGCACATCCTTGGGATTCCGATTTTTTTTACATGTACATGCATGTTATTACTGTATTACATTGCGTATATTGCTCTCTTTCTGTTTTGCAGGGTTGCATATACTTATCTTACCCCAAATCCCTTACGGGGTCCTTTTAGGACTCACCCTTTTTGGGTTACATTTTTGGATTTCGGTAGGTGCAGTAAGCAGCGGGGTAGGTTTCCGCGAGGCTTCTGCCTTGGTTATGTTGAGCAGCAGCAGTACCTTGCGAGCTGGGATTTTGTCTACTTGGTCTGAATCCCGCGCGAGGTATTTTAACGTTTAGGCCTAGGGTCGGCTCTGTAGCTGCATGTGCATACTTTCTGTTTTATTGTTGTGATGATTGTATATGTTTGTATATATATTACATTCATTGCATATTACGAGCGCTTGGCGCTTGCTAGACACCTTAGGTTACGTGAACTTTGCATGTATCTATGTTTGGTGCGTAAGCACTCGTCCCACGGAGGCGAGGCTTACTCATTCTTGATGCATGAATTGCATGTTTTGATTTTATTTTAGTTATATGTATGGAATTTTTGTTAAGTTGCTTCCACTTTCATTTCGCTTTTCGGGTCCGCTACGCGTGGCGGGTCTCGATGGACTGCCATCTTGTACTTCCGGCTTCCGCTTCCGGCGTCCGGCGCCCCGCCTCCGCAACCGGGCTCGGGTGGCGTGCGGTGACAAGTTGGTATCGAGCGGGTAAGTGACCATATTGGTCGTCAGTGGTGACTTGTAGTGACGACTATTGTTGTACATTTTATTTTAGAATGGTTTGGTACGGAGATTGGCCACCTCCTTACTTGAACCACTTCAAAATAAAATTGTGGAACAAAGTTGATCCTTCAAGTTATCCTGATAGTTGCAGATTTTGGAACTCGGGATTTCTGGAATTCTGGTAAGATTATTACGAGTAAGGGGATTGTGGAAAAGTTTCAGGTACGTAAAATTGTGTGTTAGGAAAAGATTTGGTGAAATAAGCATGAACTGCTTCTGTGATTCTGTGAAATGCATGATTTTATCATTTTGCGAAGTAAACTGTGTTAAGTCTTGCATTGCACTCTGAGCCTTAGAAAAGCCTGCTAGCTTCGTAGGGATTAGGAGTGACCGATTTGTTTGGACTCTGTTTGGTCTGAAATGTCTCAAGTTGGATTCACACGCGTGGCAGTGTGTTTTGCGACCGGAGGGAGGGGATTGTAATCCCACGCCTCCGAGAGATAGGGTTTGAACTGTTGGTTATGGGTTGAGTTGGTATATGGTTTGGAAATTTGGTTTGGGATAAGTTGTTTTTCTGGTTGGACTGGGTTTAAGGAAATGTGTACTACACGCGAATAGCGTGATTTGGTACCGGAGGCGGGATCGGGATCCCACACCTCCGTGGAATAGGATACGGGTTCAGTGTAACCCAGGGTCTGAACAACCACACTCACCGCCCCGAGGTTTAGTGGTCGTAGGGACCCCTCTCTGATTTGGTATTACCGTCAACCTAGCTGGTTCAGGGGCGGCAGTAAGCAGGGGAAAATCTGTTTATGCCACGGTAAGGGCATTTTGATTAGGTGGTGATAGCGAGACTTAAGCCACTGCTCGCCATAGTTTTGGGATCGGTAAGTGAGTGACTCTGACAAGGGTGGTCACCACGACACCTAGACTTCTCGTCGGTTCTATCAACGACGGGAGATCGAGGCACCGCCCGACGAGGTCAGACTTCTGGAGAGGTTTCAGAGTTTGAACCCCCCCGAGGTTCAATGACCGAGAAGGGCCAGAAGTAGTAGAGATTTGGTCTGCAGGAGTTGATAAACTCCTGGGGAGGCTACATTTTCCACTAGCAGTGCAGTGGGGATGTAGCCAGGAATCTGTGTCAGGCACAGTTGATGAGTTTCATCAGGGAGACAGGACAGTCGGAGAGTATGAGTGAGAGTTTGATCGGTTGGTTTGCTACGTACCGTAGTACTATGGAATGGAAGAATAGAAAGCTAAGAGGTTTATTCGTTGACTGCGCCCGAGTTCAGGTGGGTTTTGAGACCTTTAGACATTACTTTGTTCGGGAAGCGGTCTTTGGGCTCAACTCCTCGAGCAAGAGGAGGTTGAGAGTCGTCTCACCTTGCAATGAGGTCGGGGAGTACGAGGGCTCCATCTGGTAGGGACCCGGCAGATTTCTGGATGGCCGAACAGGCACTGGGCAATTTAGTAGAGGTAGAAAGGGAGCACCACCGGCACGATTTTATCCGATTTGCGGTAGGTATCACTCCGGTCGACTTTGTTACCGGCGGGAGGGCCGATGTTTTCGTTGCGGGTCCGACACTCTTTGGCTACGGGATTGCCCTCGGCGTAAGGCGGGTACTTTATTTCTGAATGAGGTGTCGGTTCATGCATTATTTGATACGGGAGCATCTGTTTCCATTGTAACACAGAAAGGTGTTACATTTCTGTATCTGTCTGTTAGTACCTTGCCTCAAATGTATTTAGTAAAAACTGCTGGGAGTCAGTTTCTGTTTTCCAATGAGATGGTTCGGGGTTGTACGATATCTGTAGGCGGATATGATAGTATCGGATCTGTTGGTTTTAGACACACCGGACTATGATGTTATTCTTGGCTATCCAAGAACTCTGTGCACGTTGATTGTGCAACCCGTACTGTTATGGTTTCTGGAGAGGTACTACCTCTCACGACTCCGATTGGTTTGACTATCGCATGACACGATGAGGAGCTCTGATTCGGATCAGCTGTCGATAGTTGGTGTAGGGAATGCTATGATCTGAATGAGGCTGATACTAGGTTGAAGTTGGATGGTTTACCATGGGTTCGAGATTTTCCGCAGTATTTCCGGAGGAGTTGCCGGATTACCACCGGAGCGGGAAATTGTGCTTGAGATTTACTGCGGTCGGGTACTACTCCGATATCTATTCCTCCTTATCGGATACCCATTTCGAGATGCGGGGGTAGAAGAAGCAAGCTGGAGGAATTACAGCAAAAGAGTTTCATCGACCAAGCACTTGGCGTGGGGTGCTCTGGTTCTGTTTGTTAAGAAGAATGATGGGACACTCTGACTTTGTATTGATTACAGACGGTTGAATGCACTTATTGTGAAGAATAAGTATCCGTTGCTAAGGATTGACGATCTTTTTGATCAACTTCGGGGTTCAAGAGTTTCCTCTAAGATTAATTTCCGATCTGGGTATTTTTAGCTTAGGGTGAAGGATGAGAACATACCTAAGACTGCTTTCCGCACCCGGTATGGACACTTTGAGGTTACGGTCATGCCATTTGGGCTGACCAATGCTCGATGGCGTTCATGGATCGATGCATCGGGTGTTCCGACCGTACTTGGACTCATTTACGGTGGTTTTGTTGATGATATTGATATATTCTCGGGATGAGGATTCGCATCGGGATCATCGAGGGTGGTTCTGCAGACACTTTGGGAACATCAGCTTTATGCCAAATTCTCAAAGAGTGAGTTACGGATTCGGGAAGTCACCTTTAAGGACACATTATATCTGGGCATGGTGCATGCGTGGGTCCGAGAGAAGGTGAGGGCGGTTCGGGATTGGAAACAACTTACCACGTGTACGGGAGATCAAGAGCTTCACAGGGTTAGTAGGATATTATCGAGAGGGTTGTCTTGGGATTTTCTATTACGGCATCTCCGCTTATGCGATTGACTAAGAAGGGTCAATCTGTATATCCGGTCCGATAAGTGTGAGCAGGATTTTCGGAAGTTGAGGCGGTAGTTGACTAACGCTCCGATTCGACTCTTTCAGATCCGATCTTGCCGTATGTGAATTATACGGATGCTTCCACATCTGGTTTGGGATGTGTGTTGGTGCGAGAGCGTTTTGTGGTAGCTTCTGGGTCGAGGCAGCTGCGACCGCATGAGCTGAACTAACTGACACATGATCCGGAGTTGACTATAATAATTTATGCGCTGAAACATTGGAATCAATATCTGTTTGGTAATAAATTTCAAATTCTTACCGACCATAAGTCTGAAATATCTGTTTACACAGAAGGAGCTTAGCATGAGGCAGCGCAGATATCTCGAATACATTAAGAACTATGATTGTAGTATCGGGTACATCTCTGGCAAGGGCAACGCGGTTCTTTGATGCTCGAGCATGAAGTATACCGGCTTAATTAAGAGAGGAAATGTCGGTGACCGAGTGCGAGAAGAGTGGTCGCGTGCCTTTGGCACAGTGGCAGCTACGGGAGCGTGCTCGAGTTATTACACTTATTATACATTACGAGTGGCTTGATAGGATGCGCGAAGCGCAAGGTAGAGATTTGGTATTGAAGAAGTTATCCGGGAAGATAAGGATTTATTTGTTACCGACGTTTCGGTATAGGCGAGGATTGCTATACTTCCGAGATTGCCTTTATGTACCGGAGGATCGGGAGTTACGGAATGAGATTTTAGAGGCACACTCGGCGGTGTGAGCATCGAGGAACCGGCGGGGACACTGCAGACTTTGCCCATTCCAGTCTGGAAGTGGGGTAATGTTATGATGGACTTTACTTTGCCTTTGCCCTGACACGGTTTCATCATGATGCTATCTGGGTTTTGTGGATCGGCTGACAAAGTGCGTACACTTTCTGCTTATTCGGGTCATAGACCCTCTGGAGAAGCTTGTCGGCTTTACATCAGGAAGATTGTACGTTTGCATGGAGTACCAGACTCCATTGAATCTGATCGTGATCCGCGTTTTACAGCACGGTTCTGGATTGCTTTTCATGAAGCATTGGACACGCGACTCCATCTGAATACAGCTTATCACCCACAGACGGACGGGCAGTCGGAGCGGGTGATTCTGATATTAGAGGATATGTTGCGAATCTGTACTTTGGATTTTGGAGGAGTTTGAGACCAGCAGTTACTTTGATAGAGTTCTCGTACAACAACAGCTTTCAGACTACGATTGGTATGATACCATTTGAGGCGTTGTACGGGAGGAGGTGTATGACACCATCTTGTTGGACAGATCGTCGATAGGGTTGGTGGGACCCGAGCTTTTGAGGAGACTACGGCGAAGATCAGATTATTACGGGCGCGGATCAAAACCGCGAGCAGCGCACCTGCTTATACGAACCGCCGCCGTAGGGCTCTGGAATCTGAGTTTGGTGGCGGAATTTGATTGGAGGTAGCACCGTTCGGAGGGACGATAAGATTTGATAGGCGGGCAAGTTACCCCGAGTTATATCGGTTCCCATGAGTTTCTAGAGTAAGTTGTTAGGTTGATTTTTTTCCCCCAACTATTTACATTTTACGTGATGTCTTCCGGGATAGCCTGTTGTGGATCGGTTAGACTTAGGTTCGATCTTATGCAGGGTTGTGCAGTAGAAATACCGGCAAGCGACTCGGGTGCAATAAGATGCACCGGAGGGTGGGACGCCGTGAGGCTCTGTATGGTAGTCTAAACTACCACTCCCCCGCCACCGATACGGTGGTCCGATTGTTCAGGTTAGAGGGATGTTTATATTTTACGGTTGGTAGCGACACTGTCTGGTTGGTTCGAGCTACTCTTGGAGGACCAAGAGTTCTAAGGGGGAGAATGTTACGGTCACCCCGAGCGGGTTGCGGCAAGGTGACCCGGGCTCGGTTTTGGCTGCGGGTCACGTTTTTCGGCGTTCAGGCGGCTCCCGAGCCCTATCCGAGTATCATTTTGGCGAACCCTTCCGTATTTGAGGTCGTGTGGGTCCCCCGGACGTTTCCGCCGAAAATATTTTTCTGGCGCCGGGGGGTTGTCGGGGTCGCCTCGGGGCGTCTGGCCAGGCTCGGTAGCGCTCTCGAGATCTCAGTTTGAGAAGCCGTTTGTAGTTTTGGAGTCGTGGAAACGTCCCGGTGTTGGTTGTGGAGTTTAATATTTGGGGCGGGACGTTCGGTTCCGGGCGACTCCCGGGGCTCGGGACGGGAATCCCGGGGCTCGGGATGGAAATTTTCTGACGGCTTTGGGGTGAGTTGTGTTTTAATTTAAGATGGAATTTATGGGTATTTTTATAGAATTTTGGAGTGACGGAATTTGGTTCGAGGTTGTCACGCTCATGGCGTCGGAGTTTTGGTTCGGGTTCAGCGAGCTCGGTAGGACACTCTGGAATTGTAAATGAATTTCTGAAAAATGTTCTGTGAATGTTATAATATTCTGAAGATTGTGTCCGAGTTTCGTTAATTTTGGAATCCGATAATTATTTTTGGGCAAAAGTATTGGAACTTTCGGAAAAATTGGGAGTTAATTTGCAATGGGGTGCAAATTTAAAAGAAATCAGCATGGGCAGCAGCAGCCTATTTTCGGCAGCTTGTGGGTGTGTGTGTGATGAGGGACACATGGCTTCTTTATGTTTGAGATGAGAAGTATGGGTTTAAAGTGGAAGAGATATATATATATATATATATATATATATATTTAGGCTAGTATTGCATAAATGAAAATAGATTTCATTTCTTCTTCTTCTTCCTTGGAGTCTGCTGCCGCCATGGTTGAAGAACTCAACCTTCAAGCTTGAACTTCTTATTCTTGCAAGAAATCAAAGAGGAATTGGGTGATTTATGTGGTAAGTAACTCCCTAAGCTCTCTTTTCTCATTAGTTTGGAAGATTAGTGGTGAAAAGAGGAGTTTTGCATTTGATGGGTTTGTTCTTAGCTATAAGCTAGGATGATTCTCTTCCTCCCATGTTTTAGTATGTTGTTCTTGGGTGGTAGGAGAGTGTTAATCAAGTGTTGGATTTTGGAAAACACATCTTGGATGAGGAATTAGTGTTGGCCGAATTTATGGAGAAAATTCCAAAATAATGTGTGTTTGTTATCTTGTTTCATGCTTCAAGTATGTTAGTTCTAGCATGATTCTAAGCTTATGTATGGATTCAATTTGATGGAAAACAAGTTGAGGTAAAAACCCCCTTTTTGGCCGAAATTATGAGTTGTTGTTCAATGTTGGATTTTGTTGTTTGGGTGCAATTGGATAGCATTCATGGTTTAGAAATGTAATTGGTGATTAAAGAGTGCAAATGGAACTTTGTTTGGATTGAAATGGAGGTTGGGTGAGAAAACCCCTCTTTGGCCGAATTGATAAGTGAAGGGGTTTTATTGATTTTGGTGTAATTGGTTAGTAAGCATGCTTAGGAAGTGGAATTGGTGATTAATATGATTATGTGGAAGCTTGAATGGATTGAATTGAAAGTTGGATGAAAAGTTGATTAAGAACCGAAATCTTGGAATGATTCTTTTTCAATGTTGGAGGTTCATTTTGGTTAAATTGGAGGTTAATATGGTGTTGGGCTTGAATTTAGGAGTGGATGGAAGTTTGAAATGTTGAATTCGGTTAAGGAATGAAAAAGTTACAATTAAGCGGGATTATCGGAAAATGGCGGGTAATGAAGGGTTAAGGTTGGATTTGATCAGTTCTGCTTATTGTATGATGTTTGTCAATGTGAAATCTTGCATTGTCTAAGTTGGTTCTGAATTCCGAAGTTTCTGTGAAAATCTGGAATTTTACGGAAATTCTGCCGGATTTTCAGTTTTGGGGTCGGGGGTGTAGTTTGGTAGTATGGTTGATAAGGATTCTAATTCGACTTGAAATGACAGATTCTGAGGTCCGGAAGTTAGAAAAAGAGAGGTTTCGGGTTTCGGGTCGTGGTTTGGAAATCGTCCAGAATCGGTCAAACACTCTGGATTTGTAAGGTAAGGGTTTGGTTCTGCTATTTTTGGTAAGATAGGTGTATGTTTAGTTTCACTTTACACTGCAAGTATTTCGGTATTATATGCCTAGGGCATATTACGTAGTCTGTAGGTGTATGTGTTGTTGCATTTACATTTTGCGGTATTTCGGAAATTTGGGCTTTAAGGTACGTTACGTAATTTGTAGGAGTATGCCTTATGGCATACTGCATGTTAATCCTACGTTTGTAGGAGTATGCCTTATGGCATACTTTGTGCATTAACACTACGGCGGTTGTGGGTTCGCTACCCAGTGGTGCACCATGCTTCCGTAATAGCTTCGGCTTGACTCCCTTAGTGGGAGGCTGTCGTTCGATTTGTTATAAGGTTTATGGCGATTTAGAATCGCACATCCTTGGGATTCCGATTTGTTTTGGTACATGCATGTTATTACGTGATACATTGCGTATATTGCTATCTTTCTGTTTTGCGGGGTTACATATACTTATCTTACCCCAAATCCCTTACGGGTCCTTTTAGGACTCACCCTTTTTGGTTACTGTTTTTGGATTTCAGGTAGGTCTGGTAAGCAGCCAGAGGGGTAGGTTTCCGCGAGTCTTCTGCCTTGGTTGTGTAGAGCAGCAGCGGTACCTTGCAGCTGGGATTTTGTCTACTTGGTCCGAATCCCGCGAGGTATTTTAACGTTTAGGCCTAGGGTCGGCTCTGTAGTGCATGTGCATACTTTCTGTTTTATTGTTGTGATGATTGTATATGTTTGTATATATATTACATTACATTGCATATTACGGCGCTTGGCGCTTGCTAGACACCTTAGGTTACGTGAACTCTGCATGTATCTATGTTTGGTGCGTAAGCACTCGTCCCACGGAGGCGAGGCTTACTCATTCTTTGATGCATGAATTGCATGTTTTGATTTTATTTTAGTTATATGTATGGAATTTTTGTTAAGTTGCTTCCACTTTCATTTCGCTTTTTGGGTCCGCTACGCGCGGCGGGTCTCGATGGACCTGCCATCTTGTATTTTCCGGCTTCCGCTTCCGACGTCCCGGCGCCCCCGCCTCCACAACCGGGCTCGGGTGGCGTGCGGTGACAGGATCTCTCCAGTCTACGACCGGATCCTGTGTTGCCAGTGAGGCAATATCAATAGCTTCTGAAACGGAAGGGCTGGCCAGGGTGGCCATGGTTGTTACGGTCACCTCGAGCGGGTTGCGACCGGGTGACCCGGGGCTCCGGTTTTGGCCTGCGGGTCACGTTTTTCGGTGTTCAGACGGCTCCCGAGCCTTATCCGAGTATCATATTGACGAACCCTTCCGTATTTGAGGTCGTGTGGGTCCCCCGGACGTTTCCGCCGAAAATAATTTTTCTGGCGCCGGGGGGTTGTCGGGGTCGTCTCGGGACGTACAGCGGGCTCGGTAGCGCTCTCGAGACCTCAGTTTGGGAAGCCGTTTGCAGTTTTGGAGTCGTGAGAATGTCCCGGAGGTGTTTGTGGAGTTTAATATTTGGGACGGGATGTTCGGTTCCGGGCGACTCCCGGGGCTCGGGACGGGAATCCCGGGACTCGGGATGGAAATTTTCTGACGGCTTTGGGGTAAGTTGTGTTATAATTTAAGATGGAATTTATGGGTATTTTTGTAGAATTTTGGAGTGACGGAATTTCGGGTCAGGTGGACACGCTCGCACGTCGGGTTTTGGTTCGGGTTCAGCGAGCTCGGTAGGACACTCTGGATTGGTAAATGAACTTTTAAAAAATGTTCTGTGAATGTTATAATATTCTGAGGGTTGTGTCCAAGTTTCGTTAATTTTGGAATTCGGTAATTATTTTTGGGCAAAAAGAATTGGAACTTTCGGAAAAATTGGGAGTTAATTTGCAATTGGGTGCAAAATTAATAATAGTGAGTATGGGCAGCAAGTGTTATTCGGCAGCATGTGGGTGAGGATTTGGGACACTTGGCCAATTTCTATTTAAGATGAGAGGCATGGGTTATAAAGTGAGGGGATTTATATTTTTGGTTAATTATTTCATAAAAGGGAGACTTATTACATTTCTTTTCTTTTCTTCTTCTTCTTCTCCCTCTTGCTGCTACTGCCGCCACCATTGATGAAGCTCAACCTCAAGCTTGAATTCTTCATCTTGGCTCAAATCAAAGAGGAATTGGGTCCTTCATGTGGTAAGTTCCTTCCTAGGTTCTCTTTTCATGTTGGAAACATGATTTAGTGGAGAAAAGAGGAGATTTTTCAAATTATGGGTTTGTTCTTAGCTACTAGCTAGGATGATTCTCTTCCTCCCATATTTTAGTATGATGTTCTTGGGTTGTATGGGAGTGATAATCAAGTGTTAGATTTTGGAGAAACTCCTTGGATGAAAAAGCCCCATTTTGGCGAATTTCTTGGAAATTCTATGTTGATGTGTGTTTGTCTCCTTGAATCATGCTTCAAGTATGTTAATCCTAGAATGATTCTAAGCTTATGTGTGGATTCAATTTGATGGAAAATAAGTTGGGTTGAAAACCACCATTAGGCAGATTTTGTGAGATGATATTCAATGTTGGATTTTGTTGTTTTGGATGCAATTGGATAGCATTCTTGGTTTAGAAGTGAAATTGGTGGTTAGAATGATTAATTGGAAGCTTGAATGGATTGAATGGGAAGTTGGATAAAAAGTTGGTTAAGAACCGAATTTTGGAATGATTCTTTTTCCATGTTGGAGTTTCTCTTTGGTTGAATTGGAAGTTAATTTGGTGTTGGGGTTGAATTTAGGAGTGGTTTGAAGTTTGAAAGCGTTGAATTCGGTTAAGAAATGGAAAAGTTGCTTTTAAGCGGGATTATCGGAAAATGTTGGGTAATTAAGGGTTTTAAGGTTGGATTTGATCAATTCTTCTTATTGGATTATGTTTGACAATGTATAAGCTTGCATTGCCTAAGTTGGTTCTGAATTCTGACATTTCTGTGGAAATCTGGAATTTTACGGAAGTGCGGATTTTTTGTTTTGGGGTCGGGGTGTAGTCTGGTAGTGTGGTCGATAAGGATTCTAATTCAACTTGGTTTGCAGTTCGAGGTTCGGAAGTTAGAAAAGAGAGGTTTTCGGGTTTCGGGTCGTGGTGTGGAAGTCGTCAGAATCGGTCTAATACTCTGGACTTTGAGGTAAGGGTTTGGTTACGCTATTTTTGGTAAGATAGGTGTATGTTTAGTTTCATTTTACATTACTGCGGGTAATTCGGTATTATATGCCTAGAGCATATTACGTAGTCTGTAGGTGTATGTATTGTAGCACTTACATTTTGCGGTATTTGGAAATTTACGCTTTAAGGTACGTTACGTGATCTGTAGGTGTATGCCTTGTAGCATACCACATGCATTAACCCTACGTTTGTAGGTGTATGCCTTGTGGCATACTTTGTGCATTAACCCTACGGCGGTTGTGGGTTCGCTACCCAGTGGTGCACCATGCTTCCGTAATAGCTTGGCTTGACTCCCTTAGAGGAGGCTGTCGTTACGATTGGTTATAAGGGTTTATGGCGATTTAGTATCGCACATCCTTGATATTCTGATCTGTTTTTATTACATGCACGATGTTACGTATTACATTGCATATATTACGTATATTGCTATCTTTACATTTTGCGGGGTACATATGCTTATCTTACCCCAAATCCATTACGGGGTCCTTTTAGGACTCACCCTTAAAGGGTTCTGTATTTGGATTTCAGGTAGATCTGGTAAGCAGCCAGCGGGTTAGGTTTCGCGAGGCTTACGCCTTGGTTGTGTTGAGCGGCGGTACCTTGCGAGCTGGGATTTTGTCTACTTGGTCTGAATCCCGCGCGAGGTATTTTGACGTTTAGGCCTAGGGTCGGCTCTGTAGCTGCACGTGCATACTCTCTGTTTTATTGCTGTGATGATTGTATATTTGTATATACTTATATATTCTGTTCTGTGCATGTTCTGAGCGCTTGGCGCTTGCTAGATACTTTAGGTTCTGTGAACTCTGTATGCATCTATGTTTTGGTGCGTAAGCACTCGTCCACGGAGGGCGGGGCTTACTCTGTTGCTAATGCATGAATTGCATGTTTAGATTTTATTTTAGTGATATGTATGGAATTTTTGTTAAGTTGCTTCCACTTTCATTTCGCTCTTTAAGTCCGCTACGCGCAGCGGGTCTCGATGGACCTGCCTTTTCTGTATCACTCCGGCTTCCGCTTCTTAGCGTCCGGCGCCCCGCCTCCGCGGCCGGGTTCGGGTGGCGTGCGGTGACAAGTTGGTATCGAGCGAGTAAGTGACCATATTGGTCGTCGGTGGTGACTTGTAGTGACGACTATTGTTGTACATTTTATTTTAGAATGGTTTGAGTACGGAGATTGGCCACCTCCTTACTTGAACCACTTCAAAATAAAATTGTGGAACAGAGTTGATCCTTCAAGTTATCCTGATAGTTGCAGATTTCGGAACTCGGGATTTCTGGATTCTGGTAAAAGTATTACGAGAAAGGGATAGTGGAAAAGTTTCAGGTACGTAAAATTGTGTGTTAGGAAAAGATTTGGTGAAATACGCATGAAGCTTACGTGATTACGTGAAATGCATGATTTTATCATTACGAGAAGTAACCATGTCAAATCTTGCATTGCACTACAGAGCCTTAGAAAACTGCTGCTAGCTTCTGTAGGGATTAGGAGTGACCGATTTGTTTGGACTCTGTTTGGTCTGAAATGTCTCAGGTTTGGTTAACACGCGTAGACAGCGTGTTTTAGTACCGGAGGGGCGGGACTGAGATCCCACACCTCCGTGGAATAGGATACGGGTTCAGTGTAACCCAGGGTCTGAACAACCACACTCACCGCCCCGAGGTTTAGCGGTCGTAGGGACCCCTCTCTGATTTGGTATTACCCG
Organism: Stellera chamaejasme; assembly: GCA_024586325.1. Taxonomy (NCBI): domain Eukaryota; kingdom Viridiplantae; phylum Streptophyta; class Magnoliopsida; order Malvales; family Thymelaeaceae; genus Stellera; species Stellera chamaejasme. The sequence continues at coordinate 38,396,092 of CM044981.1, read as the reverse complement.
CCAGCTTAGCTGGTTCAAGGGCGGCAGTAGGCAAGGGAAGATCTGATTATGCCACAATAAGGGCATTCTGATCAGGTGGTGATAGCGAGACTTTAGCCACTGCTCGCCACAGCTTTAGCATTGGTAAGTGAGTGACTCCGAGAAGGATGGTCACTACGACACCTAGACTTCTCGTCGGTCCTATCAACGACGGGGAGATCTGAGGCACCAGTCTGACGAAGTCAGACTTCTGGAGAGGTTTCAGAGTTTGAACCCCCCCGAGGTTCAATGACCGAGAAGGGCCAGAAGTAGTAGAGATTTGGTCTGCAGGAGTTGATAAACTCCTGGGGGAGGCTACATTTTCCACTAGCAGTGCAGTGGGGATGTAGCCAGGAATCTGTGTCAGGCACAGTTGATGAGTTTCATCGGGGAGACAGGACTGTCGGAGAGTATGAGTGAGAGTTTGATCGGCTGGTTTACTATGTACCGTAGTATCAAGGTATGGAAGAGGAGAGGACCAAGAGGTTTATTCGTCGACTGCGCCCCGAGTACTGGTGGGCTTTGAGACCTTTAGACATTACTTTGTATCGGGAGGCGGTTCTCCTCGAGCAAGAGGAGGTTGAGAGTCACCTCACCTCGTAGCGAGGTCAGGGAAGTACGAGGGGCTCCACACAGCTGGGACCCCGGCAGATTTCTGGACGGCCGAACAGGTCTGGGCAGTTTAGTAGAGGCAGAGGGGGAGCACCACCGGCACGATCTTGTCCGACTAGTAGTAGGTATCACCTCGGTCGACTTTGTTACAGGCGGGAGGGCCGATGTTTACGTTGCGGGTCTGACACTCACTGGGTACGGGATTGCCCTCTGACTGTAAGGCAGGGTACTTTATTTCTGAATGAGGTATCGGTTCATGCAGTATTGGATACAGGAACATTTGTTCCCATTGTAACACCGAAATGTGTTACATCTCTGTATCTGACTGTTAGTACTTTGCCTTAAATGTACTTAGTAAAAACTGCTGGGAGTCAGTTTCCGTTTTCCAATGAGATGGTTCGGGGTTGTACGATATCTGTAGGCGGACATGATAGTATCGGATCTGTTGGTTTTAGACACGCCGGACTATGATATTATTCTTGGGATGGACTGGCTATCCAAGAATTCTGTGCACATTGGTTGTGCAACCCGTACCATTATGGTTTCTGGAGAGGTACCACCTCTCACGGCTCCGACTGGTTTGACTATCGCGCAGCACAGTACAGTGTTGCAAATTCTGGACCATCTGTCGATAGTTGGTGTTGGGGGAATGTTATGGTCTGAATGAGGCTGGTACTAGGTTGAAGTTAGATGGTTTACCGTTGGTTCGAGATTTTCCGCAGGTATTTCCGGAGGAGTTGCCCGGATTACCACCAGAGCGGGGAATTGTGTTTGACATCCACCTGCAGTCAGGTACTGCTCCGATATCTATTCCTCCTTATCGGATGCCTATTTCCGAGATGCAGGAGTAGAAGAAGCAAGCTGGAGGAATTACAGAAAAGAGTTTCGTCCGACCGAGCACTTCAGCGTGGGGTGCTCTGGTTCTGTTTGTTAAGAAGAATGATGGGACACTCTGACTTTGTATTGATTACAGACGGTTGAATGCTCTTATTGGGAAGAATAAGTATCCGTTGCTAAGGATTGACGATCTTTTTTTTATCAACTTCGGGGTTTGAGAGTTTCCTTAAAGATTAATCTCCGATCTGTGTATTTTCAGCTTAGGGTGAAGGATGAGGACATACCTAAGACTACTTTCCGCACCCGATGTGGACACTTTGAGGTTACGGTCACGCCAGTCGGGCTGACCAATGTTCCAGCGGCATTCATGGATCTGATGCATCGGGTGTTCCGACCCTACTTGGACTCATTCCTGGTGGTTTTTATTGATGATATTCTGATATATTCTAGGGATGAGGATTCGCATCGGGAGCGTCTGAGGATAGTTCTGCAGACACTTTGGGAACATCAGCTTTATGCTAAATTCTCAAAGTGTGAGTTCTGGTTTCGGAAAGTCACTTTTCTGGGACACATTATATCTGAGCATGGTCTGTCTGTGGATTCAGAGTAGGTGAGGGCAGTTCGGGATTGGAAACAATCTACCACGGTACGGGAGATCAAGAGCTCCCTGGGGTTAGCAGGATTTTATCGGGGGTTTGTACTGGGATTTTCAATTCTGGCATCTCCGCTTATGCAGTGGACCAGGAAGGGTCAACAGTTTATCTGGTCTGATAGGTGTGAGCAGAATTTTCAGGAGTTGAAACGGCAGTTGACTAACGCTCCGATTCTGACTCTTTCAGATCCGATCTTACCGTATGTGAATTATACGGATGCTTCTACGTCTGGCTTGGGATGTGTGTTGGTGCAAGAGCGTTTTGTGGTAGCTTATGGGTCGAGGCAGCTGCGACCGCATGAGCTGAACTGACTGACACATGATCTGGAGTTGGCTATAGTAATTTATGTGCTGAAACATTGGAAGCAATATCTGTTTGGTAATAAATTTCAGATTCTTACCGACCATAAGAGTCTGAAATATCTGTTTATATAGAAGGAGCTTAACATGAGGCAGCGCAGATGGCTCGAATACATTAAGGACTATGGTTGTTGTATCGAGTACATCTCTGGCACGGGCAACATGGTTGCCGATGCACTGAGCAGGAAGTATACCGGGTTGGTAAGGGAGGAAGTGTTGGGGATCGATCCGAGGAGAGTGATTTGACATGCCTTTGGCACAAGGGGCAGCTCTGGGAGCGTGCTCAGGTTTATACACTTACTATATATTCTGAGTGGCTTGACAGGGTGCGCGAGGCGCAAGGTAGAAATCCGGGGTTGAAGAAATTATCTGGGGAAGATAAGGGTTTATTTGTTACCGACGTTTCAGTATAGGCAGGGAATGCTATACTTCTGAGATCGCCTTTATGTACCTGAGGATCAGGAGTTCTGGAATGAGATTTTCGAGGAGGCACACTCGAGCAGTTTGAGCATCGGAAACCGGCAGGGACACTGCAGACTTTGCCCATTCCAGTTCGGGAGTGGGGCAATGTTACTATGGACTTTCTGACTGCACTGCCCCTGACACGGTCTCGCCATGATGTTATCTGGGTTATTGTGGATCAGCTGATAAAGTGCGCACACTTTCTGCTTATTCGGGTCATAGACCCTCTGGAGAAGCTTGCCGGCTTTACATCAGGAAAATTGTACGTTTGCATGGAGTACCAGACTCCATTGAATCTGACCGTGATCCGCGTTTTACAGCACGGTTCTGGATTGCTTTTCATGAAGCATTGGGCACGCGACTCTATCTGAATACAACTTATCACCCACAGACGGACGGGCAGTCGGAGCGGTGATTCTGATCTTGAAGGATATCTTTGCGAATCTGTACTTTGAATTTTGGAGGAGATTGGGACCAACAGTTACCTTTGTTAGAATTCTCGTACAACAACAGCTTCCAGACTATGATTGGCATGGCACCATATGAAGCGTTGTACGGGAGGAGGTGTACGACACCACACTGTTGGACAGATGCGTCTGATAGGGTTGAGCTGGGACCCGAGCTTTTTGAGGAGACTACGGCGAAGATCAGATTGTTACAGGTGCGGATCAAAACCGCGAACGACTGCATCACTGCTTATATGAACCGCCGCCGTAGGGCTCTGGAATCTGAGATTGGTGACAGAGTTTGACTGGAGGTAGCACCGATCTGATGGACAGTAAGATTTGGTAGGCGGGGCAAGTTACCCCGAGTTATATCGGTTCTCATGAGTTTCCAGAGTAAGTTGTTAGGTTGGCCTTACCCCCCCCCCAACTGTTTCTGTTTTATGTGATATCTTCCAGGATAGCCTGTTGTGGATCGGTTAGATTTAGGTTCGATCTTATGCAGGGTTGTCTGGTAGAAATACCGGCAATCGACTCAGGTGCAATAAGATGCACCCGGAGGGTGGGACGCCGTGAGGCTCTGTATGGTAGTCTAAACTACCACTCCCGCCGCACCAGTACGGTGGTCCGATTGTTCTGGGTTAGAGGAATGTTTATATTTTCTGGTTGGTAGCGACACCTGTCTGGTTGGTTCAGGCTACTCTTGGAGGACCAAGAGTTCTAAGGGGGGGAGAATGTTACGGTCACCCCGAGCGGGTTGCGACCGGGTGACCCGGGGCTCCGGTTTTGGCCTGCGGGTCACGTTTTTCGGCGCTCCCGAGCCCTATCCGAGTATCATTTTGGCGAACCCTTCCGTATTTGAGGTCGTGTGGGTCCCCCGGACGTTTCCGCCGAAAATATTTTTCTGGCGCCGGGGGGTTGTCGGGGTCGTCTCGGGACGTACAGCGGGCTCGGTAGCGCTCTCGAGACCTCAGTTTGGGAAGCCGTTTGCAGTTTTGGAGTCGTGAGAATGTCCCGGAGGTGTTTGTGGAGTTTAATATTTGGGGCGGGACGTTCGGTTCCGGGCGACTCCCGGGGCTCGGGACGGGAATCCCGGGACTCGGGATGGAAATTTTCTGACGGCTTTGGGGTAAGTTGTGTTATAATTTAAGATGGAATTTATGGGTATTTTTGTAGAATTTTGGAGTGACGGAATTTCGGGTCAGGTGGACACGCTCGCACGTCGGGTTTTGGTTCGGGTTCAGCGAGCTCGGTAGGACACTCTGGATTGGTAAATGAACTTTTGAAAAATGTTCTGTGAATGTTATAATATTCTGAGGGTTGTGTCCAAGTTTCGTTAATTTTGGAATTCGGTAATTATTTTTGGGCAAAAAGAATTGGAACTTTCGGAAAAATTGGGAGTTAATTTGCAATTGGGTGCAAAATTAATAATAGTGAGTATGGGCAGCAAGTGTTATTCGGCAGCATGTGGGTGAGGATTTGGGACACTTGGCCAATTTCTATTTAAGATGAGAGGCATGGGTTATAAAGTGAGGGGATTTATATGTTTGGTTAATTATTTCATAAAAGGGAGACTTATTACATTTCATTTCTTCTTCTTCTTCTTCTTCCTCTGTCCGCCACCATTGATGAAGCTCAACCTCAAGCTTGAATTCTTCATCTTGGCTCAAATCAAAGAGGAATTGGGTCCTTCATGTGGTAAGTTCCTTCCTAGGTTCTCTTTTCATGTTGGAAACATGATTTAGTGGAGAAAAGAGGAGATTTTTCAAATTATGGGTTTGTTCTTAGCTACTAGCTAGGATGATTCTCTTCCTCCCATATTTTAGTATGATGTTCTTGGGTTGTATGGGAGTGATAATCAAGTGTTAGATTTTGGAGAAACTCCTTGGATGAAAAAGCCCCATTTTGGCCGAATTTCTTGGAAATTCTATGTTGATGTGTGTTTGTCTCCTTGATTCATGCTTCAAGTATGTTAATCCTAGCATGATTCTAAGCTTATGTGTGGATTCAATTTGATGGAAAATAAGTTGGGTTGAAAACCCCCATTTGGCCGATTTTATGGGTTGATTTTCAATATTGGATTTTGTTGTTTTGGATGCAATTGGGTAGCATTCTTGGTTTAGAAGTGTAATTGGTGGTTAGAATGATTAATTGGAAGCTTGAACGGATTGAATTGGAAGTTGGATAAAAAGTTGGCTAAGAACCGAATTTTGGAATGATTCTTTTTCCATGTTGGAGTTTCACTTTGGTTGAATTGGATGTTAATTTGGTGTTGGGGTTGATTTTAGGAGTGGTTTGAAGTTTGAAACGTTGAATTCGGTTAAGAAATGGAAAAGTTGCTTTTAAGCGGGATTATCGGAAAATGTTGGGTAATTAAGGGTTTTAAGGTTGGATTTGATCAATTCTTCTTATTGGATTATGTTTGACAATGTATAAGCTTGCATTGCCTAAGTTGGTTCTGAATTCTGACATTTCTGTGGAAATCTGGAATTTTACGGAAATTCTGCCGGATTTTCTGTTTTGGGGTCGGGGGTTTAGTGTGGTAGTGTGGTCGATAAGGATTCTAATTCAACTTGGTTTGCCAGATTCTGAGGTTCGGAAGTTAGAAAAAGAGAGGTTTTCGGGTCGTGGTGTGGAAGTCGTCCGAATCGGTCTAATACTGGACTTTGAGGTAAGGGTTTGGTTCTGCTATTTTTGGTAAGATAGGTGTATGTTTAGTTTCATTTTACATTACTGCGGGTATTTCGGTATTATATGCCTAGAGCATATTCGTAGTCTGTAGGTGTATGTATTGTAGCACTTACATTTTGCAGGTATTTGGAAATTTCGCTTTAAGGTACGTTACGTGATCTCGTAGGTGTATGCCTTGTAGCATACCACATGCAGTAACCCTACGTTTGTAGGTGTATGCCTTGTGGCATACTTTGTCTCATTAACCCTACGGCGGTTGTGGGTTCGCTACCCAGTGGTGCACCATGCTTCGTAATAGCTTCGGCTTCGACTCCCTTAGAGGGAGGGCCGTTGCTGATTGGTTATAAGGGTTTATGGCGATTTAGTATCGCACATCCTTGATATTCGATCTGTTTTTATTACATGCACGATGTTACGTATTCATTGCATATATTTCGTATATTGCTATCTTTCTGTTTTGCAGGGTTACATATGCTTATCTTACCACAAAACCCTTACTGGACCTTTTAGGACTCACCCTTTTTGGGTTCTATTTTTGGATTTCAGGTAGGCCTGGTAAGCAGCCAGCGGGGTAGGTTTCCGCGAGGCTTCTGCCTTGGTTGTGTTGAGCAGCAGCAGTACCTTGCGAGCTGGGATTTTGTCTACTTGGTCTGAATCCCGCGCGAGGTATTTTGACGTTTAGGCCTAGGGTCGGCTCTGTAGCTGCACGTGCATACTCTCTGTTTTATTGCTGTGATGATTGTATATTTGTATATACTTATATATTCTGTTCTGTGCATGTTCTGAGCGCTTGGCGCTTGCTAGATACTTTAGGTTCTGTGAACTCTGTATGCATCTATGTTTTGGTGCGTAAGCACTTGTCCACGGAGGGCGGGGCTTACTCTGTTGCTAATGCATGAATTGCATGTTTAGATTTTATTTTAGTGATATGTATGGAATTTTTGTTAAGTTGCTTCCACTTTCATTTCGCTCTTTGGGTCCGCTACGCGCGGCGGGTCTCGATGGACCTGCCTTTTCTGTATCACTCCGGCTTCCGCTTCCGACGTCCCGGCGCCCCCGCCTCCGCAACCGGGTTCGGGTGGCGTGCGGTGACAATGGTGGTGGGAGTCTTTCCCTTGGATAGCATGTCTGCTGTGGTGTTCTCAGAATGAGGAATGTGGATAAAAATAGCCTCCTCAAAGTTGGTCCGCAAGGCGTTCACCAATTTGAGGTATTTTGTCAGGGTTGTGTCTTTGCATTCAGCGCACCCTTGGACCTGGTGAATCACCAGTTGCGAGTCGTTGTGGACATGAAGGCGGCGAATGCCTGCCCTTATGGCAAGTTTGAGCCCCGCGGTGAGGGCCTCATATTCTGCAACATTGTTAGTTACTTGGAATTGGAAAGAGACACGAAGGGATACTTCCATACCTAGGGTTCCGCGCAGATATACGCCCCTTGTGGGGGATCCAAGCTTGGATGAGCCATCCACGAACATGTCCCACTCTGGGGGAATGGGTTGTGGTGCGGGGCCTTGCTTAGGGGCCGGGATGATGTCCACATCTGAAAATTCCGCAATGAAGTCGGCGAGGGCCTGGCCCTTAATTGCCTTTCTAGGCTCATAGTTGATGTTAAAGCCACCAAGCTCTATACACCATTTGGAAAGGCGCCCTGAATGTTCGGGCCTGCTCAAAATATCCTGGATTGGCAAGTCCGTTCAGACGATAATTGTGTGCCCTTGGAAGTAGGGCTTGAGCTTCCTTGCTGCATATACAAGAGATAAGATAGATTTTTGGAGAGGAGGATACCTTGTTTCTGTATCCTAGAGGGTGTGACTGGTGTAGTAGACTGGCCATTGTTTGGCAGCCTCTTCCTTGATAAGGACAGAGGCGACGCTCCTGTCAGAGGTAGCGAGGTAGAGGACCAGGTCATCGCCTGGTCTAGGGCACTTGAGTGCGGGCAACTCTTGTAAGTGTTGCTTGATTGAATCGTATGCCTCCTGGCATTCTTCTGTCCATTTGCAAGCTTTTTTCTTGCGGATTTGGTTGAAGAAAGGTCTGCAGCGATCGATGAGTTTAGAGACAAACCGCCCCAAGGCAACCAGCTTTCCTTGCCAGTTGCTGAACGTCTTTGAGCCCTCTAGGGGTGCGCAAAGTGGTGATAGCTTCAATCTTTTTGGGATTCGCCTGAATCCCTCCTTTGGAGATCTGGTATCCCAGAAATTTGCCCTCGCCCACGCCAAAGATACACTTCTTTGGGTTCAACCGCATATTATATTTGCGGAAGTTGGCGAAAGTTTCCTCTAAGTCCGCGAGGTGTGTGTAGGTGGCCTTGCTTTTGACCACAATGTCATCGACATAAGCCTCAAGATTTCGGCCGATTTGGTCCGCGAAGACTTGATTCACAAGCCTTTGGAAAGTAGCCCCTGCATTTTTTAGGCCGAAGGGCATTCTGATATAATGGTAGACGGCTTCGTCGGTAGTGAAGGCGGTTTTCACCGCGTCCTCTGGGTCCATAAAGACTTGATGGTACCCGCTGTATGCGTCGAGGAAGGAGAAGACAGAGTGATGAACGGTTGAGTCAACCAGTTGATCGATAGAAGGCAGGGGATAGGGATCCCTTGGGCAGGCCCTATTAACCCCTTTGTAGTCTACGCAAAGTCGCCACTGACCACCCTCCTTATCGGCGAGAACTATATTTGCGACCCACTCAGAGTAGCCAATCTCCAAGACTTGGAATATCAACAGAGTACAGGACCCTCCCCATACTCTGCCTTCAGGGGGAGGCATCTTGGTACACTACCCAAGCAAATGCCCCCTCAAAGGCCCACAAGGATCATGAACGATCCGACATCTGAAGACAGACCTTTTAAGGTCTTCGCACTCCACGCGAGCCCAGTCTTGTGGCTACTATTGTCCTCAACACAATACTTTCAAAACGGAGTACAGGACCCTGCCCATACTCCGCTCTCAGGAGGAGGCATCTTGGTACACTACCCAAGCAAACGCGTCCTCGAGTCGCATCAGAATCATACAAGGCCCCGTATGTCTCACCCTTGTGGTCTCCAGTAATGCCTTCGCAAGGTCTCACCCTTGTGGTCTCCAGTACCGCCTTCGCAAGGTCTCACCCTTGTGATCTCCAGTATTGCCTGAGCAAGGTCTCACCCTTGCGGTCTCCAGTCTCGCCTTCGCGAGGTCTCTAGTCTCACCTGCGTAAGGTCTTGCCCTCGCAGGCCTTAAGTCTCGCCTTGGCGATATCTCACACTCGCCTTCGCGTCTCTTAGGCCTGCACGAGTTGCCCTCGCGGTCTCAGGTCTCGGCCTTGCGATCTCACTCGCCTTCGCGGATCTTATTCCCGCGATCCCAACTCGTCTTCGCGAGGACTCTCACGCCTATACTGGTCCCACCCAGATAAGGACGTTATACTCAGTTTCGTGTGACCCTCACTCCTTATTTGGCTATATTCTATCTGGGCCTTCGCCCCTTGCAGGCCTTCGCCTGCCACTTACTCCACTGGGAAACAGACCACTTGGTCATCTGACATCAAGCAGCCAATAAGGAGGTCAGCACGAGCTTGGGAGATCTTCACCATATTCATACGCCAGACATTCTCTGACAAGCGAATCACTTAAGGCGGTTTGCTGAGATCTTCATCATCACAGCCGCCTTATCTCCAATCAGTCTGACACAGACTTATCTTAAACAGCCTGTCCAAGGGCTTCAACTGGGGGAGGCTCTTCTCCTGGCATCACTCTATAAATAGGGTAATGTCCACCCTAACTCGGGTAAGCTACTACACGCCCCCCTCTCCTCTCTTGCTACTTCTGAGTATTCCTCTTATCTTTGATTACTCTGAACAGCAAGCTTGGAGTCTCAAGAACACTATCATCATCATCAACCACTCAACTGGGATTCCGCTCCTATCCTGGGAACGTGAATATCAGGTAGGATTTGGGTGCGGCGATGAACGAGATGGAATTGTTCCCCCCAACATTTATGGGGGTCACATGGAAGAATGCGCTTCCACAGCGCAGCTCCAGCCGATAAAACCGTCGGAAGATGTCGGCAAACGGCTTTGCACCAGCCATCCGACAGGCAACAGTGAAGCTTGTGATGGTCAGAAACGTGTTGGGCGCCAACTGTGATGGTGGCAGCCCCCACTCGGTGCACAAATCTTGCACCAGTGACGGGAAGGGGAACCGCAGCCCCGCCGCAAGCTGGGCCGTGTACAGACACAGCACCTGGTTTTCCAAGTTCTCCTCGGTCGTCGGCAGACCAAACGCCCGACAGGCACCCAAACGGGCGGTAAACACCAAAGCCTTCTCCACTGGGAAAAAGGCCTTCACCATGTCCTGGTGAATCTAGTCAAAACTTGCTGTGGTCTTCTCCACGGTAGCAATCACCGGACACACGGCTTCCTTCGACTCCATTTGTGCAAAAAATCGAGCAACAGGGGTATAATCGGAAGAGCCTAACAGAGGCCTTTTGTCAAGCACTCATCGTGCTTAGAAAAGCACTCACTGGGCTCGGAAGAAATCTTACCTGCTTTAAAACACCGGTGAAGAAATCGGTAGAGCAGACAACGAATGCACGAACGGGCAACAAAGTCTTGAACGTGAAGTGAAGAATCCCCATAAAAGCACTTGCAACGACCGATGAACGGTTCAAATATGCAAAAATGAGAAAAGGCTACTCAGCACGAAAACGAGGAAATGCGAAAGTGAAGATGAACAGCTTCAATCTTCTCGGACACGCTTTTATAAGCCCGCGGAAATGAAAAAGCGCTTTTTAAGCATAATCCGCTCCTGAGGCGCCACGTGCCAACATCTAACGGTTAGTAAACCTTTCGCCTCCCATTATTTCTCCTGCTTTAAGTATCAAGGAACCCCCTCGCTTCCGTTACACTTAAAACGGACCGCAAGCAGCATGCCGCCTTCGCCAAACTCCAAGACTTGGAATATTAATAGAGTATGGGACCCTGCCCATACTCTGCCTTCAGAAGGAGGCATCTTGGTACACTACCCAAGCAAATGCCCCCTCAAAAGCCACAAGGATCGTGAAGGATCTGACATTTGAAATCAGATCGTAAAAGATCTTCGCACTCCACACGAGCCCAGTCTTGTGGCTACTACTGTCCTCAACACAGTATTTTGAAAATGGAGTACAAGACCCTACCCATACTCCGCTCTCAGGAGAACGCATCTTGGTACACTACCCAAGCAAACGCGTCCTCGCATCGCATCAGAATCACACAAGGCCCCGCAGGTCTGCCCCCCGCGGTCTCCAGTATCGCCTTCGCAAGGTCTCACCCTTGTGGTCTCTAGTCTCGCGTTCGTGAGGTCTCCAGTCTCGCCTTCCCAAGGTCTCACCCTTGTGGTCTCTAGTCTCGCCTGCGCGAGGTCTTACCCTCACGGTCTCAGATCTCATCTGTGCGAGGTCTCGCCCTCGCCGGTCTCAAGTCTCACCTTCGCGAGCTTCTTAGTCCTTCGCGGATCACCCTCGCGGTCTCAGGTCTCGCCTTGGCGATCTCACTCGCCTTCGCGGGTCTCACTCCCGCGGTCTCAACTCGCCTTCACGAGGACTCTCATACCTATACTGGCGCCGCCCAGATAAGGCCCTCGCACTCAGGTTCATGCGACCCTTACACCTTTATTGGCTTTGCTTTATCTGGGCCTTCGCCCCTTGCAGGCCTTCACCTGCCACTTGCTCCACTTGGAGATAGGCCACTTGGTCATCTGACATTAAGCAGCCAATGAGGAGGCCAGCACGAGCCTGAGTGATCTTCACCAGATTTGCACGCCAAACATTCCCTGACAAGTGAATCTTCTAAGGCGGTTTGCTGAGATCTTCATCATCACAGCCGCCTTATCTCCTTAAGTCTGACAGACTTTTCAGACTTGTCTCACAGCCTGTCCAAGGCTTCAACTGGGGGAGGCTCCTCCTGGCATCTCCCTATAAATAGGGGGATGTCCACCTTAAACTGGGTAAGCTACTACACGCCCCCCACTCCTCTCTTGCTACTTCTGAGTATTCTCTTTATCTTCTACAGATTACTCTGAACAGCAAGCTTGGAGCTCTCAAGAACATCATCTCCATCAACCATTCAACTGAGATTCCGCACCTGTTCTGGGAACGCGAATATCAGTAAGAGTCTGTTCCCTCCTTCCCTATAAAAGGAACAACAGACTCCTAGAATAGATAGAACATGTTTAAAGCTTAAGAAGGACAATTCCTTAGGCTTCGGTTCTCACCCCCTTGCTATTTTCCGCCATCCCCCTTGATTGTTTATCATCAAGTTTAATATCTAGTATTGCTTAATCTTATAGTTAAGAGGTGCTAGATCTTCCATACTCCCTAGGCATTATCTCAGATATTGCCCAACCTCGTAGTTGGGAGGTGTCTGAGGCCGAATTTATCCATCACTGTTTTTGCGACTCCTCCAAGCTAGATCTGGCGCTTCCGACGATCGCGTGGCTTCGCGTCAAGCATACCCGTGATCGTATCACCCGGGAAGGAGGTCGATTTTATGCTCAATGCCTCGGTATGGGGGAAGGCTTTGAGGCTCATTGAAAACATCATCAAACTCCTTGAGGACTTCCTGCACATACAAAGGAAGAGAAGCTATATTTTCAAGAGTTAGCATGCAATGCTTTGGAATCATGAGAAAACACATTTTGTTTCCCAAAAGTGCCTTCTTCAAATCTCTCTCTTTGGCCATGGGAGGACAACTCTCTGGTTTTCTCTCTTTCTTTCTCAAAGTGTTTCCCTTAGATGCACACTCTTTCTTACCACTCAAGGTCTCTTGGACCACACTTTTCTCTCTTTCCTCTCTTTCCTCTCTTCCCTCTTCCCTCTTCTTCTTCTCGGCTTTGGAGGCTAAGTGTACTTGGTCTTGATGAGCTTGGGTTGGGGTAAGGGGCAGCAAGGTGTAGGGGCGACCGAGGTGTGTGAGGGAGTACTTGTTAGCTTTCCCATGGTGTAGTGACTCCTTATCATATTGCCAAGGTCTTCCCAAAAGAAGGTGGGTGGCTTGCATCCTTACCACATCACAAGTGATCAAGTCCTCATACTTGCCTATCTTGATTGGCACTTCCACTTGTTTCACTACTTTCACAAATGACCTATCATCAACCCATTGGAGTTGATAAGGTTTCGGGTGCGCATGAGTGCGAAGACCCAATTCAGCCACCATGTCTTCGCTCGCCGCATTCACACAACTCCCACTGTCAATGATGAGGCTACAAAGTGTTCCATTCACCAAAGCCCTTGATTGGAAGAGATTCTCCCTTTGAGTAGTTTCGACCAAGCTTGGAGAACTTTGCAAGACCCTCTTGGTGACCAAGATCAAGCCTTCCAAAGGCATCTCCCCTTCTTCCTCCTCACATTCTTCATCTTGAGGCTCTTGCGGAACCTCTTCTTCATCCTCACTAGAAATATCCCCATTCGGCCAAATGACCATCACTCTCTTGTTGGGGCAATCTCTAGCATAATGCCCTTTGCCCAAACACTTGAAGCACTCAATGGTTCTTGCTTGATACGGAGCGTCATGAGGCTTGGGGTAAGGGTTATCTCTCGGTTGGTGGGAGGTTGAGGAGGTTTGGTTGGTGTAAGGTTTCGGGTTTGTGTAGGGACGCCGAGGAGTGGGTTTGGATGTGGTGGTTTGGTATGGCTTGGATGGTGTGGGTTTATTGTAGGTGTTGGGTTTGGTCCAATTGTTTCGACTAGTAGTGGTGGAGTGGTATGATTGACCTCTCTTAAGTTGCTTGTCCACCTTGATGGCCTTGTGGACAAGTTCTTGGTAAGTTTGGTAGTCACATAACTCCACGGTCTTGTACACATCCGCTCTCAACCCATACAAAAACCTCGCCATTTTAGCCTCTTGAGCCTCCTTCACATCCGCTCTCATCAAAGCCCTCTCAAGGTCCTTTTGATAGTCTTCCACACTCTGATTGCCTTGAATGAGCGTTTGAAGCTTTTGAGCACAATCTCTCTTGAAGTAAGTTGGCACAAACCGCCGCTTCATAGCTTGCTTGAGCTCTTCCCAAATCATGATGGGGTCCTCTCGGTTTCCAGCCCTCTCTTGATGTTCTTGCTCCCACCAAGTGAGAGCATATCCTTGGAACTCGATCACCACTAATTTCAAAATGGTAGAGTCGCTATACCCCATCATATCAACAACTCTCTCGATTTTGACCACCCATTCCAAGTACTCCTCCGGATCACTTGAGCCATGGAATGGTGGAATCGGGAGCTTCAAGCTATTGAGTGCTTGTTGATCTCGGTTTGGTCTTCTCTCAAGAAGATCTCGATTGAAGCCCCTATGGTGATGAGCTCTCTCGGCTTCCTCTTCATCTTCGAGGTCTCTCTCAAGATAAGCCTTTGATTGGGCCCTATCTTGAAAGACTCTCCTCCGTGCATTCACTCTAGGATGTGTCTCTCGGCACTCTTCTTCCTCTTCATCCGAAATGCCTTGAACAATGGGAGAAGCCCTCCCTTGTTGTCTAGGCCGAGACAATGGGGTTTGTTGTTGTTGCTTGTGGAAGGGGGCAAAGGTTGTTTGGGTGGTGTGTCCAAACCCCTTGGACCCTTCAGTTTCTCCTTGAGGTCGAGAGCTAGAGGGTTGTTTCCCTTGAGCTATCTCCACTCTAGTAAGCCTCTCATTGGTTGTTGCAAGTTGGTCACTAATGTCGTCAAGCCTTGAAACCTTTTCACAAGTATTCGCAAGAATCGAACTCATTTCTTCTATACTTCGATCAAAGTTTTCCAACATGGCATACATCTTTGCTTGTTAAGGGGGAGGTGGTGAAGAGTCGGATGAAGCCATTCCTACAAATAATAAGATGGCCTCCGTGGCAATGCACCACAAACAAATATCACACACGGTCCTCTCTCACTCCCTAAGTGTTTACACTCTTCTCTCATGTTTAGAACACAATGGTCCTCACAAGTCTCACAACTTGCCACCAATCTTCTATTAAGATCAAATGCAAACACACAAGGAGTATCCAATGAAATCTTAGCAAAAATCCGAAATGAGTAATGCACAGAGTCCTAGTTACTTGAAACTAGGGTTTTCGAGATTTTTGAGGTTGGTTGGTGGTTGAAAAAAGTTGGGAGTGATATAGAAAAGGCTCTTTTATAAACACAAACACTTTTTGTTCAAGTTCATAAAATATTTTTGGATCAAATCACTTTTCACATGTGTTTTGATATGAACACTCAAGAACACTCTTAAACTTTTCTTTCTTCAAATGTTCTTTTTGTGTACACAATCACAACAACTTTCTTCTTTTTCAACTTCAAATCCGAAAATGTTTCTTTCTTCACACAACTTCAATAATCAACATTCAAACATGAAGTTTGCTCTAGTCACATGAACCAAACAATCTTGTCCTAGGCACATGAACCACTCACAAATTTCGGTTTCTCACAAGAGATACAAACCGAAAGTTTTCTTCAAGTTTTAAAAGAAACTCAAGAGGTTAACTTGAAGAAAAACACACAAATCAACATGTACCTCAATCAAGCAAGTTGGCTCTGATACCACTTGATATGATCACACTAGGGGTGTATGATCAAGAGCTTGGGATCTAGCTTGAATGAGGCGGACTCCAAGGAAATGGAGCAAACAAATCGGTCAATGATAGAGAATGGAACCTAGAACCTTTTGATTACTAGATCAAACAATGCTAGGTATTATATTGGATCCTCTTGCATGGATCACTAATGGATTGGTGGAGCAAGATTTGAGAACAAAGAAGACCAATAAAGCCTTGATATTTTCGGCAGTAATGTGTTCTTACAAATGAGTTCTGAATGTTACAATGGGAACACAAATGCCTATATGGGAAGGGAGGGAAGGAATAGTAAAGAGATGTGAAATGTGCCTTCACATCCCTCCCTTCACTTCCTCCCTAAATCACTCTCCATTGTCTCCATAAAAGAAAAGATTTATGGAGAAATGGAGGGAAAAATAGACATTTCAAAGAGTTGAAAAGTAAAAAATAGTAGACTAATTCTTTCCTCCCATTTCCTCCTAAATGGATTCATTCCTTCATAAATGGATTTATGAAGAAATGGAAGGATGTTACAAGTCTCAAAAGCTGGGGTGCGCCAGAGGGGCCAGGGGTGCGCCAAGAACCATGGGTGCGCCAAGGGCCATGGGTGCGCCAAAGGGGCATGGGTGCGCCAATGGGACCATGGGTGCGCCAAAAGGGGCCAGGGGTGCGCCAAGGGCCATGGGTGCGCCAAAGGCCATGGGTGCGCCAAAGGGCATGGGTGCGCCAATGGGGCCATGGGTTCGCCAAGGGCCATGGGTGCGCCAAAAGGGGCCAGTGGTGCGCCAAGGGCCATGGGTACGAAAAAGGCCATGGGTGCGCCAAAGGGGCATGGGTGCGCCAAATGGGCATGGGTGCGCCAATGGGGCCATGGGTTCGCCAAGGGCCATGGGTGCGCCAAAAGGGGCCAGGGGTGCGCCAAGGGCCATGGGTGCGCCAAAGGCCATGGGTGCGCCAAAGGGGCATGGGTGCGCCAATGGGGCCATGGGTTCGCCAAGGGCCATGGGTGCGCCAAAAGGGGCCAGGGGTGCGCCAAAGGGCGCGCGGCCTCAGGAGAGACTTGGGAAAGCCGTGGGGCTGGTGATGTCGGGCGCCGCGGTGTCCGATGCCTCGGGGTAGTGCGTGGAGTTGGCATGGTGGCGCGCGGAGTGCATGGGAGGCACTTCGACCACAAGGGTTGAGTAGCTAAAGGCCTCCAAGCTCGGTAGGTGACCCTCCTCCGTGTAAAAGCCTATGTGCAGGAGTTGGGTGACTCTCTCTTGCTCTTGGTCCCACCCTTCATTTTGGGCCATAACCCTCATGAAGGCTTCGAGTTCCTCTTTCATCTTCTTTAATCGAACTCGCGTCATTGCCAAGTCCGTGGAGAGGACTTGACTCTTTTCTTGGTGTCTCGGGATGGGCTTGGGGGATGTCTACATCACAATGGACCCATGACTCGGTCTAGGTTAAAGAAGGTGCAAGAGAAGCTCCAAGCCTTTATGAAGATCATGGCACAAGGAGAGGAGCGGAATGAAGATCAAGATCAAGACCTCAAGCTTCAACACATGGGGATTCAAGTGGAAAAGACCCCAAACCCTTTGGGAAGCATCACCTATACCTTCCTTAAGGCCGAAGAGAAGGCCACGCTCTCCACGCGCCATCTCACTTCACCCACGCGCCTCCACCAAATCTCGGAAGATGGCACGCCACCCTTGGAACGCTGCATCCTGTTCCCAAGCCTTGGAGAAACCGGGGAGTAGCTTGGACGGGCCACCACACCCGGCAACGCGCCCTCACGCGCCACCCCTTCCAAGCGCATGTGGATCACTCTCCCCCCTGGGAAATTCGGACATTTCACTTCTCCATCAGATTTTCAGCATATTTGATTTGTATTTGAATGTTATTTGTGTTATTTAGGAAATGGGAGGGAAAGTGTGTTAGTGAAGGTCCTTACTCACTAGTTTGAAGTAATGGTTGGTCCTTACCCTCTATTACCAAAAATGGTGGAATCCTCCCACTCTCCCTCACCATTTTAAGTAGTATCATCATGTCTTTTGCTTTATGCATAAAAATGGTAGGAAGACTTAAGGGGTTGTTACCTAAAGTGTTAGCCACACTTTGGGTAATAACCTCCACTACCACCATTCATGTATTTAGGTTAGACAACTAACATTTCAGCCCTTAGAACTATTATTGCCGAAATTGTAGTCTCCATTTTGAGAGCATTTTGGCTTTGATTTCTCACTTCTTCAATCCATTCCCTTGTTCCATAATTTTGGTTCAAGAATCATATCTAGTATTGCTCAATCAAGTAGTTGAGAGGTGCTAGATCCATCTTCTTTCCTTGGCAATCAAAGTATTGCTTCACCTTGTAGTGAAGAGGTCCTTTGTCTAGCCGAAATTATCATCTTGTTTGGTGTTCATCTTCCAAGCTAGATCCTTTCAAGAGTTGATCATTTCCATGATCACATCACCCAGCATGGGGGAAAATCCTACCAACACTCTACACCAGCATGGGGAGAGCCCTGGCATCATCCCATAAATGGGGTGATGCCAACCCAAAATAAGGTATTAGCTACACACCCACACCTTCTCCTCTTTTCTGCACGTGAGAGTTTCTTGTGTCTTGGCACCTACAGGTCTTGGTAGCAACTCCGTTCCAGCTCCCACCACAACTTCATAGCCTGGAGGCTATCAATTTGGCGCCGTCAGTGGGAAAGAAAACAGCTGCATCACTTTCTCCAGATTATTTTTTTCTCTCCATCCCAATGGCAAAAACAAGGAGGACTCACAATCCTGACACCAGCGTGCATGTCACCGCATGCCACCCGAGCCCGGTTACGGGGGCGGGGGCGCCGGGACGTCGGAAGCGGAGAAGGAATGATATGGAATGGCAGGTCCATCGAGACCTGCCGCGCGTAGCTGACCCGAAAAGCGAAAGGATTGTGGAAGCAACCTAACAAAAATTTCATACATATAACTAAAATAAAATCCAAACATACAATTCATGCATTAGCAAAAGAGTAAGCCCCGCCCTCCGTGGACGAGTGCTTACGCACCAAAACATAAATACATACAGAGTTCACAGAACCTAAAGTGTCTAGCAAGCGCCAAGCGCTCAGAACATGCACAGAACAAAATATATAAGTATATACAAACATACAATCATCACAGCAATACAGAAAGTGTGCATATGCAACTACAGAGCCAGCCCTAGATCTAAGTGTCAAAATACCTCGCGCGGGATTCAGATCCACAAGACAAATCCCGGACCGCAAGGTGCAGCTGCTGCAAAACACAACCAAGGTAGAAACCTCACGGAAACCTACTCCGCAGGCCGCTTATCAGGTCTACCTGAAACCCAAAAACAGAACCCGAAAAAGGGGTGAGTCCTAAAAGGACCCGTAAGGGATTTGGGGTAAGGTAAGCATATGTAACCCTGCAAAACAGAAAGATAGCAATATATACAACAGAATACAAAATATCATGCATGTACAGGAAATAGATCAGAATCCCGAAGGACGTGCGATTCTAAGTCGCCATAACCCTTATAATAAATCGGAACGACAGACTCCCACTAAGGGAGTCGAAGCCGAAGCTAATACAGAAGCATGGTGCACCAGCTGGGGTAGCGAACCCACAACTGTCGTAGGGTTAACAGACAGAGTATGCCATAAGGCATACTCCTACAGACTACAAAATATGCCCTAAGGCATAAAATTACGAAATACTAGCAGAACAGAAAATGAAACCAAAACATATACTTATCTTACCAAAATAACACAACCAAACCCTTACCTCTCAAATCCAGAGTATTAGACCGCTTCTAAACAACTTCCACACCACGACCCGAAACTCAGAAACCCCTCTTTTTCTCACCTCCGAACCCAGAATCTGTCAAACCAAGTTGAATTAGAATCCTTATCGACCACACTACCAAACTACACCCCCGACTCCAAAACCGAAAATCCGGCAGAATTTCCGTAAAATTCCAGATTTCCACAGAAATGTCAGAATTCAGAACCAACCTAGACAATGCAAGATTATACATTGACAAACATCATCCAACAAGCAGAACCGACCAAAACCAACCTTAAAACCCTTCATTACCCGACATTTTCCGATAAACCCGCATAATTGCAACTTTTCCAATTCTTATCCGAATTCAACGTTTCAAACTTCAAACCACTCCTAAATTCAACCCCAACACCATTTTAACATCCAATTCAACCAAAACCAAACTCCAACCTAGATAAAGTTTCTCTTAAACTTTTCGGTTCTTAACCAATATTTCACCCAACATCCAATTCAATCCAAACAAGCTACCAAACAACCATTCTAATCACCAATTTCACTTCTAAACCAAGAATGCTATCCAATTGCATCCAAAACAACAAAATCCAACATTGAACATCAACCTAACTTTCGCCATTTGGGGTTTTTAACTCAACTTGTTTTCCATCAAATTGGATCCATACATAAGCACCCAATTCCTCTTTGATTTCATCCAAGGAGAAGAACTTCAAGCTTGAGGGAAGAGCTCAATAATGGCGGACTATCATGCTAGGACTAACATACTTGAAGCATGAATCAAGATAACAAACACACATCATTTTGGAAATTACCCAAAAATTCGGCCAAACTAGGGTTCTTCATCCAAAGTGTGTTTTCCAAAATCCAACACTTGATTAACACTCCCCTACTATCCAAGAACAACATACTAAAAGATGGGAGGAAGAGAATCATCCTAGCTTATAGCTAAGAACAAACTCAACATTCTCAAAATATCCTCATTTCTTCACTAATCCTCAATTCTAATTAGTAAAGAGAACTTAGGGAGGTACTTACCCCATAAAGCACCTAATTCCTCTTTGATTTCATCCAAGGAGAAGAACTTCAAGCTTGAGGGAAGAGACTTGAGGAAGAAGAAGAAGAGAAGAAATGAAAGTGAATTTTAATTCACTTATGAAAATATAACTTAATATATATCTCCTTCACTTTTAACCCATACTTCTCATCTTAAATAAGAAAAGGCCAAGTGTCCTTTAATATCTCCCAAGTGCTGCCGAAAAAACTGCTGCTGCCCATGCTGATTAATTTTTATTTTGTGGCCAAACGTAAATTAATCTCCAAACTCTTCCAAAAGTTCCAATTCTTTTTGCCCAAAAATAACTACCGAACTCCAAATTGAATGAAACTTGGACACAACCCTCAGAATATTATAACATTCATAAAACATATTTCAAAAGTTCATTTACCATTCCGGAGTGTCCTACCGAGCTCGCTGAACCCGAACCAAAACCCGACGTGCGAGCGTGTCAACCTGAACCAAAATCCAGTCACTCCAAAATTCTACAAAAATACCCATAAATTCCATCTTAATTTATAACACAACTTACCCCAAAGCCGTCAGAAAATTTTCATCCCGAGCCCCGGGAGTCGCCCGGAACCGAACGTCCCGCCCCAAATATTACTCTCCACAAAAACCTCCGGGACGTTTCCACGACTCCAAAACTGCAAACGGCTTCCCAAACTGAGGTCTCGAGAGTGCTACCGAGCCCGCTGTACGTCCCGAGACGACCCCGACAACCCCCCGGCGCCAGAAAAATATTTTCGGCGGAAACGTCCGGGGGACCCACACGACCTCAAATACGAAAGGGTTCGCCAAAATGATACTCGGATAGGGCTCGGGAGCCGCCTGAACGCCGAAAAACGCGACCCGCAGGCCAAAACCGGAGCCCCGGGTCATCCGGTCGCAACCCGCTCGGGGTGACCGTAACAGTGCATGTTGAGGATGCTGATTCTAGCTCCTCAGGTGCGCCCTCACTGCTCCCAATTGGCTGCGTAACAGGGACACAACCGCTCACACAACTACCAACGGCTCACTTACCCAATCTCCCCGGACCTTCGATGGTCCCTCAACCCATCATCATCGACCCCGCTCAGATGATGCTTCTCCAGGCTAACATTCTCAACGACATGAAGACCTTGATGGTATAAATCATTAACGCTGAAATGCAGGCCGCATGCCTCCCCCCTCCTAACGAAAGGGAAGAACAATCCCAAAACTAAAACCACTCCTCTGGGAATCTCTGCGTCGACGACCTCCTCCGATGAATCAACATGGTTGAGGAGTAAGTCAAGACACCTAACCAGGTCCTCGATGAAATTGAGGTCCTCCTAACACAACCTTTCACTGAAGACATCATCGTTGTCCAGTCACCCAACGGCTTTCGCATGCCAGTCATCGAAAGCTACGACGCCACCTCCGATCCCATCGATCATCTGCGGCGTTACATCTCCCAAATGGAGATGGCATGCGCCACAGACCCAATCCTCTGGAAGGCTTTCAGCTCTACCCTAAAGGGGGCTGCATCGATGTAGTTCGGAATGCTACTGGGACAACACTTTAAATGTTTCAAGGACTTGGCCTCATCCTTTCTCCGCCACTTCATGGGCGCCCGACCACCCCCGAAGACTCTCCAACACCTACTGAGGGTGAAGCAATAAAAGGAGGAACCCAATCGAGACTACATTCGACGGTTTCACGAGGAAGTCGTTCAAGTCCAGAGGCTCTCTCCAGACATGCAGCTCTTGGCCGTTACCCAAGGCCTCCAACGCGAGTCAAGGCTCGCATACAACATCAACAAAAATCCCGTCACGACGATGGGTGAGTTCATAGATCGAGCAACTCGATTAATGAAGTCCGAGGAAATCAACAAGCCTTACCAATGATCCTCTTCCAATGTTCGAGGTGAGAAATATGACAAGGGGTCAAGTTCATCAAGGTACCAATACTCGGCCGGAATGCCAAGGACCTCAGATCCTCTCCCCCCTCTTCGTGACACTCGCACGAACATCCTGTTGCTGCTTGAAAAGCAAAATAAAGTCTCCAAGTCACCTCAACCCATCCAACACAAGAACACCAAGGTTTTTGACAAGTTCTGCCTCTATCACAAGGATCGAGGACACGACACCGAGGCTTGCTGGCAGCTCAAACATCTCATTTCTGAGATGATCGAGTAGGGGAAAATCAAGGAATTCCTTGCCCATTCCACCTCATCATGTAAGGACTTCCCAAAGGGTCGCAAAAGAGACGACGACAATTACGACCGCGACAATTCGCGTCGACGCCATTGTAGCCCTCAGAGGCAAAACCTATCACCACCCCCACCCCCACCAGTGGGTATAATCCACGTGCTCACAAAATCAGAAGGCGCCTCCAGCAGAAAACGTTACGCACGGGAAATCTTGCAGCTCGATCACCTAGAGAAAAATGTCATTTATCGCCCTAATGGGACCAAAGTCATTTTTCCGCACTCCGACCCACTGCTAATCATGGCACGGATCGCGGGTTGCGACACCAATAGGGTATACATTGACACCGGAGCAAACACCAGTGTCATCTTCAAGGACATGCTCGACAAACTCGGGATACACATGTCCGCGATAAGGAAAAGCTCTGGTTCTACATTTGGCGTCGGCCGGGACATTGTCCCAACAGTAGCGGTCCTCAACCTCCCTCTCATGTTGATCGGGGATACGCAGTTCAACACACTCGGCTGCCATTCCGTCATGACGGAATATTTGGTCCTCGACGTCCCCTCAACCTACAACGCCATCATTGGCCGACATATTTCTATATGTGATGCGACATTCGTTTCCTTACCATCACCTTTGCAACACCTCGAGGGGACGCCCATATATACATTGACCAGTGGACCTCTAGGAAAAATTACGTGGCCACTCTATGTTCTTCCATCGATCTGCAGACCTGAAATGCCAGGGATGACCCGATGGATCCAGATGACCAACCACGTCTCAGCGACGTCACCGATGAAGTTGAGGTCGTCTCGGGTAAAAAATTCAAGGTCGGGAAGGATCATAAAAAAACAGAAGATGAGTCTCATTCACCTCCTCGAGGCCAACATGGATGTCTTCACATGGGAGATGAAGGATTTGCCAGGAGTAGACCCCAGCATCATCACCCACAAGCTGAATGTGTTTCCGGATTCGAAGCTGGTTAAACAAAAGAAAAGGGATATGGCCCCCTCCAAAAAATAGTTTGTAAAAGAAGAGGTTTCCAAAGTCCTCGATGCTGGAATAATAAAAAAATTCAATACTCCGAGTGGCTCGCTAATATAGTATTGGCTAACAAAACTAACTAGGAGCTCCATATGAGCGTTGACTTCACGGGCCTCAACAGGCATTGTCCTAAGGACCCGTATCCACTACCAGTCATCGACCAGCTCGTTGATGCCACTTGCAAATACAAATATATGTCTTTCATGGACGCTAAAAGTGGCTACCATCAAATTTACATGCACCTAAATGATCCCCTTAAAACGGCATTCACAACAGGCGATGACGTATACTATTACGTTCGAATGCCATTCGGACTTAAAAATGCTGGAGTCACATACCAAGGTTTAATGAATAAAGTCTTTGCCCATCAAATGGGCCGCAACCTCGAGGCCTACATTGACGATGTTATAGTGAGAAGTATGACCTTCGACGATCACCTACGAGATCTTGACGAGACATTCCAGTCATTCCGACGATACAACATGAGGCTCAACTCCGCCAAGTGCTCCTTTTTTGTTGGAGCGGGAAAGTTCCTCGGATACATGATATCTGAAAGGGGTATTGATGCTAACCTAATAAAAATATCGGCCATCATGGTTATGATATACGAAATTCAGCAGTTGACTGGGAGAATTGTCTCCCCTGGATGATTCATCTCGAAGCTAGGTGACAAATGCAATCAATTCTTTGAACAGCTCCGCATGAAGAAGGTATTCGCTTGGACACCAGAATGTCAAGCAGCCTTTGAGAAAACTAAGAAACACCTCTCCGATTTGCCAACTTTGAAGTGCCCTCGAATGGGGAATGAACTTATCATCTACCTCGCCACATCGAATGACACTGTTACCCTCTTGCTTGCGCGAAAGCTGACGTAATGCGGAGGCGGGAACCAGAGTCGGGGGTGAACAGTGAACACAGAGTTCCCTTGGTGCAGTGGTCCAACCCACCCGATTAAAATTTCACCTTATCCTACTGATGCAATAAACTTGTAGTACAAGTTACAAGAATGATCTGAATTCAAACATACTTATACACATCCAAGCCGATACATATGTGATGCAACATACTATACATGCTTGTGTTTACATATACAGAGCCAGAACCTACTATCCAAAATACCTACGTATGTGGAGGGATCTGGTACACCAAGATCCTTAAAAAGCAACTCCACGTAGGTCACCACTGCTGCTAAAAAGAGAACAGAAGACAACCGTCAAACATCTCAGAATGTGTTCAAATCAGAATCGGATCTTGCAGATATCGCAAACAGAACTATTCTTTTTCTAAATCAGAAGATAGACTCGGAATTACGAATACCTGAAATTCAAATACCAAAAAGCACCGAGAGACTCTACTTCTTGGGCTTCTTATCAGAAGAGCCTGGAAAGGTGAACATACTAAGGGTTAGTCCTCAATGAGAACTCAGTAAGGGTTAGGCATAGGGTAGGGTTTCAGAAGTCTGAAGCATACTAAACTAACAATACCTGCACCAAAAATACAGATACATACAGACAATAATAATAACAATAAATCAGTAGTCAGACAGATTCGACAGACCTCTGAGGCTCTTAGTGTTACAGTCGCCATGTGCCGGACGACTTTCGAGATAGTTCCGTGCGATTTTCGATATGTTTTCTGATTTCTGTGAATATCGGGACTTGAAGTTAAACATGTTGGACATGTGTTCTGTGTGTTATGAAGTCCCGGAGTTAGCATCAGAGTTTCAGTTCAGTTGGAAATTTCGTTAGGAAGCTATGCAAGTTGCGGTTGGACTAAATCGCAACTTTTCAAAGTTGCCAGTTTGTAAATGTGGAAAATTTGAGAGGTTTCCTCTCCCTTAAGGTAAAGGGAGTCGGTTATTTGGCATAAAAGAGAGAGAAAAGAATGGAGCAAACGTTTTTCATTTCAACGTCTGCTTCCACTCTCTCGTTCGCCTTCTCCGTGAATGCTCAAGTTTGAAGCTCAAAGTGATTTCCACCAATATTGGTCCAAACTCTGAGGTAATGGTGTATGTTGTTCATAGTGAAGAATTATACATTTCCTACGGATCATAATTCTTATTGCATGTTCTGTTGATCAGTTATGAAGATAGAAAGAATTGAAAAATCTGCAGGAACCGGTATCACAGACGCTTCTCTCCGCCGCGGTTTTAAGAACTTTGCGTTACTTTCTTGTGCCTGAAACGAATTAGTTGTGTGGAAATCTTCAGCTTATAAGGTAAGGGTTCAGTTCTTCCGTGATTTTGCATTCTGGGTAAATTGGGGCTAAGTTTGGCTAAAGGGTATGTGTGAAGTCTACCGCCGATCTGGGAAAGAGGCTTCGCATGAATCTGGGAGAAGCTTCGCATGAGTCTGAGAAGAGGCTTCGCATGAATCTGGGAGAAGTTTCGCATGAATCTCAGGCTTCGTGTGTATCCGAGACTTCGTATAAATCTGAGGCTTGTTATGGACGTTTCGTGCTGGAGGATCCCATGGCGAGTCTCGCCCTGGGGTCTTCGAAATTACTTGGAGGTTCCGCCCGGAAGGACTTCGCTTTCGCCCAGACTTCGCATTTGTACTGAGGCTCCACATTCACTATGGGAGCCTTCGCATTTGCTCTGAGAGGCTCCGCATTCACTATGGGAGTCCTCGCATTTGTTCTTAGAGGCTTCGCCTTTGCACTGGGTCTTCGCCTTTGCCAGGGAGAGCTTTGCTTTCACCAAGGGGTTTTCCCACCCTCACACTTTCAGTATTGCGATGCGACGCTCAGCTTCCTTTAGCCCCGGCATTGCTAAACTTATCTTACGGCATATGTTGGGTATATGCGTGGATTTGGTTATCTGTTTCAGGATAACTTGCTTGACAAGTTTACTTCTATATCTGTTATCTGATTTTGTTCTAGTCGGCAGCGGGGATTCCAGACCCCGGGCTGGTACCAAGCCTTTAATACTCTGATATTCTTATATATCTGTTATTTTAGAAATAACAGATATATCAGAATATCCGAGGCTTGGTACCAGCCCGGGGTCCGTAATCCTCCGCCAATGCTGTTACGGTCACCCCGAGCGGGTTGCGACCGGGTGACCAGGGGCTCCGGTTTTGGCCTGCGGGTCACGTTTTTCGGTGTTCAGGCGGCTCCCGAGCCTTATCCGAGTATCATTTTGGCGAACCCTTTCGTGTTTGAGATCGTGTGGGTCCCCCGGACGTTTCCGCCGAAAATATTTTTCCGGCGCCGGGGTTGTCTGGGTCGTCTCGGGACGTCTGGCGGGCTCGGTAGCGCTCCCGAGACCTCAGATGGGGAAGCTGTTTGCAGTTTTGGAGTCGTGGGAATGTCCCGGAGGTTTCTATGGAGAATAATATTTGGGGCGGGACGTTCGGTGCTGGGCGACTCCCGGGGCTCGGGATGGAAATCTTCTGACGGCTTTGGGGTAAATCATGTTATAATTTAAGATGGTTTTTATGGTTATTTTTGTGGAATTTTGGTGTGACGGGATTCTGGTTCAGGTTGACACGCTCGCACGTCGGGATTTTGTTCGGGTTTAGCGAGCTCGGTAGGACACTCTGGATTTGTAAATAAACTTTTAGAACATGTTTTACGAATGTTATAATATTCTGAGGTTTGTGTCCAAGTTTCATTTAATTTGGAGTTCGGTAGTTATTTTTGGGCCAAAATTGGAACTTTTGGAAAAGTTAGGAGATTAATTTGTTTTTGGCCATAAAACAAAATTAATGGGGGTATGGGCAGCAGCAGTTCGGCAGCAAATGGGAAGGAGATATGGGACACATGGCTTGTTTTCTTTTAAGTGGAGTGGTATGGGAAAAAAGAAAGGATATATATATAGCTTATTTATTTCATAAAAGACTTATTATTTCTTCTCTTCTTCTTCTTCTTCTTCTTCCTCACTTCATCCGCCACCATTAAAGCTTGCTCTCAAGCTTGAAGTTCTTCTTCTTGACTAGAATCATCAAGGCTTTGGCTTCAATCTTTGGTAAGCTTCCTTCCTTCTTCTCTTTTCATGTTGGAATTAAGGTTTGATAAAGAAAAGAGGAGATTTTGAGAATTATGAGTTTGTTCTTAGCTACATGCTAGGATGATTCTCTTCCTCCCATCTTTTAGTATGATGTTCTTGGGTTGTATAGGAGTGATAATCAAGTGTTAGATTTTGGAAAAACTCCTTGGTTGAAGAATCCCCAATTTGGCCGAATTTTTGGGAGTTTCTAAATTGATGTGTGTTTGTCTTCTTGAATCATGCTTCAAGTATGTTGTTCCTAGCATGATTCTAAGCTTATGTATGGATTCAATTTGATGGAGAACATGTTGGGTAAGAAAACCCCAAATGGCCGATTTTGAATGTTGGTGTTCAATGTTGAATTTGGTTGTTTTGGATGCAATTGGTTAGCATTCTTGGTTTAGAAGTGTAATTGGTGGTTAGTATGATTAATTGGAAGCTTGAATGGATTGAATTGGAAGTTGGGTAAAATGTTGGTTAAGAACCGAATTATTGGAATGATTCTTTTTCCATGTTGGGGTTTGATGTTGGTTGAATTGGATGCTAAAGTGGTATTGGGGTTGGATTTAGGTGTGGTTTGATGTTTGAAACATTGATTTCGGGTATGGAATGGAAAAGTTACCAATATGCGGGTTTATCGGAAAATGTCGGGGATGAAGGGTTTAAAGGTTGGATTTGATCAGTTCTGCTTGTTGAATTGTGTTTTTCAATGTATAATTTTGCATTGTCTAAGTCGGTTCTGAATTCTGATGTTTCTGCGGGAATATGGAATTTTACCGAAATTCTGTCGGATTTTCGGTTTTGGGGTCGAGGGTGACAGTTTGGTAGTGTGGTTGGTAAGGTTGCTAATTTAGCTTGAATTGACAGATTCTGAGGTCCGGAAGTTAGAAAAAGAGGGGTTTCTGAGTTTCGGGTCGTGGTTTGGAAATCGTCCAGAATCGGTCAAATACTCTGGATTTGTGAGGTAAGGGTTTGGTTCTGTTATTTTGGTAAGATAGGTATATGTTTTGTTTCACTTTTTGTTCTGCAAGTATTTCGGTATTATATGCCTTAGGGCATATTCTGTAGTCTGTAGGTGTATGTGTTGTTGCACTCGCATTTTGCGGTATTTCGGAAATTGTGCTTTAAGGTACGTTCATGTCTGTAGGTGTATGCCTTGTGGCATACTGTGCATTAACCCTACGACAGTTGTGGGTTCGCTACCCCAGCTGGTGCACCATGCTTCTGTAATAGCTTCGGCTTCTAACTC
Organism: Stellera chamaejasme; assembly: GCA_024586325.1. NCBI lineage: Eukaryota > Viridiplantae > Streptophyta > Magnoliopsida > Malvales > Thymelaeaceae > Stellera > Stellera chamaejasme. The sequence goes on along the minus strand of CM044981.1, from coordinate 38,367,184 downwards.
CCTTAAAGGGAGGCTGTCGTTCCGATTTATTATAAGGGTTTATGGCGATTTAGAATCGCACATCCTTCGGGATTCTGATCTGTTTTTATTACATGCACGATATTCTGTATTCTGTTGCATATATTCTGTATATTGCTATCTTTCTGTTTTGCAGGGTTACATATGCTTATCTTACCCCAAATCCCTTACGGGTCCTTTTTAGGACTCACCCTTTGTGGGTTCTGTTTTGGATTTCAGTAGACACAGTAAGCAGCCCGGAGTAGGTTTCCGTGAGGCTTCTGCCTTGGTTGTGTTGAGCAGCAGCTGCACCTTGCTGGCCGGGATTTTGTCTACTTGGTCTGAATCCCGCGCGAGGTATTTTGACGTTTAGGCCTAGGGTCGGCTCTGTAGCTGCATGTGCATACTTTCTGATTTGTTGTGATGATTGTATATATGTTTATATATTCATTACATTGCATGTTACGAGCGCTTGGCGCTTGCTAGAAACCCTAGGTTCGGGGAATTCTGTATGTATCTTTGTTGTGTGCGTAAGTACTCGTCCACGGAGGGCGGGGCTTACTTTGTTGCTAGTGCATGAACTGTATGTATGGTAATGGTGGTGTGCTCGTCCGTTCCCGAGGGACGAGACTCACCATGGATTTTATTTTAGTAGATGTATGAAATTTTCAGGTTGCTTCCACAATCGCTTCGCTTTTCGGGTCCGCTACGCGCGGCAGGTCTCGATGGACCTGCCACTCTGTATCATTCCGGCTTCCGCTTCCGACGTCCCGGCGCCCCCGCCTCCGCAACCGGGTTCGGGTGGCATACGGTGACAAGTTGGTATCAGAGCAGGTAAGTGACCATATTGGTCGTCAGTGGTGACTTGTAGTGATAACTATTGTTGTACATTTTATTTTAGAATGGTTTGGTATGGAGATTGGCCACCTCCTTACTCGAACCACTTTAAAATAAAATTGTGGAACAAAGTTGATCCTTCAAGTTATCCTAGTAGATGCAGATTTCGGAACTCGGGATTTCTGGATTCTGGTAAGATTATTACGATCGAGGGATTGTGGAAAAGATCCGGGTACGTAAAATTGTGTGTTAGAAAAAGATTTGGTGAGGTAAGCATGATTTGCTTCTGTGATTCTGTGAAATACATGATTTTATCATTCTGGGTAATAATTTCTGTGTCAAGTATTGCATTGCACTACAGAGCCTTAGAAAACTGCTGCTAGCTTCTGTAGGGATTAGGAGTGACCGATTTATCTGGACTCTGTTTGGTCTGAAATGTTTGAGGTATGGTTAACACGCGTAGACAGCGTGATTTGCGACCGGAGGGAGGGGACCGTAATCCCACGCCTCCGAGAGATAGGGTTTGGACTGTTGGTTTTGGGTTGAGTTGGTATTTGGTTTGGAAATTTGGTTTGGGATAAATTGTTTTTCTGGTTGGATTTGGTTTAAGGAAATGTGTACTACACGCGAATAGCGTGATTTGGTACCGGAGGGGCGGGACTGGGATCCCACACCTCCGTAGAATAGGATACGGGTTCAGCGTAACCCAGGGTCTGAACAACCACACTCACCGCCCCCGAGGTTTAGCGGTCGTAGGGACCCCTCTCTGATTTGGTATTACCCGCCAGCCTAGCTGGTTCAGGGGCGGCAGTAGGCAAGGGAAGATCTGATTATGCCACAGTAAGGGCATTCTGATCAGGTGGTGATAGCGAGACTTTAGCCACTGCTTGCCACAGCTTTGGGATTGGTAAGTGAGTGACTCCGAGGAGGATGGTCACTACGACACCTAGACTTCTCGTCGGTCCTATTAACGACCGGGAGATCTGAGGCACCAGTCTGACGAGGTCAGACTTCTGTAGAGGTTTTAGAGTTTGAACCCCCCCGAGGTTCAATGACCGAGAAGGGCCAGAGGTAGTAGAGACTGGGTTTGCAGGAGTTGGCAAACTCCTGGGGGAGGCTACATTTTCCACCAGCAGTGCAGTGGGGATGTAGCCAGGAATCTGCGTCAGGCACAGTTTGATGAGTTTCATCAGGGAGACAGGACTGTTGCAGAGTTTGAGCGGGAGTTTGACAGGCTTTTTCACTACGTACCGTAGTACCAAGGTATGGAAGAGGAGAAGACCAAGAGGTTTATTCGTCGACTGCGCCCCGAGTACAGGTGGGCTTTGAGACCATTAGATATTACTTTGTTTCGGGAGGCGGTTTTTAGGGCTCAACTCCTCGAGCAAGAGGAGGTTGAGAGTCGCCTCATCTCGCAGGAAGGTCAGGGAAGTACGAGGGGTTCCACACAACAGGGACCCCGGCAGATTTCTGGATGGCTGAACAGGCCTGGGCAGTCTAGTAGAGGCAGAGAGGGAGCACCACCGGCACGATCTTATCCGATTTGCAGTAGGTATCACCCCGGTCGATTTTGTTACCGGCAGGAGGGCCGATGTTTACGTTGCGGGTCTGACACTCACTGGATACGGGATTGCCCTCTGGTTGCAGGGCAGGGCTTTGGCAGTCTTCAGCGTCCACAGTCTCGGGCACAGCCCAACGCGCCGTGGGGGCGTGGGTTTCAGCGGGGTGGCCCGAGACCTCAGCAGCGACAGCAACTTCAGCCACCCCCTCCACCACAGTAGCCCAGAGTGGGACAAGTTGTTCATATTGAGGGGGAAGGCCCTAGTTATCAGGGAGGACCTAGTCAGCGGTCAGGTACCAGCCAGCAGGGAGGCTCGAGTCAGCAGGGAGTTCTGCAGGGTACTTTATTTCTGAATGAGGTGTCGGTTCATGCATTATTTGATACAGGAGCATCTGTTTCCATTGTAACACAGAAATGTGTTACATCTCTGTATCTGACTGTTAGTACTTTGCCTCAAATGTACTTAGTAAAAACTGCTGGGAGTCAGTTTCTGTTTTCTAATGAGATGGTTCGGGGTTGTACGACATCTGTAGGCGGACATCTGATAGTATCGGATTTGTTGGTTTTTGACACGCCGAACTATGATATTATTCTTGGGATGGACTGGCTATCCAAGAATTCTGTGCACATTGATTGTGCAACCCGTACCATTATGGTTTCTGGAGAGGTACTACCTCTCACGGCTCCAACTGGTTTGACTATCATGCAAAGACAAAGATAGAGTTACAGATTCTGGATTCAGCTGTCGATAGTTGGTGTGGGGTAATGCTATGATCTGTTTGAGGCTGGTACTAGGTTAAAGTTGGATGGTTTACCAGTGGTTCGAGTTTTTCCGCAGGTATTTCCGGAGGAGTTGCCCGGATTACCATCAGAGCGGGAAATTGTGTTTGAGATCTACCTGCAGTCGGGTACTGCTCCGATATCTATTCCTCCTTATCGGATGCCTATTTCTGAGATGCAGGAGTAGAAGAAGCAACTGGAGGAATTACAGCAAAAGGGCTTCATCCGACCGAGCACTTCACCGTGGGGTGCTCCGGTTCTGTTTGTTAAGAGGAAAGATGGGACGCTTCGACTTTGCTTTGATTACAGACGGTTGAATGCTCTTATTGGGAAGAATAAGTATCCGTTACCGAGGATTGACGATCTTTTTGATCAACTTCAGGGTTCGAGAGTTTTCTCAAAGATTAATCTCCGATCTGGGTATTTTCAGCTTACGGTGAAGGATGAGGACTCACATCGGGAGCATCTGAGGATAGTTCTGCAGACACTTTGGGAACATCAGCTTTATGCTAAATTCTCAAAGTGTGAGTTCTGGATTCGGGAAGTCACTTTCTTGGGACACATTATATCTGAGCATGGTCTGTCTGTGGATCCAGAGAAGGTGAGGGCAGTTCGGGATTGGAAACAACTTACCACGGTACGGGAGATCAGGAGCTTCTTGGGGTTAGCAGGATATTATCGGAGGTTTGTACTGGGATTTTCTATTCTAGCATCTCCGCTTACGCAGTTGACCAAGAAGGGTCAACCGTATTTCTGGTCTGATAGGTGTGAGCAGAATTTTCAGGAGTTGAAGCGGCAGTTGACTAACGCTCCGATTCTGACTCTTCCAGATCCGAGCTTACCGTATATGATTTATACGGATGCTTCCACGTCCGGTTTGGAGTATGTGTTGATGCAGGAGCATAATGTGGTAGCTTATGGGTCGAGGCAGCTGCGACCGCATGAGCTGAACTAACCGACACATGATCTGGAGTTGGCTGCAGTGATTTATGCGCTGAAACATTGGAAGCAATATCTGTTTGATAATAAATTTCAGATTCTTACCGATCATAAGAGTCTGAAATATCATTCTGTGAAGAAGCTTAATATGAGGCAGCGCAGATGGCTCGAATACATTAAGGACTATGATTGTAGTATCGAGTACATCTCTGGCAAGGGCAACACGGTTGCCGATGCACTGAGCAGGAAGTATACCGGGTTGGTTAAGGGAGAAAATGTTGGGGATCGATCCGAGGAGATTTGACATGCCTTTGGCACAGGGGGCAGCTCTAGGAGCGTGCTTAGGTTTATACACTTACTATACATTCTGAGTGGCTTGACAGGGTGCGCGAGGCGCAAGGTAGAGAGATCCGGGGTTGAAGAAATTATCTGGGGAAGATAAGGGTTTATTTGTTACCGACGTTTCAGTATAGGCAGGGATTGCTATACTTCCGAGACCGCCTTTATGTACCTGAGGATCAAGATTTCTGGAATGAGATTTTAGAGGAGACACATTGCCACACATGTGTCTAGGTGTGCCGTATGTCAGCAGGTGAAGGTTAAGCATCAGAAACCGGCAGGGACACTGCAGACTTTGCCCATTCCAGTTCGGGAGTGGGGCAATGTTACTATGGACTTTCTGACTGCACTGCCCCTGACACGGTCTCGTCATGATGCTATCTGGGTTATTGTAGATCGGCTGACAAAGTGCGCACACTTTCTGCCTATTCGGGTCACAGACCCTCTGGAGAAGCTTGCCCGGCTTTACATCAGGGAGATTGTACGATTACATGGAGTACCAGACTCCATTGTATCTGACCGTGATCCGCATTTTACGGCACGGTGCTGGAGAGCTTTTCATGAAGCACTGGGCACGCGACTCCATCTGAGCACAACTTATCACCCACAGACTGACGGGCAGTCGGAGCGGGTGATTCTGATACTGGAGGTTATGCTGCGAATCTGTACTTTGGATTTTGGAGGAGTTTGGGACTAGCAGTTGCTTTGATAGAGTTCTCGTACAACAACAGCTTCCAGACTACGTTTGGCATGGCACCATATGAGGCGTTGTACGGGAGGTGGTGTATGACACCATACTGTTGGACAGATGCGTCTGATAGGGTTGAGCTGGGACCCGAGCTTTTTGAGGAGACTACGGCGAAGATCAGATTGCTACAGGCGCGGATCAAAACCGCGAACACCACTGCTTATACGAACCGCCGCCGTAGGGCTCTGGAGTTTGAGTTTGGTGACAGAGTTTGACTGGAGGTAGCACCGATCAGAGGGACAGTAAGATTTGGTAGGCGGGGCAAGTTACCCCGAGTTTTATCGGTTCTCATGAGTTTCTAGAGTAAGTTGTTAGGTTGGTCTTTCCCCCCCCCAACTGTTGCTGTTTTACGTGATGTCTTCCAGGATAGCCTGTTGAGGATCAGTTAGATTTAGGTTCGGTACTGTCTGGGGTTGTCTGGTAGAAATACCGGCAACTGACTCGGGGTGCAATAAGATGCACCCGGAGGGTGGGACGCCGTTGAGAGGCTCTGTATGGTAGTCTAAACTACCACTCCCGCCGCACCAGTACGGTGGTCCGATTGTTCTTAGTAAGGGGAATTTTTACATTCTGGTTGGTAGCGACACCTGTATGGTTGGTTCAGGCTACTCTTGGAGGACCAAGAGTTCTAAGGGGGGGAGAATGTTACGGTCACCCCGAGCGGGTTGCGACCGGGTGACCCGGGGCTCCGGTTTTGGCCTGCGGGTCACGTTTTTCGGTGTTCAGGCGGCTCCCGAGCCTTATCCGAGTATCATTTTGGCGAACCCTTTCGTGTTTGAGATCGTGTGGGTCCCCCGGACGTTTCCGCCGAAAATATTTTTCCGGCGCCGGGGGTTGTCGGGGTCGTCTCGGGACGTACAGCGGGCTCGGTAGCGCTCCCGAGACCTCAGATGGGGAAGCTGTTTGCAGTTTTGGAGTCGTGGGAATGTCCCGGAGGTTTCTATGGAGAATAATATTTGGGGCGGGACGTTCGGTGCTGGGCGACTCCCGGGGCTCGGGACGGGAATCCCGGGGCTCGGGATGGAAATCTTCTGACGGCTTTGGGGTAAATCATGTTATAATTTAAGATGGTTTTTATGGTTATTTTTGTGGAATTTTGGTATGACGAGATTCTGGTTCAGGTTGACACGCTCGTACGTCGGGATTTTGTTCGGGTTCAGCGAGCTCGGTAGGACACTCTGGATTTGTAAATAAACTTTTGGAACATGTTTTACGAATGTTATAATATTCTGAGGTTTGTGTCCAAGTTTCATTTAATTTGGAGTTCGGTAGTTATTTTTGGGCCAAAATTGGAACTTTTGGAAAAGTTAGGAGATTAATTTGTTTTTGGCCATAAAACAAAATTAATGGGGGTATGGGCAGCAGCAGTTCGGCAGCAAATGGGAAGGAGATATGGGACACATGGCTTGTTTTCTTTTAAGTGGAGTGGTATGGGAAAAAAGAAAGGATATATATATAGCTTATTTATTTCATAAAAGACTTATTATTTCTTTTCTTCTTCTTCTTCTTCTTCTTCTTCTTCCTCACTTCATCCGCCACCATTAAAGCTTGCTCTCAAGCTTGAAGTTCTTCTTCTTGACTAGAATCATCAAGGCTTTGGCTTCAATCTTTGGTAAGCTTCCTTCCTTCTTCTCTTTTCATGTTGGAATTAAGGTTTGATAAAGAAAAGAGGAGATTTTGAGAATTATGAGTTTGTTCTTAGCTACATGCTAGGATGATTCTCAGATTTGCGGTTTTGGCAAACCCGCAACTGCGATATTTTCTTCTTCTCTATTTTTTTTGATTTTTGAATTTATAAAGTTGTTCAACACAACAACAACTTCTAACACTAAAAACCTTCACAACAAATTAACAGAAACAAAGGCGGATGGTGAGGTAAAGAAATGGCCGGATATAACAAGGTTTAAAAACACAAGAGCAAATATTTCTTCAAGTAGAAGGTAAAGGTTTTACCTTGAAGAAATCACACACAACTCCAACAAGCGATTTGTGTTACCAACACCCGGTACGTAATTAAGTTAATTACGTATTTAAGTTTAATTACCAGAATTTTCGATAATTTCTGTTTTGGGACTCGTACTGCATGTTTGGTAATTACGGATTTAATTTGGTGATTTTTGGGGCAACCAGGGATGAGTTTAGAATTAATTACGCGGGTGCGCATAATTCCCAGGAGTTGCAATTCCGAGTGACTCGGGACATATAATTGGATAAGAAAAATAGGTTTTATGGGTTTTGTGATGTCCTGAGTAAGTGGTTAAAGTTTCGTTCCGATCGGAGTAAGTTTGGTAAAAAGTTGCATTTTCGGGCTGAGCGAAAATGCAGTTTTGTTTGTGTGTGAGTAATTGAAAATTGGACATTTTGGCTAAAAGGTAAGGTGGTGGGACGCATGGGAGAGAAAAGAAAAGGACAAGTGTCACTTTGTGGTGGAAGAAGAAAAGAAAAGAAAGGTTTATGGAAGAGTTATATATATATATGTGTGTATTTATGCTATAATACATATATATATATATATGTGTAGTAAAGAAAATGGTAAAATTTGGATATTTTTGGAAGAAAAGAGGGCATGGGGCGGATGGTGATGGGAGAGAAAGGGACATGTGTCCCATTGTGGTTGAAGAAGAGAAGAGAAGAAAGGCTTTTTGGCAAAATGTGTATATGTATTTATATTAATAATACATATATATATGTGAATAAGTAAAGAAATGGAATTATGTGGTCAACACTTCACACTTCTCTTCTTCTTCTTCACGTATCTCTCTCTCTCTCTCCCTCACATCCGCCATTGTTGGAGCTTAAAGCTCACAACTGATTTTCGCCATTTCGCGACCAAACTTCGAGGTAAACCACTTAAATCGCTCATTGGGTTGTATAGATCGATAATCAAGTCTGCTTTTGGAAGAATCAAGATAGTTTGCAAGTTAGGAGCATTTGAATTTTGGAGTGAATAGTGTCATATGCTCCTTTGTTTGATTTTTGGTTCCTAAGCGTTCTCGGCACTTCCCGGTGCATGTTTGATAACAGAACGTAGGAAGAAACGCACCCGAGGTTGTGCGATTCGGCCTGAAAATTTGGGTGTAATTTTGACTGAGGATTTAGCGAAAGGTAAGGATGTTTCGTGTTCAGAGTAGAATTCTGATTCCGATAGTGTAATTGGTTCTTAGAAGAGGCTCGGTGTGAAAGCCGTTTTCCCGCCCGAGCCTCGGTTTTGGCGCCATTGTTAGTGATTGATTCTGTGGATTCTGAATTGAAATTGTGTATCCGTGATTGATTGTGAACAGGAGTTGCTTTGAAATTGGGCAGAAACTCACGAAATTTCTACCGGGACCGTCGATCGAGAAATTGATTCGGACTACAACCCGAGGTAAGGGTTCGAGGTGTGTTTAGGAGTATAGGCATTGTTGTGCAGAACCGATTGGGATTCCGATACACCTACGATGGTTATCGATGATTCGTATTGATTGACCGATGGGGTCGCTCCCGAGCCGGTACCATGCTCTATCGACCGATTGTGAATGGACGCATGGTCATTGCCGGTTGGACCGGGGCAGATCTCGCCATGGTCCATCACAAAGATTGTTATCGTTATGATTGTGAACTGAATGTGATTGTCATTGACCGACTACATTGCATATGTTTGATTGTGTTGCATTTACCGCTTCGATTGAGTATTGATTGTGTTTGTGATTGACCGATTGTGGTTTATGAGACGCATGGCAATGCCGGTTGGACCGGGAAGATCTCGCCATGGTCCATAACACCGTGCTTAACCGCTTCGTTTGTGAATTGACCGTGATTGTGACTGACCGGTTGCATTGATTGAGCATAAGATTGATTGGTGAGATGCTTTGTGTTTCGTTTGCCTGCTTTCCGATTACAGGTTTATTGTATCTACTGCTTTAGTAAATCGCACCATGTCTATACTGTTCCCTTACTAAGTTCTTTCGAGAACTTACCCTTATATCTACTATTTCAGTGGAAAGGCAAGGAAAAGCAAGTCGCCGAGTAGAGGCGAGGTTGCTTGTCTGAAAGGTTTAGTCTAGAGCAGCAGCAGCAGTTTCACCTTTGCGCGGTTGGATTCTGTGAGACCGCCGACTGGTGGGTTTCTTTTGTATTCCGAACTTGGTTCTGGCTCTGTATATTGTCATAACATGCATGTTTCGTCTGTAAGGTTTGGTTGTGTAAATGGTTTGGTTTGCATAAGTGTTTGAGTTCAGGTTCGGAACCGTTGGTTGTCGCGTTGAAATTTCAGGATTTGGGTTCAGTTGGAAGGTCGGGTGATCGCCAGGTGATCACCAACTCCAACACTTTGAAGTGTTGGTTTGCTGATTTTTAGGTGATCACCAGGTGATCACCAACTCCAAGTTGGTATCAGAGCAGGTTTACCTAGTTGCGAATGGTTTATGTGTTAGTAAGGTTGCATTTCATTGCATCATGCATGTACATATACAGAGCCAATTGGAATACTGCTGCTGCTAAGTTTTGATTGATACTGTAATGTTGTGTTTATAGTGATTCTTAGAAAATGGTTATTACCCGGGGAAGACCGGGAGTGAGTGAGCGAGAGAGGCGGGATGAAGGTCCCGAATCGCAATGAGATAGTATGAGTGGCAGGGGACGGGCACCACAAGTTTCCCCGAGCTAGTGCGAGTGGTACTCGGTCTCCTATGAAACGGGACATTAAGCCCGAGTCCCGAGCTCGAGACCGGGAGGGTAAAAATTCCACAACCGGGTGTGGAAAAGACCGTGAGATGGGACGCATGGCAATGCCGACGCATGGCGATGCCGGTTGACCGGGAAGATCTAGCCATGGTCGGGAAGATCTCGCCATGGTCTCTATTAGTGCGGGTCTTAGAACAGATCCGAGATAGTTTGGCACAGATATTACCGAAATCGACAAACTCAAGGACAGTGCAACAACTTCAAGGTGCAATTGGAAGTGGATCGGGGCGTCATGGACCCCATACTGTGACTGATAACAACCCATCCTCATCGAAGGAGGAGGCTAGTACTGATGAAGAGTGGAGACACCTAAGAGGTAGGAGGGTGTAGCGAGGGATTGATTCAGCCGCAAGACGGAGTCATGATGATCATGGCCCGTCACAGGAAGTGTTAGTGGTCGATGTCGCCGTCGACAACTGAGGAAGCCAAGGGTCACATCGACCCAAGAGGCAACGGGAAGAGAATGAGCGCTCTAGTAGTATGCTCAAGCGATTCCAACGCCTCGAATCCACCCCGCTTCAATGGAAAGGGTGGACTCGGGGCCGCGGAAGTCTCGCTTTCGACGGATCGATTCCATGTTTGAATGGTTGGAATTCTCATCTACCGCAATGGTATCGTTGGCAACGCATAACTGGATGACCGAGCTTTGATATGGTGGGAGAGTGTGAGGAACAGCACCGAGCGGAGCAGTTCGCCCGGGGAGAGCCCGATACCGATATGACGTGGAATGAGTTTACTCGCTTGTTCCACGATCATTATGTGAGTGATGCTGTCCGAGACTCGCGACAAGCACAGTTTGACAATTTGACTCAAGGGACTATGAGCGTGCTGGAATATGAGCACGAGTTTGATCGATTGATTCGCTATGTTCCACAAAGATCATGGGATGGAAGAACAGAAGGCAAAGAGATTTATCGTAGGGTTGCGACCTGATATTCGATTGGCACTCCGACCGTTGGATATCAAATATTATCAGAAGCAACACAAAAGGCTCAACTGATTGAGCAAGAGGATGTTGACAGTAGACTCATACCTCAGCAGACCGCTGTACGTGGAAGGGGTACTGGCTTCCGTGGCTTCTCTCGAAACGCCGGGAGGGCACCCCAGCCTAACCCAAGGACTAGAGGGAAGGGAGTGGCTTCACCCTCCGCTATCGCTTGTCCGACCACAACGTTCTCACCCGGCAGAGCATGCTATCGGGAGACAGCCGTTGTTTGGGATGTGGTTCATCGGACCACCGGGTCCGGGATTGTCCTCAAGTTGCACCGAGGAGGGAGGTCGCCAAGGTCCGAGGCCTCCATTGGGGTTACCGCAGCTGACTGGGCACCACGAGGTGGTGCTGCATCACGCTTTCCACGACCGCAGCACCTCCACCGCCACCGCAACAGAGATTGGGAAGAGTATTTCATATCGAACGAGGTGAGTCAAATCAGCAAAAGGAAGTTGAAGCGGCATGACAAGGTGCCCTTAAAGGTACCATACTGTTAAATAATATTCCTGCTACTGTATTGTTCGATACTGGTGCTTCTGTGTCCATAGTGGCTCAGAAGTTTGTTCTGACCCAACATCTATCTGTGAGTTCCATGCTACACGTAGCTTTAGTTAAGACTGCAGGGAGCCAGTGGTTGCTCTCTAATGATATGGTTCGAGATTGTGTGATCGATTTGGGGGAACATCAGATTTTGTGTGATTTACTGGTTTTAGATATTTCGGGGTACGATGTGGTTTTGGGAATGGACTGGTTGGCTAAGAATGGTGTACAGATTGATTGTGCGAAGCGGGAGGTGACACTAGCTACCGGGAAGGTAATTCTGTCCTCCGCTTCTTCTGAGCAGGAATCGGAAATGAGGAGTCTAGAATTGAAAATTCTGGACGAGTTTGAAGTGATCGATGGGGATGATTACTGTGGGTTTAACTCTTCGGAGATCAGGAATGAGATAGATCGGATATCGGTAGTTAGAGAGTTTCCGCAGGTATTTCCAGAAGATTTACCGGGATGCCTCCTAACATGAAATTGTTTTCTAGATTTTACTTCAAAGCAGGATCGCACCGTATTTGCTCCCCTTACCGAATGGCTATCCCAGAAATGAATGAGCTTAAGAAGCAACTGGATGAATTGCTTGCTAAAGGATTCATTCGCCTAGCACGCCCCCGGGTGCTCCAGTGTTGTTTGTGAAAAAGAAGGATGGAACGTTACGATTGTGTATCGACTATTGCAAACTGAATGCGATAATCGTGAAGAATAGATACCCTCCCACGGATTGAAGATTTGTTTGATCAGTTGAAAGGAGCAAAGGTATTTTCAAGATTGATTTGAGATCGGGATACTTCCAGCTTCGAGTAAAGGAAGAGGATATCCCCAAAACGGCTTTCCGAACCCGGTATGGACATTATGAGTATACCGTCATGCCATTCGGTTTGACGAATGCGCCTGCAGCATTTATGGACATGATGAACCGAGTGTTCCATCCATACCTGGATCAGTTTGTGGTGGTTTTCATAGGGGATATCCTGGTGTACTCTAAGGATGAGAGTGAACATCAGGAGCACTTGCGAATTGTACTGAAGACTTTGAGTGAACATCAGTTGTATGCCAAACTTTCCAAGTGACAGTTTTGGATCAGGGAAGTGTCCTTCCTGGGGCACGTTATTGGAGAGAATGGTTTATCGGTGGATCCTGAAAAGATTAAGGCAGTAATGGACTGGAAGCAACCGACTACAGTACGAGAGATCAGGAGTTTCCTGACCGGCGAGTTATTACCGGAGGTTCGTATCAGGATTTTCGACTCTGGCTCTACCCCTTACTCAGCTTACGCAGAAGGGGCGAGCATTTGTATGGTCTGAGGCGTGTGAGCGCATCTTCCAGGAACTAAAGGACAGGCTGACTCACGCACCCATTCTGATTTTGCCAGATCCGAGTGCAGCTTTTACGATTTGTACGGACGCCTGTGTCGGGTTTGGGATGTGTACTCATGCAGATAGGAGTGTGATAGCTTATGGGTCGAGGCAACTTCGACCGCATGAGCAAAACTATCCGACTCACGATTTGGGAACTGGCAGCGTTATTTATGCACTCAAGCAATGGCGACACTATCTCTGGTAGCAAATTTCAAATCTTTACGGATCATAAGAGTTTGAAATGTTTGTTTACCCAGAAGGATTTGAATATGAGATAACGGAGGTGGCTTGAGTACATGAAGGATTACGATTGTAGTATTGAGTATACCGCTGGTAAAGGGGAATTTGGTAGTTGACGCACTGAGTCGGAAGTACACCGGCTTGGTGAAAGATGGAGATCGGTATGATGTTAATAAAGAGAATGACTTGGTTTGTTTGTGGAGTTTGTGGGAGCATCGAGAGCGAGAGCAATCACATTTTGACAATCCAAATGTAATGGCTGGACAAGGTACGAGACGCCGGAAGGTAGATGCGTCAATGAAGAAGTTATCGGGAGAAGCGAAAGGATCACTTCACCCGTCATTTGGTTATAAGAAGGGATTGTTATATTTCAGAAATCGACTGTATGTACCGAAGGGACCGACTCTTCGCAATGAAATACTTGAGGAAACAACAGCGAAGGTTAAGAAGATTCAGGATCGATTGAAGGCTGCTAATGATCGGACCACCTCCTATGTGAATAAAAGGAGGCGGGATTTGGAATTCGAGGTTGGTGACAGAGTATGGCTTAAGGTAGCACCGACCAGAGGGGTTATCGATTTGGTAAGAAGGGAAAGTTGGCACCGCGTTATGTGGGACCGTATGAGATTCTCGGGGCGGGTTGGTAGAGTAGCCTACCGGTTGGCTTTACCCCGCACATGTCAGTAGTGCATAACGATTTCATGTGAGTATGCTGAAGAAGTGTATCCTGGATCCGGTCCGCATAGCTACCGCAGAAGATATACAGATAGAACCGGATCTTTCCTACAAAGAGGTGCCAGTGGCCATCCTAGGGCACGATGTACGGAAGCTTCGTAGTAAGCTAATACCGATGATCAGAGTGCAATGGTCTCATCATACCGATCGAGAGGCAACGTGGGAGGTTGAGCAGATATACAGGATCGGTACCCCTAAGAGTATTTAACGCCTTAAGATCGCCTTGGAGGACCAAGGGTCTTAAGGGGGAGAATTGTTACCAACACCCGGTACGTAATTAAGTTAATTACGTATTTAAGTTTAATTATCGGAATTTTCGATAATTTCTATTTTGGGACTCGTACTGCATGTTTGGTAATTACGGATTTAATTTGGTGATTTTTGGGGCAACCAGGATGAGTTTAGAATTAATTACGCGGTGCGCATAATTCCCGGGAGTTGCAATTCCGAGTGACTCGGGACATATAATTGGATAAGAAAATAGGTTTTATGGGTTTTGTGATGTCCTGAGTAAGTGGTTAAAGTTTCGTACCGATCGGAGTAAGTTTGGTAAAAGTTGCATTTTGGCCGAGCGAAAATGCGATTTTGTTTGTGTGTGAGTAATTGAAAATTGGACATTTTGGCTAAAAGGTAAGGTGGTGGGACGCATGGGAGAGAAAAGAAAAGGACAAGTGTCACTTTGTGGTGGAAGAAGAAAAGAAAAGAAAGGTTTATGGAAGAGTTATATATATATATGTGTGTATTTATGCTATAATACATATATATATATATATATGTGTAGTAAAGAAAATGGTAAAATTTGGATATTTTTGGAAGAAAAGAGGGCATGGGGCGGATGGTGATGGGAGAGAAAGGGACATGTGTCCCATTGTGGTTGAAGAAGAGAAGAGAAGAAAGGAAATTTTTGGCAAAATGTGTATATGTATTTATATTAATAATACATATATATATGTGAATAAGTAAAGAAATGGAATTATGTGGTCAACACTTCACACTTCTTCTTCTTCTTCACGTCTCTCTCTCTCTCTCTCCCTCACATCCGCCATTGTTGGAGCTTAAAGCTCACAACTGATTTCCGTCATTTCGCGACCAAACTTCGAGGTAAACCACTTAAATCGTTCATTGGGTTGTATAGATCGATAATCTGAAGTCTGTTTTGGAAGAATCAGTGTATTTTGCAAGTTAGGAGCATTTGAATTTTGGAGTGAATAGTGTCATATGCTCCTTTGTTTGATTTTTCGGTTCCTAAGCGTTCTCGGCACTTCCTGGTGCATGTTTGATAACAGGAACGTAGGAAGAAACGCACCCGAGGTTGTGCCGATTCGCGTCTGAAAATTTGGGTGGAATTTTCGACGGAAGAATTAGTGAAAGGTAAGGACATTTTTGAATTCAGAGTAGAATTCTGGTTCCGATAGTGTGATCGGTTCAATTAGAAGAGGCTCGGGGTGAAAGTCGTTTTTCCCGGCCGAGCCTCGGTTTTGGCGCCAATGCCAATAACTGTTTCTGTGAATTCTGAATTGAAATTGTGTATCTGTGATTGATTGTGAACAGGGAGTTGCTTTGAATTTGGGCAGAAACTCTGCCGAAATTTCTACCGGGACCGTCGATCAAGAAATTGGATTCGGACTTTGATTAGAGGTAAGGGTTCAGTGTGTGTTTAGGAGTATAGGCATTGTTGTGCAGGAACCGATTGGGATTCCGATACACCTACGATGGTTATCGATGATTCGTATTGATTGACCGATGGGGGTCGCTCCCCCGAGCTGGTACCATGCTCTACCGACCGATTGTGAATGGACGCATGGTCATTGCCGGTTGGACCGGGGCAGATCTCGCCATGGTCCATCACAAAGATTGTTATCGTTATGATTGTGAACTGAATGTGATTGTCATTGACCGACTACATTGATGTTTGATTGTGTGAATTGATTGAGTATTGATTGTGTTTGTGATTGACCGATTGTGGTTTATGATCGCATGGCAATGCGTTGGACCGGGAAGATCTCGCCATGGTCCATGTGCTTAACCGTTTCGTTTGTGAATTGACCGTGATTGTGTGATGCATTGATTGAGCATAAGATCGATTGGTGAGATGTTTCCGTTTCCGATTACGGGTTTATTGTATCTACCGTTTTAGTAAAGCGCACCATGTCTATACTGTTCCCTTACTAAGTTCTTTCGAGAACTTACCCTTATATCTACTATTTCAGGAAAAGGCAAGGAAAAGCAAGTCGCCGAGTAGAGGCGAGGTTGCTTGTCCGAAAGGTTTGGTCTAGAAGAAGCAGCAGTTTCACCTTTGCGCGGTTGGATTCTCGTGAGACCGCCGACCGGTGGGTTTCTTTTGTATTCGAACTTGGTTACGCTCTGTATATTGTCATAACATGCATGTTTCGTCTGTAAGGTTTGGTTGTGTAAATGGTTTGGTTTGCATAAGTGTTTGAGTTCAGTTCGAACCGTTGGTTGTCGCGTTGAAATTTCAGGATTTGGGTTCAGTTGGAAGGTCGGGTGATCGCCAGGTGATCACCAACTCCAACACTTTGAAGTGTTGGTTTGCTGATTTTTAGGTGATCACCAGGTGATCACCAACTCCAAGTTGGTTTGCTGTTTTTTAGGTGATCACCAGGTGATCACCAACTCCAAGTTGGTTTGCTGTTTTTTAGGTGATCACCAGGTGATCACCAACTCCAAGTTGGTTTGCTGTTTTTAGGTGATCACTAGGTGATCACCAACTCCAAGTTGGTTTGCTGTTTTTAGGTGATCACTGTGTGATCACCAACTCCAAGTTGGTTGGCTGTTTTTAGGTGATCACCAGGTGATCACCAACTCCAACACTTTGAATTTGTGGACCGGCTGTTTTTTAGGTGACCACCCGGTGATCACCTAAATATGAAATTTTGCCCTTTTGATCCTCTAACTTCTCCTTTTGTTATATTTTGTCCCAAAATGACCCGAAGTGCCAAATTTAGTAATTTTATGAGAAAAACAACCCCATTCGCATAGGTAAACATCTTGGGACTTAGTTGAGCATTAGTGCTATGGTTTAAGGAAATCTTTTTTTTGGGTGATCCCAAGGGGCGGTTGCCCTGTTGTTAAGGTTTTATGCTAGAGTTGTGATGTGATCACAGGGGGGGTAAGTGATCACGAGCTCGGATCTAGCTCGTTGGAGGCGGTTTCCAGAAGAGTGGAAACGAAGAACAGAGGAAGAACAAGGAAACACAAGTCGGCCAAGGGAACCTCCTCACTACGAGGTGAGGCAATGCCCTTGAAAATGCCTGGGAAAGGAAAATGGGACCTAGAACCTTTTGACTACGAGATCAAACAATGCTAGGTATTATATTGGATCCTCTTGCAATGGATCACTAATGGATTGGTGGAGCAAGATTTGAGACCCACGAAGAACAATATGCGTTTTTCAGCAAATATGTGTTCTTACCAAAATGAGTTCTCCTAATACTTAGGTTACAGCTTCCTTTTATAGAAGGAGAAAGAAAGAAGGAAATAATAAAGAATGTCTTGACAAGGGAACAGCTTCCTGGATCTATGGTAGGCGAAATGAGAGGTGGCAGCTGATGTGACATTGTAGGCTACCTGCTTTTGCGGCTCCCAATTTCCCAGGAATTGCATTTGGCGGGAAAAGGGAAGAAGAGGGCCTCTGCACAAGTTGAAGGGTTCGCCTGACTTGTGTATGGAGGCCTCTTCTGCTTGGCGAACACCTGGGCTTCGCTTGCTTCTGGAAATGAGGCACAGGGTCTTCGCCAACGACCATGGGGGTCGCAAAGAGCCATGGCTTCGCAAATGGCCCTGAGTTCGCCCAAAAGGGCCATAGGTTCGCCAGGGTCAATGGGCTCGCCGATAGCCACGGGTCCGCCGTTGAGGCATGGCTTCGCCCAAAGCCATGGGTTCGTCAATGGGGCATGGGTTCGCCAAGATCCTTGCGAGCGCGGCTCTGCCTTGGGGCTTCGCCGGTGCCTAGAATGCCGCTTCTTCTTTGCCCGTGCCTTCGCCAAGGGCCTTTTAGACCCTCTGGATGAAGGGTTCCCCTTTATCACAAAAATGGGGCTGATGTCCACATCATACCCTCCCTCTTCAGAAGAATCCGTCCTCGGATTCATAAGGAAATTGTCCCTACAAATCTTAAGACACCACAACAAACTTGAAGAAGCATCAAGGGTTAGTGAACTAAAAGCGTTAGACATCAAAGCTTCCCCAAAAATGGTCTGAAGGAATGAGATGGACAACCCGCCCTTTCTCTTCGCTTCACTTTTATACTTAGCTTTTAAACAAGCCCACATAGTTATTCCGGGATCAAATATAAGCCTCGGCCATTCATGGGCATGGCCCCAATGCAATAGGTCTAAATCATATCCCAAAACAGGCATGGGATCGCCATTTATATCACCCAATTCATATTTAATGTTAAGAGATGAGAGACTAGAAGCATAGTTACCCATGTTCGCCCTCTCCCTCTTGCTCTTTTCCTCCATACCGAGAGGGGGTGACACTTCCTTCCCGGACTGTTTAAGGCCCCTTTCAGCCTCTCTTTCCACAGCGACCTGTACATTCAAAGAAGATAAACAAGGGGGTTGCAAGATAGAAGTTAGTGGAAAAGTGGGGTCGGTTGAAGGCACGTTGTCCTCACTTCCACTATTTTGGGTCATGGAGTTTCCCTCTTGTTTTCTCTCCACTTTCTTCTCAGACTCTTCTCTCGGATCGCTCTCTTTCTCGCTCAAGGTCTCTTGGACCGCCTCACTTTTCTCTCTTTCCTCTCTGTCCTCTCCCCTCGTAATTTCTTCTTTCCTCTTGGCTGTTTTTCTCTCAACCTTACCATCGGTTGCAGCTTCCCCCACGGGCCCTTGTAACATCTGGTCCTGGACCATAAGTACAAGTCGTTTTATCTCATCAATGATGGTGGAGGAGCTAGATCTTTGAGGCACTTCTGGTGTTGCTTCGCCCTGTCGGTCAGAAGGTGATTGGCGCGACGAAGCAATCTTGTGAGTGGGGGTCCTCGTTGGCTTTCGGTTGATGGATGGGGGACCGCGAATGAGAGGTGGCTCAAAGCTGGGCGTCGTACAGCTAGGATACGACGAAATGGGGGAGTAATACGAGCGGGGGGTAAGTCCTCCGGGGCTTGGGATAGCGATAGTGAGGGGGGTTATCTTGGTGATGGCACGGGTTCGCCATTAACCGTTCAGGTTCTGGGCCTGAGTAATATTCATGTGCAGTAGGATATGGATGATCAAACTCAGAGTATGGGGTCGGTTCTGGCCAGGTTTCTTGGCCGTTGAGGTACTCTGAGTAGTTCCCTTGGTATGTATGGTCGAGGGTTTCCTCCGCCCAGAAGTCAGATTCTTGGTAACAAGGATCCGACTCCGGGTAGCATTCCTCTTCCACATACTCCATGAGACTCAAGTTCTGCACATGTGGACAGTATTGTGAAGCCTCGCCACACTCCCTTAGTGTTTACTCTCTTCTCTCGTGTTTAGAACACAATGGTTCTTACAAGTTTCAAAACTTACCACCAATCTACAATTAAGATCAAATGCAAACACGCAAAGAATATCCAATGAAATCTTAGCAATGCCCGAAACAAGTAAAGCACAAAGTTCTAGTTACTTGAAACTAGCTTTTGAAGTTGGTTGGTGGTTGAAAGAAGTTGGTAATGATATAGAAAAGGTTTTTACCAATATAAACACTTTAAGTTCAGGTTTTCGAAATTATTTTCGATCTGTGAGTACTGTTCACTTGAGTTTCGGATGAACTCTTCAAGAACACTTAGAACTTTTCCCAGAATTTATGAACTGGTTTGAATATTTCTTTTCTGTAAACTCTTGTTCTTTTGCACACAGGGAAACTCTTTTCTTTTCAAATCCGAAATCACTCACAGATTCATAAACCTTTCAAGAACTTTAAACAAGGATAACAACTACTCGGTTTCTCTCAAGAGATCATTAACCGATAACTTTTCTTCAAGTTTCGAAAGAAACTTTACTTGAAGAAAATAAACAACTGATACGGTACGATACCTCCAGTGAGCGCTTTGGCTCTGATACCAACTGATGTGATCACAGGGGGGGTAAGTGATCACGAGCTCGGATCTAGCTCGATGGAGGCGGTTTCCAGAAGAGTGGAAACGAAGAACAGAGGAAGAAACAAGGAAACAGAGTCGGCCAAGGGAACCTCCTCACTACGAGGTGAGGCAATGCCCTTGAAAATGCCTGGGAAAGGAAAATGGGACCTAGAACCTTTTGACTACGAGATCAAACAATGCTAGGTATTATATTGGATCCTCTTGCAATGGATCACTAATGGATTGGTGGAGCAAGATTTGAGACCCACGAAGAACAATATGCGTTTTTCAGCAAATATGTGTTCTTACAAAATGAGTTCTCCTAATACTTAGGTTACTGACTTCCTTTTATAGAAGGAGAAAGAAAGAAGGAAATAATAAAGAATGTCTTGACAAGGGAACAGATTCCTGGATCTATGGTAGGCGAAATGAGAGGTGGCAGCTGATGTGACATTGTAGGCTACCTGCTTTTGCGGCTCCCAATTTCCCAGGAATTGCTTTTGGCGGGAAAAGGGAAGAAGAAGGCCTCTGCACAAGCTGAAGGGTTCGCCTGACTTGTGTATGGAGGCTTCTTCTGCTTGGCGAACACCTGGGCTTCGCTTGCCTCTTGGAAATGAGGCACAGGGTCTTCGCCAACGACCATGGGGGTCGCAAAGAGCCATGGCGTCGCAAATGGCCCTGGGTTCGCCCAAAAGGGCCATAGGTTCGCCAGGGTCAATGGGCTCGCCGATAGCCACGGGTCCGCCGTTGAGGCATGGCTTTGCCCAAAGCCATGGGTTCGTCAAGGGGGCATGGGTTCGCCAAGATCCTTGCAAGCGCGGCTCTGCCTTGGGGCTTCGCCGGTGCCTAGAATGCCGCTTCTTCTTTGCCCGTGCCTTCGCCAAGGGCCCTTTAAACCCTCTGGATGAAGGGTTCCCTTTTATCACAAAAATGGGGCTGATGTCCACATCACACACAAGTAGAGTTAAGGGTGCGACCCCAAGGCATACACATAAAATCACTTTCATTGTGGTTGTTAGACTCACAATGTAAGCTTGTCCTCTTCAAAATAACATTCTTGAACTTATCAAACATGCTTGAACTTCTTCAAGCTCACTTGAACTCATCAAGTGGTGCCTTTACAAACCCCAGACACAATGATACACTTCACTTAATCACAATCAGTCCTTTTCTTGAATTTCAACCATTTGAAATCCATGATTGTATTAAGAAGCTGAGATCTCATTCACAATTGCTCACAATTCAATCTAAATCATACTACACATGGTATGTGGGCCCAAGATTAAATTTAGAGCATGTGTATCATCATAAAACAGTGTCTTTCCTATCAACTTAAACTACTTAGGTCATTCTACCAACTCAACTATCCAAATGGAGGATATTCCAGTCTTTTCTTCTAAGACGTTCAACAACCAATCAAAGTAGTTTTATTGATACAATTTCCTAATAGCAAGTCAAAGTCACTAAGAGTCTGAATCGAAGAACCTCACACTAAGTAAGAGCAAAGACAACTTACTTAAATTCTTCTTTGGTCGCATTTCATGATTATAGAACACTGAAGTTCAAAATTATCACTATTTTATGTTTTACTTACACTACTCCCACTCGGAATGATGCCGACATAAGTTGGTGATATTCACGTTCCCAGAATAGGAGCGGAATCCCAGTTGAGTGGTTGATGATGATGGTGTTCTTGAGACTCCAAGCTTGCTGTTCAGAGTAATCTGTAAAAGATAAGGGGAATACTCAGAAGTAGCAAGAGAGGAGTGGGGGGGCATGTAGTAGCTTACCCAATTTAGGGTGGACATCACCCTATTTATAGAGTGATGCCAGGAGAAGAGCCTCCCCCAGTTGAAGCCCTTGGACAGGCTGTTTGAGATAAGTCTGTGTCAGACTGATTGGAGATAAGGCGGCTGTGATGATGAAGATCTCAGAAAATCACCTTAAGTGATTCGTTTGTTAGAGAATGTCTGGTGTATGAATCTGGTGAAGATCTCCCAGGCCCGTGCTGCCCTCCTCATTGGTTGCTTAATGTCAGATGACCAAGTGGTCTATCTCCAAGTGGAGCAAGTGGCAGGCGAAGGCCTGCAAGAGGCGAAGGCCCAGATAGAATACAGCCAAATAAGGAGGGAGGATCACACGAACTTGAGTGTAAGGGCCTTATCTGGGCGGGGCCAGTATAGGCAAGAGAGTCCTCGCGAAGGCGAGTTGAGACTGCGGGAGTAAGACCCGCGAAGGAGTGAGATCGCAAGGGTGGGACCTGAGACCACGAGGGCAACTCGCGAAGGCTTGAGAGACGCCAAGGCGAGTGTGAGACATCGCCTGGGCGAGACTTAATGCCCGCGAGAGCAAGACCTCACGCAAGTGATGTTAGAGACCAGGTTGGCATTGACCAGGTTGGCATCGCCCTTGGCGGTCCCCTGCATCGGTTCCCCTGCATCTCATAGCTCAAGTGGTACTCAGACTCATGTGAAAGTGAGATTGGAGATCTCGCGAAGGCGAGACTTGTGATCGCATGGGTGAGACCTTGCTTCAGGCGAGACTAGAGACCACAAGGGCGAGACCCAGCGAAGGCGATACTAGAGACAACAAGGGCGAGGCCTTGCGAAGGCGACTTATGATTTTGATGCGACGCGAGGACGCGTTTGCTTGGGTAGTGTACCAAGATGCCTCCTCTCGAGAGCGGAGTATGGGCAGGGTCCTGTACTCCGTTTTGAAAGTACTGTGTTGAGGACAGTGGTAGTCACAAGTCTGGACTCGTGTGGAATGTGAAGACCTTTTACGATCTGATTTTCCGTGTTGGATCCCTCATGATCCTTGTGAGTTTTTTGAGGGGGCATTTGCTTGGGTAGTGTACCAAGATGCCTCCTCCTGAAGGCAGAGTATGGGCAAGGTCCCGTACTATGTTCAAATCCAAAGTCTTGGAGCTGGCGAAGGTGCTATGCTGCTTGTGGACCGTTTGAGTGCAACGGCAGTGAAGGGTCCTTTCAGTATGTGAAGCAGGAGAGATAACAGGAGGTGAAAGGTTTACTAACCGTTATGGGGCGCGGCACGTGGCGCCTTAGGAGTCGATTACGCTTTTTAAAAGCGCTTTTCTATTTTTGCACGGAAGGCAAAAGGTTTACTAACCGCTGGATGTTAGCACGTGGCACCTCAGGAGCCGTTTTCGCTTAAAAGCGCTATATCATTTTGGCGGGCTTATAAAAGCGTGTTTGGGAAGATTGAAACTGTTCATCTTCACTTTCGTATTTCCTCATTTTCGCTCTGAGTAGACTGTTTGCATTCTTCCGCGTTTGAACCGTTCATCGGCTGTTGGGAGTTCTCGTGTGGCGATTTTCTGCTTTCAAAACTTCACCGTTTGTTTGTTCGTTGTCCGTTCTACCGATTTCTTCACCGGTGACTAAAGCAGGTAAGATTTCGTTTCTCAGCACAGTGAGTGCTTCAATTTTTTCTGAGCACAGTGAGTGCTTCTCGATTTATATGCTTGTTGCTCCATTTTTTGCAGAAATGGAGTCCAAAGAAGCCGTACGTCCATTGATTGCCACCGTGGAGAAGACCACGGTGAAATTTGACAAAATCCACCAGGATATGGTGGAGGCCTTCTGGCCTGTTGAGAAAGTGCCGGTGTACACGTCTCGCTCGGGTGTCCCGCAACTGAAGAGAACATGGAGAATCGAGTGTTGTGCCTGTACACGGCACAGCTTACGGCGGGGCTGCGGTTTCCCCTTCCGCAGTTGGTGCAGGACTTGTGCGCGGGGTGGGGGCTGCCACCAACGTAGTTGGCGCCCAACACATTCTTGACCATAGCAGGCTTCATTGTTGCCTGCCGTATGGCTGGCGTGAGGCCCTTTGCCGATGTCTTCCATCGGTTCTACCGGCTGGAGCTGAGGAGTGGGAGTGCATTTTCAACGTCACTCCCATAAATCATGGGGGCAATAACTCCATCTCCTTTACAGCAGCGCCCAAATCCTACCACAACTGGCACAGGTCTTTCTTCTTCTTGCCCCGCGACGATTCATGGAACTTCCCCGTGGCGAGGACGCACCGACCCGTGCAAAGCATTGCGCGGAGGCCTGAACTGACCTCTGAAGGATTGCGGTGGCAGGCCTACGTCCAACTACTGGATTGGTTGGACGATGTTTTTTCAAGGAGCGCTTGTGATGAGCTCTTCCCCTTCTCGGCCGCCCAACTAGATGAGACAACTTTGAGGTGGGCTGGGATTAGCACGGGCTTCGTGCTGGACCCTGAGGTGCCCTCGCCATATGAGGGATGGGCCCCCGCCCATCGTGGGACGGTGGTAGACTCTCTTTACGCGGCGCTGGCAGGGCCCAAAGGTATGTTTGCATATATAAGTGTATTGCATAAGTGTAAGAGGTTTAGTAAAACCTGGTCTGAAGTTTTCCTTCTGTTTGTAGATGCCTCCATTGAGTCGGGCGAAGGTCGGGGCAAGAGAGCGTCTATGCGTACTGCCCAGCAGGTGCACTGGGCGTGTGCATTTGGGGAGGATGCCCCTACTGGGGCTGTCAAGGCGTTGGGACGCATTGTCCCTAAGTAGTCGAAGAAGAGGGCTGGCACCAAGCCATTGGCGTCCCCTCAAAAAGAGAAGAGGAGAGTGGTTGCTGGCGCAGCGCAGCCTGGAGAGGGGAGTGCCCCTGCTGCTGTTGAAGAGGCCGGGGAGCCTGTAGAGGCAGAGGGATCTGCAGCGGTCCCTTCTACTGAAGAGGCTGCGAGGCCAGTCGAAGAGGCCAAGGGGCCTGTTGAAGCAGAGGGATCTGCAGCAGTCCCTTCTACTGAAGAGGCTGAAGAGCCTGTTGGGGAGGAGGTCCCCAGTGTTGTGGAAGTGGAGGTCCCTTCCACCGTTGAAGAGGCCATGCCTTCTGCAGAGGGCTCAGGGGGAGTGCGAGCGGACACCGCTGCTCCCATAAAGGCTGTGCCTATATCGGTGGTGCAGCCCGTCCCCCTTGAGGATGCTGCCGTCCAACTTGAGGACTTCGTGTCTGGGCTCTTTGCGAGCCCTTCTCCAGCTCAGGGGGAAGACTTGCCCGGGCACGTCGTCGTGGCAAAAATCATTGCGAAGGGGAGTGCCCTTCCTAAAAAGGGGAGGATGTCAGCAGGGGAAGTCCTGCTATTCAGGAGGAGGAAGGGCCAACAGGCTGCTAAGGCCATAAGCAGTTCTGGCCAGCAGGAGGCAGTGGCCATTCCTGAGGAGGGGAGGGTCACTCCTGTGGAGGAGGAGGTGGTGATCACCCCTGTGGGGGAGGAGACGGATGCCACTGCTGCCAGGGAAGAGGCCCCCGCGACAATCCCTTCTGGGGAGGAGTCCCCTGCAGAGATTCCTTCAAGGGATGGTACACTACCCAAGCAAACGCGCCCTCGCGTCATATTATAATCGAACAAGGCCTTTGAGGAAGCCTCATCCTTGTGGTCTCCAGTATAGCCTTCGCGAGGTCTCATCCTTGTGGTCTCCAGCCTCACCTACGCGGGGTCCTGCCCTCGCGGGCCTCAAGACTCGCATGGGCGACGTCTCATACTCACCCTTGCGTTTCTAAAGCCTGCGCGGGCCACCCTCGCGGTCTTAGGGCGAGCCCTCGCGATCTCCTTCACCTCCATGGGTCTTACTCCCGCCTCCCGCCTATACCGGCCCCGCCTGCATAAGGCCCTCGTACCTGTGTTCGTGCAACCTCACCCCTTATTTGGCTATATTCTATTTGGGCCTTCGCCCTATAGGCCTTCGCCCGCCGCTTGCTCCACTTGGAGATAGACCACTTGGTCGTCCCGACATCAACCGGCCAATAAGGAGGGCAGCACGAGCCTCGGGAGATCTTCACCAGATTTATACGCCGACATTCTCTCGACAAGTGAATCACCTAAGGCGGTTTGCTGAGATCTTCATCATCACAACCGCCTTATCTCCAATCACCGACACGAGACTTATCTCAACAGCCTGTCTAAAGGGCTTCAACCTGGGAGGCTCTTCTCCCGGCATCACTCTATAAATAGGGTGATGTCCACCCTAAATCGGGTAAGCTACTACACGCCCCCACTCCCCTCTTGCTACTTCGAGTATTCTTCCTATCTTTACAGATTACTCTGAACAGCAAGCTTGGAGTCTCAAGAACATCATCTTCTCCACCACATCAACTGAGAGTCCGGGCCTTCTTTAGGAACGAGACTATCAGTTTGGCGCCGTCTGTGGGAACAAAGTTCTTACTATAAACCCATATTACAAACCACAAGCAATAAGTCATGCCAACCACCCGGAGTGCCAACAGAGTCTGCCAAGGGAGGAGGAATCCTCCCGGGACAAATACCAACAATGATCCACCCTCGGAGCCATCCCCGAACCACATTCCCCCACAACGGGGAGAACTCTCTATTCACTCAACAGAGGAAAGCTCCTCCCACGTTAACCGTAACATGCCTCAGGAGCGAAACACTCCACCTCCAAACACCCTCCAACGGGCCTCGATCCGGCCGCCCCGCAAACGATCACCGAGGCGGTTGCTTTCAACTTACGTGAAACTCTCGCCACCACTCTTCGGGTGTTCTCGGATAGCGTTGAACGCCGCGACTAATCAGCCTCGAACGCCAGCCTACTCCTCCTCAAAGCAAGTAAGTAACCCCGATCCTTCTTCGTCATTACTTATCGCGCTTACTAGACGATTAGAGGAAGTGGAAAAAGAGATGAAAGGGCCGGTGTCCATAATATCTCCGTGATGGGTCCGACCACCTCTCGACTCCAACCTTTTACTCGAGGGTTTTAGAAACCCCTCTTCCGACTGGGCCAGCCTAAGCCGGATGCTTATGATGGCCTGCTGCACTCGATATTCATCTCCAGCGTTACATGCCTCCGCAATGGCAATAGCAAGGGCGGACGACAACACGCTCGTAGAGCTTTCAGCTCCACACTTACCGGGCCGCCGCCAACCGGTACACCACTCTCCGGGACAAACGGTTTGATTCCTTCGAGGAGCTATCCCGCAACTTCTCCAACCATTTTGTGGTATCCAAACCACCTCCTAAAACGGCGGGACACCTTCTTAAGATACGGCGTAAAAGGATGAGCCCTCGGAGAATATATTCAACGCTTCTGTGCCGAGTCTATCCAGTGTCCCTAACTGGGAGAAGAAGCTCGCTTGCTTGCAGCTATCCAAGGCCTCCGCTGGGAGTCCTTTTCTTTGTGGATGTCCACACTAACCCGCCCACCAATATGGAACAATTCTTAAGTACAGCGTCGCGATTTATGAATACGGAAGAGGTCACTCGACCACTCGCCAGAGCCGCCACGGCGGACGCCAAGGGACAGACCTCGCGACCGGACCCTAGGTCTCAAAGGCAGTACCCCACGCCCCCCAGTAGGGAGAGGGCATACATTTCTCTTCCCCCGCTGAGGGAATCTCGTACCAACATCCTCCATGCCTTGGAACAAAAGAGGGAGGTCCCCACTTGGCCTCGCCCCCTCTCCCAGGAAATTACAAGGCAAAGCAACAAGTTTTGCCGCTACCACCGTGACAAAGGTCACGACACTGAGGACTGTTTTGAGCTTAAGCGCATGATTGGAGAAATGCTGGCTCAAGGCAAGCTCAGGGAGTACTTGCTCCAAACTGAGGAGGGCCGTAGAAGAGAAGGTGACCGTGAAGGGCGCCGGCCAGAGGACCGCCGGCGGGGGCGCTCCCAACAAAACCCATGTCAGGAGAATATGGTTCAGGTCCCCCCGGCAAGGGGACATATCGGCGTAATCACACAGTGTGAAGGCGCTTCGGCAAGACGCCGTCATATGAGGCAGATCTACCAGATAGACCACTCCTCTACTCAGTTTTTGCATCGCAGCGATGGCACCTCTCGTGGCAATACCGCACGCTGACCCTTTGGTTATCACCGCCCGTACAAGGGATGGGACGCCGATAGAATCTACATGGATACGGGGCAAATGCCAACGTGATCTACAAGCACACTGGTTGAGGCGAAGGTGCCTTTGTCACAAATTCAGCCCGCAAAAGGGGCCACCTTTGGAATAGGACGGGATGAAATCCCAACCTTGGGGTCGATCACCCTGCCCTACATGATGATGGGAACCACCAAGGAAAAAAGCAGGTATGTCATTCGAGCTATGTGGACTTTATTGTCCCGGATCTCCTACGCCATATAACGCCATCATCGGGCGACATACTCAAACCGAGTTCCATGTCCGCCGTGATGTGCGAACTCGACTCTAGTTTTTCACACTACGGCCGGGATGCCTATATCTTTGTCAACTGTAATGTGGCCAGAGGCAATTATGTCTCTGCGCTCGCCGGGCCCCCGCAGCCTTCCCCGGCCATCCGAGCCTAAGAGGAAGGCACCCGCAGAGGAAGCCGGGTCCTGTGGCGAAACTGCTCCCGACTTGTCCGGAGCCTTTGAAGAAGTTGAGATCTCTCCAGTGAAGAAGTTTAGGTTGGTAAAGTAACTCTAGGAACAAGACCAGCAAGCTCTAATCAATCTCCTCCATACCAAAAGTTATGTCTTCGCATGGAGCCCTGAGGACCTACCAGGAGTTGATCCTACTGTTATTTCTCACAAGTTAAGTGTACTCCCCGGCTTTAGCCCGGTTAGACAGAAAACAAGGGGCATGGCCCTTGACCGTAAGGACTTTGTACGCACTGAAGTGCAGAAATTGCTTAAGGCAAATATAATCAAGGAAGTTCACTACTCTGAATGGGTTGCGAATATTGTCCTCGCCGATAAAGAGGGCGGTCAGTGGCGACTTTGCGTGGACTACAAGGGGGTTAATAGGGCCTGCCCAAGGGACCCCTATCCTTTACCATCCATTGACCAACTGGTTGACTCAACCGCTCATCACTCGGTTTTTCTTTTCTCGATGCTTATTGCGTGTACCACCAAGTCTTTTTGGACCCAGAGGACGCGGTTAAAACCGGCTTTACTTGTGGCGAGGCCGTATATCATTATATCAGAATGGCGTTCGGGTTAAAGAATGCGGTGGCTACCTTGCTAAGGCTTGTTAATCAAGTCTTCGCATGCCAGATTGGCCGGAATCTTGAAGCTTATGTGGATGACATTGTGGTCAAAAGCAAGGCCGTCTCAACCCATCTCACAGACTTGAAGGAAACATTCGACAACTTCCGCAAATACAATATGCGATTAAATCCAAAGAAGTGTATCTTCGGCGTGGGCGAAGGGAAGTTCTGGGATACCAAATCTCCAAAGGAGGAATCCATGCAAATCCCAAAAAGATTGAGGCAATCACTACCTTGCGCACCCTGTGGGGCTCAAGGAAGTCCAACAACTGGCAGAAAGCTAGTGGCCTTGGGACGATTCGTCTCCAAACTAAGTGATCGCCGCAAACCTTTCTTCGATCAGATTCGCAAGAAAAAGCTTGCAAATGGACGGAGGAGTGTCGGGAGGCATATGCCTCCATCAAACGACACTGCAAGAACTACCGGCACTCAAGTGCCCTAGGCCGTGCGATGACCTGGTCCTTTACCTCGCCACCTCGTAAAGAAGTGTCGCTTCGTCCTTATTAAGGAAGAGGCCGCCAAGCAATGGCCGGTCTATTACACCAGCCATACTCTCCAAGATACGGAAACAAGGTATCCTCCTCCAAAAGGCTATATTGTCTCTTGTATATGCAGCAAGGAAGCTCAAGCCCTACTTCCAAGGGCACACTATTATAGTCCGAACGGACTTGCCAATTCAGACATCCTAAGGCGCCCGAACATTCGGGCGCCGCCAAGTGGTGTATCGAACTTGGCGGTTTTAACATCAATTATGAGCCCAGAAAGGCAATTAAGGGCCAGGCCCTCGCCGACTTTATTGCGGAATTCTCAAATGCTGATATACTCTCGGCCCCTGAGCAAGGCCCCGCACCTCGACCCACTCCTCCCGAATGGGACTTATTTGTGGATGGCTCATCCAAACTTGACTCCCCCGCAGGGGGTGTGTATCTACGTGGACCCCTAGGTATGGAAGTATTCCTTCGTGTCTCTTTTCAATTTCAAGTAACTAACAATGTTGCAGAATATGAGGCCCTCGTCGTCGGGCTAAAACTCGCCACAAGGGCAGGCATTCGCCACCTCCATGTCCACAGCGACTCGCAGCTGGTGATTCACCAGGTTCAAGGGTGCGCCGAGTGCAAGGACGCCACCCTGATCAAATACCTTAAGTTCCAAAACACACTAAGAACCGACTTTGAAGAAGTCATCTTCATAAATGAACCTCGTTCAGAGAACACTACAGCAGACATGCTATCAAAGGAAAGACTCCTCCACCACAGCCACTCGCCAGTCCTTCCATCACGGAAGATATTGATATTGCCTCTCTAGCAACGCATGATCCAGTCACAGACTTGAGAAACCCTATCATTGCTGCGCTAAAAGACAGCACCACAGAACCCCAAGTTCGCAAGCAAGCCCTCCGCTTCGTCCTCATTGATGACCAATTATGGCATCGCGGGTTTGCGGCGCCTCTACAACGGTGCCTTAGCACCCTTGAGGGACGCTCTGTCTTGGACACTCTCCACCAAGGCAATTGTGGCGCTCACATCGCTGCGGAGGCACTTGCCCACAAAGCCCTTCGTCAAGGGTATTACTGGCCTACCTTGAAAAAGGACGCCGCTGCACTGGTCAAAACGTGCCACCAAGCAAATCAATTCTCGCATCCAGCGGCTACCATCCGCGGAATCTCCAAAGATCGACAAATCCGGTGGTTTTCGCCTGTGGGGCCTCGACCTCATTGGTCCAATGCCGACCGCTCCTGTGCCGCACCGCTTCGTGTTGTAGCGGTTGATTATTTTTCTAAATGGGTCGAGGTAGAACCCCTGGTCTCCATCACTTCCGCCAAGATTATCAAGTTTCTTTGGAAGAATCTTGTCTGCGGTGCACGGCAGCCCTCGTGCTATTATTACGCATAATGGCACTCGGTTCGCCACAAAGTGTCCAACAATGGGCACAGACAATAATGTCCGCATGCTTTTTGCCCGGTGGCGCACCCCGCCTAATGGGCAGGTTGAGGTCACCAACCGAACCCTCAAGGAAGGCCTCAAGAAGCGCTGGATGGGGCCAAGGGCCGCTGGGTAGATGAACTCCCAAGTGTCTTATGGGACTATCGCACCACAACACGAACCCCCACAGAGAGACGCCCTTCTCTCTAGTATACGGCGCAGATGCGCTCCTGCCTATTGAGGTAGACCTCCCTACAATCCGTATGATCAACTTCACTGACGAAGCCAATGCTCA
Organism: Stellera chamaejasme; assembly: GCA_024586325.1. NCBI lineage: Eukaryota > Viridiplantae > Streptophyta > Magnoliopsida > Malvales > Thymelaeaceae > Stellera > Stellera chamaejasme. Next base: position 38,336,090 of record CM044981.1, on the reverse strand, counting down.
AGGGCTCCGTGCCAAACTCGACTTAATCGAAGAATTACGCTAAGGTGCTCGCCGCATGACCGCCTCAAACAGAGGCTCGGTCTTCACCATAATTCCCGGTAAAACCCAAGGCACCGCAACAAGGAGGCCTTGCCTTGCTTAAATCGACCCTCACCGCTCGCGACCCCAAGCGTGGTGTCCTGCGACCCAACCGGGACGGGCCTTATATTGTTCATAAACAAGTCCGCCTGTGAGTCTATGAACTACAAGACCATGATGGTCGCCTCTGCTCCCCGCAACTTTCATGCGGATGACTTGCGCCCATATTACGTGTAAGTCCTTAGTCTTACAAATTCAATACAATACATATGTATTTCTTCCGTCTTACAGCTTACATGGCATTTCAAATGCCCTCTTCATCGCCCTCTGTACCCGGCCGGTCGATGGCTACTGCCCGAGTTATGGCATCGACCTTGTCAGTCTCACTTCTCCACACAGTGGTTGCGGGTCTCATTCCCAACCGACCTTCAACTCGCCCGCCCCAAGGGTAATCCCCTTGCGCTACGGAAGGGTAACCCCTTTGGCTCCTTCAGAAGGTCTATGTGTAAGTCGTCCTCGCACGCCACGCAGACCTTCCGCTCGGACTTCTCCACACGGTGGTTGCGGGTCTCATTCCCCAACCGACCTTCAACTCGCCCGCCCCAAGGGTAATCCCCTTGCGCCGCGGAAGGGTAACCCCCTTTTGGCTCCTTCAGGAAGGTCTATGTGTAAGTCGTCCTCGCACGCCACAGCAGACCTTCCGCTCGGACTTCTCCACACAGGTGGTTGCGGGTCTCATTCCCCAACCGACCTTCAACTCGCCCCACCCCAAGGGTAATCCCCTTGCGCCGCGGAAGGGTAACACCCTTTGGCTCCTTCAGGGAGGTCTATGTGTAAGTCGCCCTCGCGCGCCACAGCAGACCTTCGGCACGGACTCCTCCACACAGGTAGTTGCGGGTCTCATTCCCCAACCGACCTTCAACTCGCCCCGCCCCAAGGGTAATCCCCTTGCGCTGCGGAAGGGTAACCCCCTTTTGGCTCCTTCAGGAAGGTCTATGTGTAAGTCGTCCTCGCACGCCACAGCAGACCTTCTGATGTGATCACGGAGGGGGTAAGTGATCACGAGCTCGGATCTAGCTCGAAGGAGGCGGTTTCCAGCAAGAATGGAAACGAAGAACAGAGGAAGAACACGAAGGAAACAGAGTCGGCCAAGGGAACCTCCTCACTACGAGGTGAGGCAATGCCCTTGAAAATGCCTGGGAAGTGAGATGGGATCTAGCACCTCTTGACTACAAGGTCAAGCAATACTAGATATTATGCTTGGATCCTCTTGCCTGGATCACTAGGGAAATGGAAATGCAAGAGTGGAGAACACAAAGCCGATGACTCCCCGGAGTGTTTCACCAATTGCTTAAATTCAATAATATGTTCTAGGTTACAATGGTGACTGCCACTTAGCTTATATAGTGAAGTGAAATGGAAGAAGTAAAAGGAGTATTTCGAATGTGCATGCGTGCAGAAAGTACAAAGTACTTTTGCACGCTTACAGAGTGAAAAGCTTCTAAAAAGGTAAAAAGGTAAGGCTAGCCTAAAAGTGGTTGTTTGTCTTTCCAAGTATCGGCGGAGAAAAGACACCATGTGTCGTTTGGTCGGTCAACCGGTGAAGCTCGAGATTACGCGAAAGGCCTTCGCTAGGAGCCTTCGCTAGAATGCCTCCGCCGGGTGCCTTCGCGGAGTTGCCCTTGGCCGAGGCCTTCTCCTTCGCCAAGTGTTCGCGCGCTTAAGACCGGGCTGCTCCTTCTTCAAGAACGCTTATGCTTAAGACTCCAAGGGGCTTCGCACACTCTTCGTCCCAGCGATACCGAGTTGGCGAAGTTGTAAGGCCTTCTCCCGAGACTCCTCTCGATCGCCCCGCGCCATGAGCCTCATGAAAGCATTAAGGTTCGCTTGGACTTGTTTCAGCCGGGACTGGTCATGGGTCCGCCAAGGCCTTGGCACGGACCTGTGGTCGCGCGCGCTTGAGGTTGTGGGTCTTCTGGAACCTGAGGGTCCTTTGGGGCGATGTCCTCATCATACTCTCCTTCTTCAAAAGAATCCGTCCGCGGATTCTTAAAATCTGCTTGTCCTTCAAAGGGAGCTAAATCACAAACGTTAAAAGTTGCATGTACATTATAAGAGCCATCGCAAGGTAAGTCAAGTACATAAGCATTTTCTCCTATTTTTTTAGTGATTTGAAAGGGGCCATCGCCTCTTGGCGCCAGTTTGCTTTTCCTAGCCTGGGGAAATCGATCTTTTCTTAATGTAACCATACCCAATCCCCGACTTGAAAACTTCTAAATTTTCTGCCCTTATTAACTCGCTTGCGTAAGACTCATTAATTTTCTCAAGTTGTTTGTGAATCTTAGCATGCAAGTCCTTCATGCGTCGGGCTTTTTCTTTCCCATCTACGTCCAATTGCTCAGTGTAGTCTAATGCGATTAAGTCCAAAGGGGTTAAAGGATTGAAGCCATATACAATCTCAAAAGGACTATGGGATGTAGAGGAATGGTAGGCTCGGTTATACGCAAACTCTACATGAGGCAAGCATTTTTCCCATTCTTTCAGATTTTTCCTAAGGAGGGTGCGCAGGATAGTGGTGAGGGTCCTATTAGTCACTTCGGTTTGGCCGTCTGTTTGAGGGTGACTGGATGTGGAGTACATCGATCGGTGCCTAGCCTAGACCAAAGGGTTCGCAGAAATGGCTTAGGAATCTCGAATCTCTATCGCTAACAATGGATCGCGGGAGGCCATGATATTTAACGATGTTATTAAAGAACAATTCCGCCACATGAGATGCATCTTCGCTTTTATGACATGGGATGAAATGGGCCATTTTGGAGAACCTATCAACTACCACAAATATAGCATCATGACCATGCGATGTCCTAGGTAAACCACTTATAAAGTCCATGCTTATTTCAACCCAAGGAATAGAAGGTGTGGGAAGAGGAGTGTACTTCCCTTTCGGTTGGAGAGTCAACTTGGCTTGGTGGCATGTGACACATCCGGCGCAAGCTTTGGTGACATCCTTCTTCATGCCGGGCCGAAGAAGTTCTCCTTAACGGCCTCAAGCGCCTTTTGACACCGAAGTGTCCCATGAGACCACCTCCATGTGCCTCCTTGATGATCACTTCGCGCATTGACCCTCCGGGAACGCACAACCTTTTCAACTTAAACAGAAAACCATCAAAAACATAGTAGCCTCTTTGGCTTCCTTTAACACAGCTTGGCAAATATTTCACCAAAATCCACGTCATGTTCATACATTCCTTTTAAACCTCAAAACCAACAATCCTCGTATCGAGAGTCATGAGTAATGCATATCTCCTGGATAGAGCATCAAGAACGACATTGTCTTTGCCCTTTTTATACTTAATAACATAGGAGAAAGACTCAATGAACTCTACCCACCTAACATGCCTTTTGCTCAAATTTCCTTGTCCTTGAAGGTACTTCAAAGACAAGTGATCCGTATGGATTACGAATTCTCTAGGCGTAAGATAATGGCTCCACGTTTGTAAGGATCTCACAAGAGCGTATAGCTCTTTGTCATACGTGGAGTAATTCAGTGGTGGCTCCACTCAACTTTTCACTAAAAAGGCGATGGGACGGCCTTCTTGGTGCAAGACAAAGACCGATGCCTATACCACGGCATCGCACTCTACCTCGAACACTTTGTCGAAGTTTGGCAAAGTGAGTAGAGGGGCATTTGTCGACGAGATTTCAATTCGTTAAAAGATTTCTCTTGCGATCGACCCCATTCAAAGACGACATTCTTCTTAGCCAGTTCATGCAAAGGGGCAGCAATGGAAGAGAAGTCTTTAACAAATCTCTGTAAAAACTAGCAAGTCCTAGGAAGGACTGACCTCAGTTAAGGAGTTAGGAGTAGGCCAGTCCCGAATGGCACTGATCTTACTCTCGTCTACCTTGACTCCCTTCGCACCCACTACATATCCAAGAAAGTTAACTTCCTGGGATGCGAATACACACTTTTCAAATTTGGCATACAGCTTTTTCTAACCTAAGCATATCAAGGACTTGCCTCGATGCTCAACATGCTCCTCATGGTTCTTAGAATAAACTAGTATGTCATCAAAGTATACTACCACAAATCTCCCTATGAAATGCCTCAAAACATGATTCATTAGACGCATGAAAGTACTTGGTGCGTTAGATAACCCGAAGGGCATAACATTCCACTCATACAAACCAATCTTGGTTTTGAAAGCAGTTTTCCATTCATCACCTTCCTTCATCCGAATTTGGTGATATCCACTTCTAAGGTCAATTTTTGAAAACACACAAGCACCACTCAATTCGTCTAACATGTCATCAAGTCTAGGTATAGGGTGGCGATACTTTACTGTTGATAGAGTTGATGGGGCGACAGTCCATGCACATGCGCCAAGTGCCATCGCTCTTGGTACGAGTATGACTGGGACCGCGCATGGCGACAAAGCCGCGGATGAACCCTTTGTCTAACAACTCCTGAACTTGCGACTGGATCTCTTTGGATTCTTGGGGATTGGTCCGGTAGGCGGCCTTGTTGGGTAAAGGTGCCCCCGGAAGCAAGTCGATTTGATGCTCGATGCCGCGATATGGAGGAAGGGTTCGCGGCTCATCAAATACTTCGCCGAATTCTTTCAGGACCTTCTTCACATAGAAAGGAAGAGAAGACACATTGTCAAGTGTTAGCATGCAGTGAGTGGGGATCAGGAGAAAACAGATCCTGTTTCCAAGGAACGCTCTTTTAAAATCCCTCTCTTTGGCTATGGGAGGAAGACACTCTTGTTTTCTCGTGGGCTCTCTCGGGGTGTTTCCCATTAATGCACACCCTTTCCGTTCACTCAAGGTTCCTTGAACCTTCTCACCATTTTCTCTCCGCTCTCTCGCCTCCCCTTTCTTTTTCTCTCGACTTACTAGCCGATGGATTTGATCCTGATGGGCTTGAGTTGGGGTGAGGGGAAGCAGGTGTATGGTTTCTCGAGGTGAGTGAGGGCATATTTGTTGGCTTTGCCATAATGTATGGCCTCCTTGTCATATTGCCGTGGTCTGCCCAAGAGGATGTGGGTAGCTCGCATTCGCACTACATCACAAGTGATGGAATCCTCATACTTGCCGATCTTGATTGGGACTTCGACTTGTTTGACAACCTTTACAAAGGTTCTGGCTGCCGACCCACCGCAGCTTGATACGGTTTAGGATGTATGATGGTGGGGAGGCCTAATTCAGCGACCATGTCTTCGCCGGCAGCGTTGACACAACTCCCGCTGTCAATAATGAGATCGCACAGAGTCCCATTCACCATGGCTCTTGATTGGAATAGATTTTCCCGCTGAATACTTTCGGTGACACTTGGGAACTTTGCAGACCCTCTTGGTAACTAATATGAGACCGTCCATAGGTAGCTCTCCTCTTCTCGCTTCACTCTCATGTTGCTCTTGCTCGGGATAGCCCTCTCCTTCCTCTTCACTAGACAATTCCCGTTGGGCCGCATTACCATGGCTCTTCGGTTGGGGCAATCCTCGCATAGTGTCCCTTGCCTGTGCACTTAAAGCATTCGATGCTCCTTGATCGCCGAGGGCCTTCATTAGTGATGGCGTTGGGTTTCGGCTGAGGTTGCGAGGAGGGTCTTGTGTTGGGGTAATTTTGGCGAGGGTGGCATCGCCGCAGAAGATGCGTATGGTTTTGGCGGGAGCGGTTTGGTGAAGGGGGTCTTGCTGCTTGGGCCCCGCCGGGGTAGGAGCAGGGTAGTAAGAGTTTCCCTTCGTAGTTGTTTCTCCACCCGAATGGCCTTATGCACCAGATCTTGGTAATCCCGGTAATCGCATAGTTCAACTGCCTTGGCGACGCCCTCCCGTAGGCCATATAAGAATCTGGCCAACTTAGCCTCTTCGTCCTCCTTGACGTTGGCCCTCATCGTGGCCCTCTCAAGGTCCTTCTCGGTATTCCTCGACACCGCGATGACCCCGGATAAGGCGCTGCAGCCTCCGAGCACAATCTCGGTCATAGTAGCTGGGTACGAATCGGTTCTTCATGGTCCTTTTAAGATCTTCCCACGTGGTGATAGGACGACATCGGATCCTCGGCTCTTTCGTGATGCTCTTGCTCCCACCGGTGAGAGCATATTCATGAAACTCAATAACCACAAGTTTCGTGGCTATAGCGTCAGTGTATCCCATCATATCAATGATCCGCTCAGTCCTAGCCATCCATGTAAAGTACTCTTCCGGATCACCGGACCCGTAGAAGGGTGGTATTTGAAGCTTGATGTTGGCGAGGGCTTGTTGGTCCCGGGCTTGCGCCCTACCTCCTGTGTCTCGTTGAAACCTCGGTGAACTCGGCCTCGCTCCGCTTCTTCCTCTTCTTCGAGGTCTCGTGGAGATAGGCTCGCTTGAGCTCTATCGGGAAAGACTCTTCTTTTAATAGGCTTTGGTGGTGGCTCGCGTAATATTCCTGGTCATCACTGCCTGTGATGTCAACACCACGATCTATTCTTGTGGAAGTGGTCGGACGATCGTGAGGGGTAGCCTGTGGCTTCGTTGATGCAGTGGTCAAAAGTGGTATGGGTGACTCCATCTTGAGCCCGCGATGCATGGGCGTCATCGTGGGCTTGCGAGCTTTCCGGTTGCTTTCCTTGAGCTACCTCTACTTTCGTTAGTCGCTCATTTGTCATGGCGACTTGAGCTCCCAGTTCATCCAACCTCAGTAAGATCTTCGTGAGCGTGCTGTGCACGGTTAGCTGGGATGGATGAGGGGGATGAGTCTGTTGAAACCATCTCGTGACACAAGATCGTTAAAGATATGTAATCAGAAAAGAAGCTCACCACTCCCTGAGTGTTTACTCTCACTCTCGTGTTTCTCTCAACAACTTTGTCACTTCGGCTGTTCACCGACGGCTTTTACAAGTTCTCTAAACTTGATACCGTTTTCAACCTTAGATCAAAGATGAACACGCAAGAAAACACAAACAAAACTCTAGTAAAACCGCAACTTGCAACTCAAGAAAATGACTAGTTACTTGAAACCGGTTTTGTGGGATATCGGGCTCGGAAGATACTTGGTTGGAAGTTTAGAAAAGGCTTTTGCAGTCACAAACACTTCTTGTTTAAGTTCGGAAACTATTTGTCCGATCAATCTTACTGCTCACTTGTGTTTTGGGACGAACACGTAAGAACATTCAAGACCTTTTCCAGAACGCAGAAACTTGCTCAATACATTTCTTTCTTTAAACGTTTTTCTTTACACACTTGTCGCTCAGGACAACTCTTTTGGCTTATCTCGAAAATACTTGGCTTAAACAAGCACACTTTTAAACAACTTTTTCGGTCTCAATGAGATCATCAACCGACATTCCTTCAAGTGTAAGAAAAGGTAACAAAAGGTTTTGCTTGAAGAAAACTCAACAACTGATACGGTACCTCCAGCAAGCACTTTGGCTCTGATACCACTTGATGTGATCACGGTGGGGGTACGTGATCACGAGCTCGGATCTAGCTTGAAGGAGGCAGTTTCCAGCAAGAATGGAAACGAAGAACAGAGGAAGAACACGAAGGAAACAGAGTCGGCCAAGGGAACCTCCTCACTACGAGGTGAGGCAATGCCCTTGAAAATGCCTGGGAAGTGAGATGGGATCTAGCACCTCTTGACTACAAGGTCAAGCAATACTAGATATTATGCTTGGATCCTCTTGCCTGGATCACTAGGGAAATGGAAATGCAAGAGTGGAGAACACAAAAGCCGATGACTCCCCGGGAGTGTTTCAGTCGAATTGCTTAAATTCAATAATATGTTCTAGGTTACAATGGTGACTGCCACTTAGCTTATATAGTGAAGTGAAATGGAAGAAGTAAAAGGAGTATTTCGAATGTGCATGCGTGCAGAAAGTACAAAGTACTTTTGCACGCTTACAGAGTGAAAAGCTTCTAAAAAGGTAAAAAGGTAAGGCTAGCCTAAAAGTGGTTGTTTGTCTTTCCAAGTATCGGCGGAGAAAAGACACCATGTGTCAGGTTTGGTCGGTCAACCGGTGAAGCTCGAGATTACGCGAAAGGCCTTCGCTAGGAGCCTTCGCTAGAATGCCTCCGCCGGGTGCCTTCGCGGAGTTGCCCTTGGCTGAGGCCTTCTCCTTCGCCAAGTGTTCGCGCGCTTAAGACTGGGCTGCTCCCTTCTTCAAGAACGCTTATGCTTAAGACTCCAAGGGGCTTCGCACACTCTTCGTCCGGCGCGATACCGAGTTGGCGAAGTTGTAAGGCCTTCTCCCGAGACTCCTCTCGATCGTCCTTCGCTATGAGCCTCATGAAAGCATTAAGGTTCGCTTGTACTTGTTTCAGCCGGGACCTGGTCATGGGTCCGCCAAGGCCTTGGAACGGACTGAGGGTCGCGCGCTTGAGGTTGTGGGTCTTCTGGAACCTGAGGGTCCTTTGGGGCGATGTCCTCATCATACTCTCCTTCTTCAAAAGAATCCGTCCGCGGATTCTTAAAATCTGCTTGTCCTTCAAAGGGAGCTAAATCACAAACGTTAAAAGTTGCATGTACATTATAAGAGCCATCGCAAGGTAAGTCAAGTACATAAGCATTTTCTCCTATTTTTTTAGTGATTTGAAAGGGGCCATCGCCTCTTGGCGCTAGTTTGCTTTTCCTAGCCTGGGGAAATCGATCTTTTCTTAAATGTAACCATACCCAATCCCCGACTTGAAAACTTCTAAATTTCCTGCCCTTATTAACTCTGCTTGCGTAAGACTCATTAATTTTCTCAAGTTGTTTGTGAATCTTAGAATGCAAGTCCTTCATTCGTGTGTCTTTTTGTTTCCCATCTACGTCAACCTGTTCTGTGTAGTCTAATGCGATTAAGTCCAAAGGGGTTAAAGGATTGAAGCCATATACAATCTCAAAAGGACTATGGGATGTAGAGGAATGGTAGGCTCGGTTATACGCAAACTCTACATGAGGCAAGCATTTTTCCCATTCTTTCAGATTTTTCCTAAGGAGGGTGCGCAGGATAGTGGTGAGGGTCCTATTAGTCACTTCGGTTTGGCCGTCTGTTTGAGGGTGACTGGATGTGGAGTACATCGATCGGTGCCTAGCCTAGACCAAAGGGTTTGCCAGAAATGGCTTAGGAATCTCGAATCTCTATCGCTAACAATGGATCGCGGGAGGCCATGATATTTAACGATGTTATTAAAGAACAATTCCGCCACATGAGATGCATCTTCAGTTTTATGACATGGGATGAAATGGGCCATTTTGGAGAACCTATCAACTACCACAAATATAGCATCATGACCATGCGATGTCCTAGGTAAACCACTTATAAAGTCCATGCTTATTTCAACCCAAGGAATAGAAGGTGTGGGAAGAGGAGTGTACTTCCCTTTCGGTTGGAGAGTCAACTTGGCTTGGTGGCATGTGACACATCTGGCGCAAGCTTTGGTGACATCCTTCTTCATGCCGGGCCAGAAGAAGTTCTCCTTAACGGCCTCAAGCGTCTTTTGGACACCGAAGTGTCCCATGAGACCACCTCCATGTGCCTCCTTGATGATCACTTCGCGCATTGACCCTTTGGGAACGCACAACCTTTTCAACTTAAACAGAAAACCATCAAAAACATAGTAGCCTCTTTGGCTTCCTTTAACACAGTTGGCAAATATTTCACAAAAATCCACTTAATGTTCATACATTCCTTTTAAAACATAAAAACAAACAATACTCGTATCGAGAGTCATGAGTAATGCATATCTACTGGATATAGAATCAGCAACGACATTGTCTTTGCCCTTTTTATACTTAATAACATAGGAGAAAGACTCAATGAACTCTACCCACCTAACATGCCTTTTGCTCAAATTTCCTTGTCCTTGAAGGTACTTCAAAGACAAGTGATCCGTATGGATTACGAATTCTCTAGGCGTAAGATAATGGCTCCACGTTTGTAAGGATCTCACAAGAGCGTATAGCTCTTTGTCATACGTGGAGTAATTCAGGTGGCTCCACTCAACTTTTCACTAAAAAGGCGATGGGACGGCCTTCTTGGTGCAAGACAAAGACCGATGCCTATACCACCGGCATCGCACTCTACCTCGAACACTTTGTCGAAGTTTGGCAAAGTGAGTAGAGGGGCATTTGTCAGACGAGATTTCAATTCGTTAAAAGATTTCTCTTGCGACGGACCCCATTCAAAGGCGACATTATTCTTAGCCAGTTCATGCAAAGGGGCAGCAATGGAAGAGAAGTCTTTAACAAATCTCTGTAAAAACTAGCAAGTCCTAGGAAGGACTGACCTCAGTTAAGGAGTTAGGAGTAGGCCAGTCCCGAATGGCACTGATCTTACTCTCGTCTACCTTGACTCCCTTCGCACCCACTACATATCCAAGAAAGTTAACTTCCTGGGATGCGAATACACACTTTTCAAATTTGGCATACAGTTTTCTAACCTAAGCGTATCAAGGACTTGCCTCAGATGCTCAACATGCTCCTCATGGTTCTTAGAATAAACTAGTATGTCATCAAAGTATACTACCACAAATCTCCCTATGAAATGCCTCAAAACATGATTCATTAGACGCATGAAAGTACTTGGTGCGTTAGATAACCCGAAGGGCATAACATTCCACTCATACAAACCAATCTTGGTTTTGAAAGCAGTTTTCCATTCATCACCTTCCTTCATCCGAATTTGGTGATATCCACTTCTAAGGTCAATTTTTGAAAACACACAAGCACCACTCAATTCGTCTAACATGTCATCAAGTCTAGGTATAGGGTGGCGATACTTTACGATGATAGAGTTGATGGGGCGACAGTCCATGCACATGCGCCAAGTGCCATCGCTCTTTGGTACGAGTATGACTGGGACCGCGCATGGCGACAGGCTTTCGCGGATGAACCCTTTGTCTAACAACTCCTGAACTTGCGACTGGATCTCTTTGGATTCTTGGGGATTGGTCCGGTAGGCGGCCTTGTTGGGTAAAGGTGCCCCCGGAAGCAAGTCGATTTGATGCTCGATGCCGCGATATGGAGGAAGGGTTCGCGGCTCATCAAATACTTCGCCGAATTCTTTCAGGACCTTCGCACATAGAAAGGAAGAGAAGACACATTGTCAAGTGTTAGCATGCAGTGAGTGGGGATCAGGAGAAAACAGATCCTGTTTCCAAGGAACGCTCTTTTAAAATCCCTCTCTTTGGCTATGGGAGGAAGACACTCTTGTTTTCTCGTGGGCTCTCTCGGGGTGTTTCCCATTAATGCACACCCTTTCCGTTCACTCAAGGTTCCTTGAACCTTCTCACCATTTTCTCTCCGCTCTCGCCCTCCCCTTTCTTTTTCTCTCGACTTACTAGCCGATGGATTTGATCTGATGGGCTTGAGTTGGGGTGAGGGAAGCAGGTGTATGGTTTATCGAGGTGAGTGAGGGCATATTTGTTGGCTTTGCCATAATGTATGGCCTCCTTGTCATATTGCCAGGGTCTGCCCAAGAGGATGTGGGTAGCCTGCATTCGCACTACATCACAAGTGATGGAATCCTCATACTTGCCGATCTTGATTGGGACTTCGACTTGTTTGACAACCTTTACAAAGGTTCGCTGCCGACCCACCGCAGCTGATACGGTTTAGGATGTATGATGGTGGGGAGGCCTAATTCAGCGACCATGTCTTCGCTGGCAGCGTTGACACAACTCCCGCTGTCAATAATGAGACTGCACAGAGTCCCATTCACCATGGCTCTTGATTGGAATAGGTTTTCCCGCTGAATACTTTCGGTGACACTTGGGAACTTTGCGGGACCCTCTTGGTAACTAATATGAGACCGTCCATAGGAGCTCTCCCTCTTCTCGCTTCACTCTCATGTTGCTCTTGCTCGGGATAGCCCTCTCCTTCCTCTTCACTAGACAATTCCCGTTGGGCCGCATTACCATGGCTCTTCGGTTGGGGCAATCCTCGCATAGTGTCCCTTGCCTGTGCACTTAAAGCATTCGATGCTCCTTGATCGCCGAGGGCCTTCATTAGTGATGGCGTTGGGTTTCGGCTGAGGTTGCGAGGAGGGTCTTGTGTTGGGGTAATTTTGGCGAGGGGGTGGCATCGCCGCAGAAGATGCGTATGGTTTTGGCGGGAGCGGTTTGGTGAAGGGGGGGGTCTTGCTGCTTGGGGCCCTGCCGGGGGTAGGAGCAGGGTAGTAAGAGTTTCCCTTCTGTAGTTGTTTCTCCACCCGAATGGCCTTATGCACCAGATCTTGGTAATCCCGGTAATCGCATAGTTCAACTGTCTTGGCGACGTCCTCCCGTAGGCCATATAAGAATCTGGCCAACTTAGCCTCTTCGTCCTCCTTGACGTTGGCCCTCATCAGGGCCCTCTCAAGGTCCTTATGGTATTCCTCGACACTGCGATGACCCTGGATAAGGCGCTGCAGCCTCTGAGCACAATCTCGTTCATAGTAGCTGGGTACGAATCGGTTCTTCATGGTCCTTTTAAGATCTTCCCACGTGGTGATAGGACGACATCGGATCCTCGGCTCTTTCGTGATGCTCTTGCTCCCACCGGTGAGAGCATATTCATGAAACTCAATAACCACAAGTTTCGTGGCTATAGCGTCAGTGTATCCCATCATATCAATGATCCGCTCAGTCCTAGCCATCCATGTAAAGTACTCTTCCGGATCACTGGACCCGTAGAAGGGTGGTATTTGAAGCTTGATGTTGGCGAGGGCTTGTTGGTCCTGGGCTTGCGCCCTACCTCCTGTGTCTCGTTGAAACCTCGGTGAACTCGGCCTCGCTCCGCTTCTTCCTCTTCTTCGAGGTCTCTGTGGAGATAGGCTCGCTTGAGCTCTATCGGGAAAGACTCTTCTTTTAATAGGCTTTGGTGGTGGCTCGCGTAATATTCTTGGTCATCACTGTCCAGGATGTCAACACCACGATCTATTCTTGTGGAAGTGGTCGGACGACTGTGTGGGGTAGCCTGTGGCTTCGTTGATGCAGGGTCGAAAGTGGTATGGGTGACTCCATCTTGAGCCCGCGATGCATGGGCGTCATCGTGGGCTTGCGAGCTTTCCGGTTGCTTTCCTTGAGCTACCTCTACTTTCGTTAGTCGCTCATTTGTCATGGCGACTTGAGCTCCCAGTTCATCCAACCTCTGTAAGATCTTCGTGAGCGTGCTGTGCACGGTTAGCTGGGATGGATGAGGGGGGGATGAGTCTGTTGAAACCATCTGTGACACAGTACTGTTAAAGATATGTAATCAGAAAAGAAGCTCACCACTCCCTGAGTGTTTACTCTCACTCTCGTGTTTCTCTCAACAACTTTGTCACTTCGGCTGTTCACCGACGGCTTTTACAAGTTCTCTAAACTTGATACCGTTTTCAACCTTAGATCAAAGATGAACACGCAAGAAAACACAAACAAAACTCTAGTAAAACCGCAACTTGCAACTCAAGAAAATGACTAGTTACTTGAAACCGGTTTTGTGGGATATCGGGCTCGGAAGATACTTGGTTGGAAGTTTAGAAAAGGCTTTTGCAGTCACAAACACTTCTTGTTTAAGTTCGGAAACTATTTGTCTGATCAATCTTACTGTTCACTTGTGTTTTGGGAAGAACACGTAAGAACATTCAAGAACTTTTCCAGAACGCAGAAACTTGCTCAATACATTTCTTTCTTTAAACGTTTTTCTTTACACACTTGTCGCTCAGGACAACTCTTTTGGCTTATCTCGAAAATACTTGGCTTAAACAAGCACACTTTTAAACAACTTTTTCGGTCTTAATGAGATCATCAACCGACATTCCTTCAAGTGTAAGAAAAGGTAACAAAAGGTTTTGCTTGAAGAAAACTCAACAAGCGATACGGTACCTCCAAAGAAGCACTTTGGCTCGATACCACTTGATGTGATCACGGTGGGGGAACGTGATCACGAGCTCGGATCTAGCTCGAAGGAGGCAGTTTCCAGCAAGAATGGAAACGAAGAACAGAGGAAGAACACGAAGGAAACAGAGTCGGCCAAGGGAACCTCCTCACTACGAGGTGAGGCAATGCCCTTGAAAATGCCTGGGAAGTGAGATGGGATCTAGCACCTCTTGACTACAAGGTCAAGCAATACTAGATATTATGCTTGGATCCTCTTGCCTGGATCACTAGGGAAATGGAAATGCAAGAGTGGAGAACACAAAAGCCGATGACTCCCCGGGAGTGTTTCAGCCGAATTGCTTAAATTCAATAATATGTTCTAGGTTACAATGGTGACTGCCACTTAGCTTATATAGTGAAGTGAAATGGAAGAAGTAAAAGGAGTATTTCGAATGTGCATGCGTGCAGAAAGTACAAAGTACTTTTGCACGCTTACAGAGTGAAAAGCTTCTAAAAAGGTAAAAAGGTAAGGCTAGCCTAAAAGTGGTTGTTTGTCTTTCCAAGTATCGGCGGAGAAAAGACACCATGTGTCAGGTTTGGTCGGTCAACTGGTGAAGCCTGGAGATTACGCGAAAGGCCTTCGCTAGGAGCCTTCGCTAGAATGCCTCCGCCGGGTGCCTTCGCGGAGTTGCCCTTGGCTGAGGCCTTCTCCTTCGCCAAGTGTTCGCGCGCTTAAGACTGGGCTGCTCCCTTCTTCAAGAACGCTTATGCTTAAGACTCCAAGGGGCTTCGCACACTCGGCGTCCAGCGCGATACCGAGTTGGCGAAGTTGTAAGGCCTTCTCCCGAGACTCCTCTCGATCGTCCTGCGCCATGAGCCTCATGAAAGCATTAAGGTTCGCTTGGACTTGTTTCAGCCGGGACCTGGTCATGGGTCCGCCAAGGCCTTGGAACGGACCAGGGGTCGCGCGCGCTTGAGGTTGTGGGTCTTCTGGAACCTGAGGATCCTTTGGGGCGATGTCCTCATCACCCCGCGAAGACCTTCAAGGGGACTTCTCCCTTGGTTGCGGGTCTCATTCCCCAACCGACCTTCAACTCGCCCCGCCCCAAGGATAACCCCTTTGGCTCCTTCAGGGAAGGTCTATGTGTAAGTCGTCCTCGCACGCCACAGCAGACCTTCCGTCGGACTTCTCCACACAGGTGGTTGCGGGTCTCATTCCCAACCGACCTTCAACTCGCCCGCCCCAAGGGTAATCCCCTTGCGCTGCGGAAGGGTAACCCCCTTTGGCTCCTTCAGAAGGTCTATGTGTAAGTCGTCCTCGCACGCCACAGCAGACCTTCCGCTCGGACTTCTCCACACAGTGGTTGCGGGTCTCATTCCCAACCGACCTTCAACTCGCCCGCCCCAAGGGTAATCCCCTTGCGCTGCGGAAGGGTAAACCCCTTTTGGCTCCTTCAGGAAGGTCTATGTGTAAGTCGTCCTCGCACGCCACAGCAGACCTTCCGCTCGGACTCCTCCACACAGGTGGTTGCGGGTCTCATTCCCCAACCGACCTTCAACTCGCCCCGCCCCAAGGGTAATCCCCTTGCGCTGCGGAAGGGTAACCCCCTGTTGGCTCCTTCGGGAAGGTCTATGTGTAACGCCACCAGACCTTCCGCTCGCGGTGGTTGCGGGTCTCATTCCCAACCGACTCGCCCGCCCCAGGGTAATCCCCTTGCGCTGCGGAAGGGTTTTGGCTCCTTCGGGAAGGTCTATGTGTAAGTCGTCCTCGCACGCCACAGCAGGCCTTCCGCTTCGGACTTCTCCACACAGTGGTTGCGGGTCTCATTCCCAACCGACCTTCAACTCACCCCGCCCCAAGGGTAATCCCCTTGCGCTGCGGAAGGGTAACCCCTTTTGGCTCCTTCAGGAAGGTCTATGTGTAAGTCACCCTCGCACGCCACAGCAGACCTTCCGCAACGGGCTCCCTGCACACAGCGGTGGGTCTTACCCCGGAAAAGTAACCTCGAGATGGTTCTCCACTTGTCTCAACAAGCGTCCTACCTCGCCTTCGCCAAACGCGCGACTCCACGTGCTTCAGGTACATCGAACCTTTTTTACTGCATGCTTATCGTATAAATGATGAGCAAACTACAGGGTCTTCTACTTGGTACACCGTCCACTACCCAATTGTCCAAGAAAGGGGCCCTGAACTTATCTCAAAAAAGTGGTCTCCATCACAGCTTGGCTCAACAAGTAAACCCACAAGTCATTTGGAATGACTCATGTGGCTCCGCCGTTGCGGATCTTGAGTGCCTCGTCACTATAAACTTAAAACTGAGTCTCCAGCTCCTTGATAAGTAGTCCCTGTGGCTTCGCCTTCGCGGACCCCAGAAGGACATCTCTCCATGAGACAGGACTTAGCCTATGGTTGTTAAACTTAGCTAACGTACCTACAGGGCTATCGCGAGATAAAGCGAATCTACAAAACAATGAAGGTAAAAAGAAATTTTACTTCATCTATTGTTCCCAAAAAGTGTGTGAATGCAGGTCTTTATACAAAGATAGGGGCATCCACATGTTGGAACCTCCACCCTAGTCCAAGAGGGCATACCAGGCATCGCCCATCTTCCTTCCCTGCTCCCCCCACTGAAGCAGCGCCTCTACCGTTGGCTCATTGGTGTTGGCAGCATCCAGGATCCCAAGACTTAGAGCTGGAAACGCCTTCTCCACTTGGAAGCGGCATCGCAGCCAGCCCTCCTCGTAGGCCTGCGCCCCCGCTTCGCCCAGGGCTTGGATCTCGCCAAGCTTCTCCACCAGTCGAGGCATCCGCTCAGGGATGGGCACCTTGATGGAGGAAGAGGACTCAGGATCCTCACCTTCAAAGGAGGGAAGGCCCCGAGCCTTCTCCATCTCCCACACCGAGGCCATTGCCTTCTCCAGGTCGATGGCGACCTCCGGGCGTGCCTTTGTGGCAACCTCAACAGCAAGCCTGCCCTCCTCCACCTTCTTCTCCGCCGGTTGAGCACTCGGACAATAGCTTGGCGCCTCGCCTCCTCAGTGCGGCCTCTGCCCGCTCAACTTGGGCCTTCGCCACCGCAAGGGCAGCTTTGGTTTCGCCTCCAAGGAAAGGAGGGACTCCTTCAAGACAGCATTTTCAAGCAGCTTGGCTTCCAGCATTGCTACCTGCTGAAGGAAGCGTTGCTTCGCAACATCAAGTAAGCAGGCCTGCTCCCACCGGTACCGCATGCTGTGTGCCCGCTCTTGGTTGCCATAATCGCACCAACTCTCTAGTTGGGCCACACGCTTGGCATGCTCCTCTTTAAGCTCCTCCTCCCTCTTCTTTGAGGACTCCAGCTCCCTCCTGAGAGAAGCAATCTCTGATATCTGGGCGTCGTCCCGCTTATTGGCATACTTCAGAAAGTCATGCCATTGCTCAGCAGCAGCATGACCTTTGATAGCCGCCTGCATCCCAATACTATTAAAGCGAAGCGAAAAAGGCTAAACTAAACTTATACATAAAGACCGAAGCTGTCTTACTGCAGACTTTGTTGAGCTGCCTCCCTCATGAATTCAGCGGGGAGTCCAGGCTCCGCTCGGTCACCTCCTGTCATAGGGGTGCGCAGCCCCTCCAGGCAGGATTGGAGGGTTTGCTCCCCTCCCCGCAGCAGTGAACTGCTGTTCCTAAGAAGGAAGACCGGATCCCATGCATCTTTCAGGAGCCTCCCTTGCTCCCTGTACACCCTGAGTCTGGTCTGGTGCCTCTGGACTCTCAGGAGGTCTGGCTCCTCAGACCACTTGGGGACCGACTTGGCAGCAACGCGCCTCCGCTCCAAATAGTGAGACCAGACTCCGGTTTTCTCAAGGACCTCGGTCCTGGTCCCCATATCGGCAGGGATCTCTGTAGGGACCCCTTGGTCCACAAGAGCCTCACAGGGACCGGCCCCTTGGCCTGAAGGGCCCGCGCCTACAAAGAACGGGCATCAAGCAACTAGGAAATGTAAGTATGAACTCAAAAACAAAGAAAATACTGTCAAAGTCAAAAAGACTTACCGGCAGAAGGACGCCCCCATCCACTGACTTCCAGCTGGCTGCTGGAAGGTTGGGCAATCTCCCAACCACTTGTCCTCGCAGAGGACCGTGTTACCAGACCCCCTTCCTCCGGGGCCTCACTATTAGAAGAGGAAGAAGTCTCCTCAACCACCAGGATCCTCTTCCCCTTTGTTGCAGGGGCCTTCTCCCCTGAAGGGGCCTCTTCAGGGATCCCCTCTCCAGAAGGGATGGCTGCAGGGATCTCTTCCCTTGCATTAGTGGTCTCCGCCTCCTCCGAAGGAATGACTGGTACCTCCCGTTGGCCAGTACTCCCAATGGCCTTTGCAGCTTGGTTGCCCCTCCTTCTCATAGAGATCGGGATGTTAGCCGCTGACATCTTACCCTTGGGAGGAGGCACTCTTCCTCCGGTGATGATCTCTGCCGCGACCACATGACCGGGCAAGTCTTCACCTTGAGCTGGTGAAGGGCTCGCGAAGAGCCCGGATACAAAGGCCTCAGCAGGCCTCCTCGGAAGAAATAGGCTGCACCACCGAGATGGGCACAGCCTCTATGGGAACAGCGCTATCCGCTCGCGCTCCTCCGGCCCTCTGCGAAGGCACGACCTCTTCAACGGTGAGAGGCACTTCAAGCTCCACTCTTCGGCTTCTTCAGCCGGGGGCTCCCACTGGGAACTTCTTCCCCGGGGCTCCCCAGCCTCTTGGTGAAATGACTGGAATAGGACCCTCTTCCCAAAGAGCTCCCCGGCCTCTTCGATTAAAATAACTGGAGTAGGCCCCTCTGCCTCAGCAGGATTCTCAGCCTCCCAGCCGGCCCTTCGGCCTGGGTCCCAAAGACCGGCAAGGGCTCTCTCTTCTTCAGCTGCGTGGCAGCCACTTTTCTCTTCTTCTTCTCCGGTGAGAAGCCATCGAAGGCTTAATACCAGCCCTCTTTTTGGACAGTTTGGGGACAATGGGTCCCAACACCTTGACCGCCATGGCAGGGGCGTCTTCCCCAAGTGCACAGGCCAGGTGCACTTGTTGGGCGATACGCATGGATGCTTTCTTACCCTGGGCTTCGCTGCACTCGCAACGGCATCTGCAGACAAAGAGGGACTTGAGACCTGTGTTCTACTGCACCTCTTACAAATTTACAGTATATTAGTATGTATGCGCAGCGTACCTTTGGGCGCCGCTAGAGCAGCGAAGAAAGAGTCTATCATTGTCCCACGATGGACGGGAGCCCATCCTCGTATGGCGGGGGCACCTTAGGGTCCAAAGACGAAACCCGTGCTAATCCCAGCCCACCTTAGGGTGGTCTCGCCGATTGGGCAGCCGAGAAGGGGAAGAACGCCGCACGCGCTCCTCGAAAGGACATCGTCTAACCACCCCAAAGAGTTGAACGTATGCCTGCCACCGCACTCCCCCGTGAGTCAGCACAGGCCTCCGCGCAATGCTTTGCACGGATTGTCGCGTCCTCGCCACGGGAAAGTCCCATGTGCCTTCGCGCGGCAAGAAGAAAAAGGATCCGTGCCAGTTGTGGTAGGATCGGGGCGCAGCGGTGAAGGAGATGGAGTGGTTACCTCCAACGTTTATGGGAGTGACGTAGAAGAACGCACCCCCACTCCTCAGCTCCAACCGATAGAAACGGTTGAACACATCGGCGAATGGCTTCACGCCGGCCATGTGGCGGCGACAATAAAGCCCGCAATACTCAGGAAAGTATTGGGCGCCAACTGAGTTGGGGGCATTCCCCAATCACCACAAAGATCTTGCACCAGTTGCGGAAAGGGATACCGTAATCCCGCCGCAAGCTGCGCCGTGTACAGGCACAGCACCCGGTTCTCCTTGTTCTCCTCAGTAACGGGCCAACCCATCGCCCGACAAACACCCGCACGGGACGCATATACCGGCGTTTTCTCCACGGGCCAGAAGGCCTCCACCATATCCTGGTGAATTCTCTCGAACTTCACCGTGGTCTTCTCGAGAGGAGCGACCACTGGGCGAACAGCTTCCCTAGAATCCATCTCTACAAAAAGAAGAAACACAAGCATATAAATAAACACAGCCGTGCAAAGGCATTTCGTCAAACGCTCTGTGCGCTCAGAGAACTGGAGGCACTCAGTGTGCAGGGAGCGGAAACTTACCTGATTAGGTGAAAAGTTAGCAAGAACGGACGGAGCGGTGGGCAGATGAACAGTTGACCGGCGGAATCTCAAACGAAAAGGAGGAACCACCGCAAATCACCTCTCAACTGACGATGAAATATTCAAGAAACGCAAGAATACGAAAGGGTTACTCAGAACAGAGAGAACAAATGCAAGAGTGAAGAAGAAAGGCTTCAATCTTCTCGGTACGCTTTTATAAGCCCGCCAAAATGAAAAAGCGCTTTTAAGCGTGAACGGCTCCTGAGGCGCCACGTGCCAGCATCCAGCGGTTATTAAACCTCTCCCCTGCCGTACAAAAAAGAAGAAACGCTTTTACAAAGCGTAATCGACCCCTACGGCGCCACGTGTTGCGCCCCATAACGGTCAGTAAACCTCTCATCTTCCTTTATCTCTCCTGCATTAAATGCTGAAGGGACTCTTCGCTGCCTTCACAATCAAACGGTCCGCAAACGGCCCAAGCGCCTTCGCCAACTCCAAAGACTTGGAATTTGAACAGAGTACGGGACCCTGCCCATACTCTGCCTTCAGGAGGAGGCATCTTGGTACACTACCCAAGCAAATGCCCTCCTCAAAACTCACAAGGATCACAAACGATTTTCACTTATGGCTGCTACGTCGGTCCTCGTGAAGGCAAGATTTTTACTTATGGCTGCTACGTCGGTCCTCGGCAAAGTACTTTCAAAAACGGAGTACGGGACCACCGCCCATACTCCGCTCTCAGGAGGAGGCATCTTGGTACACTACCCAAGCAAACGCGCCCTCGCGTCATATTATAATCGTACAAGGCCTTTGAGGAAGCCTCATCCTTGTGGTCTCCAGCATAGCCTTCGCGAGGTCTCATCCTTGTGGTCTCAGCCTCACCTACGCGGGGTCCTGCCCTCGCGGGCCTCAAGACTCGCATGGGCGACGTCTCATACTCACCCTTGCGTTTCTAAAGCCTGCGCGGGCCACCCTCGCGGTCTTAGGGCGAGCCCTCGCGATCTCCTTCGCCTCCATGGGTCTTACTCCCGCCTCCCGCCTATATTGGCCCCGCCTGATAAGGCCCAGTACCTGTGTTCGTGCAACCTCACCCCTTATTTGGCTATATTCTATTTGGGCCTTCGCCCCTATAGGCCTTCGCCCGCCGCTTGCTCCACTTGGAGATAGACCACTTGGTCGTCTGACATCAACCGGCCAATAAGGAGGGCAGCACGAGCCTGGGAGATCTTCACCAGATTTATACGCCAGACATTCTCTGACAAGTGAATCACCTAAGGCGGTTTGCTGAGATCTTCATCATCACAACCGCCTTATCTCCAATCGATCGACACAGACTTATCTCAAAGCACTGTCTAAAGGGCTTCAACTGGGGAGGCTCTTCTCCCGGCATCACTCTATAAATAGGGTGATGTCCACCCTAAATCGGGTAAGCTACTACACGCCCCCCCACTCCCCTCTTGCTACTTCTGAGTATTCTTCCTATCTTTTACAGATTACTCTGAACAGCAAGCTTGGAGTCTCAAGAACATCATCTTCTTCACCACATCAACTGAGAGTCCGGGCCTTCTTTAGGAACGAGACTATCAATAGTGTGCTTTTCTTGCTTTGATTTTGCGTTTCAGTTTTCCTCAGTTGTACTAATACCGTAATTGCTGTAGGTGCGTGGCCTTCTGGGCAAGAGCTTGGCCCCCACGAGGTCCCAGTGGACCAAGGGACCATGACCGAGGTTCCAGCGGACCTAGGGACCAGAACCGAGGTCTTTGAGGAGGCCGGGGTGTGGTCCCACTACTTGGAGCGAAGGCGAATTGCTGCCAAGTCAGTCCCCAAGTGGTCTGAAGAGCCGGCCACACTGAGGGTGATGAGGCAAGACCTCAGGGCCAAGGTGTATAGGGGAAAGGGGCAGCTCCTGTGCGATGCGTGGGACCCAGTCTTCGTTCTCAGAAACAGCAGTTCACTGCTGAGGGGAGGGGAGCAAACCCTCCTATCATGCCTGGAGGGGCTGCGCACCCCCTACGACAGGGAGGTGACAGAGCGGAGCCTAGACTCCCCTGCTGAGTTTATGAGGGAGGCAGCCCAACAGAGACTGCAGGTAAGATAACTTCTGGTCTTTATATACAAGCTTGGCTTGCCTTCTTTCTGCCTTTGTTTAAATAAACTTGGATTGATATTCTCGTTCCCAGGATAGGAGCGGGATCCCACTTGAATGGTTGATGAAGATGGTGTTCTTGAGACTCCAAGCTTGCTGTTCAGAGTAATCTGTAAAAGATAAGGAGAATACTCAGAATACTCAGACCTTGCGAAGGCGATACTGGAGACTATAAGGGTGAGACCTTTTCAAAGGCCTTGTATGATTATGATGCGACGCGAGGGCGCGTTTGCTTGGGTAGTGTACCAAGATGCCTCCTCCTGAGAGCGGAGTATGGGCAGGGTTCTGTACTCCGTTCTGAAGAATACTGTGTTGAGGACAGTAGTAGCCGTAAGACTGAGTTTGTGTGGAGTGTGAAGACCTCTTATGGTCTGATAGTCCGTGTTGGATCCTTCATGATCCTTGTGAGTTTTTGAGGGGGCATTTGCTTGGGTAGTGTACCAAGATGCCTCCTCCTGAAGGCAGAGTATGGGCAGGGTCCTGTACTCTGTTTATATTCCAAGTCTTTGGAACCGGCGAAGGCGCTCAGGCCTTTTGCGGACCGTTTGGGTGCAACGGCAGTGAAGGGTCTCTTCAGCATTTAAAGCAGGAGAGATGATAGGAAGTGAAAGGTTTACTAACCGTTATGGGACGCGGCACGTGGCACCCCAGGAGCTGATTACGCTTTCCAAAAGCATTTTTCTGATTTTGCACGGAAGGTAAAAGGCCTTCTAACCGCTACATGTCAGCACGGGGCTTATAAAAAGCGTATCCGAGAAGATTGAAGCTTTCTATCTTCATTCTCGTATTTTCTTGCTTTTGCTCTGAGTAAACCGTTCGTGTTTTTTGTGCACTCGAACCGTTTACCGGCTGTTTTGGAGTTCTTCCTTGGTGTTTTTCCACCCTCGAGATCCCACCGTCTGTTCGTTTGCTGTTTGCTCCACCAGTTTCTTCAACAACGACTCAAACAGGTAACATTTTTTCACCAAGCACAGTGAGTGATTTGATCTTTCTGAGCACAGAGAGTGCTTGACGAAATGCCTCTGTTAGGCCATTCCGATTTACATGCTCGTTGCCCGGTTTCTCTTTTTTTGCAGAGATGGAATCCAGAGAGGCCGTTCTTCCAGTGCTTGCCCTCGTGGAGAAGACCACGGTGAAGTTTGAGAAAATCCACCAGGATATGGTGGAGGCCTTCTGGCCTGTGGAGGCAGTGCCTGTATATACGTCACGCTCGGACGTCTGCCGGGCGAGGGGTTGGCCTGAGACCAAAGAGATCATGGAGAACCGGGTGTTGTGCCTGTACACGGCACAGCTTGCGGCGGGGTTGCGGTTTCCCCTTCCGCAGTTGGTACAAGATTTGTGCGCTGATTGGGGGATGCCACCAACGCAGTTGGCACCCAACACCTTTCTAACCATAGCAGGTTTTATTGTCGCCTGCCATATGGCCGGCGTGAAGCCCTTCGCTGATGTCTTCAACCGTTTCTACCGGCTGGAGCTGAGGAGTGGGAGTGCGTTTTTCTATGTCACTCCCATAAACGTCGGAGGTAACCACTCCATTTCTTTCACTGCCTCGCCCAAATCCTACCACAACTGGCACGGGTCATTCTTCTTCCTGCCCCGAGACAACTCATGGGACTTTCCCTGCGTGAGGACGCAGCTACCCGGGCATAGCATCGCGTGGAGGCCTGAACTGTCTTCTGAAGGAGTGCGGTGGCGGGCATACGTCCAACTACTGGGGTGGTTGGACGATGTTTTTTCAAGGAGCGCGTGCGACGAGCTCTTCCCCTTCTCGGCTGCCCAACTGGTCGAGACCACCCTGAGGTGGGCTGGGATCAGCACGGGCTTCGTGCTGGACCCTGAGGTGCCTCCGCCATACGAGGGACGGGCGGTAGACTCTCTCTTTGCGGCGCTGGCAGGGCCCAAAGGTATGTTTTGCATGTATATAAGTATTTTGTACAAGTGTAAGAAGTTTGGTAGAACCTGGTCTGAAGTTTTTCTTCATGTTTGCAGATGCCTTCTCAGAGTCTGGCGAAGGCCGGGGCAAGAGAGCGTCCATGCGCGTTGCCCAGCAAGTGCACCTGGCTTGTGCATTTGGGAAGGATGCCCCTGCTGGGGCTATCAAGGCATTGGGACGCATTGTTCCCAAGCAGCCAAAGAAGAGGGCTGGTACCAAGCCCTTGGTGTCTTCTCAGCCAGAGAAGAAAAGGAGAGCGGCTGCCGCGCAGCCTGGAGAAGGGAGTGCCTCCGCTGTTGCTGAGGAGGCCAGGGCTGCGAAGCCGGTTGTAGAGGCCAAGGGGCCTGCTGAAGCAGAGGGACCTGTAGCAGTCCCTTCAACTGAAGAGGCTAAGAAGCCTGTTGGGGAGGAAGTCCTCAGTGTTGTTGAGGAGGCCGAGGAGCCTGCTGCTGAGGAGGCCAGCAGAGTGGGGGTGGAAGTTCCTTCCACTGTTGGAGAGGCCATGCCTTCTGCAGAGGGCTCAGAGGAAGCGCAGGCAGACAATGCTGCTCCCATAGAGGCTGTGCCTATATCCGTGGTACAGCCAATCTCTCCTGAGGAGGCTGCTGCTGAAGCCTTCGTGTCTGGGCTCTTCGCGAGCCCTTCTCCTGCCCAAGGTGAAGACTTGCCTGGGCATGTGGTCGCGGCAGAGATCCTTACCAGAGGAAAGGTGCCTCCTCCCAAGGGCAAGATGTCAGCAGGGGAGATTCTGATCTCCATGAGGAGGAGGGGCCAAAAAGCCGCTAAGGCCATTGGCGGTTCTTGCCAACAGGAGGCAATGGTCACTCCTGTGGAGGAGGAGGTAGAAGCCACCATTGCAAGGGAGGAGACCCCTACAGCAACCCCTTCTAGAGAGGGGATCCCTGAAGTGACTCCTTCAAGGGAGAAGGCCCTTGTAACAAAGGGGAAGAGGATCCTGAGGATTGAGGAAACTTCCTCTTCTTCTGATGGTGAGGCCCCAGAGGAGGGGGGTCTGGTAGCACGGTCCTCTGCGAGGACAAGTGGTTGGGAGACAGCCCAACCTTCCAGCAGTCAGCTGGAAACCAGTGGATGGGGGTGTCCTTCTGCTGGTAAGTCTTTTAACTTGACAGTGCTTTTCTTGCTTTGAGTTTGTACTTCAGCTTTTTCAGCTGTACTGATATTTGCAACTCTTGTAGGTGCGGGGCCTTCTGGGCAAGAGCTTGGCCCTTGCGAGGTCCTAGTGGATCAAGGGACTATGACCGAGGTCCCTGCAGATCTGGGGACCAGAACCGAGGTCCTTGAGGAGGCTGGGGTTTGGTCCCATTTCTTGGAGCGGAGGCGAGTTGCTGCCAAGTCAGCCCCTAAGTGGTCTGAGGAGCCGGACACCCTGAGGGTCAGGAGGCATGAGGCCAGGGCCAGGGTGTACAGGGAACAGGGGAAGCTCCTGGGCGATGCATGGGACCCTGTGTTCCTTCTTAGGAACAGCAGTTCACTGCTGAGGGGAGGGGAGCAAACCCTCCTATCCTGCCTGGAGGGGCTGCGCACTCCCTATGATAGGGAGGTGACAGAGCGGAGTCTGGACTCTCCTACCGAGTTCATGAGGGAGGCAGCTCAATGCACCTGCAGGTAAGACAACTTATGGTCTTTATAAATGAGTTCAGCTTGCCCTCTTCTTGCCTTTGTTTAAATAAACTTGGATGCAGGCTGCCGTCAAGGGATACGCTGCAATGGAGCAATGGCATGACTTCCTGAAGTATGCCAACAAACGGGACGACGCCCAGGTAACAGAGATTGCCTCTCTCAGGAGGGAGCTGGAGGTCTCCAAAAGAAGGGAGAAGGAGCTCCAAGAGGAGCATGCCAAGCGTGTGGCCCAGCTGGAGAGTTGGTGTGATTATGCCAACAAGGAGCGGGCGGCTAGCAGGCTATACCAGTGCGAGCAGGCCAGCCTTATTGGTGCGTTCAAGCAACGCTTCCTTCAGCAGGCAGCAGGATTGGAAGCCCTGCAGATCGAGGCTGCTGTCCTGAAGGAATCCCTTCTGGCAGTGAAGGCTGAAGTTGAGCAGGCGAGGGCTGCGACCAAGGAAGTGAAGGGCCAGGCCATTGCCCAGGCCCAGTTGGCAGAAAAGAAGGTAGAGGAGGGCAGGCTTGCTGCCGAGGCTGCCATGAAGGCACGCCTGGAGGTCGCCACTGACCTGGAGAAGGTGATGGCCTCAGTATGGGAGATGGAGAAGGCTTTGGGCCTCCCTCCCTTCGAAGATGAAGATCATGAGTCTTCTCTCATCAAGGTGCCCATCCCTGAGCGGATGCCTCGACTTATGGAGAAGCTTGGTGAGATCCAAGCTCAAGGCGAAGTGGGGGCGCAAGCCTACGAGGAGGGCTGGCTGCGATGCCGCTTCCAAGTGGAGAAGGTGTTCCCAGAGCTGAGTCTTGGGATTCTGGATGCTGCTAACACCAGCAATCCAACAGTAGAGGCCCTGCTCGACTGGGGGAGCAGGGAAAGAAGATGGGCGCAGCCTGGTATGCCCTTTTGGACTAGGGTGGAGGCTCCAACATGTGGATGCCCCCTCTTTTTGCATAAAGAACACCTACATTCATGCATAATTTTGGAAACAGTAAATGAAGTAAAATTTTCATTTTACCTTCATTGCCTTGTAGCCTAGCTTTCATTTCGCGATAGCAGTGTAGGGCACGTCAGCTAGGTTAACAACCGTAAGCTAAGTCCCGTTTTGCGGAGAGAAGTCTTTCTAGGGTTCGCAACGGCGAAGCCATAGAGATCACATGTCAAGAAGCTGGAGACTCGGTTTGAGTTCATAGTGACGAGGCACTTGAAGTCCGCAACGGCGGAGCCACACATATCTTTCCAGATATTTTTGTGGGTTCGCTTGTTGAGAGAAGCTGAGATAGAGACCCCTTGTTGGGACAAGTTAAGGGCCCTTTTAGGGTTTGTAGAGGCGATGCCTTTGAAGACCATGGATGAGACTTCCCCAAGTGAAGGTCTACTGGGGCTCGCGAAGACGGCTCACACAGAGACTTTGGCGATTTTTCAGGGAGTAAGCCCTTGGGTAGTGTACAGTGTACCAAGTTGAAGATACCTGCAGAACGCTCATCATTTATATGATAAGGACAGAGGAAAACTCAGTTTACCTTGAGCCTGAAGTCGCGCGACGGCGAAGGCAGTGGAGTACTTGTTGAGACAAGTGGAGAGCCAAGTAGAGCTCTGGGGACTGAGACCCGTAGTTGTGTGGAGGAGTCCGAGCGGAATGTCCGCTGTGGCACGTGAGGGCGACTTAAACATACACATTCCTGAAGGAGCCAAAAGGGGGTTACCCTTCCGCAGCGCAAGGGGGTTACCCTTGGGGCAGGGTGAGTTGAAGGTCAGTTGGGGATGAGACCCGCAACTACCTGTGTGGAGGAGTCTGAGCGGAAGGTCTGCTGTGGCACGCGAGGGTGACTTACACATAGACCTCCCTGAAGGAGCCAAAAGGGGGTTACCCTTCCGCAGTGCAAGGGGGGTTACCCTTGGGGCGGGGCGAGTTGAAGGTCAGTTGGGGATGAGACCCGCAACTACCTGTGTGGAGGAGTCCGAGCGGAAGGTGTTACGGTCACCCCGAGCGGGTTGCGACCGGGTGACCCGGGGCTCCGGTTTTGGCCTGCGGGTCACGTTTTTCGGCGTTCAGACGGCTCCCGAGCCCTATCCGAGTATCATTTTGGCGAACCCTTCCGTATTTGAGGTCGTGTGGGTCCTCCGGACGTTTCCGCCGAAAATATTTTTCTCGCGCCGGGGTTGTCGGGTCGCCTCGGGACGTACAGCGGGCTCGGTAGCGCTCTCGAGATCTCAGTTTGAGAAGCCGTTTGTAGTTTTGGAGTCGTGGAAACGTCCGGTGTTGGTTGTGGAGTTTAATATTTGGGGCGGGACGTTCGGTTCGGCGACTCCGGGCTCGGGACGGGAATCCCGGGGCTCGGGATGGAAATTTTCTGACGGCTTTGGGGTAAGTTGTGTTTTAATTTAAGATGGAATTTATGGGTATTTTTATAGAATTTTGGAGTGACGGAATTTCGGTTCAGTTGTCACGCCGCACGTCGGGTTTTGGTTCGGGTTCAGCGAGCTCGGTAGGACACTCCGGAATGGTAAATGAATTTCTGAAAAATGTTCTGTGAATGTTATAATATTCTGAAGATTGTGTCCGAGTTTCGTTAATTTTGGAATCCGATAATTATTTTTGGGCAAAAAGAATTGGAACTTTCGGAAAAATTGGGAGTTAATTTGCAATTGGGTGCAAATTAATAAAAATTAGCATGGGCAGCAGCAGCAGCCCTTAATTTCGGCAGCATGTGTGTGTGTGTGATTAAATGGGACACTTGGCCATTTTTAATTAATCAAGAGAGGTCTGGGTTTTAAATAGCAAGAGATATATATATAAAAATTAAGGATATTATTCCATAAATGAAAATACATTTCATTTCTTCTTCTTCTTCTTCTTCCTCTGTCCGCCTCCATTGAAGCTCAACCTTAAGCTTGAGGTTCTTCATCTTGCAAGAAATCAAAGAGGAATTGGGTGATTTATGTGGTAAGTAACTCCTAAGCTCTCTTTTCTCATTGGTTTTGAAGATTAGTGGAGAAAAGAGGAGATTTCTCAAATTATGGGTTTGTTCTTAGCTACTAGCTAGGATGATTCTCTTCCTCTCAATTTTTAGTATGTTGTTCTTGGGTGGTAGGGGAGTATTAATCAAGTGTTGGATTTTGGAAAACACAACTTGGATGGAAACTTAGTGTTGGCCGAATTTATGGAGAATTTTCCAAAATGGTGTGTGTTTGTTATCTTGTTTCATGCTTCAAGTATGTTAGTCCTAGCATGATTCTAAGCTTGTGTATGGATTCAATTTGATGGAAAACAAGTTGAGGGAAAAATCCCCAAATGGCCGAATTATGGGTTGATTTTCAAAAATGGATTTTGTTGTTTTGGATGCAATTGGATAACATTCATGGTTTAGAAATGTAATTGGTGATTAAAGAGTGCAAATGGAACTTTGTTTGGATTGAAATGGAGGTTGGGTGAGAAAACCCTCTTTGGCCGAATTGATAAGTGAAGGGGTTTTATTGATTTTGGTGTAATTGGTTAGTAAGCATGCTTAGGAAGTGGAATTGGTGATTAATATGATTATTTGGAAGCTTGAATGGATTGAATTGAAAGTTGGATGAAAAGTTGATTAAGAACCGAAATCTTGGAATGATTCTTTTTCAATGTTGGAGGTTCATTTTGGTTAAATTGGAGGTTAATATGGTGTTGGGCTTGAATTTAGGAGTGGATGGAAGTTTGAAATGTTGAATTCGGTTAAGAAATGGAAAAGTTACAATTAAGCGGGATTATCGGAAAATGGCGGGTAAAGAAGGGTTTAAGGTTGGATTTGATCAGTTCTGCTTATTGTATGATGTTTGTCAATGTATAATCTTGCATTGTCTAGATTGGTTCTGAATTCTGACATTTCTGTGGAAATCTGGAATTTTACGGAAATTTCGCCGGATTTTCGGTTTTGGGGTCGGGGTGTAGTTTGGTAGTGTGGTTGGTAAGGTTACTAATTTAGCTTGAATTGACAGATTCTGAGGTCCAGAAGTTAGAAAAAGAGGGGTTTCTGAGTTTCGGGCCGTGGTTTGGAAATCGCCCAGAATCGGTCAAATACTCTGGATTTGTGAGGTAAAGGTTTGGTTCTCATTGTTTTTGGTAAGATAGGTGTATGTTTAGTTTCATTTTCTGCTCTGCAGTATTTCAGATTATATGCCTAGAGCATATTCTCGTAGTCCGTAGGTGTATGTATTGTAGCATTTCTGTTTTGCTGGTATTTCGGAAATTTCTGCCTTAAGGTAAGTTCTGTGATCTGTAGGTGTATGCCTTGTAGCATACCCTGTCTGTTAACCCTACGTTTGTAGGTGTATGCCTTGTGGCATACTTTGTCTGTTAACCCTACGACAGTTGTGGGTTCGCTACCCCAGCTGGTGCACCATGCTTCTGTAATAGCTTCGGCTTCTGACTCCCCTTAGTGGGAGGTCATTGCTCCGATCTGTTATAAGGTTTATGGCGATTTGGAATCGCACATCCTTCGGGATTCCGATTTGTTTCGTACATGTATGTTATTCGTATTCATTGCGTATATTGCTATCTTTCTGTTTTGCAGGTTGCATATACTTATCTTACCCCAAATCCCTTACGGGTCCTTTTAGGACTCACCCTTTTGGGTTCTGTTTTTGGATTTCGTAGGTCCGGTAAGCAGCCAGCGGGGTAGGTTTCCGCGAGGCTTCGCCTTGGTTGTGTTGAGCAGCAGCAGACCTTGTGGGCCGGGATTGTCTTTTGGATCTGAATCCCGCGAGGTATTTGATGCTTAGTCCTAGGCTTGGCTCGTAGCCGCATGTGCATATTTTCTCGGTTTTTTGTGATGATTGTATTTCGTATATATTCATATATTCTGCTCAGACTGTTCTCAGCGCTTGGCGCTTGCTAGATACTTTAGGTTCTGTGAACTCTGTATACGTCTATGTTTTGGTGCGTAAGCACTCGTCCACGGAGGGCGGGGCTTACTCTGTTGCTAATGCATGAATTGTATGATTGCATTTTATTTTGGTTATACGCATGAAATTTCCGTTAGTTTGCTTCCACAATCCTTCCGCTGGGTCCGCTACGCGCGGCGGGTCTCGATGGACCTGCCATCTCTTGTTTTCCGGCTTCCGCTTCCGGCGTCCCGGCGCCCCCGCCTCCGCAACCGGGCTCGGGCGGCGTGCGGTGACAAGTTGGTATCAGAGCAGGTAAGTGACCATATTGGTCGTCAGTGGTGACTTGTAGTGACGACTATTGTTGTACATTTTATTTTAGAATGGTTTGGTACGGAGATTGGCCACCTCCTTACTTGAACCACTTCAAAATAAAATTGTGGAACAAAGTTGATCCTTCAAGTTATCCTGATAGTTGCAGATTTCGGCACTCGGGATTTTTGGAATTCTGGTAAGATTATTACGAGTAAGGGGATTCTGGAAAATTTTTAGGTACGTAAAATTGTGTGTAAGGAAAAGATTTGGTTAAATAAGCAAGAACTGCTTCTTTCAATATGTGAAATGCATGATTTTATCGTTCTGAGAAGTAACTTCTGTGTCAAGTACTGCATTGCACTACAGAGCCTTAGAAAACTGCTGCTAACTTCTGTAGGGAGTAGGAGTGACCGATTTCTGTCTGGACTCTGTTTGATCTGAAATTTTTGAGATATGGTTAACACGCGTAGATAGCGTGATTTGGTACCGGAGGGGCGGGACTGGGATCCCACACCTCCGTGGAATAGGATACGGGTTCAGTGTAACCCAGGGTCTGAATAACCACACTCACCGCCCCGAGGTTTAGTGGTCGTAAGGACCCCTCTGAATTGGTATTACCGCCAGCCTAGCTGGTTCAGAGGCGGCAGTAGGCAGGGGAAGATCTGATTATGCCACGGTGAGGGCATTTTGATTAGGTGGTGATAGTAAGACTTAAGCCACTGCTCGCCATAGTTTTGGGATCGGTAAGTGAGTGACTCTGACAAGGGTGGTCACTACGACACCTAAACTTCTCGTCGGTCCTATCAACGACGGGGAAATCTGAGGCACCAGTTTGACGAGGTCAGACTTCTGGAGAGGTTTTAGAGTTGAACCCCCCCGAGGTTCAATGACCGAGAAGGGTCTGGGGTAGTAGAGATTTGGTTTGCAGGAGGTGACAAACTCCTGGGGGAGGCTACATTTTCCACTAGCGGTGCAGTGGGGATGTAGCCAGGAATCTGTGTTAGGCACAGTTCGATGAACTTCATCAGGGAGACAAGATTGTCGGAAAGTTTGAGTGAGAGTTTGATCGGCTGGTTTATTATGTACCGTAGTATCAAGGTTTGGAAGAGGAGAAGACCAAGAGGTTTATTTGCCGACTACGCCCGAGTTCAGGAAGGTCAAGGGAGTACGGAGGGGCTCCCCATAGCAGGGACCCCGGTAGGTTTCTGGACGGCCGAATAGGTCTGGGCAGTTTAGTAGTGGTAGAGAGGGAGCACCACCGGCACGATCTTATCCGATTTGTAGTAGGTATCATTCCGGTTGAATTTGTTATCGGCAGGAGGGCCGATGTTTACGTTGCAGGTCTGACACTCTTTGGATACGGGATTGCCCTCTTATTGTAGGGCAGGGGTCAGCAGGAAGTTCTGTAAGGTACTATATTTCCGAATGAGATACCGGTTTATGCGTTATTTGATACAGGAGCATTTGTTCCCATTGTAACACCGAAATGTGTTACATTTCTGTATCTGTGTTAGTACTTTGCCTCAAACGTATTTAGCAAAAACTGCAGGAAGTCAGTTTATGTTTTCTAATGAGATGGTTCGGGGTTGTACGATATCTGTAGGCGGACATGATAGTATCGGATCTGTTGGTTTTAGACACGCCGAACTATGATATTATTCTTGGGATGGGCTGGCTATCCAAGAATTCTGTGCACATTAATTGTGCAACCCGTACCATTATGGTTTCTGGAGAGGTACTACCTCTCACGACTCCGACTGGTTTGACTATCGCACAGCACAGTAAGGAGCTACAGATTCTGGATCAGCTGTCGATAGTTGGTGTAGGGGAATGCTATGATCTGAATGAGGCTGATACTAGGTTGAAGTTGGATGGTTAACCATTGGTTCGAGATTTTCCGCAGGTATTTCCGGAGGAGTTGCCCGGATTACCACCAGAGCGGGAAATTGTGTTTGAGATTTACCTGCAGTCAGGTACTGCTCCGATATCTATTCCTCCTTATCGGATGCCTATTTCTGAGATGCAGGAGTAGAAGAAGCAACTGGAGGAATTACAGCAAAAGAGTTTCGTCCGACCGAGCACTTCAGCGTGGGGTGCTCTGGTTCTGTTTGTTAAGAAGAATGATGGAACACTCTGACTTTGTATTGATTACAGACGGTTGAATGCTCTTATTGGGAGGAATAAGTATCCGTTATTGGGAATTGACGATCTTTTTGATCAACTTCGGGGTTTGAGGGTTTTCTTAAAGATTGATCTCTGATCTGGGTATTTTCAGCTTAGAGTGAAGGAAGAGGACATACCTAAGACTGCTTTCCGCACCCGATTTGGACACTTTGAGTTTACGGTCAAGACATTCGGGCTGACCAATGCTACAGCGGCATTCATGGATCTGATGCATCGGGTGTTCCGACCGCACTTGGACTCATCTCATATGGTTTTTATTTATGATTTTCTGATATATTCTCGGGATGAGGATTCGCATCGGGATCATCTGAGGGTGGTTCTGCAGACACTTTGGGAACATCAGCTTTATGCCAAATTCTCAGTGTGAGTTCTGGATTCGGGAAGTCACTTTTCTGAGACACATTATTTCTGAGCATGGTCTGTCTGTGGACCCAGAGAAGGTGAGGGCAGTTCGGGATTAGAAACAACCTGCCACAGTACGGGAGTTCAGGAGCTTCCTGGGGTTAGTAGGATTTTATCAGAGGTTTGTACCAGGGTGTTCTATCCTGGCATCTCCGCTTACGCAGTTGACCAAGAAGGGTCAACCGTATATCTGGTCTGACAGGTGTGAGCAGAATTTTCAGGAGTTGAAGCGGCGGTTGACTAACGCTCCGATTCTGACTCTTTCAGATCCGATTTTGCCGTATGTGAATTATACGGATGCTTCCACATCTGGTTTGGGATGTGTGTTGGTGCAGGAGCGTTTTGTGGTAGCTTTGGGTCGAGGCAGCTGCGACCGCATGAGCTGAACTAATCGACACATGATCCGGAGTTGACTATAATAATTTATGCGCTGAAACATTGGAATCAATATCTGTTTGGTAATAAATTTCAAATTCTTACCGACCATAAGTCTGAAATATCTGTTTACACAGAAGGAGCTTAGCATGAGGCAGCGCAGATATCTCGAATACATTAAGGACTATGATTGTAGTATCGGGTACATCTCTGGCAAGGGCAACGCGGTTGCCGATGCTCGAAAGGTGAAGTATACCGGCTTAATTAAGAGAGGAAATGTCGGTGACCGGTCCGAGAAGAGTGGTCCGACGTGCCTTTGGCATGTGGCAGCTCCGGGAGCGTGCTCAGTTATTACACTTATTATACATTCCGAGTGGCTTGATAGGATGCGCGAAGCGCAAGGTAGAGATTTGGTATTGAAGAAGTTATCCGGGAAGATAAGGATTTATTTGTTACCGACGTTTCAGTATAGGCAGGGATTGCTATACTTCCGAGATTGCCTTTATGTACCGGAGGATCAGGAGTTCTGGAATGAGATTTTAGAGGGGGCACACTCGAGCAGTGTGAGCATCAGGAACCGGCAGGGACACTGCAGACTTTGCCCATTCCAGTCTGGAAGTGGGGTAATGTTATGATGGACTTTCTCGACCGCACCGCCCGACACGGTTTCATCATGATGCTATCTCGGGTTTTGTGGATCGGCCGACAAAGTGCGTACACTTTCGCTTATTCGGTCATAGACCCTCCGGAAAAGCTTGCCCGCTTTACATCGTGAGATTGTACGCTTACATGGAGCACCGACTCCATTGAATCTGACCGTGATCCGCGTTTTACAAAGACGGTTCGATTGCTTTTCATGAAGCATTGGGCACGCGACTCCATCCGAATACCGCTTATCACCCATGACGGACGGGCAATCGGAGCGGGTGATTCGATATCGGAGGATATGTTGCGAATCTGTACTTTGGATTTTGGAGGAGTTTGGGACTAGCAGATTACTTTGATAGAGTTCTCATACAAGCTTGCTTTGCTACGTTTGACATGGCACCATATGAGGTGTTGTACGGAGGAGGTGTATGACACCATACCGTTGGACAGATGCGTCGATGGGGTTAAGCCGGGACCCGAGCTTTTGAGGAGACTACGGCGAAGATCAGATTGTTATAGGCGCGGATTAAAACCGCGAATGACCGCACCACTGCTTGTACGAACCGCCGCCGTAGGCTCTTGAATATGAGTTTGGTAATAGAATTTGACCGGAGGTAGCACCGCTCGAGAGACAAGAAGATTTGATAGGCGGGGCAAGTTACCCCGAATTTTATCGGTTCTCATGAGTTTCTAGAGTAAGTTGTTAGGTTGATCTTTCCCCCAACTATTTCTCGTTTTACGTGATGTCTTCCGTGATAGCCTGTTGTGGATCGGTTAGATTTAGGTTCGCATCGTCTGGGGTTGTCTGCGGTAGAAATACTGCAATCGACTGGGTGCAATAAGATGCACCCGGAGGGTGGGACGCCGTGAGGCTCAGTATGGTAGTCTAAACTACCACTCCCGCCGCACCAAAGACGGTGGTCCGATTGTTCTCAGGTTAGAGGAATAGTTATATTTTCTGGTTGGTAGCGACACTGTCGGGTTGGTTCAGCTACTCTTGGAGGACCAAGAGTTCTAAGGGGGAGAATGTTACGGCCACCCCGAGCGGGTTGCGACCGGGTGACCCGGCTCCGGTTTTGGCCTCGCGGTCACGTTTTCGGCGTTCAGACGGCTCCCGAGCCCTATCCGAGTATCATTTTGGCGAACCCTTCCGTATTTGAGGTCGTGTGGGTCCCGGACGTTTCCGCCGAAAATATTTTTCTCGGCGCCGGGGTTGTCGGGTCGCCTCGGGACGTACAGCGGGCTCGGTAGCGCTCTCGAGATCTCAGTTTGAGAAGCCGTTTGTAGTTTTGGAGTCGTGGAAACGTCCGGTGTTGGTTGTGGAGTTTAATATTTGGGGCGGGACGTTCGGTTCGGCGACTCCCGGGCTCGGGACGGGAATCCCGGGCTCGGGATGGAAATTTTCTGACGGCTTTGGGGTAAGTTGTGTTTTAATTTAAGATGGAATTTATGGGTATTTTTATAGAATTTTGGAGTGACGGAATTTCGGTTCAGTTGTCACGCCGCACGTCGGGTTTTGGTTCGGGTTCAGCGAGCTCGGTAGGACACTCCGGAGTGGTAAATGAATTTCTGAAAAATGTTCTGTGAATGTTATAATATTCTGAAGATTGTGTCCGAGTTTCGTTAATTTTGGAATCCGATAATTATTTTTGGGCAAAAAGAATTGGAACTTTCGGAAAAATTGGGAGTTAATTTGCAATTGGGTGCAAATTAAAAAGGAAATCAGCATGGGCAGCAGCAGCAGCCCTTTCTTTCGGCAGCATGTGTGTGTGTGTGATTAAATGGGACACTTGGCCATTTTTAATTTAGCAAGAGAGGTATGGGTTTTAAATATGGAATATATATATATATATATATTTATTATTATTCCATAAATGAAAATACATTTCATTTCTTCTTCTTCTTCTTCTTCCTCTGTCCGCCTCCATTGAAGCTCAACCTCAAGCTTGAAGCTCTTCATCTTGGCTCAAATTAAAGAGGAATTGGGTGCTTTATGTGGTAAGTACCTCCCTAAGCTCTCTTTTCTCATTGGTTTTGAAGATTAGTGGAGAAAAGAGGAGATTTCTCAAATTATGGGTTTGTTCTTAGCTACTAGCTAGGATGATTCTCTTCCTCTCAATTTTTAGTATGTTGTTCTTGGGTGGTAGGGGAGTATTAATCAAGTGTTGGATTTTGGAAAACACAACTTGGATGGAAACTTAGTGTTGGCCGAATTTATGGAGAATTTTCCAAAATGGTGTGTGTTTGTTATCTTGTTTCATGCTTCAAGTATGTTAGTCCTAGCATGATTCTAAGCTTGTGTATGGATTCAATTTGATGGAAAACAAGTTGAGGGAAAAATCCCCAAATGGCCGAATTATGGGTTGATTTTCAAAAATGGATTTTGTTGTTTTGGATGCAATTGGATAACATTCATGGTTTAGAAATGTAATTGGTGATTAAAGAGTGCAAATGGAACTTTGTTTGGATTGAAATGGAGGTTGGGTGAGAAAACCCTCTTTGGCCGAATTGATAAGTGAAGGGGTTTTATTGATTTTGGTGTAATTGGTTAGTAAGCATGCTTAGGAAGTGGAATTGGTGATTAATATGATTATTTGGAAGCTTGAATGGATTGAATTGAAAGTTGGATGAAAAGTTGATTAAGAACCGAAATCTTGGAATGATTCTTTTTCAATGTTGGAGGTTCATTTTGGTTAAATTGGAGGTTAATATGGTGTTGGGCTTGAATTTAGGAGTGGATGGAAGTTTGAAATGTTGAATTCGGTTAAGAAATGGAAAAGTTACAATTAAGCGGGATTATCGGAAAATGGCGGGTAAAGAAGGGTTTAAGGTTGGATTTGATCAGTTCTGCTTATTGTATGATGTTTGTCAATGTATAATCTTGCATTGTCTAGATTGGTTCGAATTCGACATTTCGTGGAAATCTGGAATTTTACGGAAATTTCCGGATTTTCGGTTTTGGGGTCGGGGTGTAGTTTGGTAGTGTGGTTGGTAAGGTTGCTAATTTAGCTTGAATTGACAGATTCTGGGATCCGGAAGTTAGGAAAAGAGAGGTTTCGGGTTTCGGGTCGTGGTTTGGAAATCGTCAGAATCGGTCAAATACCCAGGAATTGTGAGGTAAGGGTTTGGTTCTGCTGTTTTTGGTAAGATAGGTGTATGTTTAGTTTCATTTTCTGTTCTGCAGGTATTTCAGTATTATATGCCTAGAGCATATTCTGTAGTCTGTAGGTGTATGTATTGTAGCATTTCTGTTTTGCAGGTATTTCGGAAATTTCTGCCTTAAGGTAAGTTCTGTGATCTGTAGGTGTATGCCTTGTAGCATACCCTGTCTGTTAACCCTACGTTTGTAGGTGTATGCCTTGTGGCATACTTTGTCTGTTAACCCTACGACAGTTGTGGGTTCGCTACCCCAGCTGGTGCACCATGCTTCTGTAATAGCTTCGGCTTCTGACTCCCCTTAGTGGGAGGTCATTGCTCCGATCTGTTATAAGGTTTATGGCGATTTGGAATCGCACATCCTTCGGGATTCCGATTTGTTTCGGTACATGTATGTTATTCTGTATTCTGTTGCGTATATTGCTATCTTTCTGTTTTGCAGGGTTGCATATACTTATCTTACCCCAAATCCCTTACGGGGTCCTTTTAGGACTCACCCTTTTGGGTTCTGTTTTTGGATTTCAGGTAGGTCTGGTAAGCAGCCAGCGGGGTAGGTTTCCGCGAGGCTTCTGCCTTGGTTGTGTTGAGCAGCAGCAGTACCTTGTGGGCCGGGATTGTCTTTTGGATCTGAATCCCGCGCGAGGTATTTGATGCTTAGTCCTAGGCTTGGCTCTGTAGCTGCATGTGCATATTTTCTCGGTTTCTTTGTGATGATTGTATTTCGTATATATTCATATATTCTGCTCAGACTGTTCTCAGCGCTTGGCGCTTGCTAGATACTTTAGGTTCTGTGAACTCTGTATGCGTCTATGTTTTGGTGCGTAAGCACTCGTCCACGGAGGGCGGGGCTTACTCTGTTGCTAATGCATGAATTGTATGGTTGCATTTTATTTTGGTTATACGCATGAAATTTCCGTTAGTTTGCTTCCACAATCTTTCCGTTTTCGGGTCCGCTACGCGCGGCGGGTCTCGATGGACCTGCCATCTCTTGTTTTCCGGCTTCCGCTTCCGGCGTCCCGGCGCCCCCGCCTCCGCAACCGGGCTCGGGCGGCGTGCGGTGACACACTGGGTTTGTCAGTGCTGGAGATTCCGTAGATGGCAGTCGCTGGATGCGAGAATTGATCTGGCTTTGTGGGCAAGTGCCTCCGCAGCAATGTGTGCGCCACAGTTGCCTTGGTGGAGAGTATCCAAGACAGAGTGTCCCTCAAGGGTGCTGAGGCAGCGTTTGATGTGGACATCAGCCCCATTTTTGTAATAAAGGTGAACCCTTCATCCAGAGGGTCTAAAGGGCCCTTGGCGAAGGCACGGGCAAAGAAGAAGCGGCATTCTAGGCACCACCGAAGCCCCGAGACCGAGCCGCGCTCGCAAGGATCTTGGCCAACCCATGCCCCATTGGCGAGCCCTTGGCCTTTGGCGAGGCCAAGTCTCAACGGCGAACCCGTGGCTATTGGTGAGCCCATTGACCCTGGCGAACCCATGGTCCTTTTGGGCGAACTCAAGGCCATTTGCGAAGCCATGGCTCTTTGCGACCCCCATGGTCGTTGGCGAAGACCCTCTACCTCATTTCCAGAAACAAGCGAAGCCCAGGTGTTCGCCAAACAGAAGTGGCCTCCATACACAAGTCAGGCGAACCCTTCAACTTGTGCAGAGGCCCTCTTCTTGATGAGGGCATCAAAGACCAGGAGCAATCAAGGAAGGTTTCAAGTCCTTTGCACAACATAGGAGCACCAATGACAAGATCCAAGGCCAAAAAGATGAAGGAAGCCCTAGGTCTATTCATGCATGCTATGGCCGAAAATCATGAGCAAGAAATGGAACTTCAAATGTCTGCAAGGAAGGTTGAAGATTTAGGGCTCAAGATGGTGTCAAATGTAGAAGACTTGGGCAGCAAGGTGTGGAGCTTAAGCACCCTCCATGTAGGCGCCGGCTTGGAGATAAACGAAGAAGATACAATCGGCTGGGCTCCAGCAGGGCAGCAACTTCCACCGGCCTTATCTCCCTCATTTGACGTCCAAAAGGGGCCATTCAGGATTCCATTCTGTAGCCCTGGAAAAGAGGAAGCGAATGGCACCGGTCTCAGCTCCAACGGACACCTACAACTCAAGATATGAGCATTGCAAGACAGCAACCTAATCAGGCCAAATGGTGATGTCAGCGTACCGTACTAGCCACCTCTTCCCTCCTACAACGGCTCTCCGACCTTTCAGGCTGCCATCAGGGCTTCTACCTCAGCCAACACACTCTGGACAAGGCTGAGTCACTCCTTGGAAGCTTGTTTAGACTCATTTAATGTCATTTTTGGACTTTACCTCAAGTTAGGTCACTAATTGGGGCTGGTTAGGGTTCCTAAACTTGTTTTGCCTCTTTTGATGTTGCTTAGCTCCCCTAATCATTCCAGGTCACTTACCAAACGTTTTAGGCCCTAGGATTGATCTGGGATGGCTAGGGTTTAGGGTATATGGGCTGCTACAGCCGCACTTTTAGATTTTCAGAATACATTTCATGCAAACCAAGAACACCTTCTTGCCAAGGCTAGTATTCTCAACTTCTATCTTACATCTCCAGCTCTTGGGGCTTGATCCAAGCCTCAAGGATCATCTCTAGTGTTGTCACTCCACCGTAGGTGAAGGTGCTAGAGCCATTTCCTCCTGGATCCATCGAAATCTCCTTGTTGCCGGCGCCCAAGTGTGACCGGAGGTGAGGGGAGGATCACATCGCCATTCCGCCGGTTTCTCTTGGTTCTTTGAGCTAGATCCCAAGTCCTATGAACCCTAATCAGCTGGGTAAGGACCATATCACTTCTTCCCCTTTTCCCGCCGAATGCCATTCCTGGGGAATTGGGAGCCGTAAAAGCAGGTAGCCTACAATGTCACATCAGCTGCCACCTCTCATTTCGCCTACCATAGATCCAGGAAGCTGTTCCCTTGTCAAGACATTCTTTATTATTTACTTCTTTCTTTCTCCTTCTATAAAAGGAAGCTGTAACCAAAGTATTAGGGGAACTCATTTTTGTAAGAACACATATTTGCTGAAAACGCATATTGTTCTTCGTGGGTCTCAAATCTTGCTCCACCAATCCATTAGTGATCCATTGCAAGAGGATCCAATATAATACCTAGCATTGTTTGATCTCGTAGTCAAAAGGTTCTAGGTCCCATTTTCATTCCTAGGCATTTTCAAGGGCATTGCCTCACCTCGTAGTGAGGAGGTTCCCTTGGCCGACTCTGTTTCCTTCGTGTTCTTCCTCTGTTTCGTTTCCATTCTTGCTGGAAACCGCCTCCATCGAGCTAGATCTGAGCTCGTGATCACTTACCCCCCCGTGATCCCATCAGTTGGTATCAGAGCCAAAGCGCTTGTCGGAGGTATCATATCGTATCAATTGTTTACTTTCTTCAAGTTAAAACCTTTGCTGTTCTTTCGAAAACTTGAAGAAAAGTTTCGGTTAATGATCTCTTGAGAGAAACCGAATATTTGTTATCCTTGTTTGAAGTTCTTAAAGGTTTATAAATCTGTGAGTTATTTCGGATCTTTAAAAGAAAAGAGTTTCCCTGTGTGCAAAAGAACAAGAGTTTTACAGAAAAGAGATATTCAAACCAGTTCATAAATTCTGGGAAAAATTCTAAGTGTTCTTGAAGAGTTCATCACGAAACTCAAGTGAACAATACTCACAGATCGGAAATAATTTCGAAACCCTGAACTTCTAGTGTTTACATTGGTAAAAAAAAAAACCTTTTCTACATCATTACCAACTTCTTTCGACCACCGACCAACTTCAAAAGCTAGTTTCAAGTAACTAGAACTTTGTGCTTAACTTGTTTCGGACATTGCTACGATTTTATTGGAAACTCCTTGTGTGTTTGCATTTGATCTTATTCGTAGATTGGTGGTAAGTTTTGAGATCTGAAAGAACCGCTGTGTTCTAAACACGAGAGAAGAGAGTAAACACTAAGGGAGTGTGGCGAGGCTTCACTGTTACAGTCACCCCGAGCAGGTTGTGACCCGGGTGACCCGGGGCTCCGGTTTTGGCCTGCGGGTCACGTTTTTGGGTGGTTAAAAGGCTCCCGAGACTTATCTGAGCTTTAATTTTGGAAATCCTTCGGGTTTTGAGGTCGTGTGGGCTCCCCGGACGTTTTCGCCAAAAATATTTTTCGGAGCCGGGGGGTTGTCTCGGGACGTACAGCGGGCTCGGTAGCGCTCCCAGGATCTTGGATTGAGAAACCGTTTGCGGATTTGGAATCGTGGGAACGTTTCGGATCTTTTTACGGAGTATAATTTTTGGGTGGGGACGTTCGGTCCCGGGCGACTCCCGGGGCTCTGGACGGAATCCCGGGGCTCGGGATGAAAATTTTCCGACGGCTTGGGTGTAAAGTATGTTATATTTTAAGACGGATTTTATGGTAATATTTGCGGAATTTTGGCATGACGGGATTTTGGTTTAGGTCGGCACGCGCGCACGTCGGGGTTTGCGCGGGTTCAGCGGGCCCGGTAGGACACTCTGGATTTCCAAATGGACTTTGGAAAAACGATTTGGGTATTTTATGATAATCTGAGGGTTGTGGTCAGTTTTGGTTCCATTTGGAGGTTGTTACTTGTTTTTGGGGTTTAATTGCAAAGATTTGGAGAATTGGGGGGTTAAGTTGTTATTAACCCAAAAGTCATTAATATGTTGGGCCAGAATTGGGCTGCAAGTCGGTTGCAGTAAATAGGGTGGACACTTGTCCATTTGTTATTAAAGATGGGAAGAGAAAGAGATAAATATAAAAGGAAGGCTTTTTACATAAAATGGTTTAGAAATTCATTTTCATCTTCTTCTTCTTCCTTCTCTTCATCCGCCACCATTGTCAACCTCTCCTAAGCTTGGTGTTCTTCATCTTGGCTGAAAACAACTAGGATTTGGCTCCAACAATTGGTAAGCTTCCTCTTTTCTTCTCTTTTCAAGTTAGAAACAAGATTTGGAGAAGAAAAGAGGGTAAAACCGAATTCTTGATTTGTTCTTGTCTACATGATTAAGTGATCCTCTCCCTCCCATCTTTTAGTATGTTGTTCTTGGTGTGGAGAAGAGTAAGAATCTATGTTTAGATTTTGGAAAAACATCATGGAAGGAAGAAACATAATTTGGCGAAAATTAGGGTTGATTCTAAACTTGATGTTTTGTTGTGTTCTTGAATCATGCTCTTGATATGTGGTTCCTAGCATGATTCTAAGACTTGCTATGGTTTCAATTTGGAGGGGAATTGATTGAGTAGAAAAGCCCCAATTTGAGTGAATAGTTGTTTAGGGTTTGATGTGGACATCGACCAAGTGATCCCCGAGCCTCCAAAAGAAGTGCCAAATCCTTTCCAAGGACTCGGAGGTCCCATGACAAGGGCTCGATCCAAGAAGCTACAAGAGAAGCTGTTACGGTCACCCCGAGCGGGTTGCGACCGGGTGACCCGGGGCTCCGGTTTTGGCCTGCGGGTCACGTTTTTCGGCGTTCAGGCGGCTCCCGAGCCCTATCCGAGTATCATTTTGGCGAACCCTTCCGTATTTGAGGTCGTGTGGGTCCCCCGGACGTTTCCGCCGAAAATATTTTTCGGGCGCCGGGGGGTTGTCGGGGTCGTCTCGGGACGTACAGCGGGCTCGGTAGCACTCTCGAGATCTCAGTTTGGGAAGCCGTTCGCAGTTTTGGAGTCGTGGAAACGTCCCGGAGGTGGTTGTGGAGTTTAATATTTGGGGCGGGACGTTCGGTTCCGGGCGACTCCCGGGGCTCGGGATGGAAATTTTCTGACGGCTTTTGGGTGAGTTGTGTTATAATTTAAGATGGAATTTATGAGTATTTTTATAGAATTTTGGAGTGACGGAATTTCGGTTATGGTTGACACGCTCGCACGTCGGGTTTTGGTTCGGGTTCGAGCTCGGTAGGACACTCTGGATTGGTAAATGAACTTTTGAAAAATGTTCTGTGAATGTTATAATATTCTGAGGGTTGTGTCCAAGTTTCGTTAATTTTGGAATTCGGTAATTATTTTTGGGCAAAAAGAATTGGAACTTTCGGAAAAATTGGGAGTTAAATTGTTATGGCCGCCTCGGAGGGAGGCCATTCTGAGCCGGTTAGCCACCGGGGCCAACGGCTACTCCGGTCAGATTGCTTCCAGATTCTGTACCGGAGTTCGGATGGACCCGATATTTGATTTTTGGTATCCTGGTAGTGTACCGGACATTTCCGCGGAAAATATTTTCCCAGGGGTTGTCTCGGGGCGTACTGGCGGGCTCGGTAGCGCTCCTGAGACCTCAGATTGAGAAGCCGTTTACAGTTCTGGGATCGTGAGAATATTTTACATTTTTCTGCGAAGAAAAATGTTCTGGGCCAGGAATTTCAGTTTCGGGTAGTTTTCGGTTTCGGGACAAACCGAGCCGTGACACGTGGCGAGTGGTCATTGGGTGGAATTTGTAACATTATCTTATATGTGTTAGTGGGGTGTGATGTGTGTGTGACATCATGATGATGTCATAAAAGAAAGCATGTGCTTGGCACATGTCTACTTATATTAATAAGTAGTATTTGGGAAAGAAAATGAAATCAATTGTTACGTAGCTTCTTCTTCTTCTTTCCTTGGCCGAACTCTTCCTCTCTCTAAAGCCACCATTGTTGCTTCCTTTCAAGCTTCAAATCCATGGTCTAAGTTGCTCCTTGGCTCGAGAGTTCAACTGGGAAGTTGATCAGCAACTCGAGTACTACGTCTGTCTGAGGTATGGTTCGATTCATTGAGTTTTTG
Source organism: Stellera chamaejasme (assembly GCA_024586325.1). Lineage (NCBI taxonomy): Eukaryota > Viridiplantae > Streptophyta > Magnoliopsida > Malvales > Thymelaeaceae > Stellera > Stellera chamaejasme. The sequence continues at coordinate 38,291,655 of CM044981.1, read as the reverse complement.
GCAAGATTGGAAAGTTAGTGTTCTTGACTTTGATCTGAAATTTGATGGAATTGAACCGTTGGATCGTTGAGTGGTTCATATATGTTGATGTTGGGTAGGTAAGGATTAGGGAAATAACGTTGGATCGTCGGAAACACAACCCGGGTGAAAAATCACATTTAGGCCGAATTTCTATATGTGTGTGATGAAATTAAACCGTTGGATGGTTGGGTGATTAATATATGTTGATATTGGGTGGTTAGGATGCAGGAATGTGTTGTCTGATCGTCGGAAAAATCTCCCGGGTGAAGGAGGAATTATGGCCGAATTTTTGATGGATTCTTTTGTTGATGAATTGCTGGATTTGATCAGTTCTGGTTGTTGAATTGTGTTTGTCAATGTATAATCTTGCATTGTCTAAGTCGGTTCTGAATTCTGAATTTTACGTGGAAATCTGGAATTTTACCGAATTTCTGCGGATTTTCGGTTTTGGGTCGGGGTGTAGTTTGGTAGAGTGGTTGGTAAAGTTGCTAATTCAGCTTGAATTGACAGATTCTCGAGGTTCGAAGGTTGAAAAAGAAAGGTTTCGGGTTTCGGGTTGCGGATTGGAAATTGTCAGAATCGGTCAACTACTCGGAATTGTGCGGTAAGGGTTTGGTTCGGCTATTTTTGGTAAGATAGGTGTATGTTTAGTTTCATTTTACATTGCGGTATTTCGGTGTTATATGCCTAGAGCATATTACGTAGTCTGTAGGTGTATGTATTGTAGCATACATTTTGCGGTATTTCGGAAATTTCTGCTTTAAGGTACGTTCTGTGATCTGTAGGTGTATGCCTTGTAGCATACCCTGTCTGTTAACCCTACGTTTGTAGGTGTATGCCTTGTGGCATACTTTGTCTGTTAACCCTACGACAGTTGTGGGTTCGCTACCCCAGCTGGTGCACCATGCTTCCGTAATAGCTTCGGCTTCTGACTCCCTTAGAGGGAGGCTGTCGTTAGGTTTGGTTATAAGGGTTTATGGCGATTTAGTATCGCACATCCTTGGTATTCTGATCTGTTTTTATTACATGCACGATGTTACGTATTACATTGCATATATTACGTATATTGCTATCTTTCTGCTTTTGCGGGGTTACGTATGCTTATCTTACCCCAAATCCCTTACGGGGTCCTTTTAGGACTCACCCTTTTGGGTTCTGTTTTGGGTTTCGAGTAGACTTGGTAAACAACCAGCGGAGTTGGTTTCCATGAGGCTTCGCCTTGGTTGGGTTGAGCAGCAGCAGTACCGTGTGGGCTGGGATTTTGTCTAATTGGTCTGAAGCCCGCGCGAGGTATTTTGACGTGTAGGCCTAGGGTCGGCTCTGTAGCTGCATGTGCATACTTTCTGTTTTATTGTTGTGATGATTGTATATGTTTGTATATATATTCTGTTCTGTTGCATATTCTGAGCGCTTGGCGCTTGCTAGACACCTTAGGTTCTGTGAACTCTGCATGTATCTATGTTTGGTGCGTAAGCACTCGTCCACGGAGGGCGAGGCTTACTCTGTTGCTGATGCATGAATTGTATGATTTGATTTTATTTTAGTTATATGTATGAAATTTTTGTTAGGTTGCTTCCACAGTCGTTTCGCTCTTTGGGTCCGCTACGCGCGGCGGGTCTCGATGGACCTGCCATTCTGTATTCATTCCGGCTTCCGCTTCCGGCGTCCCGGCGCCCCCGCCTCCGCAACCGGGCTCGGGTGGCGTGCGGTGACAAGTTGGTATCAGAGCAGGTAAGTGACCATATTGGTCGTCAGTGGTGACTTGTAGTGACAACTATTGTTGCACATTTTATTTTAGAATGGTTTGGTACGGAGATTGGCCACCTCCTTACTTGAACCACTTCAAAATAAAATTGTGGAACAAAGTTGATCCTTCAAGTTATCCTGATAGTTGTAGATTTCGGAACTCGGGATTTCTGGATTCTGGAAAGATTATTACGAGTAAGGGGATTGTGGAAAAGTTTCAGGTACGTAAAATTGTGTGTTAGGAAAATATTTGGTGAAATAAGCATGAACTGCTTGATGATTACGTGAAATGCATGATTTTATCATTCGAGAAGTAACGTGTCAAGTCATCGCATTGCACTCTGAGCCTTAGAAAACTGCTGCTAGCTTCGTAGTAGAGATTAGGAGTGACCGATTTTTGTCCGGACTCTGTTTGGTCTGAAATTTTTGAGATATGGTTAACACGCGTTGATAGCGTGATTTGGTACCGGAGGGGCGGGACTGGGATCCCACACCTCCGTGGAATAGGATACGGGTTCGGCGTAACCCAGGGTCTGAACAACCACACTCATCGCCCCCGAGGCTTAGCTGTCGTAGGGACCCCTCTCTGATTTGGTATTACCGCCAGCCTAGCTGGTTCAGGGGCGGCAGTAGGCAGGGGAAAATCTGTTTATGCCACGGTAAGGGCATTTTGATTAGGTGGTGATAGCGAGATTTAAGCCACTGCTCGCCACAACTTTGGGTTTGGTAAATGAGTGACTCTGAGGAGGATGGTCACTACGACATCTGGACTTCTCGTCGGTCCTATTAACGACGAGGAGATCTGGGGCACCAGTCTGGCGAGGTCAGACTTTTGGAGAGGTTTTAGAGTTTGAACCCCCCCGAGGTTCAATGACCGAGAAGGGTCTGGGGTAGTAGAGATTTGGTTTGCAGGAGTTGACAAACTCTCGGGAAGGCTACATTTTTCCCCAGCGGTGCGGCGGGGATGTAGCCGAGAATGCATGTCGAGCACAGTTGATGAGTTTCATCGGGGAGACAGGACTGTCGGAGAGTATGAGTGAGAGTTTGATCGGCTGGTTTACTACGTACCGTAGTACTATGGAATGGAAGAATAGAAGGCCAAGAGGTTTATTCGCCGACTGCGCCCCGAGTTCAGGTGGGCTTTGAGACCTTTAGACATTACTTTGTTTCGGGAAGCGGTTATTAAGGCTCAACTCCTCGAGCAAGAGGAGGTTGAGAGTTACCTCACCTCGCAGCGAGGTTAGGGGAGTACGAGGGGTTCCATACAGCAGGGACCCCGACAGATTTCTGGACGGCCGAACAGGTCTGGGCAGTTTAGTAGAGGTGGAGAGGGAGCACCACAGGCACGATCTTGTCTGATTTGCAGTAGGTATCACTCCGGTCGACTTTGTTACCGGCAGGAGGGCCGATGTTTACGTTGCAGGTCTGACACTTTTTGGGTACTGGGATTGCCCTCTTACCGTAGGCGAGGTTTTGGCAGTCTTCAGCGTTCATAGTCTCGAGTACAGCCCAACGCGCCGCGGCGTGGGTTTGAATGGGTGGCCCGAGACCTCGGCGGCGGCAGGCTTCAGCCACCCTCCGTCACGGCAACCAGAGCGGGGACGGGTTTTCCTTTTTCGAAGGAGGCCACAGTTATCAGGGAGGACCTAGTCAACGGTCAGGTACCAGCCAGTAGGGAGGCTCGAGTCAGCAGGGAGTTTTACATGGTACTTTATTTTTGAATGAGATACCGGTACATGCAGTATTGGATACAGGAGCATCTGTTTCCATGGTAACACAGAAATGTGTTACATCTCTGCATCTGTCTGTTAGTACCTTGCCTCAAACGTATTTTAGTATTGGATTTGTTGGTTTTAGACACGCCGAACTATGATATTATTCTTGGGATGGACCGGCTATCCAAGAATTCTGTGCACATTGATTGTGCAACCCGAACCATTATGGTTTACGGAGAGGTACTACCTCTCACGGCTCGGCCCCAGTGTGACTATCGCGCAATACAGTATAGAGTTACAGGTTCTGGATTCAGCTGTCGATAGTTGGTGTAGGGGAATGCTATGATCTGAATGAGGCTGGTACTAGGTTGAAGTTGGATGGTTTACCATTGGTTCGAGATTTTCCGCAGGTATTTCGGAGGAGTTGCCGGATTACCACAAGAGCGAAATTGTGTTTGACATCCACTGCGGGCATCTTGCTCCGATATCTATTCCTCCTTATCGGATGCCTAATTCTTAGATGCAGGGGTTAAAGAAACAGTTGGAGGAATTACAGCAGAAGGGCTTCAACCGACCGAGCACTTCACCGTGGGGTACTCCGATTCTGTTTGCTAAGAAGAAAGATGGGACGCTCCGACTTTGCATTGATTACAGACGGTTGAATGCACTTATTGTGAAGAATAAGTATCCGTTGCTAAGGATTGGCGATCTTTTGATCAACTTCGTGGTTCGAGAGTTTTCTCAAAGATTAATCTCCGATCTGGGTATTTTCAGCTTAGGGTGAAGGATAAGGACATACCTAAGACTGCTTTCCACACCCGATTTGGACACTTTGAGTTTACGGTCATGCCGTTCGGGCTGACCAATGCTCCAGCGGCATTCATGGATCTGATGCATCGGGTGTTTCAACCGTACTTGGACTCATTTCTGGTGGTTTTTATTGATGATATTCTGATATATTTTAGGGATGAGGACTCGCATCGGGAGCATCTGAGGGTAGTTCTGCAGACACTTTGGGAACATCAGCTTTATGCTAAATTCTCAAAGTGTGAGTTCTGGATTCGGGAAGTCACTTTTCTCGGGACACATTATATCCGAGCATGGTCTGTCTGTGGATTGAGTAGGTGAGGGCAGTTCGGGATTGGAAACAACCTACCACGTGCACGGGAGTTCGGGGAGCTTCACTGGGGTTAGCAGGATTTTATCAGAGGTTTGTACCAGGGTGTTCTATCCTAGCATCTCCGCTTACGCAGTTGACCAAGAAGGGTCAACCGTATTTCTGGTTTGATAGGTGTGAACGGAATTTTCAGGAGTTGAAACGGCAGTTGACTAACGCTCTGATCCTGACTCTTTCAGATCCGATCTTACCGTATGTGGTTTATACGGATGCTTCCACGTCTGGTTTGGGATGTGTGTTGGTGCAGGAGCGTTTTGTGGTAGCTTCTGGGTCGAGGCAGCTGCGACCGCATGAGCTGAACTAACTGACATATGATCTGGAGTTGGCTATAATAATTTATGCGCTGAAACATTGGAATCAATATCTGTTTGGTAATAGATTTCAGATTCTTACCGACCATAAGAGTCTGAAATATCTGTTTACACAGAAGGAGCTTAGCATAAGGCAGCGTAGATGTCTCGAATACATTAAGGACTATGATTGTAGTATCGGGTACATCTCTGGCAAGGGCAACACGGTTGCCGATGCCTTTGGCAGGGAGGTATACCGGGTTAGTTAAGGGAGGAAATGTTGGGGACTGATCTGAGGAGAGAGATTCGACTTGCCTTTGGTACTGGTGGCAGCTCTGGGGGCGTACTTCGGGGTATACACTTACCATACATTCTGAGTGGCTTGACAGGATGCGCGAAGCGCAAGGTGGAGATCTGGTGTTGAAGAAATTATCTGGGGAAGATAAGGATTTATTTGTTACCGACGTTTCAGTATAGGCAAGGATTGCTATACTTCTGAGATCGCCTTTATGTACCTGAGGATCAGGAGTTCTGGAATGAGATTTTCGAGGAGGCACACTCGAGCAGTTTGAGCATCGGAAACCGGCAGGGACACTGCAGACTTTGCCCATTCCAGTTCGGGAGTGGGGCAATGTTACTATGGACTTTCGACCGCACCGCCCACGACACGGTCTCGCCATGATGTTATCTGGGTTATTGTGGATCAGCTAATAAAGTGCGCACACTTTCTGCTTATTCGGGTCATAGACCCTCTGGAGAAGCTTGCCGGCTTTACATCAGGAAGATTGTACGTTTGCATGGAGTACCAGACTCCATTGAATCTGACCGTGATCCGCGTTTTATAGCACGGTTACGAGAGCTTTTACGAAGCACTGGGCACGCGACTCCATCGGAATATAGCTTATCACCCACAGACGGACGGGCAGTCGGAGCGGGTGATTCTGATATTGGAGGATATGTTGCGAATCTGTACTTTGGATTTTGGAGGAGTTTGGGACTAGCAGTTGCGTTGATAGAGTTCTCGTACAACAACAGCTTTCAGACTACGATTGGCATAATACCATTTGAGGCGTTGTACGGGAGGAGGTGTATGACACCATACTGTTGGACAGATGCGTCTGATGGGGTTGAACTGGGACCCGAGCTTTTTGAGGAGTCTACGGCAAAGATCAGATTGTTACAGGCACGGAATAAAACTGCGAACGACTGCACCACTGCTTATACGAACCGCCGCCGTAGAGCTCTTGAATCGGCGTTTGGTGATAGAATTTGATAGAATTTGACTGGAGGTAGCACCGTTCAGAGAGACAGTAAGATTTGATAGGCGGGGCGAGTTACCCCGAGTTATATCGGTTCTTATGGGTTTTTCAGTAAGTTGTTAGGTTAGGTTTCCCCCAATCAAGTTTCTGTTTTATGTGGTACCTTCCTGTGATAGCTGTTGTGGATCGGTTAGATTTAGGTTGATCGTATGCAGGGTTGTCTCGGTAGAAATACCGCAACTGTCTCGGGTGCAATAAGATGCACCCGGAGGGTGGGACGCCGTGAGGCTCTGTATGGTAGTCTAAACTACCACTCCCGCCGCACCGATACGGTGGTCCGATTGTTCAGGTCGAGGAATGTTTATATTTTCGGGTTGGTAGCGACACTGTTTGGTTGGTTCATGCTACTCTTGGAGGACCAAGAGTTCTAAGGGGGGGAGAATGTTACGGTCACACCGAGCGGGTTGCGACCGGGTGACCCGGGGCTCCGGTTTTGGCCTGCGGGTCACGTTTTTCGGCGTTCAGACGGCTCCCGAGCCCTATCCGAGTATCATTTTGGCGAACCCTTCCTTATTTGAGGTCGTGGGGGTCCCCCGGACGATTCCGCCGAAAATATTTTTCGGCGCCGGGGTTGTCGGGGTCGTCTCGGGACGTCTGGCGGGCTCGGTAGCACTCTCGAGATCTCAGTTTGGGAAGCCGTTCGCAGTTTTGGAGTCGTGGAAACGTCCCGGAGGTGGTTGTGGAGTTTAATATTTGGGGCGGGACGTTCGGTTCCGGGCGACTCCCGGGGCTCGGGATGGAAATTTTCTGACGGCTTTTGGGTGAGTTGTGTTATAATTTAAGATGGAATTTATGAGTATTTTTATAGAATTTTGGAGTGACGGAATTTGGTTATGGTTGACACGCCGCACGTCGGGTTTTGGTTCGGGTTCGGTGAGCTCGGTAGGACACTCTGGATTGGTAAATGAACTTTTGAAAAATGTTCTGTGAATGTTATAATATTCTGAGGGTTGTGTCCAAGTTTCGTTAATTTTGGAATTCGGTAATTATTTTTGGGCAAAAAGAATTGGAACTTTCGGAAAAATTGGGAGTTAAATTGTTATGACCGCCTCGGAGGGAGGCCATTCTGAGCCGGTTAGCCACAGGGCCATGGCTACTCGGTCAGATTGCTTCCAGATTCTGTACCGGAGTTCGGATGGACCCGATATTTGATTTTGGTATCTGGTAGTGTACGGACATATCCGCGGAAAATATTTTCCGGCGACGGGAGGTTGTCGGGGTTGTCACGGGACGTACAGCGGGCTAGTTACCGCTCCCGAGACCTCAGATTGAGAAGCCCTTTGCAGATCTGGGACCGTGTGAATAATTTAAATTTTTATGCGAAGAAAAATGTTCTGGGCCAGAATTTCAGTTTGGGTAGTTTTCGGTTCGGGACAAACCGAGCCGTGACACGTGGCGAGTGGTCATTGGGTGGAATTTGTAACATTATCTTATATGTGTTAGTGGGGTGTGATGTGTGTGTGACATCATGATGATGTCATAAAAGAAAGCATGTGCTTGGCACATGTCTACTTATATTAATAAGTAGTATTTGGGAAAGAAAATGAAATCATACGCAGCTTCTTCTTCTTCTTCCCTTGGCGAACTCTTCTCTCTCACTCTACCACCATTGTTGCTTCCTTTCAAGCTTCAAATCCATGGTCTAAGTTGCTCCTTGGCTCGAGAGTTCATCTGGGAAGTTGATCAGTAGCTCGAGTAGTACGTCTGTCTGAGGTATGGTTCGATTCTGTTGAGTTTTTGGCAAGATTGGAAAGTTAGTGTTCTTGACTTTGATCTGAAATTTGATGGAATTGAACCGTTGGATCGTTGAGTGGTTCATATATGTTGATGTTGGGTAGGTAAGGATTAGGAAATAACGTTGGATCGTCGGAAACACAACCCGGGTGAAAAATCCCATTTAGGCCGAATTTCTCATATGTGTGTGATGAAATTGAACCGTTGGATGGTTGGGTGATTAATATAAGTTGATATTGGGTGGTTAGGATGCGGGAATGTGTTGTCGATCGTCGGAAAAATCTACCGGTTGAATGATGAATTATGGCAGAATATATGATGGATACTTTTGTTTATGAATTGATGGATTTGATCAGATTAGCCAGTTGAATTGTGTTTGTCAATGTATAATCTTGAAGTGTCTAACTCGGTTCTGAATTCTGAATTTTACGTGGAAATCTGGAATTTTACGGAAATTCTGTCGGATTTTCGGTTTTGGGTCGGGGGTGTAGTTTGGTAGAGTGGTTGGTAAAGTTGCTAATTCAGCTTGAATTGACAGATTCTGAGGTTCAGAAGGTTGAAAAAGAAAGGTTTCCGGGTTTCGGGTTGCGGATTGGAAATTGTCCAGAATCGGTCAACTACTCTGGAATTGTGCGGTAAGGGTTTGGTTCTGCTATTTTTGGTAAGATAGGTGTATGTTTAGTTTCATTTTCTGTTCTGCAGGTATTTCAGTGTTATATGCCTAGAGCATATTCTGTAGTCTGTAGGTGTATGTATTGTAGCACTTCTGTTTTGCAGGTATTTCGGAAATTTCTGCTTTAAGGTACGTTCTGTGATCTGTAGGTGTATGCCTTGTAGCATACCCTGTCTGTTAACCCTACGTTTGTAGGTGTATGCCTTGTGGCATACTTTGTCTCAGTAACCCTACGGCTTGTGGGTTCGCTACCCACCGGTGCACCATGCTTCCGTAATAGCTTCGGCTTCTGACTCCCTTAGAGGGAGGTTGTCGTTCTGATTGGTTATAAGGGTTTATGGCGATTTAGTATCGCACATCCTTCGGTATTCTGATCTGTTTTTATTACATGCACGATGTTACGTATTACATTGCATATATTCGTATATTGCTATCTTTCTGCTTTGCAGGTTACGTATGCTTATCTTACCCCAAATCCCTTACGGGGTCCTTTTAGGACTCACCCTTTTGGGTTCTGTTTTTGGGTTTCAGGTAGACTTGGTAAACAACCAGCGGAGTTGGTTTCCATGAGGCTTCTGCCTTGGTTGGGTTGAGCAGCAGCAGTACCTTGTGGGCTGGGCTTTTGTCTACTTGGTCCGAATCCCGCGAGGTATTTTGACGTTTCGGCCTAGGGTCGGCTCTGTAGCTGCATGTGCATACTTTCTGTTTTATTGTTGTGATGATTGTATATGTTTTTATATATATATTCTGTTCTGTTTCATATTCTGAGCGCTTGGCGCTTGCTAGACACCTTAGGTTCTGTGAACTCTGCATGTATCTATGTTTGGTGCGTAAGCACTCGTCCCACGAGGGCGAGGCTTACTCGCTGATGCATGAATTGTATGATTTGATTTTATTTTAGTTATATGTATGAAATTTTTGTTAGGTTGCTTCCACAGTCGTTTCGCTCTTTGGGTCCGCTACGCGCGGCGGGTCTCGATGGACCTGCCATTCTGTATTCATTCCGGCTTCCGCTTCCGGCGTCCCGGCGCCCCCGCCTCCGCAACCGGGCTCGGGTGGCGTGCGGTGACAGAAGCTCCAAGCATTTATGAGGATCGTGGCTCAAGGAGAGGAGCGGGAGGAAGACCAAGCACGGGTCAACAAGCTGCAAGACTTGGGTGTTCAAGTGGAAAGGCATCCCAACACCTTGGAGATCATCAACCTTACCACTCTCACGGGCGACAGCTCGGGCGACACCAACCCCTGGATCAGGCGGTCGCCCGTTCAGGCGAAGGACCAGGCGAACCAGCTCCTGGATCAGGCGGTCGCCCAGCCCAGGACAACTCTATCGGGCAACACATCCAGGCGACCCCTCTCACCATCCAGGCGGTCGCCTGACCCCCAGCAACAGTGATAGGCAGGTGGTTGGGCGAGGACCAGGCGAACCAGCCCCTGGTTCAGGCGATCGCCCAGCCCAGGATGGTTTGTCAAACCGTGAAGGGCAAGTGACCAGGCGAGGACCAGGCGACCCAACCCCTGGATCAGGCGATCGCCTGGCTCCTCGAAATGTTGGGCAGGTGATCAGGCAAGGACCAGGCGATCCAAACCCCGGATCAGGCGATCGCCTGGCTCCCCGGAAATCAGCTTCCCTCCACTTTTGAAACCTAGCCATTTTTGTTGACTATCACTATTTGTGGTTTTAATTTCCATTTTCAGCACTTTTTGTAAGTTCTTTGGTTTCTATAAACCATATAACTTCATAAACATGAGTTATATGATTTATGGAAATTAGAGAAAAGGGTTTTCAACCCTTCCCATCCATCCCTTACACCTCTCACCTCACCCACCTTAATCCTAGGAAGCTTGTCCCTAAGCCTCCTCTCTCCTCCCTTCCCTCACCATTTTTAGTTAGGCTTAGTGTTCTTTGGCAACTTAGAACTCATTTTGTAAGAACTCTTGTTGCTGAAAATACAAGGCCATTGTTCTTCATTTGTTCTCAAATCTTGCTTCATCAATCCATTAGTGATCCATGCAAGAGGGTCCAATTAAATACCTAGCATTGTTTGATCAAGTAGTCAAAAGGTTCTAGGTTCCATTCCATCCCTCCCTTTGTCGAATTTGAAGCTCCATTTCTTTGGAGTTCTTCCTCACTCAAGCTAGATCAAAGCTCATGATCATACTCTCCCTAGTGTGATCATATCAAGTGGTATCAGAGCCAACTTGCTTGAATGAGGTAAATGTGATTTGTGTGATTTTCTTCAAGTTATCCTCTTGAATTCCTTTTCAAAACTTGATGAAAAATTCGGTTGGTATCTCTTGTGAGAGGCCGAAATTTGTGAGTGGTTCAAGTGCCTAGGGCAAGCTTGTTTGGTTCATGTGATTAGGGCAAGTTCATACTTGTGTGTTGATTGTTGAAGTGTTGTGAAAAGAAAAAGAAAAAGAAATTTTCAGTTTGGAAGAAGAAAGAGAAAGTTTTGAAAAGAGTATTTATTGAAAAGAAATGCAAAAGTGTTCTTGAGTGTTCTTGGTGTTCATGCAAAGTTCATGTGAAGTTCATGTCAAACACATGTGAATAGTAACTTTGATCCAAAAATCTTTCATGAACTTGCACAAAAGGTGTTTGTGATTGTAAAAGAGCCTTTCTATATCACACCTAATTTCTTTCAACCACCAACCAACCTCATTTCTCAAAACCCTAGTTCAAGTAACTAGAACTTTTGCATTGCTTATTTTCGGGTTCTACTAGGGTTTCATTGAACTCTCCTTGTGTGTTTGCATTTGATCTTAATAGAAGATTGGTGACTTGAATTGAGACTTGTGAAGTACATTGAGTTCCAAACACGAGAGACGAGTGTAAACACTTAGGGAGTGTGAGAGGATTGTGTGCAAATATATACTTGTTGTGAATTGCCACGGAGGCAATCTTCTTTGTTGTAGGAATGCCTTCACCCGCGGATTCACCATCACCGCCTCATCCAACCCAACTTGATCTCTTGGCAGCCCTCCAAAAATTAATACAAGGTTGGATGGGATTGATCAAGATTTGAGGATTCGAAACTCAACAAGCCACCTTAGGAGCCAAGCTAGCTAAGCTTGAGGTGGCTCAAGGGAAACAACCGTCATCATCTCGGCACCAAGAGGAAACCGGGACACCTAGGGGCTTTGGTGGCCATACACATACCACCATTGACCCCTCTTCCAAGCAACACCAACAAACCTCCATTTCTCGGTCCACTCAACAAAGGAGGAGTGCACCTTTTGTTCATGACATTTCGGATGAACAAGAGGAATATTGTGAAGTGGGAGAAATTAGAGGGGGAAGAAGGAAGGTCTTCCAAGATAGGGCACAAGCAAGAGCTTATCTTGAGAGAGACCTTGAAGATGAAGAGGAAGCCGAAAGAGCTCATCACCATAGGGGTTTCAACCGAGATCTTCATGAGGGAAGACCAAACCGAGATCAACAAGCACTCAATAATTTGAAGCTTCAAATCCCACCATTCCATGGTTCAAGTGATCCGGAGGAGTACTTGGAATGGGTGGTCAAAACCGAGAGAGTTGTTGATATGATGGGGTATAGTGATGCTACCATTTTGAAGCTAGTGGTGATTGAGTTCCAAGGATATGCTCTCACTTGGTGGGAGCAAGAACATCAAGAGAGGGCTAGAAACCGAGAGGATCCCATCATGACTTGGGAAGAGCTCAAGCAAGCTATGAAGCGGCGGTTTGTGCCTACTTACTTCAAGAGAGATTGTGCTCAAAAGCTTCAAACGCTCAACCAAGACAACCGGAGTGTGGAAGACTATCAAAAGGACCTTGAGAGGGCTTTGATGAGAGCGGATGTGAAGGAGGCTCAAGAGGCCAAAATGGCAAGGTTTTTGTATGGGTTGAGAGAGGATGTGTACAAGACCGTGGAGCTTTGTGACTACCAAACCTACCAAGAGCTTGTTCACAAAGCCATCAAGGTGGACAAGCAACTTAAGAGAGGTCACTCCTACCACTCCACCACTACTAGCCGAAACACTTGGACCAAACCCAACCCCTACAATAAACCCACACCATCCAAGCCTTACCAAACCACCACATCCAAATCCACTCCTCGGCCTCCCTACACAAATCCGAAACCTTACACCACCCAAACCTCCTCAACCTCCCACCAATCGAGAACTAACCCTTACCCCAAGCCTCATGACACTCCACACCAAACAAGAACCATTGAGTGTTTCAAGTGTTTGGGTAAAGGACATTATGCTAGAGATTGCCCCAACAAAAGAGTGATGGTCATTCGGCCAAATGGAGATATTTCTAGTGAGGATGAGGAAGAGGTTTTACAAGAGCCTCAAAATGAAGAATGTGAGGAGGAAGAAGGGGAGATGCCTTTGGAAGGCTTGATCTTGGTCACCAAGAGGGTTTTACAAAGTTCTCCAAGCTTGGTCGAAACTACTCAAAGAGAGAATCTCTTCCAATCAAGGGCTTTGGTAAATGGAACGCTTTGTAGCCTCATCATTGACAGTGGGAGTTGTGTGAATGCGGCAAGTGAGGACATGGTGGCTGAATTGGGACTTCATACTCATGCTCATCCGAGACCTTATCAACTCCAATGGGTTGATGATAGGTCATTTGTGAAGGTGGTGAAACAAGTGGAAGTGCCAATCAAGATAGGCAAGTATGAGGACTTGATCACTTGTGATGTGGTAAGGATGCAAGCTACACACATCCTTTTGGGGAGGCCTTGGCAATATGATAAGGAGTCACTACACCATGGGAAAGCCAACAAGTACTCCCTCACCCACCTTGGCCGCCCCTACACTTTGCTACCCCTTACTCCAACCCAAGCTCTCCAAGACCAAGTGCACTTAGCTTCCAAAGCTGAACAGAAGAAGAGGGAAGAGGGAAGAGAGGAAAGAGAGAATAGTGAGAAGGTCCAAGGGACCTTGAGTGATAAAAAAGAGTGTGCATCTAAGGGAAACACTTTGAGCAAGAAAGAGAGAAAACAAGAGAGTTGTCCCTCCATGGCCAAAGAGAGAGATTTGAAAAGGGCACTTTTGGGAAATAAAACTTGTTTTCTCATGATTCCAAAACATTGCATGCTAACTCTTGACAACATAGCTTCTCTTCCTTTGTATGTGCAGGAAGTCCTCAAGGAGTTTGATGATGTTTTCAATGAGCCTCAAGATCTTCCCCCATACCGAGGCATTGAGCACCAAATCGACCTACTTCCCGGGCTCCCTTGCCCAACAAGGCAGCCTACGTAACCAACCCCAAGAATCCAAAGAGATCCAAGCTCAAGTGCAAGAGCTACTTCAGAAGGGTTTCATTCGGGAGAGTCTCTCCCCTTGTGCAGTGCCGGTCATTCTTGTGCCAAAGAGTGATGGCACTTGGAGGATGTGCATGGATTGCCGGCCCATCAACACCATCACTGTAAAGTATCGCCACCCTATACCTCGTTTGGATGACATGTTGGATGAATTGAGTGGTGCATGTGTGTTTTCTAAGATAGATCTTAGGAGTGGATACCACCAAATAAGAATGAAACAAGGAGATGAATGGAAAACTGCTTTTAAGACTAAAATTGGATTGTATGAATGGAATGTCATGCCATTTGGTTTATCTAATGCTCCTAGTACTTTCATGCGCCTAATGAACCATGTCTTGAGAAAATTGATAGGTAGGTTTGTGGTTGTGTACTTTGATGATATATTAGTGTACTCCAAGAATCATGTTGATCATGTTGAGCATCTGAGGCAAGTCCTCGATACACTTAGATTAGAGAAGTTGTATGCTAAATACGAAAAGTGTGTCTTTGCTTCAGATGAGGTTAATTTTCTGGGGTATGTTGTTGGGAAAGATGGAGTGAAGGTGGATGAGAGTAAGGTGAGTGCAATTAGAGATTGGCCTACTCCTAGTTCTTTAACTGAAGTGAGATCCTTTTTAGGGCTTGCTAGTTTCTATAGGAGATTTGTTAGGGACTTTTCAACCATAGCCACCCCTATGCATGAATTGGCTAAAAGAATGTAGTCTTTGAATGGGGTGAATCACAAGAGAAGTCTTTTAATGAATTGAAGTCTAGGTTGACCAATGCACCCTTGCTAGCTCTTCCAAATTTTGAGAAGGTGTTTGAGGTTGAGTGTGATGCAAGTGGGATAGGCATTGGTGCTGTTTTGCATCAAGAAGGCCGTCCCATTGCATTTTTCAGTGAAAAGCTAGGTGGAGCTACTTTGAATTACTCTACCTATGACAAAGAGCTTTATGCTCTTGTAAGATCATTAAGGGTATGGAGTCATTATTTGCTACCTAGAGAGTTTGTGATCCACACGGATCATTTGTCCTTGAAGTACCTTCAAGGGCAAGGTAACTTGAGCAAGAGACATGTGAGATGGGTAGAATTTATTGAATCTTTCTCCTATGTTATTAAGTATAAGAAAGGCAAAGAGAATGTAGTTGCCGATGCACTTTCTAGGAGATATGCTATACTCATGACTCTTGACACCAAAGTTGTTGGATTTGAAAGTTTGAAAAGCATGTATGAACATGATTTAGACTTTGGTGAAATTTTTGTTGATTGTGCTAAAGAAGGCCGAAATGGCTTCTATGTATTTGACGGTTTCTTGTTCAAGTATAAGAGGTTGTGTGTGCCAAGGAGCTCAATGCGGGAAGTCATCCTCAAGGAGGCGCATGGTGGAGGACTCATGGGGCACTTTGGTGTCCAAAAGACACTTGATGTCACCGCACGCCACCCGAACCCGGTTGCGGAAGTCGGAGTGATACAGAAAAGGCAGGTCCATCGAGACCTGCCGCGCGTAGCGGACCCGAAAGGCGAAACGATTGTGGAAGCAACCTAACAAAAATTTCATACATATAACTAAAATAAAATCAAAACATACAATTCATGCATCAGCAACAGAGTAAGCCTCGCCCTCCGTGGACGAGTGCTTACGCACCAAACATAGATACATGCAGAGTTCACAGAACCTAAGGTGTCTAGCAAGCGCCAAGCGCTCAGAATATGCAACAGAACAGAATATATATACAAACATATACAATCATCACAACAATAAAACAGAAAGTATGCACATGCAGCTACAGAGCCAAGCCTAGCAAGGTGCAGCTGCTGCAAAACACAACCGAGGTAGAACCTCATGGAAACCTACTCCGCAGGCCGCTTATCAGGTCTACCTGAAACCCAAAAACAAAACCCAAAGAAGGGTGAGTCCTAAAAGGACCCGTAAGGGATATGGGGTAAGGTAAGTATATGTACCCCTGCAAAACAGAAAGATAGCAATATATACAACAGAATACAGAATATCATACATGCACAGAAAATAGATCGGAATCCCGAAGGACGTGCGATTCTAAATCGCCATAACCCATATAACAGATCGGATCGACAGCCTCCACTAAGGGAGTCAGAAGCCGAAGCTATTACAGAAGCATGGTGCACCAGCTGGGGTAGCGAACCCACAACTGTCGTAGGGTTAACAGACAGAGTATGCCATAAGGCATACTCCTACAAATTACAGAACGTACCTTAAAGCAGAAATTTCCGAAATACCTGCAAAACAGAAGTGCAACAACACATACACCTACAGGCTACAGAATATGCCCTAGGCATATAATACTGAAATACTTGTAGAACAGAAAGGTGACCTCTCAAGTCCAGTATCGGGCTCGGACAACTTTTACGACCCGAAACTCGCGAACCTCGAATCTGTCACGCATCCTTATCGGCGTTACCCCGACGGCTCCAGAGCCCTATCCGAGTATCATTTTGGCGAACCCTTCCGTATTTGAGGTCGTGTGGGTACACCAGACGTTTCCGCCGAAAATATTTTTCGGGCGCCGGGGGGTTGTCGGGGTCGCCTCGGGACGTACAGCGGGCTCGGTAGCGCTCTCGAGATCTCAGTTTGAGAAGCCGTTTGTAGTTTTGGAGTCGTGGAAACGTCCCGGTGGTGGTTGTGGAGTTTAATATTTGGGGCGGGACGTTCGGTTCCGGGCGACTCCCGGGGCTCGGGACGGGAATCCCGGGGCTCGGGATGGAAATTTTCTGACGGCTTTGGGATAAGTTGTGTTTTAATTTAAGATGGAATTTATGGGAATTTTTATAGAAATTTTGGAGTGACGGAATTTCGGTTCAGGTTGTCACGCTCGCACGTCGGGTTTTGGTTCGGGTTCAGCGAGCTCGGTAGGACACTCTGGAATTGTAAATGAATTTCTGAAAAATGTTCTGTGAATGTTATAATATTCTGAAGATTGTGTCCGAGTTTCGTTAATTTTGGAATCCGATAATTATTTTTGGGCAAAAAGAATTGGAACTTTCGGAAAAATTGGGAGTTAATTTGCAATTGGGTGCAAATTAAATAAGAAATCAGCATGGGCAGCAGCAGCCCTCTCTATTTTCGGCAGCAAGTGTGTGTGTGTGAGATGATTTGGGACACATGTCCTATTTTTATTTAAAGGAAGAGAGGAAAGGGCAAAAGTCTTGGAAAATATATAATTATTATTATTTCATAAAAATGGATTTATTTTCATTTCTTCTTCTTCTTCATCTTCCTTTGTTCTGCTGAAAACCTCCATGGATGTGCTTCCTCCAAGCTTGAGGTTCTTCATCTTGGCTCAAATCAAAGAGAAATTGGTTGCTACATGTGGTAAGTACCTCCCTAACTCCTCTTTTCTCATTAATTTGGAAGATTAGTGGTAAAAAGAGGAGTTTTTGCATTTGATGGGTTTGTTCTTAGCTATAAGCTAGGATGATTCTCTTCCTCCCATGTTTTAGTATGTTGTTCTTGGGTGGTAGGAGAGTGTTAATCAAGTGTTGGATTTTGGAAAACACAACTTGGGTGGAAATTTAGCTTTGGCCGAAATTATGGAAGAAATTCCAAAATTGTGTGTGGTTGTTATCTTGCTTCATGCTTCAAGTATGTTAGTTCTAGCATGATTCTAAGCTTATGTATGGATTCAATTTGATGGAAAACAAGTTGAGGTGAAAACCCCCTTTTGGCCGAATTGGTTAAGTGTATGTTCATGATGAATTTTGTTGTTTGGGTGCAATTGGATAGCATTCATGGTTTAGAAATGTAATTGGGGATTAAAGAGTGCAAATGGAACTTTGTTTGGATTGAAATGGGGGTTGGGTGAGAAAACCCCTCTTTGGCCGAATTGATAAGTGAAGGGGTTTTGTTGATTTTGGTGTAATTGGTTAGTAAGCATGCTTAGGAAGTGAAATTGGTGATTAATATGATTATTTGGAAGCTTGAATGGATTAAGTTGAAAGTTGGATGAAAAGTTGATTAAGAACCGAAATCTTGGAATGATTCTTTTTCAATGTTGGAGGTTCATTTTGGTTGAATTGGATGTTAATATGGTGTTGGGGTTGAATTTAGGAGTGGATGGAAGTTTGAAATGTTGGATTCGGTTAAGGTATGAAAAAGTTACAATTAATCGGGATTTATCGGAAAATAGCGGGTAATGAAGGGTTTAAGGTTGGATTTGATCAGTTCTGTTTATCGTATGATGTTTGTCAATGTGAAATCTTGCATTGTCTAGGTTGGTTCTGAATTCGACGCGTTTACGTGAAAATCTGGAATTTTACGGAAATTCTGCCGGATTTTCGGTTTTAGGGTCGGGGGTTGTAGTTTAGTAGTGTGGTTGATAAGGATGCTAATTCAACTTGGTTTAGCAGATTCTGAGGTTCGGAGGTTAGGAAAAGAGGAGTTCTAAGTTTCGGGGCACGGTGTAGGTGTTATCCAGAATCGGTCCAATACTCTGGATTTTGAGGTAAGGGTTTGGTTCTGCTATTTTTGGTAAGATAGGTGTATGTTTAGTTTCATTTTCTGTTCTGCAGGTATTTCAGTATTATATGCCTAGAGCATATTCTGTAGTCTGTAGGTGTATGTATTGTAGCACTTCTGTTTTGCAGGTATTTCGGAAATTTCTGCTTTAAGGTAAGTTCTGTGATCTGTAGGTGTATGCCTTGTAGCATACCCTGTCTGTTAACCCTACGTTTGTAGGAGTATGCCTTATGGCATACTCTGTCTGTTAACACTACGACAGTTGTGGGTTCGCTACCCCAGCTGGTGCACCATGCTTCTGTAATAGCTTCGGCTTCTGACTCCCCTTAGTGGGAGGCTGTCGTTCCGATCTGTTATAAGGTTTATGGCGATTTGGAATCGCACATCCTTCGGGATTCCGATTTGTTTCTGGTACATGTATGTTATTCTGTATTCTGTTGCGTATATTGCTATCTTTCTGTTTTGCAGGGTTGCATATACTTATCTTACCCCAAATCCCTTACGGGGTCCTTTTAGGACTCACCCTTTTTGGGTTCTGTTTTTGGATTTCAGGTAGACCTGATAAGCGGCCTGCGGAGTAGGATTCCGTGAGGGTTCTACCTTGGGTATGTTTTGCAGCAGTTGCACCTTGCGGTCCGGGATTGTGTACTTGGTGTGAATCCCGCGCAAGGTATTTTGTTACTTAGATTCTAAGGTTGGCTCTGTAGTTGCATATGCACACTTTCTGTATTGCTATGATGGTTGTATGTCTGTATATACATTTGTATATTCTGTTCTATATCTGTTCTCTGCGCTTGGCGCTTGCTAGACATTTTAGGTTCTGTGAATTCGTATGTATATGTGTTTTGGTGCGTAAGCACTCGTCCCACGGAGGGCGGGGCTTACTCGTTATTAGTGCATGAATTGTATGTTTGCATTTTATTTTTGGTTATATGCATGAAATTTTTGTTAGGTTGCTTCCACAATCCTTCCGTTCTCGGGTCCGCTACGCGCGGCGGGTCTCGATGGACTGCCACTCCTTTCCATTCCGGCTTCCGCTTCCGGCGTCCCGGCGCCCCGCCTCCGCAACCGGGCTCGGGTGGCGTGCGGTGACAAGTTGGTATCAGAGCAGGTAAGTGACCATATTGGTCGTCAGTGGTAACTTGTAGTGACGACTATTGTTGTACATTTTATTTTAGAATGGTTTGGTACGGAGATTGGCCACCTCCTTACTTGAACCACTTCAAAATAAAATTGTGGAACAAAGTTGATCCTTCAAGTTATCCTGATAGTTGCAGATTTCGGCACTCGGGATTTTTGGAATTCTGGTAAGATTATTACGAGTAAGGGGATTGTGGAAAAGTTTCAGGTACGTAAAATTGTGTGTTAGGAAAAGATTTGGTGAAATAAGCATGAACTGCTTCTGTGATTCTGTGAAATGCATGATTTTATCATTCTGAGAAGTAACTTCTGTGTCAAGTACTGCATTGCACTACAGAGCCTTAGAAAACTGCTGCTAACTTCTGTAGAGAGTAGGAGTGACCGATTTCTGTCTGGACTCTGTTTGGTCTGAAATTTTTGAGATATGGTTAACACGCGTAGATAGCGTGATTTGGTACCGGAGGGGCGGGACTGGAATCCCACACCTCCGTGGAATAGGATACGGGTTCAGTGTAACCCAGGGTCTGAACAACCACACTCACCACCCCGAGGTTTAGTGGTCGTAAGGACCCCTCTCTGATTTGGTATTACCCGCCAGCTTAGCTGGTTCAAGGGCGGCGATGGCAGGGGAAAAATCTGTTTATGCCACGGTAAGGGCATTTTGATCAGGTGGTGATAGCAAGACTTAAGCCACTGCTCGCCATAGTTTTGGGATCAGTAAGTGAGTGACTCTGACAAGGGTGGTCACTACGACACCTAGACTTCTCGTCGGTCCTATTAACGACGAGGAGATCTGGGGCACCAGTCTGGCGAGGTCAGACTTTTGGAGAGGTTTCAGAGTCTGAATCCCCCCCCCCGAGGTTCAATGACCGAGGAGGACCGGAGGTAGTAGAGACTTGGTTTGCAGGAATTGACAAACTCCTGGAGGGAGGCTATTCTGAGTCGGTTGGCCGGGGAACGGCTACTCCGGCCGATTGCTTCGTGTTCGAACCGGTGTTCGGATTGACCCGATATATTAGTTCTAGTGTCCTGGCAGTTTACCGGACATTTCCGCGGAAAATATTTTACGGGGCCTGGGGTTGCCGTCGGACGTTTTCAGGGATTCTGGGCGGAGAAACGGCTCCCGGGAGTGACCCGGGACTCAGATTTGTAGTTTTGAGGAAGATCTGGAGTCGGGGATACAATTTACATTTTTCTGTGAAGAAAAATGTTCGGGGTTGGAAATTACGGTTTCGGGCAGTTTTCGGGCTCGGGGCGAGCCAAGCTGTGACACTTGGCGAAATGTGATTAGTGGAAAGTATTGGACTTGGTCTCTTGTTATTTCTAGTGATTATGATTCACTATGATGTCAAAAAGGATGTCATGTGCAAAGCACATGACTTATTATTACAAGACTTAAGTTTTGGCAGTCTTCAGCGTCCATAGTCTCGGACGCAACCCAACGCGCCGCGGCGTGGGTTTCAGCAGGTGGCCCGAGACCTCGGTGGCGGCACAAGCAGCTTCAGCCACCCTCCGTCACAGCAGCTCGAGTAGGATAAGTTTTTCATTTTGACGGGGGGCCCTAGTTATCGGGGAGGACTTAGTCGGCGGTCATGTACTAGCTAGCAGGAATTACGTAGGTACTTTATTTCGAATGAGATACCGCTTCATGCGTTAATTGATACAGGAGCATTTGTTCTCATTGTAACACCGAAATGAGTAACATTTCTGTATCTGTCTGTAAGTACCTTGCCTCAAACGCATATAGTAAAAACTGAAGGAAGTCAGATTCTGTTTTCCAATGATATGCTACGGGGTTGTACGATATCTGTAGGCGGACATGGTAGTATCGGATCTGTTGGGTTTAGACACGCCGGACTATGATGTTATTCTTGGAATGGACTGGCTATCCAAGAACTCTGTGCACGTTGATTGTGCAACCCGAACCATTATGGTTTCTGGAGAGGTACTACCTCTCACGACTCCGATTGGTTTGACTATCGCACAGCACAGTAAGGAATTACAGATTCTGGATCAACTGTCGATAGTTGGTGTAGGGGAATGCTATGGTCTGAATGAAGCTGGTATTAGGTTGAAGTTGGATGGTTTACCGTTGGTTCGAGATTTTCCGCAGGTATTTCCGGAGGAGTTGCCCGGATTACCATAAGAGCGGGGAATTGTGTTTGAGATCCACCTGCAGTCGGGTACTGCTCCGATATCTATTCCTCCTTATCGGATGCCTATTTCTGAGATGCAGGAGTAGAAGAAGCAACTGGAGGAATTACAGCAAAAGAGTTTCATCCGACCGAGCACTTCAGCGTGGGGTGCTCTGGTTCTGTTTGTTAAGAAGAATGATGGGACACTCTGACTTGGTATTGATTATAGACGGTTGAATGCTCTTGTTGGGAAGAATAAGTATCTGTTACCGAGGATTAACGATCTTTTTGATCAACTTCGGGGTTTGAGGGTTCTCTCAAAGATTGATCTCTGATCTGGGTATTTTCAGTTTAGGGTGAAGGAAGAGGACATACTTAAGACTGCTTTCCGCACCCGATTTGGACACTTTGAGTTTACGGTCATGCCATTTGGGCTGACCAATGCTCCGGCAGCATTCATGGATCTGATGCATCGGGTGTTCCGACCGTACTTGGACTCATTTCTGGTGGTTTTTATTGATGATATTCTGATATATTCTCGGGATGAGGATTCGCATCGGGATCATCTGAGGGTGGTTCTGCAGACACTTTGGGAACATCAGCTTCATGCTAAATTCTCAAAGTGTGAGTTCTGGATTCGGGAAGTCACCTTCTCGGGACACGTTATTTCGAGCATGGTCTGCTGTGGATCCAGAGAAGGTGAGGGCAGTTCGGGATTGGAAACAACCTGCCACAGTACGGGAGTTCAGGAGCTTCCTGGGGTTAGTAGGGTTTTATCAGAGGTTTGTACCAGGGTGTTCTATCCTGGCATCTCCGCTTACGCAGTTGACCAAGAAGGGTCAACTGTATATCTGGTCTGATAAGTGTGAGCAGAATTTTCAGAAGTTGAGGCGGTAGTTGACTAACGCTCCGATTCTGACTCTTTCAGATCCGATCTTACCGTATGTGAATTATACGGATGCTTCCACATCTGGTTTGGGATGTGTGTTGGTGCAGGAGCGTTTTGTGGTAGCTTATGGGTCGAGGCAGCTACGACCGCATGAGCTGAACTATCCGACACATGATCTGAAGTTGACTATAGTAGTTTATACGCTGAAACATTGGAATCAATATCTGTTTGGTAATAAATTTCAGATTCTTACCGACCATAAGAGTCCGAAATATCTGTTTGCACAGATGGAGCTTAATTTGAAGCAGCATAGATGGCTCGAATACATTAAGGACTATGGTTGCTGTATCGAGTACATCTCTGGCAAGGGCAACACGGTTGCCGATGCTCTGAGCAGGAAGTATACCGGCTTAATTAAGAGAGGAAATGTTGGTGACCGATCTGAGGAGAGTGATCTGACGTGCCTTTGGCACAAGTGGCAGCTCTGGGAGCGTGCTCAGGTTATTACACTTATTATACATTCTGAGTGGCTTGATAGGATGCGCGAAGCGCAAGGTAGAGATTTGGTATTGAAGAAGTTATCTGGGGAAGATGAGGATTTATTTGTTACCGACGTTTCAGTATAGGCAGGGATTGCTATACTTCCGAGATTGCCTTTATATACCGGAGGATCAGGAGTTCTGGAATGAGATTTTAGAGGGGGCACACTCGAGCAGTGTGAGCATCAGAACCGGCAGGGACACTCAGACTTTGCCCATTCCATCTGGAAGTGGGGTAATGTTATGATGGACTTTCGACCGCACCGCCCGACACGGTTTCATCATGATGCTATCTGGGTTTTGTGGATCGGTGACAAAGTGCGTACACTTTACGCCTATTCGGTCATAGACCCTCTGGAGAAGCTTGCCCGGCTTTACATCGGGGAGATTATGCGTTTACATGGAGCACCGGACTCCATTGAATCGACCGTGATCCGCGTTTTACAAAGACGGTTCGGATTGCTTTTCATGAAGCATTGGGCACGCGACTCCATCGAATACCGCTTATCACCCACAGACGGACGGGCGGTCGGAGCGGGCGATTCGATATCGGAGGATATGTTGCGAATCTGTACTTTGGATTTTGGAGGAGTTTGGGACTAGCAGATTACTTTGATAGAGTTCTCATACAACAATTGCTTTCGGACTACGTTTGACATGGCACCCATGAGGCGTTGTACGAGAGGAGGTGTGTGACACCATACTGTGGGACAGATGCGTCTGATCGGGTTAAGCTGGGACCCGAGCTTTTTGAGGAGTCTACGGCAAAGATCAGATTGTTACAGGCGCGGATTAAAACCGCGAACGACTGCACCACTGTTTATACGAACCGCCGCCGTAGGGCTCTTGAATATGAGTTTGGTAATAGAATTTGACTGGAGGTAGCACCGTTCAGAGGGACAGTAAGATTTGATAGGCGGGGCAAGTTACCCCGAATTTTATCGGTTCTCATGAGTTTCTAGAGTAAGTTGTAGGTTGATCTTTCCCCCCCCAACTATTTCTGTTTTACGTGATGTCTTCCAGGATAGCCTGTTGTGGATCGGTTAGATTTAGGTTCGGTACTGTCTGGGGTTGTCTGGTAGAAATACCGGCAACTGACTCGGGGTGCAATAAGATGCACCCGGAGGGTGGGACGCCGTGAGGCTCTGTATGGTAGTCTAAACTACCACTCCCACCGCACCAGTACGGTGGTCCGATTGTTCTGGGTTAGAGGGGTGTTCATATTTTCTGATTGGTAGCGACACCTGTCTGGTTGATTCAGGCTACTCTTGGAGGACCAAGAGTTCTAAGGGGGGGGAGAATGTTACGGTCACCCCGAGCGGGTTGCGGCCGGGTGACCGGGGCTCGGTTTTAGCTGCGGGTCACGTTTTCGGCGTTCGAGCGGCTCCCGAGCCCTATCCGAGTATCATTTTGGCGAACCCTTCCGTATTTGAGGTCGTGTGGGTCCCCCGGACGTTTCCGCCGAAAATATTTTTCTGGCGCCGGGGGGTTGTCGGGGTCGCCTCGGGACGTACAGCGGGCTCGGTAGCGCTCTCGAGATCTCAGTTTGAGAAGCCGTTTGTAGTTTTGGAGTCGTGGAAACGTCCCGGTGGTGGTTGTGGAGTTTAATATTTGGGGCGGGACGTTCGGTTCCGGGCGACTCCCGGGGCTCGGGACGGGAATCCCGGGGCTCGGGATGGAAATTTTCTGACGGCTTTGGGGTAAGTTGTGTTTTAATTTAAGATGGAATTTATGGGAATTTTTATAGAATTTTGGAGTGACGGAATTTCGGTTCAGGTTGTCACGCTCGCACGTCGGGTTTTGGTTCGGGTTCAGCGAGCTCGGTAGGACACTCTGGAATTGTAAATGAATTTCTGAAAAATGTTCTGTGAATGTTATAATATTCTGAAGATTGTGTCCGAGTTTCGTTAATTTTGGAATCCGATAATTATTTTTGGGCAAAAAGAATTGGAACTTTCGGAAAAATTGGGAGTTAATTTGCAATTGGGTGCAAATTAAATAAGAAATCAGCATGGGCAGCAGCAGCAGCCCTCTCTATTTTCGGCAGCAAGTGTGTGTGTGTGTGATTATTTGGGACACATGTCCTATTTTTATTTAAAGGAAGAGAGGAGTGGGCAAAAGTCTTGGAAAATATATAAGGCATATAATTTCATAAAAGTGGACTTATTTTCATTTCTTCTTCTTCTTCATCTCTCCAAGTCTGCCGAAAACCACCATGGATGTGCACCTCCAAGCTTGAGTTTCTTCTTCTTTGTGGAAATCAAAGAGAAATTGGTTGCTACTTGTGGTAAGTACCTTCCTAAGTCCTCTTTTCTCATTAATTTGGAAGATTAGTGGTAAAAAGAGGAGTTTTTGCATTTGATGGGTTTGTTCTTAGCTATAAGCTAGGATGATTCTCTTCCTCCCATGTTTTAGTATGTTGTTCTTGGGTGGTAGGAGAGTGTTAATCAAGTGTTGGATTTTGGAAAACACAACTTGGGTGGAAATTTAGCTTTGGCCGAAATTATGGAAGAAATTCCAAAATTGTGTGTGGTTGTTATCTTGCTTCATGCTTCAAGTATGTTAGTTCTAGCATGATTCTAAGCTTATGTATGGATTCAATTTGATGGAAAACAAGTTGAGGTGAGAAAACCCCTCTTTGGCCGAATTGGTTAAGTGTATGTTCATGATGAATTTTGTTGTTTGGGTGCAATTGGATAGCATTCATGGTTTAGAAATGTAATTGGGGATTAAAGAGTGCAAATGGAACTTTGTTTGGATTGAAATGGGGGTTGGGTGAGAAAACCCCTCTTTGGCCGAATTGATAAGTGAAGGGGTTTTATTGATTTTGGTGTAATTGGTTAGTAAGCATGCTTAGGAAGTGAAATTGGTGATTAATATGATTATTTGGAAGCTTGAATGGATTAAGTTGAAAGTTGGATGAAAAGTTGATTAAGAACCGAAATCTTGGAATGATTCTTTTTCAATGTTGGAGGTTCATTTTGGTTGAATTGGATGTTAATATGGTGTTGGGGTTGAATTTAGGAGTGGATGGAAGTTTGAAATGTTGGATTCGGTTAAGGTATGAAAAAGTTACAATTAATCGGGATTATCGGAAAATGGCGGGTAATGAAGGGTTTAAGGTTGGATTTGATCAGTTCTGCTTATTGTATGATGTTTGTCAATGTGAAATCTTGCATTGTCTAGGTTGGTTCTGAATTCTGACGTTTCTGTGAAAATCTGGAATTTTACGGAAATTCTGTCGGATTTTCGGTTTTGGGGTCGGGGGTTGTAATTTGGTAGTGTGGTTGATAAGGATGCTAAATCAACTTGGTTTGGCAGATTCTGAGTTTCGGTGGTTAGGAAAAGAGGAGTGCCAAGTTTCGGGGCACGGTGTAGGTGTTATCCAGAATCGGTCCAATACTCTGGATTTTGAGGTAAGGGTTTGGTTCTGCTATTTTTGGTAAGATAGGTGTATGTTTAGTTTCATTTTCTGTTCTGCAGGTATTTCAGTATTATATGCCTAGAGCATATTCTGTAGTTCTGTAGGTGTATGCCTTGTAGCATACTCTGTCTGTTAATCCTACGTTTGTAGGAGTATGCCTTATGGTATACTCTGTCTGTTAACACTACGACAGTTGTGGGTTCGCTACCCCAGCTGGTGCACCATGCTTCTGTAATAGCTTCGGCTTCTGACTCCCCTTAGTGGGAGGCTGTCGTTCCGATCTGTTATAAGGTTTATGGCGATTTGGAATCGCACATCCTTCGGGATTCCGATTTGTTTCGGTACATGTATGTTATTCGTGATACATTGCATATATTGCTATCTTTCTGTTTTGCAGGGTTGCATATACTTATCTTACCCCAAATTCCTTACTGGGTCCTTTTAGGACTCACCCTTCTTTGGGTTCTGTTTTTGGATTTCAGGTAGACCTGATAAGCGGCCTGCGGAGTAGGGTTCCGTGAGGGTTCTACCTTGGGTATGTTTTGCAGCAGTTGCACCTTGCGGTCCGGGATTGTGTACTTGGTGTGAATCCCGCGCAAGGTATTTTGTTACTTAGATTCTAAGGTTGGCTCTGTAGTTGCATATGCACACTTTCTGTATTGCTATGATGGTTGTGTGTCTGTATATACATTTGTATATTCTGTTCTATATCTGTTCTCAGCGCTTGGCGCTTGCTAGACATTTTAGGTTCTGTGAATTCTGTATGTATATGTGTTTTGGTGCGTAAGCACTCGTCCACGGAGGGCGGGGCTTACTCTGTTATTAGTGCATGAATTGTCTGGTTGCATTTTATTTTTGGTTATACGCATGAAATTTCCGTTAGTCTGCTTCCACAATCCTTCCGTTCTCGGGTCCGCTACGCGCGGCGGGTCTCAATGGACTGCCACTCCTTTCCATTCCGGCTTCCGCTTGGCGTGCGGCGTCCCCGGCGTTTCAAACTTCCATCCACTTCTAAATTCAACCCCAACACCATATTAACATCCCCGCCTCCGCAACCGGGCTCGGGTGGCGTGCGGTGACAACATGAAGGACCCAATTCCTCTTTAATTTGAGCCAAGAAGAAGAGCTTCAAGCTTGAGGTTGAGCTTCAACACTGCTGGCGCCAGCAAGGGAGAAAGAAGGAAGAAGAAGAAGAAGTATGAAATGAGATAATATCTCATTTTATGAATTATAAGCCATATATAATTTTCTTCTCTTTTTCCCATCCCTCTCAACATAAATAAAAATAGGACAAGTGTCCCATATTTGCCTCCCAATACAGCCGAACAAAGCAGCTGCTGCTGCCCATGCTGAAATACTTTTATTTTGTGGCCAATTACAAATTAACTCCCAACTTTTCCGAAAGTTCCAATTCTTTTTGCCCAAAAATATTTACCGAACTCCAAAATTAACGAAACTTGGACACAACCCTCAGAATATTATAACATTCATAAAACATATTTCAAAAGTTCATTTACCACTCCGGAGTGTCCTACCGAGCTCTTTGAACCCGAACAAATCCCGACGTGCGAGCGTGTCCAACAGAACCAAAATCCCATCACACCAAAATTCCACAAAAATACTCATAAATTCCATCTTAAATTATAACACAACTTACCCAAAAGCCGTAAGAAAATTTCCATCCCGAGCCCTGGGATTCCCGCCCGAGCCCCGGGAGTCGCCCGGAACCGAACGTCCCGCCCCAAATATTAAACTCCACAAACACCTCCGGGACGTTTCCACGACTCCAAAACTGCAAACGGCTTCCCAAACTGAGGTCTCGAGAGTGCTACCGAGCCCGCTGTACGTCCCGAGACGACCCCGACAACCCCCCGGCGTCAGAAAAATATTTTCGGCGGAAACGTCCGGGGGACCCACACGACCTCAAATACGGAAGGGTTCGCCAAAATGATACTCGGATAGGGCTCGGGAGCCGTCTGAACGCCGAAAAACGTGACCCGCAGGCCAAAACCGGAGCCCCGGGTCACCCGATCGCAACCCGCTCGGGGTGACCGTAACATTCTCCCCCCCTTAGAACTCTTGGTCCTCCAAGAGTAGCCTGAACCAACCATACAGGTGTCGCTACCAACCAGAATGTAAAAATTCCCCTTACTAAGAACAATCGGACCACCGTACTGGTGCGGCGGGAGTGGTAGTTTAGACTACCATACAGAGCCTCACGGCGTCCCACCCTCCGGGTGCATCTTATTGCACCCCGAGTCAGTTGCCGGTATTTCTACCAGACAACCCCAGACAGTACCGGACCTAAGTCTAACCAATCCTCAACAGGCTATCCTGGAAGACATCACGTAAAACAGCAACAGTTGGGGGGGGGAAAGATCAACCTAACAACTTACTCTAGAAACTCATGAGAACCGATAAAATTCGGGGTAACTTGCCCCGCCTACCAAATCTTACTGTCTCTCTGATCGGTGCTACCTCCAGTCAAATTCTGCCACCAAACTCAGATTCCAGAGCCCTACGGCGGCGGTTCGTATAAGCAGTGGTGCAGTCGTTCGCGGTTTTGATCCGCGCCTGTAACAATCTGATCTTTGCCGTAGTCTCCTCAAAAGCTCGGGTCCCAGCTCAACCCTATCAGACGCATCTGTCCAACAGTGTGGTGTCGTACACCTCCACCCGGACAACGCTTCATATGGTGCCATGCCAATCGTAGTCCTGAAGCCGTTGTTGTACGAGAACTCTATCAAAGCAACTACTAGTCCCAAACTCCTCCAAAATCCAAAATACAGATTCGCAACATATCCTCCAATATCAGAATCACCCGCTCCGACTGCCCGTCCGTCTGTGGGTGATAAGCTGTATTCAGATGGAGTCGCGTGCCCGGTGCTTCGTGAAAAGCTCTCCGTAACTGCGTCTTTGTCAAACGCAGATCACGGTCAGATACAATGGAGTCTGGTACTCCATGTAAACGTACAATCTCCCTGATGAAAAGCCGGGCAAGCTTCTTCAGAGGGTCTATGACCCGAATAAGCAGAAAGTGTGCGCACTTTGTCAGCCGATTCACAATAACCCTGATCGCATCATGGCGAGACCGTGTCAGGGGCAAAGGCACGGAAAGTCCATAGTAACATTACCCCACTTCCAGACTGGAATGGGCAAAGTCTGCAGTGTCCCTGCCGGTTTCTGATACTCAAACTGCTCGAGTATGCCTCCTCTAAAATCTCATTCCAGAACTCCTGATCCTCTGGTACATAAAGGCGATCTCGGAAGTATAGCAATCCCTGCCATACTGAAACGTCGGTAACAAAGAACTCTTATCTACCCCAGATAATTCCTTCAACCCCGGATTCCTACCCTGCGCCTCGCGCACCCTGTCAAGCCACTCAGAATGTATAATAAGTGTAATAACCTGAGCACGCTCCCAAAGGCAAATCACTCTCCTCAGATCGGTCACCAACATTTCCTCCCTTAATTAAGCCGGTATACTTCCTGCTCAGAGCATCGGCAACCGTGTTGCCCTTGCCAGAGATGTACCCGATACTACAATCATAGTCCTTAATGTATTCGAGACATCTGCGCTGCCTCATGCTAAGCTCCTTCTGTGTAAACAGATATTTCAGACTCTTATGGTCGGTAAGAATCTGAAATTTATTACCAAACAGATATTACTTCTAATGTTTCAGCGCATAGATCACTGCAACCAACTCCAGATCGTGTGTCGGATAGTTCAGCTCATGCGGTCGTAGCTGCCTCGACCCATAAGCAACCACAAAACGCTCCTGCCCCAACACACACCCCAAACTGGATGGGGAAGCATCCGTATAAATCACATACGGTAAGCCCGGATCTGGAAGAGTCAGAATCGGAGCGTTAGTCAACTGCCGCTTCAACTACTGAAAATTCTGCTCACACCTATCAGACCCGATAAACGGTTGACCCTTCTTGGTCAACTGCGTGAGCGGTGATGCCAGAATAGAAAACCCCGGTATGAACCTCCGATAATATCCTACTAACCCCAGGAAGCTCCTAATCTCCCGTACCGTGGTAGGTTGTTTCCGATCCCGAATCGCCCTCACCTTTTCTGGATCCACAGACAGACCATGCTCAGACATGATGCGTCCCAGAAAAGTGACTTCCCGAATCCAGAACTCACACTTTGAGAACTTAGCATAAAGCTGATGTTCCCAAAATGTCTGCAGAACTATCCTCAGATGCTCCCGATGCGAGTCCTCATCCCAAAAATAAATCAGAATATCATCAATAAAAACCACCAGAAATGAGTCCAAGTACGGTCGGAACACCCAATGCATCAGATCCATGAATGCCGCTGTAGCATTGGTCAGCCCGAATGGCATGACCGTAAACTCAAAGTGTCCAAATCGGGTGCGGAAAGCAGTCTTAGGTATGTCCTCTTCCTTCACCCTAAGCTGAAAATACCCAGATCGGAGATTAATCTTTGAGAAAACTCTCGAACCTTGAAGTTGATCAAAAAGATCGTTAATCCTCGGTAACGGATACTTATTCTTCCCAATAAGAGCATTCAACCGTCTGTAATCAATACAAAGTCAGAGTGTCCCATCATTCTTCTTTACATACAGAACCCGAGCACTCCACGGTGAAGTGCTCGGTCGGACGAAACTCTTTTGCTGTAATTCCTCCAGTTGCTTCTTCTACTCCTGCATCTCAGAAATAGGCATCCGATAAGGAGGAATAGATATCGGAGTAGTACCCGACTGCAGGTGGATGTCAAACACAATTCCCCGCTCTTATGGTAATCCGGGCAACTCCTCCGGAAATACCTGCGGAAAATCTCGAACCAACGGTAAACCATCCAACTTCAACCTAATACCAGCTTCATTCAGACCATAACATTCCCCCAACACCAACTATCGACAGATGATCCAGAATCTGCAACACTGTACCGTGCTGTGCGATAGTCACACCAGTCGGAGCCGTGAGAGGTAGTACCTCTCCAGAAACCATAATGGTTCGGGTTGCACAACCAATGTGCACAGAATTCTTGGATAGCCAGTCCATCCCAAGAATTATATCATAGTTCGGCGTGTCTAAAACCAATAAATCCGATACTATCATATGTCCGCCTACAGATATCGTACAACCCCGAACCATCTCATTGGAAATGTAAACCGACTCCCAGTTTTTACTAAGTACATTTGAGGCAAGGTACTAATAGACAGATACTGAGAGATGTAACACATTTCGTGTTACAATGGAAATAAATGTTCCCTGTATCCAATACTGCCTGAACCGGTATCTCATTCAGAAATAAAGTACCCTGCAGAACACCCTGCTGACTCGAGCCTCCCTGCTGTCTGGTACCTGACCGCTGACTAGGTCCTCCCTGACCTCCCTGATGTCTAGGGCCTCCCCCCTCAAAATAGAAAACTTGTCCTGCTCTGAGCTGCTGTGGTGGAGGGGATGGCTGAAGCTGCTGTCGCTACTGAGGTCTCGGGCCACCCTGCTGAAACCCACGCCCTCACGGCGCGTTGGGCTGTGCCCGAGACTGTGAACGCTAATAACTGCCAAAAACCCTGCCTTACAGTCAGAGGGCAATCCCGTACCCAGTGAGTGTCAGACCCGCAACGTAAACATCGCCCTCCTGCCTGTAACAAAGTCGACCGAGGTGATACCTACTACTAGTCGGACAAGTTCGTGCCGGTGGTGCTCCCACTCTGCCTCTACTAGACTGCCCAGGCCTGTTCGGCCGTCCAGAAATCTGCCGGGGTCCCAGCTGTGTGGAGCCCCTCGTACTTCCCTGACCTCGTTGCAAGGGGAGACGACTCTCAACCTCCTCTTGTTCGAGGAGTTGAGCCCTAATAACCGCTTCCCGATACAAAGTAATGTCTAAAGGTCTCAAAGCCCACCTGTACTCGGGGCGCAGTCGGCGAATAAACCTCTTGGTCTTCTCCTCTTCCATACCCTGATACTACGGTACAAAGTAAATCAACCGATCAAACTCTCACTCATACTCTCCGACAGTCCTGTCTCCCCGATGAAACTCAACAACTGTGCCTGACACAGATTCCTGGCTACATCCCCACTGCACTGCTAGTGGAAAATGTAGCCTCCCCCAGGAGTTTATCAACTCCTGCAGACCAAATCTCTACTACTTCTAGCCCTTCTCGGTCATTGAACCTCGGGGGGGTTTCAAACCTGAAACCTCTCCAGAAGTCTGACCTCGTCAGACTGGTGCCTCAGATCTCCCCGTCGTTGATAGGACCGACGAGAAGTCTAGGTGTCGTAGTGACCATTCTCCTCGGAGTCACTCACTTACCAATCCCAAAGCTGTGGCGAGCAGTGGCTTAAGTCTCGCTATCACCACCTAATCAAAATGCCCTTACTGTGGCATAATCAGATCTTCCCATGCCTACTGCCGCCCTTGAACCAGCTAAGCTGGCGGGTAATACCAAATCAGAGAGGGGTCCCTACGACCGCTAAACCTCGGGGCGGTGAGTGTGGTTGTTCAGACCCTGGGTTACACTGAACCCGTATACTATTCCTCGGAGTTGTGGGGTCACAGTCCCGCCCCTCCGGTACGAAATCACGCTATTCGCGTGTAGTACACATTTCCTTAAACCCAGTCCAACCAGAAAACAACTTATCCCAAACCAAATTTCCAAACCATATACCAACTCAACCCATAACCAACAGTTCAAACCCTATCTCTCGGAGGCGTGGGATTACAGTCCCCTCCCTCCGGTCGCAAAACACGTTGTCTACGCGTGTTAACCAAACCTGAAACATTCCAGACCAAACAGAGTCCAGATAACTCGGTCACTCCTAATCCCTACAGAAGCTAGTAGCAGTTTTCTAAGGCTCTGTAGTGCAATGCAGTACTTGACACAGAAATTATTTCTCAGAATGATCAAATCATTTATTTCACAAAATCACAGAAGCAATTCATGCTTATTTCACCAAATCGTTTTCCTAACACACAATTTTACGTACCTGAAACTTTTCCACAATCCTTTACTCGTAATAATCTTTCCAGAATCCAGAAATCCCGAGTTCGAAATCTGCAACTATCGTGATAACTTGAAGGATCAACTTTGTTCCACAATTTTATTTTGAAGTGGTTCAAGTAAGGAGGTGGCCAATCTCCGTACCAAACCATTCTAAAATAAAATGTGCAACAATAGTTGTCACTACAAGTCACCACTGACGACCAATATGGTCACTTACCTGCTCTGATACCAACTTGTCACCGCACGCCACCCGAGCCCGGTTGCGGAGGCGGGGGCGCCGGGACGCCGGAAGCGGAAGCCGGAATGAATAGGAATGGCAGGTCCATCGAGACCCGCCGCGCGTAGCGGACCCAAAGAGCGAAAGGATTGTGGAAGCAACCTAACAAAAATTTCATACATATAACTAAAATAAAATCAAAACATACAATTCATGCATCAGCAACAGAGTAAGCCTCGCCTCCGTGGACGAGTGCTTACGCACCAAACATAGATACATGCAGAGTTCACAGATACTAAGGTGTCTAGCAAGCGCCAAGCGCTCAGAATATGCAACAGAACAGAATATATATACAAACATATACAATCATCACAACAATAAAACAGAAAGTATGCACATGCAGCTACAGAGCCAAGCCTAGCCTAAGCATCAAATACCTTGCGCGGGATTCCGACCAAGTAGATAAAATCCCGGCCCGCAAGGTGCAGCTGCTGCAAAACACAACCGAGGTAGAACCTCACGGAAACCTACTCCGCAGGCCGCTTATCAGGTCTACCTGAAACCCAAAAACAAAACCCAAAGAAGGGTGAGTCCTAAAAGGACCCGTAAGGGATATGGGGTAAGGTAAGTATATGTACCCCTGCAAAACAGAAAGATAGCAATATATACAACAGAATACAGAATATCATACATGCACAGAAAATAGATCGGAATCCCGAAGGACGTGCGATTCTAAATCGCCATAACCCATATAACAGATCGGAACGACAGCCTCCACTAAGGGAGTCGGAAGCCGAAGCTAATACAGAAGCATGGTGCACCAGCTGGGGTAGCGAACCCACAACTGTCGTAGGGTTAACAGACAGAGTATGCCATAAGGCATACTCCTACAAATTACAGAACGTACCTTAAAGCAGAAATTTCCGAAATACCTGCAAAATAGAAGTGCAACAACACATACACCTACAGACTACAGAATATGCCCTAGGCATATAATACTGAAATACTTGTAGAACAGAAAGTGAAACTAAACATACACCTATCTTACCAAAAATAGCAGAACCAAACCCTTACCTCTCAAGTCCAGAGTATCAGACCGCTTCTGGACAACTTCCATACTACGACCCGAAACTCAGAAACTTCTCTTTTCCTAACCTCCGAACCTCAGAATCTGCCAAACCAAGTTGAATTAGCATCCTTATCGACCACACTACCAAACTATACCCCCGACCCCAAAGCCGAAAATCCGGCAGAATTTCCGTAAAATCCTGATTTCCACGTAAATGTCGAATTCAGAACCAACCGAGACTATGCAAGATTATGCATTGACAAACATCATCCAACAAGCAGAACCGACCAAACCAACCTTAAACCCTTCATTACCCAACATTTCCCGACAATCCCGCTTAATTGCAACTTTTCCATTTCTTAACCGAATTCAACGTTTCAAACTTCCATCCACTTCTAAATTCAACCCCAACACCATATTAACATCCAATTTAACCAAAATGAAACTCCAACATTGAAAAAGAATCATTCCAAAATTCGGTTCTTAACCAACTTTTTATACAACTTCCAATTCAATCCATTCAATCTTCCAATTAATCATTCTAACCACCAATTTCACTTCTAAACCATGAATGCTATCCAATTGCATCCAAAACAACAAAATCCAACATTGAACATCAACCCAAATATTCGGCCAAAAGGGGGTTTTTACCTCAACTTGTTTTCCATCAAATTGAATCCATACATAAGCTTAGAATCATGCTAAGATTAATATACTTGAAGCATGAAGCAAGATAACAAACACACACCATTTTGGAATTTTTTCCAAATATTCGGCCAACAAAGGGTTCTTCACCCAAGGTGTGTTTTCCAAAATCCAACACTTGATTAACACTCCCCTACTACCCAAGAACAACATACTAAAAATTGGGAGGAAGAGAATCATCCTAGCTAGTAGCTAAGAACAAACCCATAATTGCAAAATCTCCTCTTTTCTCCACTAAATCATGTTTCCAACATGAAAAGAGAGCCTAAGAAGGAACTCACCACATGAAGGACCCAATTCCTCTTTAATTTGAGCCAAGATGAAGAGCTTCAAGCTTGAGGTTGAGCTTCAACAATGGTGGCGACAGCAAGTGAGAAAGAAGGAAGAAGAAGAAGAAGTATGAAATGAGATAATATCTCATTTTATGAATTATAAGCCTTATATAATTTTCTTCTCTTTTTCCCATCCCTCTCAACATAAATAAAAATAGGACAAGTGTCCCATATTTGCCTCCCAATACAGCCGAACAAAGCAGCTGCTGCTGCCCATGCTGAAATACTTTTATTTTGTGGCCAATTACAAATTAACTCCCAACTTTTCCGAAAGTTCCAATTCTTTTTGCCCAAAAATATTTACCGAACTCCAAAATTAACGAAACTTGGACACAACCTCAGAATATTATAACATTCATAAAACATATTTCAAAAGTTCATTTACCACTCCGGAGTGTCCTACCGAGCTCTTTGAACCCGAACAAATCCCGCGTGCAGCGTGTCCAATGTAACCAAAATCCCATCACACCAAAATTCCACAAAAATACTCATAAATTCCATCTTAAATTATAACACAACTTACCCAAAAGCCGTAAGAAAATTTCCATCCCGAGCCCCGGGATTCCCGTCCCAAGCCCCGGGAGTCGCCCGGAACCGAACGTCCCGCCCCAAATATTAAACTCCACAACCACCTCCGGGACGTTTCCACGACTCCAAAACTGCAAACGGCTTCCCAAACTGAGGTCTCGAGAGTGCTACCGAGCCCGCTGTACGTCCCGAGACGACCCCGACAACCCCCCGGCGTCAGAAATATATTTTCGGCGGAAACGTCCGGGGGACCCACACGACCTCAAATACGGAAGGGTTCGCCAAAATGATACTCGGATAGGGCTCGGGAGCCGTCTGAACGCCGAAAAACGTGACCCGCAGGCCAAAACCGGAGCCCCGGGTCACCCGGTCGCAACCCGCTCGGGGTGACCGTAACACTTGAGGCCGCCAAGGAAAATTTCTATTGGTCGGGCATGAAGAAAGACGTTGCCAAGCTTTGTGCCAAGTGTGTGACATGCCACCGCGCCAAGGCTACTCTACAACCGAAAGGGAAGTACACCCCTCTCCCTACTCCCTCCATTCCTTGGGTTGATATTAGTATGGATTTTATCAGTGGCTTGCCTAGAACTTCTAAGGGACATGATGCAATTCCATGTCACAAAACTGATGATGCATCTCATGTGGCTGAATTGTTTTTCAAAGATATTGTGAAGTATCATGGCTTGCCTAGATCTATTGTGAGTGATAGGGACTCAAGGTTCCTTAGTCACTTTTGGAGGACTCTTTGGAATCGGTTGGGAACGAGCTTGATGTATTCTACATCAAGCCATCCTCAAACCGATGGCCAAACGGAAGTGACTAACCGAACCTTGACAACCATCTTGAGAACTCTCCTTAGGAGTAATTTGAAAGAGTGGGAGAAATGCTTGCCTCAT
Source organism: Stellera chamaejasme (assembly GCA_024586325.1). Classification (NCBI taxonomy): domain Eukaryota; kingdom Viridiplantae; phylum Streptophyta; class Magnoliopsida; order Malvales; family Thymelaeaceae; genus Stellera; species Stellera chamaejasme. Next base: position 38,254,356 of record CM044981.1, on the reverse strand, counting down.
GTAGAATTTGCATATAACCGAGCATTCCATTCATCTACATCCCATAGTCCATTTGAGGTTGTATATGGGTTCAATCCTTTAGCTCCTTTGGACATGATTGCATTGGAACATGTTGAACAACTTGATGTAGATGGTAAAAGAAAGGCCCAACAAATGAGAGACTTGCATGCTAAGGTTCACAAACAGTTAGAGAAAATCAATGAATCTTATGCTAGGAGGGTCAATAAGGGTAGGAAGTTTCGGTCATTTGAGGAAGGGGATTGGGTGTGGTTGCACCTAAGGAAAGAAAGGTTTCCCCAAGCTCGAAAGAGCAAGTTGTCACCTAGAGGGATGGACCTTTTAGGATTGCAAGGAAAATTAATGACAATGCATACATGCTTGAGTTGCCTAGTGATGGTTCATACAATGTGCATGCTACTTTTAATATTTGTGATCTTATTCCTTATGAAGGTGAACTTGAAGAGATGAATCCGAGGTCGGATTCCTTCCAAGTGGGAGGGAATGATGTGGACATCGACCAAGTGATCCCGAGCCTCCAAAAGAAGTGCCAAATCCTTTCCAAGGACTCGGAGGTCCCATGACAAGGGCTCGATCCAAGAAGCTACAAGAGAAGCTCCAAGCATTTATGAGGATCGTGGCTCAAGGAGAGGAGCGGGAGGAAGACCAAGCACGGGTCAACAAGCTGCAAGACTTGGGTGTTCAAGTGGAAAGGCATCCCAACACCTTGGAGATCATCAACCTTACCACTCTCACGGGCGACAGCTCGGGCGACCCCAACCCTCGGATCAGGCGGTCGCCTGCTCGGGCGAGACCAGGCGAACCAGCTCTGGATCAGCGGTCGCCCAGCCCAGACAACTCTATCGGGCAACACATCCAGCGACCCCTCTCACCATCCAGCGGTCGCCCGACCCCAAAGAATGTGATAGGCAGGTGGTTGGGCGAGACCAGGCGAACCAGCCCCTGGTTCAGCGATCGCCCAGCCCAGTGATGGTTTGTCAAACCGTGAAGGGCAAGTGACCAGGCGAGGACCAGCGACCCAACCCCTGGATCGGGCGATCGCCTGGCTCCTCGAAATGTTGGGCAGGTGATCGTGCAAGGACCAGCGATCCAAACCCTGGATCGGGCGATCGCCTGCTCCCGGAAATCAGCTTCCCTCCACTTTTGAAACCTAGCCATTTTTGTTGACTATCACTATTTGTGGTTTTAATTTCCATTTTTCAGCACCTTTTGTAAATTCTTTGGTTTCTATAAACCATATAACTTCATAAACATGAGTTATATGATTTATGGAAATTAGAGAAAAGGGTTTTCAACCCTTCCCATCCATCCCTTACACCTCTCACCTCACCCACCTTAATCCTAGGAAGCTTGTCCCTAAGCCTCCTCTCTCCTCCCTTCCCTCACCATTTTTAGTTAGGCTTAGAGTTCTTTGGCAACTTAGAACACATTTTGTAAGAACTCTTGTTGCTGAAAATACAAGGCCATTGTTCTTCATTTGTTCTCAAATCTTGCTTCATCAATCCATTAGTGATCCATGCAAGAGGGTCCAATTAAATACCTAGCATTGTTTGATCAAGTAGTCAAAAGGTTCTAGGTTCCATTCCATCCCTCCCTTTGCCGAATTTGAAGCTCCATTTCTTTGGAGTTCTTCCTCACTCAAGCTAGATCAAAGCTCATGATCATACTCTCCCTAGTGTGATCATATCAGGGTTCATGGTTGAATTTGGTTGATTTAGGTGCAATTGGTTAGTAATCTTGCTTAAGAATTGTAATTGGTGATTAAAGAGTGCAAATGGAACCTTGAATGATTTGAAATGGAACTTGGGTGAAAATTGGTAAAAGGGCTGAAACTTTGGATGAATCTTTTTCCATGTTAGAGTTGTGTTATGGTTGTTTTGGATGGTATTTTGGTATTGGGGTTGGATTTAGGTGCGGTATGGTGTTTGAAACGTCATTTTCGGATAATAAATGGAAAAGTTACCTTTATGCGGGATTAAGTGTGAAAGTGTCTGGAATGTGGGTTTTAAGGTTGGAATGTGTTTGTGGGTGTATGAATAACAATGTTCTGGCTCGGTTCGTGAAACCGAGCTTTCTGTGGATTTTTACGGGAAAATGCGGGATTGTGCGGGATTGATTTATGGGGGTTTGTTTTTGGACTTTGTGGTTGGGCCGCGTGGGTGGAGGATGGGACCGTAAAAGGCAAGAACTTTTGTGCGTGACGGATTTCCCGGTGTTACGGAGCGGTGTGAGGTAAGGGTTCAACTTCTCTCGTTATACATACCGGTATGGGACTATGTATACGGGTATGAGGCGGGTTTTATGGTGGTTCGGTGATCCCGGGACCTGTCGTATGGTAAGATGCATGTTTGTATTTGTTCTGTTTCAAGGCCCGGATGGTCTTGGAGGCCACGGGTTTATATGCTGTTCTGCATATCCACGTCCGGGGCGCTGATATTTATGTTTATACGTTTTGATATATTATATTCTGTTTTGCATATGCATTACTATATAGTTTTGTTCTGTGACGAGACCCGGGTGGTCTTAGAGGCCACGGGTGCTCCTTGGTTCTGTTCTGCAGTGTCTGCACTGAGGGTGCCGACATTCTATTTGTACACGCACCAGGAGTGCAGGTACTTCTGTTCTGTGTGTTCGCACTGGAGGATGTTGACACTTTACGTATACACGCACCGGGAGTGCAGGTATACTTCTGTGACCCTACGACAGTTTGGGGATCGCGACCCCTGCCGGTACCGTGCTTCTGTTCTGTTCTGTTCTGTATATTCTGACCTCCTAGAGGGGGCTGTCGTATTTGGGTTGTTCTGGCGGTTGGACCGCGTACGATGGGCTCCGGCTTACCTCTGACTTTGCATACATGCATATATGTATATATTTGCTTGTATTTGTTCTGTTTTGTTCTTTTGTACAGTTCGTATCTTACCTCAGCACTTGTACGAAACTCACCCCTTATATGTTTACCACCTTTCAGGTTGTTCTGAAAAGCAACCGGCGGAATAGAGATCCGCGGTGCTTTCTGTTATTCTGGGTTCCAGCAGCAGCAGCAGTACCACGTGCGGAAAATCTCCTGAGCGAGAAGGTTTCCGATTCCGCACTTAGGTATATCTAAGTTTTAGTTGATGGCTCTGTAGCTGTAGTTGCATGCATGTATATTAGATCATGAGATTGTATATGAAGTAAGTCTTTGGAATCTATTATGATCTTGTATGCCTTCTGAGTCGAGGGCGGAGCCCCGACTTGCCTATATTGGATTTGTTTATGAAATGGGATTCTGTGTTCTGCTTGTTATGAGTAATGATTGATATTCCATGAACTGCACGTTTGGTAATTGTTGAGCTACTTGTATACTTGCCATGAATGGATTTTAGTAGGTTGCATGTTAGTATCGATTATTCTGTTAAATGGGTAAAATGCACCGCCACCGTGCTTTCCGCCGTAGGTTCCGGTTCCGAACGTCGCGGTCGGCCCCGCCTCCGCAACCGGGCGGGGTGGCTGTGACAAGTTGGTATCAGAGCAGGTCGGGTCGAATTGACCCAAAAGGTAAAGTATGTTTGGCTTTGGTATGGAATGTGAAAGGCAAGTATACAAGTCCGAGGGTGGACCTTTGGAGTAAGTTAAGTCAGTTCGTGGGTAAGTAATTGTGGAAGTGACTTCGAGGTACAAGCCACCGTTCTACGTTACATTCTGGGGCGGTTCTGTACGGAACCTGATCAACTCCTTATTTGAACCGTTTCGGAATGGATGTGGAGCGGCGGCGGTCCTTTGAAGCACTTTGGAGGATTTGAGGTATTGTTGTGAATGTTGGGTGGTTTGTAATATATTTCTGAGTTATGAGTATGGTTTGGTTTTGTGGTTTAAAGTTGAATTTTTGGTTGTGAGATTCTGAAAAGAATCTTTGCATCATGTATTGCATTACACTACAGAGCCTTAGAATACTGCTGCTAGCTGGGTTAGAGAGAGAGGGTTAACTGTGGGACTATATGGTTTTGAACTGGTTTGGTTTCAGGCATGGTCACTATACGCAGACCGCGTGAGCAAGAGCCGGAGGGTTGGGACCGGAACCCCACACCTCCGAGGTTTAGGAGACGGGTTCAGAGGAACCTAAGATTTGAACAACCACAGTCACCCCCCTGAGTGATCAGCAGACAGAGGGACCCACTCCTGATGTGATACAGGTGTTGGGTCAGGTACTGCCAGCCCAGCAGGTTCGGGGGCGGCAGCAGGTACGGAGAGGATTGGTCAGGCCGCAGCAGAGGCAGTCAGATCAGGAGGTGGGCAACAGCCACCTCAGCGTTCGGGGTCGGCAGGTGGGTGATCATTATGGTACTGAGACTTCTCGTCGGTTCCACCAACGACGGGAAGAGCAGAGACAGCAGTCTGACAAGGTCAGACTCTTGGAGAGATTTCAGCGTTTGAACCCCCCGAGGTTCAACGGCCGAGGAGGGCCCGAGGCGGCAGAGACTTGGTTCGCGGAAGTTGGTAAACTCCTTGGGAGACTACATCTACCATCAGAGGTTAAGGTCTCGTTGGCGGCGTTTAATCTACAGGATAGTGCAGATCATTGGTGGAGGAGCTTGCAGGGCCGGCTGAGAGCTAATACAGCACGGGAAGGTTGGCAGGATCTGGACCCTACCTGGGAGCAGTTTGCCTACTACTTCCATCGGCAGTATATCGGGGATGCGGTCAGGGATCTCCGACAGTCACAGTTTGACGAGCTGGAGCTGGGCACCTTGACTGTAGGAGAGTATGAGCGAGAGTTTGATCGGCTGGTCCGCTACGTACCACAGTATTATGGTATGGAGCAGGAGAAGGCCAAGAGGTTTATCCGCCGGCTACGGCCGGATTACAGGCGGGCTCTGGGGTCTCTGGATATCACTTCCTATCATGAGGCTGTGCAGAAGGCCCAACTCCTCGAGCAGGAGGAGGTTGAGAGACGGTACCTACCACACCGATCTTATGACAGGGGGAGAATTCCTGCACAGCAGAGTTCCTCGAGGCTTATGGGAAGGACGGGCAGAGCTGGGCCGAGCAACAGGAGTGGCAGGGCGGCCCCGGTAGCACAGACTTGTGCGAGTTGTGGCAGCTATCACCCCGGCCGGCCATGCTTCAAGCAGACGGGGCAGTGTCTGCGATGTGGGGCAGACGATCATTGGATACGGGATTGTCCTTTGACGCTGGGACATAAATTAGGCAGTGTCTCGCGTCCGCAATTTCGGGGTCGGCCCAACGCACCCGGAGGACGCGGTTTCCAGCAGAGCGGCCCGAGACCACAGCGACAGTTACCACTTCAGTCATCCACTCCGCCACAGCAGCACAAAGTTGGGCGTGTTTCCAGACTGAGCGGGTAGGCGACAAGCTGGGTCTGGAACTCATCAGGGAGGTCACATCGAGGATCAGGATAAGATAGATGCGAATGTACACCGCGAATGGCCGCACCACCTCGTTGGTGAATTAACGTAGTTGGGATCTGGAGTTGAGGTTGTGTTTGGGTTTAGCAAGATAGTATCTACGTAGGGAACCGTTGAATTTGGTAGAAGGGAAAAGAGCTAGTCTAAGGTTGTCGTTTCCTGTAAGATTTTGTAACGAGTTGGCAGGATAGCATGTAAATTAGCTTTATTTTCCAGAATGACTGCAGTGTATAATGTTATGTTGGTATTTGAGAGTGTATTAAGTATAAATTTGATACCGTCTGGGGTTGTCTGGTAGAAATACCGGCAACTGACTCGGGGTGCAACGAGATGCACCCGGAGGGTGGGACGCCGCTGAGAGGCTCAGGATGGTAGTCTAAACTACCACTCCCGCCGCACCAGCAACGGTGGTTCGTTTATGTTCGGTAAAAAGTATATATTTTCTGGTTGGTAGCGACTCTTGTATGGTTTAGGTTACTCTTGGAGGACCAAGAGTTCTAAGGGGGGGAGAATGTTACGGTCACCCCGAGCGGGTTGTGACCCGGGTGACCCGGGGCTCCGGTTTTGGCCTGCGGGTCACGTTTTTGGGTGGTTAAAAGGCTCCCGAGACTTATCTGAGCTTTAATTTTGGAAATCCTTCGGGTTTTGAGGTCGTGTGGGCTCCCCGGACGTTTTCGCCGAAAATATTTTTCGGAGCCGGGGGGTTGTCTCGGGACGTACAACGGGCTCGGTAGCGCTCCCGGGACCTCGGAATGAGAAACCGTTTGCATATTTGGAATCGTGGGAACGTCCCGGATCTTTTTACGGAGTATAATTTTTGGGTGGGGACGTTCGGTCCCGGGCGACTCCCGGGGCTCTGGACGGAATCCCGGGGCTCGGGATGAAAATTTTCCGACGGCTTGGGTGTAAAGTATGTTATATTTTAAGACGGATTTTATGGTAATATTTGCGGAATTTTGGCATGACGGGATTTTGGTTTAGGTCGGCACGCGCGCACGTCGGGGTTTGCGCGGGTTCAGCGGGCCCGGTAGGACACTCTGGATTTCCAAATGGACTTTGGAAAAACGATTTGGGTATTTTATGATAATCTGAGGGTTGTGGTCAGTTTTGGTTCCATTTGGAGGTTGTTACTTGTTTTTGGGGTTTAATTGCAAAGATTTGGAGAATTGGGGGGTTAAGTTGTTATTAACCCAAAAGTCATTAATATGTTGGGCCAGAATTGGGCTGCAAGTCGGTTGCAGTAAATAGGGTGGACACTTGTCCATTTGTTATTAAAGATGGGAAGAGAAAGAGATAAATATAAAAGGAAGGCTTTTTACATAAAATGGTTTAGAAATTCATTTTCATCTTCTTCTTCTTCCTTCTCTTCATCCGCCACCATTGTCAACCTCTCCTAAGCTTGGTGTTCTTCATCTTGGCTGAAAACAACTAGGATTTGGCTCCAACAATTGGTAAGCTTCCTCTTTTCTTCTCTTTTCAAGTTAGAAACAAGATTTGGAGAAGAAAAGAGGGCAAAAACCGAATTCTTGATTTGTTCTTGTCTACATGATTAAGTGATCCTCTCCCTCCCATCTTTTAGTATGTTGTTCTTGGTGTGGAGAAGAGTAAGAATCTATGTTTAGATTTTGGAAAAACATCATGGAAGGAAGAAACATAATTTGGCGAAAATTAGGGTTGATTCTAAACTTGATGTTTTGTTGTGTTCTTGAATCATGCTCTTGATATGTGGTTCCTAGCATGATTCTAAGACTTGCTATGGTTTCAATTTGGAGGGGAATTGATTGAGTAGAAAAGCCCCAATTTGAGTGAATAGTGGTTTAGGGTTCATGGTTGAATTTGGTTGATTTAGGTGCAATTGGTTAGTAATCTTGCTTAAGAATTGTAATTGGTGATTAAAGAGTGCAAATGGAACCTTGAATGATTTGAAATGGAAGTTGGGTGAAAATTGGTAAAAGGGCCGAAACTTTAGATGAATCTTTTTCCATGTTAGGGTTGTATTTTGGTTGTTTTGGATGGTATTTTGGTATTGGGGTTGGAAGTAGGTTCGTAATGGTGTTTGAAACGTCATTTTCGGACACCGTAGGAAAAGTTACCTTTATGCGGGATTAAGTGTGAAAGTGTCTGGAATGTGGGTTTTAAGGTTGGAATGTGTTTGTGGGTGTATGAATAACAATGTTCTGGCTCGGTTCGTGAAACCGAGCTTTCTGTGGATTTTTACGGGAAAATGCGGGATTGTGCGGGATTGATTTATGGGGGTTTGTTTGGGTGTGTTCTGACTCAATTGTGGTTGTTCAGCTTGTTTCTGCGTGGGTGGAGTAGAGTGGGACCGTAAAAGGCAAGATGCGACTTTTCGGGCCAGGAGCCGGGATTTCCCGGGAATTGTGCTACGGAGCGGTGTTGCTGAGGTAAGGGTTCAACTTCTCTCGTTATACATACTGGTATGGGACTTTATGTATACGGGTTTAGTTGAGGCGAGTTCCCGGGTTGAGGATGGTGGTTCGGTGATCCCGAGACCTGTCATATGGTAAGATGCATGTTTGTATTTGTTCTGTTTCAAGGCCCGGATGGTCTTGGAGGCCACGGGTTTATATGCTGTTGTCACCCCACCCCCGCACCCTCCTACCCCGCACTCGCGGAAGCGTACGGAGAACGGAGCCAAACCGGGGAAAGGGGGAAGGTGGCGGTGACGGTTCACTCACAACCTTATCACATAACAACCCCAACAACAGGGCAACCGCCCCTTGGGATCACCCAAAAATTTCCTTAAACCATAGCACTAATGCTCAACTAAGTCCCAAGATGTTTACCTACGCGAATGGGGTCGTTTTTCTCAAAAAATTACTAAATTTGGCACTCCGGGTCATTTTGGGACCAAATATAACAAAAGGAGAAGTTAGAGGATCAAAAGGGCCAAATTTCAAATTTAGGTGATCACCGGGTGGTCACCTAAAAAAACAGCCGGTCAACAAATTCAAAGTGTTGGAGTTGGTGATGGTGATCACCTAAAAACAGCAAACCAACAATTCAAAGGGTTGGAGTTGGTGGTGATCACCTAAAAAACAGCAAACCAACAATTCAAAGTGTTGGAGTTGGTGATCACCTGGTGATCACCTAAAAAACAGCAAACCAACAATTCAAAGTGTTGGAGTTGGTGATCACCTAAAAAACAGCAAACCAACACTTCAAAGTGTTGGAGTTGGTGATCACCCGCGATCACCCGACCTTCCAACCGAACCCAAATCCTGAAATTTCAACGCGACAACCAACGGTTCGAACTTGAACTCAAACACTTATGCAAACCAAACCATTTACACAACCAAACCTTACTCGAACCCGAACTTTGACATGTTATGACAATCTTACCATATATATACATCCAAGCCTTCAAAAGTAAACATGCATGTTATGTACGTTATACAGAGCCGAAATGAGTTCGAATACAAGAAAACCAACCAAGTGGTGAACAGGTGAATTCAACCGCACCACTTGGAGCTCTAGTCCTGCACCCCAAATCCTAGCAACCTCGCCTCTACTCGGCGACTTGCTTCTCCTTTCCTTTTCCTGAAACAAGAGATATAAGGGTAAGTTCTCGAAAGAACTTAGTAAGGGAACAGTAAAGACATGGTGCGATTACTATGACGGTAGATACAATAAACTCCGTAATCGAAGCATAACGAAAACGAAACACAAAGCATCTCACCAATCAATCTTATGCTCAATCAATGCAACCGGTCAATCACAATCGAAACAATCACGGTCAATTCGAAACAATATTCAATCAAAACGGTTAAGCACAGTGTTATGGACCATGGCGAGATCTTCCCCGGTCCAACCGGCATTGCCATGCGTCTCATAAACCACAATCGGTCAATCACAAACACAATCAATACTCAATCGAAACGGTAAATGCAACACAATCAAACATATGCAATGTAGTCGGTCAATGACAATCACATTCAGTTCACAATCATAACGATAACAATCTTTGTGATGGACCATGGCGAGATCTGCCCCGGTCCAACCGGCAATGGCCATGCGTCCATTCACAATCGGTCGGTAGAGCATGGTACCAGCTCGGGGGAGCGACCCCATCGGTCAATCAATACGAATCATCGATAACCATCGTAGGTGTATCGGAATCCCAATCGGTTCCTCGCACAACAATGCCTATACTCCTCCAAACCTACACATCCGAGTATGCTTGCTACGAACCCTTACCTCTAATCAAAGTCCGAATCCAATTTCTTGATCCACGGTCCCTGTAGAAATTTCGGCAGAGTTTCTGCCCATATTAAAATCATCTCCCTTTTCACAATCAATCACAGATACACAATTCAATTCAGAATTCACAGAAACAGTTATTGGCATTGGCGCCAAAACCGAGGCTCGGCCGGGAAAAACGACTTTCACCCCGAGCCTCTTCTAATTGAACCGATCACACTATCAGAACCAGAATTCTACTCTGAATTCAAAATGTCCTTACCTTTCACTAATTCTTCCGTCAAAAATTCCACCCAAAATTTCGACGCGAATCGCACAACCTCAAAGTGCGTTTCTTCCTACGTTCTGTTATCAATCATGCACCAGAAGTGCCGAGAACGCTTAGGAACCGAAAAATTAAACAAAGGAGCATATGACACTATTCACTCAAACATTCAAATGCTCCTAACTTGAAAAATACACCGATTCTTCCAAAACAGACTTGATTATCGATCTATACAACCCAATGAACAATTTAAGCGGTTTACCTCGAAGTTTGATCGCAAACGATTTAAGAACAGTTGTGAGCTCAAGCTCTCAAAAATGGCGCAATGGTGAGGGAGAGAGAGAGAGAGGAGGTTACGGGAAGAAGAAGAAGAAAAGGGTGAAGTGTTGACTAAATTGTTTTCTTTTCATATATGTATATATGTATTATTACTCATACATTTATATATATATATATAATTCCATAATTTTCTTCTTTTCTTCTCTTCTTCAATTGAGAGGGGACATGTGTCCCCTCTCCCATCTCTCCCATGCGCCCCATACCCTTCCTTTCTACCAAAAATAACTAATTATAACCCTTTTCCTTTACTTTCACATATTTATGTAATAATTACATAAATACAACTTAATTCATATCTTTTCCTTCCTTCCTTTTTCTCCTTTAACAAAGAAGGGACAAGTGTCCCTTCTCTCACTTGCCCATCCGCCTCCTTCTCTCTTTTTCTTCCAAAATTACCAATTTCCATTATCTCACTCACAACACAAAATTGCAATTTCGTTTCACCGAAAATGCAACTTTTTACAAAACTTACTCTGATTGGAACCAAACTTTAACCACATACTCAGGACATCTCAAAACCCATAAAACCTATTTTTCTTATCCAAATATAAGTCCCAAGTCACTCGGAAATGAAACTCCCGGGAATTACGCGCAACCGCGTACTAAATTCTAAAACCTTCTGTGGCCCCAAAATCACCAAATTAAATCCACAATTACCAATCATGCATTACGAGTCCCAAAACAGAAATTATCGAAAATCCGATAATTAAACTTAAATACGTAATTAACTTAATTACGTACCGGGTGTTGGTAACAGCTGTTCTGCATATCCACGTCCGGGGCGCTGATATTTATGTTTATACGTTTTGATATATTATATTCTGTTTTGCATATGCATTACTATATAGTTCTGTTCTATGACGAGACCCGGGTGGTCTTAGAGGCCACGGGTGCTCCTTGGTTCTGTTCTGAAGTGTCTGCACTGAGGGTGCCGACATTCTATTTGTACACGCACTGTGAGTGCAGTACTTGCCTACGTGTGTTCGCACCTGGAGGATGTTGACACTTTACGTATACACGCACCGGGAGTGCGGTATACTACGTGACCCTACGACGGTTTGGGGATCGCGACCGCCGGTACCGTGCTTCGCTCGCTCGCTACGTATATTCTGACCTCCTAGAGGGGGCTGTTGTATTTGGGTTGTTCTGGCGGTTGGACCGCGTACGATGGGCTCCGGCTTACCTCTGACTTTGCATACATGCATATATGTATATATTTGCTTGTATTTGTTCTGTTTTGCAGGTTCGTTTCGGCAGCACTTGTACAAACTGTATCTTACCTCAGCCCTTACTGGGTCCTCCCGAGGACTCACCCCTTATATGTTTACCACCTTTCAGGTTCTTCTGAAAATCAACCGGCGGAATAGAGATCCGCGGTGCTTTCTGTTATTCTGGGTTCCAGCAGTAGCAGCAGTACCACGTGCGGAAAATCTCCTGAGCGAGAAGGTTTCCGATTCCGCACTTAGGTATATCTAAGTTTTAGTTGATGGCTCTGTAGCTGTAGTTGCATGCATGTTTATCGGATCATGAGATTGTATATGAAGTAAGTCTTTGGAATCTATTATGATCTTGTGTGCCTTCTGAGTCGAGGGCGAAGCACTGACTTGCCTATGTTGGATTTGTTTATGAAATGGGATTCCGTGTTCTGCTTGTCCTGTGTAATGAACGATATTCCATGAACTGTGAGTTTGGTATTTGTTGAGCTACTTGTATACTTGCCATGAATGGATTTTAGTAGGTTGCATGTTAGTATCGATTATTCTGTTAAATGGGTAAAATGCACCGCCACCGTGCTTTCCGCCGTAGGTTCCGGTTCCGAACGTCGCGGTCGGCCCCGCCTCCGCAACCGGGCGGGGTGGCTGTGACATTCACAAAACTGTTCACATGTGCAGAACTTGAGTCTCATGGAGTATGTGGAAGAGGACTACTACCCGGAATCGGATCCTTGTTATCAAGAATCTGACTTCTGGGCGGAGGAAACCCTCGACCATACATACTCAGGGAACTATTCAGAGTACCCCCTTGGCCAAGAAACCTGGCCCGAACCGACTCCATACTCTGAATTTGATCCTCCATACCCTGCTGCATATGAGTATTACTCAGGTCCAGACCCTGAACGGGTGGTGGCGACCCCTTGCCATCGCCAAGATACCCCCCCTCGCTATCGCTACCCCAAGCACCGAAGGACTTACCCCCCCATCCTCGTATTATTCCCCCTTTCCGTCGTATGCTAGTTGTACGACGCCTAGCTTTGAGCCCCCTCTCATTCGCGGTTTCCCATCCACCAACCGAAAGCCAACGAGGGCCCCCACTCACAAGTTTGCTTCGTTGCGACAATCACCTTCTGACCAACAGGGCGAAGCAACACCAGAAGTGCCTCAAAGACCCAGCTCCTCCACTATCATTGATGAGCTAAAACAACTTGTACGTATGGTCCAGGACCAGATGTTACAAGGACACAAGGAGGAAGCTGCAACCGGTGGTAAGGTTGAGAGTAAAATAACCGAGAGGAAAGGAGAAATTACGAGGGGAAAGGAAAGAGAAGAAAGAGAGAAAAGCGAGGCGGTCCAAGAGACCTTGAGCGAGAAAGAGAGCGATCCGAGAGAAGAGATTGAGAAGAAAGTGGAGAGAAAACAAGAGGGAAACTCCATGATCCAAAATAGTGGAAGCGAGGACAACATGCCTTCAACCGACCCAACTTTTCCACTAATTTGTATCTTGCAACCCCCTTGTTTATCTTCTTTGAATGTACAGGTCACTGTGGAAAGAAAGGCTGAAGGGAGCCTTCAACAGTCCGGGAAGGAAGTCTCACCCCCTCTCGGTAAGGAAGAAAAGAGCAAGAGGGAGAGAGCGAACATGGGTAACTGTGCTTTTAATCTCTCATCTCTTAACATTAAACATGATTTGGGTGACATAATTGGCGATCCCATGTCTGTTTTGGGATATGATTTAGGCCCGGTACATTGGGACCATGCCCATGAATGGCCGAGGCTTATATTTGATCCCGGAATAACTACGTGGGTTTGTTTAAAAGCTAAGTATAAAAGTGAAGCGAAGAGAAAGGGCGGATTGTCCATCTCATTCCTTCAGACCATTTTTAGGGGAACATTGATGTCTAACGCTTTTAGTTCACTAACCCTTGATGCTTCTTCAAGTTTGTTGTGGTGTCTTAAGATTTGTAGGGACAATTTCCTTATGAATCCGAGGACGGATTCTTCTGAAGAGGGAGGGTATGATGTGGACATCAGCCCCATTTTTGTAATAAAGGTGAACCCTTCATCCAGAGGGTCTAAAGGGCCCTTGGCGAAGGCACGGGCAAAGAAGAAGCGGCATTCTAGGCACCAGCGAAGCCCCGAGGCCGAGCCGCGCTCGCAAGGATCTTGGCCAACCCATGCCCCATTGGCGAGCCCTTGGCCTTTGGCGAGGCCAAGTCTCAACGGCGAACCCGTGGCTATTGGCGAGCCCATTGACCCTGGCGAACCCATGGTCCTTTTGGGCGAACTCAAGGCCATTTGCGAAGCCATGGCTCTTTGCGACCCCCATGGTCGTTGGCGAAGACCCTGTGCCTCATTTCCAGAAACAAGCGAAGCCCAGGTGTTCGCCAAACAGAAGAGGCCTCCATACACAAGTCAGGCGAACCCTTCAACTTGTGCAGAGGCCCTCTTCTTCCCCTTTTCCCGCCAAATGCCATTCCTGGGGAATTGGGAGCCGAAAAGCAGGTAGCCTACAATGTCACATCAGCTGCCACCTCTCATTTCGCCTACCATAGATCCAGGAAGATGTTCCCTTGTCAAGACATTCTTTATTATTTACTTCTTTCTTTCTCCTTCTATAAAAGGAAGCTGTAACCAAAGTATTAGGGGAACTCATTTTTGTAAGAACACATATTTGCTGAAAATGCATATTGTTCTTCGTGGGTCTCAAATCTTGCTCCACCAATCCATTAGTGATCCATTGCAAGAGGATCCAATATAATACCTAGCATTGTTTGATCTCGTAGTCAAAAGGTTCTAGGTCCCATTTTCCTTTCCCAGGCATTTTCAAGGGCATTGCCTCACCTCGTAGTGAGGAGGTTCCCTTGGCCGACTCTGTTTCCTTCGTGTTCTTCCTCTGTTTCGTTTCCATTCTTGCTGGAAACCGCCTCCATCGAGCTAGATCTGAGCTCGTGATCACTTACCCCCCCCCCCCGTGATCACATCAGCGTTGGAGGGGTGCCGCAAACCCGCGATGCCATAATTGGTCATCAATGAGAACAAAACGGATGGCCCGTTTGCAAGCCTAGGAGTCCGTGACGCTTGCTTTTAGCTCAGCAATAATAGTGTCCCTCCAGTCTGCGACCGGATCCTGCGTTGCCAGTGAGGCAATATCGATGGCCTCCGTAATAGAAGGGCTGGCCAGGGTGGCCATGGTAGAGGGAGTCTTTCCCTTAGCAAACATGAGCATCTTAAAATAAATAGAGCTGAAGCCATATTAATGGTTGAGGTAGAGAGAGAGGACGACCTGTTCATCTCTCAACCTCTTGCTTATGCTAATGCTAGTCTCTGCACGTTGCAGTCTGATGTTCCTTCTGTGACTAGCTTAGCTTTTTCTTCTTTGTCTCGGGGAGCACATGTGCTTGTGGTTTGCGAAGGCAACGCTTCCCTTGACCCCCCACCCCAGTTCCATGAGGAAAGGTCTAAGGATTTTAGACCGCATGCCTTCCTTGAGTATAAATTTCTTGTTAAATGCATAAAATACTCTAGGAAGCATGTCATGAATTTTTATAAACTTTTGTTCATGTTCACAATGCATATAGGAGTTTTCATGCTCTCGCATCTATATGCATCACCACCGCGACCCCCCAGTCTCCGGTTAAGTTTTCATTCACTAACCTCTAATGCTCTCCAAAGTTTGTTGTGCTTGTTTTCGATTGTAGGAAATTTTCTTCCCTTAAGATTCGAGGATGAATCTTTTTAAGAGGGAGGGAATGATGTGATCATGGGATCCCCAAGCAACAGCAATGAGTCCTGCATTTAAGAGGCAATGAGTGAAACTCGGAGCAATCTCTTGGCGAGTAGGTTCAGAGGCCTAGGCGCCCTAAACCCATGGTCTGGACTAGCACCTGACATGGAAAAGGCAACGCCACCACACGAGGACCCTACGCGAGACCTCAAGGCGTAGGAGAGGCTTTTGCACGCGAAGGCATCCAGGCGTTGGCGAAGCACTTTGGCAAAGCCGTCCCTGTGAAGTCTCAAGGTGAAGGATGAACTACATCATGCTAAGGCATCCAGAACACTGGCGAAGCCTCCAAGCTAAGCCATTCCTGCGAAGCCTCGAGGCGAGGGCTAGGCTTCCTCAAACGAAGGTGTTCCGGTGATGGCGAAGCCTTCAGGCGAAGCCACCCCCATAAACACTCAAGGCGAAGCCCTCAACCAAGACTCTTCATCATGAAGTCTTTGAGATGAAGGCAAACCTCCAAGTGAAGCTTCCTGGCGAAGACTAAGCCTTTGGGCGAAGCCATCCCAGTAAAGTCTGCTGGCGAGGCCGTAGCCTGCAACACGAAGACTTTCAGTTCAGACGCTAAGGATGGGTTTCTCTACTGCGAAGCCTCCAAGCAAAGGCGAAGCCTTTATTCGCGAAGCCTCAAAGAGAAGGCGAGGCCAACTAGGCGAAGCCTTCTCCGCGAAGCCTTCCAACAAAGGCGAGGCCTTCGAGCAAAGGCGGGCCTCGAGCGGGCCTCCTGACGAAGCCCTAAAGAAAAGCCAGCTAAGCTTATCAAGTCGGCCAACCACTCCCGACCATTCTGGCACACTCCCGCCTTTCACGCTGACACTTGGGAGCGTACTTATCTACTTTTACCCTTTTTATCTTTTAGTCAGACATGCATGCAAAAGTACTGTGCACGTTATTGCATGCATGCGTCTTTGCAAAAGTCTATTCCCTTCTTCCCTATAAAAGGAACAATAGACTCTTAGAATAGGTAGAACATGTTTAAAGCTTAAGAAGGAAATTCCTTAAGCCCGGTTCTCACCCCCTTGCTATCTTCCGCCATCCCCCTTGATTGATTGTTTATCATCAAGTTTAATATCTAGTATTGCTCAATCTCGTAGTTGAGAGGTGCTAGATCTTCCATACTCCCCAGGCTTATCGCAGATATTGCCCAACCTCGTAGTTGGGAGGTGTCTGTTGCCGAATCTATCCCTTCCTTGTTCGTCGACTCCTTCAGGCTAGATCTGCTCTTCCGTACGATCTCGCGGCTTCACGTCAAGTGTACCCATGATCGTATCAAGTGGTATCAGAGCCAGATCGCTTGCTGGAGTTGTTTGTGATTTCTTCAAGGTTAAACCCTTTAACTCCTACTTGAAGAAAGATTTATCTTTGCGTTTTCAAACCGTGTTATACTCTTTTCATTTTTTGAACCCCCCATATCCGCTTTTATTTCGGTTCATCTGTTGTGTCGAATCTGTGTTAGGAGTTGTTGTTGTGTTAGCAACTTCATAAAACAAAAGTCAAAAAAAAAGAGAAAGAGAAGAAGAAGAAGAAGAAAAGAAAAGAAAAGAAAAGCAGTTGCGGTTTTGCGAAAGTCGCAAACTCCAGTTTTATTCGAAACTGCAACGTGCAAAGATTTTATAAGCGCAAAAGAGTGAGGTTGTAGTTGAAAGAGAAAAGAAAGTGGTGTATAAAGCTTGGCTGTGAAAAGCATAGAAGAAACCGAATCTGTGTTCTTATTGTTCTTGGTGTTCATATGAGTGTTCATATCTATTCATTCCACAACTCATATGAACAGTGACCTTGATCTAATTTCAGTTTCAAATTTGAGCCAAAAGTGTTTGTGCGCCAAAAACCTCATTTCTAACCCTCTTGTATATCTGTTGCCGAGACCCCCCCATTTTAACCTAGCTTGCTTCAAGTAACTAAGTACTTCTTGCTTAAAGATTTTTGCATGCTAGCGGTTATCTTGTGATATTCATTGTCGGGTTTTGGCCTTGGAAAGAGCAAGCTTTGAGAGCTAAGCAAGAGGAAAGAAAGAAAGCCGAGTGTGACCCCTCGCGAAAGGGCAGACCCCTTCGCGGCAGGAGAGACCCCCCAAACACGTGAGGAGCTTGAGCGGACTAATTTTATTGTTTAAATGTGCAGGCGATCCCATGGCGGATAAAAATTTCTATGGGGTTGATCTATCAGTGGGGGGATACCAGCTTGGAAAAGACTTATGGCATTGGATGGAGGAGTTGGAGTACTACTTTTGGTACTCCCCGCTTCGTGGTGAAGAAATGTTGAGCCAAGCCATAAGGCGACTAAAAGGAGAGGCCAAGGAATGGTATCACCCGTGATCGTATCAGTTGGGGAATGAGAACCGCAACCACCTGGCGCGACCGCAGGGGGCTTCCCTTTGTGTGGGTGCGCAAGTGAGACCTGACAAGGTCTGATGCCGTGATTTAGGCAAGTGGCCAGTCTGACCGGTTGGGTGCAGATGGCGACGGAGAGGGCATTTGTAATGCCATGTAAAGCTGTAAGACAGGAAGAAATGCACATGTATTTTATTGAATTGAAGACGTAAGACTGAGGACTTACACGTAATACGGGCGTAAGTCATCCGCATGAAAGTTGCGGCGAAGAAGACGACCATCATAGTCTTGTAGTTCATAGACTCCTGGGCGGACTTGTTTATGAACAATGTAGGGTCCGTCCCAGTTGGGTCGCAAGACACCCTGTTTTGGGTCGCGAGAGGTGAGGGTCGACTTGAGCAAGGCTACGCCCCCTTGTCGTAGTGCCTTGGGCTTGACCCTGGCATTATGGTGAAGACTGAGCCTCTGTTTGAGGGCAAACATGCGAAGGCGAGCGCCCTCGCGCAATTCCTCGATTAAGTCGAGTTTGGCACGGAGCCCGTGAGCATTGGCTTCGCTGGTGAAGTTGATCATGCGGATCGTAGGGAGGTCCGCCTCAATAGGCAGGAGCGCATCTGCGCCATATACCAAAGAGAAAGGCGTTTCGCCCGTTGGGGTTCGCGTTTGATGTGGACATCCACCCCACTTCCACACAAGAGACGCCAAGCCCATTCCAAGGCCTCAATGGACCCATGACACGGTCTAGGTCAAAGAAGGTGCAAGAGAAGCTCCAAGCGTTTATGAGGATCATGGCACAAACCGAGGAGCGGAATGAAGATCGAGACCAAGACCTCAAGCTTCAACTCATGGGAATTCAAGTGGAGAAGACCCCAAACCATTTGGGAAGCATCACCTACACTTCCCTTGAAGCCGAGGAGAGCGCCACGCGCTCCACGCGCCACCACCTGTCACCATACGCCACCCGAGCCCGGTTGCGGAGGCGGGGCGCCGGGACACCGGAAACGGAAGCCGGAATGAATACAGAATGGCAGGTCCATCGAGACCCGCCGCGCGTAGCGGACCCGAAAAGCGAAACGATTGTGGAAGCAACCTAACAAAAATTTCGTACATATAACTAAAATAAAATCCAAACATACAATTCATGCATTAGCAACAGAGTAAGCCCCGCCTCCGTGGACGAGTGCTTACGCACCAAAACATAGATACATACAGAGTTCACAGAGCCTAAGGTGTCTAGCAAGCGCCAAGCGCTCAGAGCATGCACAGAACAGAATATATAAATATATACAAATATACAATCATCACAAAGAATACGTAAAGTGTGCATATGCAACTACAGAGCCAGCCCTAGATCTAAGTGTCAAAATACCTCGCGCTGGATTCAGACCAAATAGACAAATCCCGGACCGCAAGGTGCAGCTGCTGCTAAACTCAACCAAGGTAGAAACCTCACGGAAACCTACTCCGCAGGCCGCTTATCAGGTCTACCTGAAACCCAAAAACAGAACCCAAAAAGGGTGAGTCCTAAAAGGACCCGTAAGGGATTTGGGGTAAGATAAGCATATGTAACCCTGCAAAACAGAAAGACAGCAATATATAGAATAAATGCAACAGAGTACAGAATATCGTGCATGGAAAGAAAACGTATCAGAATCCCGAAGGATGTGCGATTCTAAATCGCCATAAACCCTTATAATGAATCGGAACGACAGCCTCCCTTTAAGGGAGTCAAAAGCCGAAGCTATTACAGAAGCATGGTGCACCGGTGGGTAGCGAACCCACAACCGCCATAGGGTTAATGCAGCAGTATGCCGCAAGGCATACACCTACAGACTACAAAATATGCCTTAAGGCATATAATTCCAAATATTTGCGTAATGTAAAGTAAAACCAAAACATATACCTATCTTACCAAAATAACGGAACCAAACCCTTACCTCACAAATCCAGAGTATTAGACCGCTTTTGGACAACTTCCACACCGCGACCCGAAACTCAGAAACTTCTCTTTTCCTAACCTCCGAACCTCAGAATCTGCCAAACCAAGTTGAATTACCATCCTTATCGACCACACTACCAAACTACACCCCCGACCCCAAAACCAAAAATCCGGCAGAATTTCCGTAAAATTCTAGATTTCCACAGAAACCTCAGAATTCAGAACCAACTTAGGCAATGCAAGACTATACATTGTCAAACATAATCCAATAAGCAGAACTGATCAAATCCAACCTTAAAACCCTTCATTACCCGACATTTTCCGATAAACCCGCATAATTGCAACTTTTCTATTTCTTATCCGAATTCAACGTTTCAAACTTCAAACCACACCTAAATTCAACCCCAACACCATTTTAACATCCAATTCAACCAAAATGAAACTCCACTATAGAGAAAGTTCCACTTAACCAATTCGGTTCTTAACCAATATTTCACCCAACATCCAATTCAATCCATTCAAGCTACCAAACAACCATTCTAACCACCAATTTCACTTCTAAACCAAGAATGTTATCCAATTGCATCCAAAACAACAAAATTCAACATTGAACATCAACCTAAATATTCGGCCAAATGGGGGTTTCTAACCCAACTTATTTTCCATTAAATTGAATCCACACATAAGCTTAGAATCATGCTAGGATTAACATACTTGAAGCATGAATCAAGATAACAAACACACATCAACTTAGAATTTTCCAAGAATTTCGGCAAATTGGGGGTTTTCATCCAAGGTGTGTTTTCCAAAATCCAACACTTGATTAACACTCCCCTACTACCCAAGAACATCATACTAAAAGATGGGAGGAAGAGAATCATCCTAGCTTATAGCTAAGAACAAACCCATCATTTGCAAAATCTCCTCTTTTCTTCCCTAAACCTTGATTCCAACAAGTAAAGAGAAGAAGGAAGGATGCTTACCACATAAAGCACCCAATTCCTCTTTGATTTCATCCAAGGAGAAGAACTTCAAGCTTGAGGTGGTCTTCAATGGCGTCGGCAAAGAAGAGGAAGAAGAAGAAGAAGAAAAGCAAATGAAATGGGATATAACTCATTTTAGGAAAATATAAGTCAATATATATATTTTCCTACTCTTTAACCCATACTTCCCAACTTAAATAACAAGAAGCCATGTGTCCCTTATCCCTTCCCCATTCCAGCCGAACATAACCTGCTGCCCATGCTCCATTATTTTTATTTTGTGGCCAAACGCAAATTAATCTCCCAACTTTTCCGAAAGTTCCAATTCTTTTTGCCCAAAAATAACTACCGAACTCCAAATTAAATGAAACTTGGACACAACCCTCAGAATATTATAACATTCGTAAAACATATTTCAAAAGTTCATTTATTATTCCGGAGTGTCCTACCGAGCTCGCTGAACCCGAACAAATCCCGATGTGCGAGCGTCTCAACCTGAACCAAAATCTCGTCACGCCAAAAATTCCCCAAAATTAATCATAAATTCCATCTTAAATTATAACATGACTTACCCCAAAGCCGTCAGAAAATTTCCATCTCGAGCCTCGGGATTCCCGTCCCGAGCCCCGGGAGCCGCCCAGAACCGAACGTCTCGCCCCAAATACTACTCTCCATAAAAACCTCCAGGACGTTCCCACGACTCCAAAATTGCAAACGGCTTCTCAAACTGAGGTTTTGAGAGTGCTACCGAGCCCGCTGTTCGTCCCGAGACGACCCCGACAACCCCCCGGCGCCAAAAAAATATTTTCGGCGGAAACGTCCGGGGGACCCACACGACCTCAAATACGGAAGGGTTCGCCAAAATGATACTCGGATAAGGCTCGGGAGCTGCCTGAACGTCGAAAAACGCGACCCGCTGGCCAAAACCGGAGCCCCGGGTCACCCGGTCACAACCCGCTCGGGGTGACCGTAACACCACCCCTCACCCACGCGCCCCACGCGCTCACCACCACCCCGGACCGAGGCGCCACCACCCATGGACAGCTACCTAGCCTTCCCTGTCACAGACCATGGCTAGATCTTCCCCGACCATGGCTAGATCTTCCCCGGTCTAACCGGCATCGCCATGCGTCGACATCGCCATGCATCCGGACTCATGGACACACCTGTGTACAGTGCCAAGATATTGTCCGCTTTGGGGTTACGGCCCAGCCTTTTCCCCCTCACGGTTTTGTTTCTAACGGAATGGATGGTCTTGGGGTTACGGCCCAGCCTTTTCCCCCTCAATCCAACATCCGTTAAAAGGCCTCTTGAAGGGGAGAGGGGTGGTGTACATTATATACACCCTAATCCCTCTTTAACCCTTCCATGTGGGACGTAACATCTAGGGATGGCAGTGGGTCGGATGATATCCGTTAACCGCGGATAACCGAGGATTATAAGCGGTTATATCCGCGGTTATTATCCGCGGTTATTGACTAGTAGGTGGATTTTGATAACCGTGAGATAAATGGTTACGGTTACGGATATCAGCTATCCGAACCGCGGATATCCGTAACCGTTAACCATGTAACTAACCATGTAACATTTATGCCAAAAGCCCATTATATTTCCAAGCCCATTCCCAAAATCCTATTTCATCCCCTCTCAATTCCAAGCCCAGCCCAAAGTTGAGCCCAGTAGGGCATTCCCATTTCATCCCCTCCCCCTCTCTCAATTCGGCCGCTTCTCACTCTCAGCCTCAGATGTTAGCTCGCCTTTTCTCACTTCAGTTCAGAAGCTAACAAGGGAGAAACAAAACCCTAAGTTCTCCTTGCTCCCTGCCCCTGTCGATTTTTCCTCGCCTCCTCTCTCGAGTCCTCGACGCTCGTCAGTCTCCACTCTCACCGTCGCTTCCACCACCGTCGCTTCCGTTTCTAGATTTGTTTCCTCGCCTCTTCTCACTTCAGTTCAGAAGCTAACAAGGGAGAAACAAAACGTTCTCCCTGCTCCCAGCTCCCTGCCCCTGCCGATTTTTCCTCGCCTCCTCTCTCGAGTCCTCGACGCTCGTCAGTCTCCACTCTCACCGTCGCTTCCACCACCGTCGCTTGGTGCAGTCGCTCTCCAACTCCAGCTTCCAGCAGGATTCTTCGCTTGGTGCGGTCAGGTCACTCTCACTCTTCACTCTCCTTTTTCATGGATGTTAGATTAAGTAGGATTATTATGTGTGTGGATTATTATAATGATGTGAATGGAGGTTTGCTCTCATGAATGTTGATATTTTTCTTTTGTGGATGATATATAGCTAGGAGTTCATGAGTAATGTGCATGATATATAGCTAGGAGTTGATGAGTTCATGAGTTCACGTTTTTTTTATTCGGTTTCTGTCTCTGTTCTCCCCTGTCTCGGTTTTTGTCTCTGTTCTCATACTTGGCTATTACTCCATGCATCCATTTTGATTTTGTGCTGATTTTAGACCACTAGAGTTGATTCCTAAATTCATCCGTTTAAGTTTTGCATTTGTAATTATTACCTTAGCTCAGGGGTCCAGAATGGTTTTGTTGCTGATTTCTAATCTGTTTGTTAAACTTTGTTGAACTTTATGTACTATCCGCGGATTAACCGCCACCCGCGAATATCCGCGGATATTCATTAATAGGTGTCTGAGTAGAACCGCATTGGTGGATATCCGTTAACCGCGGATAGTTATATATTCGCGGTCGTGGTTATGGTTTAGATATATCCGCGGTTACTCCGATCCGTTGCCATCCCTAGTAACATCCACCCCCCCCAGGGAGCCCAGCGTCCTCGCTGGCACATGTGCACTGTACAACCTGGGCTCTGATACCAATTGTCACAGACCATGGCTAGATCTTCCCCGACCATGGCTAGATCTTCCCCGGTCTAACCGGCATCGCCATGCGTTGACATCGCCATGCATCCGGACTCATGGACACACCTGTGTATAGTGCCAAGATATTGTCCGCTTTGGGGTTACGGCCCACGCTTTTCCCCCTCACGGTTTTGTTTCTAACGGAATGGATGGTCTTGGGGTTACGGCCCAGCCTTTTCCCCCTCAATCCAACATCCGTTAAAAGGCCTATTGAAGGGGAGAGGGGTGGTGTACATTATATACACCGTAATCCCTCTTTAACCCTTCCATGTGGGACGTAACATCAGAATGTTACGGTCACCCCGAGCGGGTTGTGACCCGGGCGACCCGGGGCTCCGGTTTTGGCCTGCGGGTCACGTTTTTTAGATGGTTAAAGGGCTCCCGAGACTTATCTGAGCTTTAATTCTGGGAATCCTTCGGGATTTGAGGTTGTGTGGGTCCCCCGG
The DNA here is from genome assembly GCA_024586325.1 of Stellera chamaejasme. Lineage (NCBI taxonomy): Eukaryota > Viridiplantae > Streptophyta > Magnoliopsida > Malvales > Thymelaeaceae > Stellera > Stellera chamaejasme. The sequence goes on along the minus strand of CM044981.1, from coordinate 38,230,542 downwards.
ACGTTTTCGCCGAAAATATTTTTCGGGGCCGGGGGGTTGTCTCGGGACGTACAGCGGGCTCGGTAGCGCTCCCAGGACCTCAGATTGAGAAACCGTTTGCGGATTTGGAATCGTGGGAGCGACCCGGAGGTTTTTACGGAGCATATTTTTCGGGACGTGACGTGTGATCCCGGGCGACTCCGGGGCTCGGGCGGAATCCGGGGCTCGGGATGGAATTTCTCCGACGGCTCCAGGGTAAGTCATGTTATATTTTAAGGTGGATTTTATGGTTATTTTTGTGGAATTTTGTCGTGACGGGTTGTGGCTCAGGTTATTATGCGGCCACGCCGGGATTTGTTCGGGTTCAGCGAGCTCGGTAGGACGCTACGGAAGGGTAAATAAATATTTGAAAAATGTATTATAAATGTTATGATATTCTGAGCATTCTGGTCAGTTTTGGGTTCATTTGGAGTTCGTTACCTATAATTGGGGTTTAATTGCAAAGATTTGGAGAATTTGGGGGTTAAGTTGCAATTAACCCAAAAGTCATCAATATGTTGGGCTGGAGCTGGGCCTTAAGTCGGCAGCAGCAATGGGGAGGACAGTTGTCCATTTTCTATTTAAGTTGGAAAAGAAAGGATTAATATATAAGGGTTATTATTATTTGATAAAATCATGAAAAATCATTTTCTTTCTTCTTCTTCTTTCCCTTTCCTGCCGCCATGCTCTTCCTCCTCTAAGCTCCATGTTCTTCACTCTTCCTTGCTGAAACTTCAAGGTTTTTAGGCTCCAAACATTGGTAAGCTTCCATTCTTCTTCTCTTTTCTAGTTGGAACATGATATGGTGATGAAAAGAGAGCAAAATTGAGAATTCATGGTTGTTCTTTGCTATGTGTTAGAGTGATCCTCTCCCTCCCATCTTTTAGTATGTTGTTCTTGGGCTTGAGAGGAGTAAGAATCTATGTTTAGATTTTGGAAAAACACCATGGTTGGGGGAAACATATTTAGCCGAATTATTGATGGATTTTCTAAAATGGTGTAGAGTTGTGTTCTTGAATCATGCTTTGGATATGTTGTTCCTAGCATGATTCCAAAGCTTTCTATGGTTTCAATTTGATGGAAAAGATGTTGAGTAGAAAAGCCCCAAATTGAGTGAATAGTACCATTAGGGTTTATGTTGATTTTGGTTGATTTAAGTGTAATTGGTTAGCATTTTTGGTTAAGAAGTGTAATTGGTGATTAGTATGATTAATTGGAAGCTTGAATGGTCTGATTTGGAAGTGTGGTGAAAGATTGGTTAAGGGTCGAATTGTTGAAGTGATTCTTTTTCCATGTGAATATTGTGTTTTGATTGAAATGGATGCTAAATTGGTATTGTGAATGAAAGTAGGTGCGTTATGGCGTTTGAAATATCATTTTCGGGTTAGAAATGAGAAAGTTAGGTTTATGCGGGTTTTCCGGGGAAAGTGTCTGGAATGCGGGTTTAAAGGTTGGAATGTGTTTGTGGGTGTTGGAATAACAAGGTTCTAGCTCGGTTCGAAAAACCGAGCTTTCTGTGGATGGTTGCGGGAAAGTGCGGGTTTGTGCTGGACTTGGTTTCTGGGGTTTGTTTGGATGTGTTCTGACTTAATTTTGGTTGTTCAGCTTGATTCTGCGTTGGTGGAGTAGCGTGGGACCGGAAAAGGCAAGTTGCGACTTTTCGGGTCGGAAGCCGGGATTTCCCGGGAATTGTGCTACGGAGCAGCGTTTTCGAGGTAAGGGTTCAACTTCTCTCGTTATACATACTGGTATGGGACTTTATGTATACGGGTTTAGTTGAGGCGGGTTCCCGGGCTGAGGACGGTGGTTCGGTGATCCCGGGTCCTGTCATATGGTAGGGTACACGGGTCTCGATGGACCTGCCATCATGTATGTTTCCGGCTTCCGCTTCCGGCGTCCCGGCGCCCCCGCCTCCGCAACCGGGCTCGGGTGGCGTGCGGTGACAAAGGTTCTAGCTCGGTTCGAAAAACCGAGCTTTCTGTGGATGGTTGCGGGAAAGTGCGGGTTTGTGCTGGACTTGGTTTCTGGGGTTTGTTTGGATGTGTTCTGACTTAATTTTGGTTGTTCAGCTTGATTCTGCGTTGGTGGAGTAGCGTGGGACCGGAAAAGGCAAGTTGCGACTTTTCGGTCGAAGCCGGATTTCGGAATTGTGCTACGGAGCAGCTGCTGAGGTAAGGGTTCAACTTCTCTCGTTATACATCCGGTATGGGACTATGTATACGGGTTTAGTTGAGGCGGGTTCCTGGCCGAGGACGGTGGTTCGGTGATCCCGGTCTGTCATATGGTAGGGTACACGTTTGTACTTGTTCTGCTTTCAAGGCCGGATGGTCTTAGAGGCCACGGGTTTATATGCTGTTCTGCGTATTCGCGCTAGGCGCTGGTATTTATGTTTTTACGCTTTGATATATTATATTCTGTTTCGCATATGCATTATTATCATGTGGTTCTGGTCCGTGGTGTCTGCACTGAGGGTGCCGACATTCTGTTTGTACACGCGAGGGTGCCGACACCGGAGGGTGCGACACTTTGTACACGCACAGAGTGGTATACCTCTGTGACCCTGCAGTTTGGGGATCGCGACCCCGGCCGGTACCGTGCTTTGTGTGTGAGAGGGCTGTCGCTTTGGGTCGCTCGCGGTTGGACCGCGATGATGGTGCGACGACATGCTTGTACTTGTGTTTGTTATACACGCACTGTTGAGTGCGAGGACTCACCCTTATTTGTATACCTCGCTTTGATAAGACCTTCGCGGACTTGTAGTGGATTTGGGATTTTTCGGGGATCGCGAGCGATTTTCGATTCCGCACTAGGTACGGTATGGTATTTGGAGAAAGTTATATTACTTGTATGCTTGCCATGTATGGATTTCGGTAGGTTGCATGTTAGTGTCGATTACCCTGTTTAGTGGGTAAAATGCTCCGTAACCGCGCTTTCCGCCGTGGGTTCCGGTTTCCGAACGTCACGGTCGGCTCCGCCTCCGCAACCAGGCGGGGTGGCTGTGACAAGTTGGTATCAGAGCAGGTCGGGTCGGATTGACCCAAAAGGTAAAGTATGTTTGGTTATGGTATGGAATGTGGAAGGCAAGTATACAAGTCCGAGGGTGGACTTTTGGAGTAAGTCAAGCCAGTTCATGGGTATGTATCGGTGGAAGTGACTTCGAGGTACAAGCCACCGTTCTACGTTACATTCCGGGGCGGTTCGGTACGGAGCCTGATCAACTCCTTACTTGAACCACCTTGGAATGGATGTGGAGCAGCGGGCGGTTCTTTGGAGCACTTTGGAAGACTTGAGATACCTTTATGAATGTTGGGTGGTTCGTGATATGTTTCTGTGTTATGAGCGTGATTTGATTTTTGTGATTAAAATTGGATATTTGGTTGTGAGATTCTGAAAAGAATATCTGCATCATGCATTGCATTACACTACAGAGCCTTAGTATACTGCTGCTAGCTGTAATTAGAGAGAGAGAGGGTTAACTGTGGGACTATATGGTTTTGAATTGGTTTGGTTTCAGGCATGGTCACTATACGCAGACCGCGTGAGCAAGAACCGGAGGGTCGGGACCGAGATCCCACACCTCCGAGAGTTCGGAGACGTGTTCAAGGGAACCCAGAGTCTGAGCAGTCACATTCACTCCCCCCACTTTCTCAACAGTTAGAGGAACCCATGCCTGACGTGATACAGCTGGGTCGAGCAGCAGCTTCTTGAGTACTATTCGCCAGCCAGCGGGTTCATGGGCGGCAGCAGAACGGGAGGTCCGGTGGACCACAGCAGAGGCGTACAGATCGGGAGGTAGCGTGAGCCACCTCGGCATTCAAGGTTGGCGGAGGGTGATCATTATGGTATCGAGACTTCTCGTCGGTTCCACCAACGACGGGAGGAGCAGAGATGCAGATCGACAAGGTCAGACTCTTAGAGAGATTTCAGCGCTTGAACCCCCCGAGGTTCAACGGTCGAGGAGGGCCCGAGGCGGCAGAGACTTGGTTCGTGGAAGTTGGTAAACTCCTTGGGAGACTACATCTTCCATCAGAGGTTAGGGTCTCGTTGGCGGCGTATAATCTACAGGATGGTGCAGATCATTGGTGGAGGAGCCTGCAGGGTCGGCTGAGGGCTAATGCGGCACGGGAAGGTTGGCAGGATCTGGACCCTACCTGGGAGCAGTTTGCCTACTACTTCCAACGGCAGTATATCGGAGATGCGGTCAGGGATCTCCGACAGTTGCAGTTTGACGAGCTGGAGCAGGGCACCTTGACTGTCGGAGAGTATGAGCGGGAGTTTGATCGGCTGGTTCGCTACGTACCACAGTATTATGGTATGTGTCACCCCACCGCCCCGGAACTGGCGGAAGCGTCGTAGTTGCGGAGGTTGGAGGTATAGGCGGCGGGTGATCGCGGAATTTTCTCTTAAAAGGGTGTGGACCCGAAACCCTTCCCTTAAAACATTTTTCTTACAGTTTTAAGGTTGTTACGTGTTTGCAGATTTTAAGACGTCTTACTAGTCCTAAACCTGCACCCGAGACACGTTAGTGGTTTTTACAGGATATCGCTTGTAAAAATAATGAAGCAGGAAAATAAAGATACAGGCCGAGGAAGTTCCGCCCTCTGCGTAGGGTCGGAAACTCCCACAAAATATACAGACCGATAGTATGAATGTACTAAAGTGTCTACATGCACTACTTCTACAGAGCCGAGCCAACAGTGCGGAATTATACCTCGCTACTAGATGCTGCTGCTAAACATACACAGAGAAGAACGTCAGACTTAACAGAAAGATACCAACATAGAAGGGATTTTAACGAGAATTTCCCCCAAACACAAATATACCTCAAAATAACAGAAGTGCAGAACGAGCACCGCGGAAATCTAGTCCGCAGGTCGTTTGCCCGGATCCCCTGAAAATATTGTAAGCATGGGGGGTGAGTTCTCGAAAGAACCCGTAAGGGGTAGGTACGAATTGGTCAAACCAAAACTTTTAAAACATTTTAGCTCGCACGAAAGGGTTAGCGTGCAATGTTCTAACAGATAACGCAACCCTAAATATCATGATGTGATATGCAGATGCATGTATACATAATCCCATCGATCGAGGGCACAGCCATGGATAGATCTTCCCCGGCCCCGCCGGCATCTCCATGCGCCGTGAACAGATAACAGAAGGCACGACCATGGGTAGTTCTTCCCCGGCCCGGCCGGCATCCCCATGCGTCGTTAACAGAAAGCAGAATGGGTCCGTCTTCGACCCCCGATAAACAGATCCGATATAGCAGAAGTCCAGAAATAATAACAGAAATGGGTCCGTCGTCGACCCCCGATATGCATATATTCCAGAAATAAAACACATTTTTCTTATCCAATTATAAGTCCCGAGTCACTCGGAATTGCAACTCCCGGGAATTACGCGCACCCGCGTAATTAATTCCAAATTCGTCCCGGTTGCCCCAAAATTCACCAAATTAAATCCATAATTACCAAACATACAATACAAGTCCCAAAACCAAAATTATCGAAAATCCGGTAATTAAACTTAAATACGTAATTAGCTTAATTACGTACCGGGTGTAGGTAACATGTCTTCCATTTATGACATCATCATGATGTCACACACACATCACATAAAAGACAAAGCTTCAAATGCCTCACCAAAATTTCAACCAAGCCTCCAAGTGACACGTGTCATCGCTCAGTTCGTCCCGAGCCCGAAACTCGCCCAAACCGAAATTCCCGACCCAGAACATTTTTCCTCGCAGAAAAATGTAAAATATTTCCACGGTTCCAGAACTGCCTCTCTACCCCGAATCCGAGTCCGGTGTTGCTCCCGGGAGCCGTTTCCCAGCAGAACCCCGAAAATCACCCGGAACAACCCCGGCTAGAAAAATATTTTCGGCGGAAACGTCCGGGGGACCCACACGACCTCAAATACGAAAGGGTTCGCCAAAATGATACTCGGATAAGGCTCGGGAGCCGTCTGAACGCCAAAAGCCCGGTTCCGCGGGCCAAAACCGAAGCCCCAGGCCACCCAGTCGCAACCCGCTCGAGGTGACTGTAACAGTTTTGGTAAGATAGGTGTATGTTTTGTTTCACTTTCTGTTTTGCAAGTATTTCTGGAATATATGTGTTACGGCCACCCCGAGCGGGTTGCGGCCGGGTGACCCGGCTCGGTTTTGGCCTCGCGGTCACGTTTTCGGCGTTCGACGGCTCACGAGCCCTATCCGAGTATCATTTTGGCGAACCCTTCCGTATTTGAGGTCGTGTGGGTCCCCCGGACGTTTCCGCCGAAAATATTTTTCTGGCGCCGGGGGGTTGTCGGGGTCGCCTCGGGACGTACAGCGGGCTCGGTAGCACTCTCGAGACCTCAGTTTGGGAAGCCGTTTGCAGTTTTGGAGTCGTGGAGACGTCCCGGTGTTGGTTGTGGAGTTTAATATTTGGGGCGGGACGTTCGTTCCGGGCGACTCCGGCTCGGACGGGAATCCCGGGGCTCGGGATGGAAATTTTCTGACGGCTTTGGGGTAAGTTGTATTTGAATTTAAGATGGAATTTATGGGAATTTTAGTAGAATTTTGGGAGTGACGGAATTTCGGTTCAGGTTGACACGCTCGCACGTCGGGTTCTGGTTCGGGTTCAGCGAGCTCGGTAGGACACTCCGGAAAGGCAAATGAATTTCTGAAAAATGTTCTGTGCATGATATAATATTCTGAAGATTGTGTCCGAGTTTCGTTAATTTTGGAGTTCGGTAAATATTTTTGGGCAAAAAGAATTGGAACTTTCGGAAAAATTGGGAGTTAATTTGCAATTGGTTGCAAAATTAATTAAAATCAGTATGGGCAGCAGCAGCCCTTCTTATTTTCGGCAGACTTGTGTGTGTGTGTGATTATTTGGGGACACATGTCCCATTTTAATTAAAGGAAGAGTGGTATGGGTTATAAAGTAGAAAATTATATAAGGTATATTATTACATAATATTAGACTTACCTCATTCTTTTCTTCTTCTTCTTCCTTCTGTTCTTTGCTGCTGCCGAAACTCCATTAGAGAGCTCCTCCAAGCTTGACTTCCTTCATCTTTGTGGAAATCAAAGAGGAATTGCTTGCCACTTGTGGTAAGTATCATCCTAACTCCTCTTTTCACATTAGTTTTGAAGTTTGGTGGTTAAAAGAGGAGTTTTTGCATTTGATGGGTTTGTTCTTAGCTACTAGCTAGGATGATTCTCTTCCTCTCAATTTTTAGTATGTTGTTCTTGGGTGGTAGGAGAGTGATAATCAAGTGTTGGATTTTGGAAAACACAACTTGGGTGGAAATTGAGTGTTGGCCGAATTTATGGAGAAAATTCCAAAATAATGTGTGTTTGTTATCTTGCTTCATGCTTCAAGTATGTTAATCCTAGCATGATTCTAAGCTTATGTGTGGATTTAATTTGATGGAAAACAAGTTGAGGTGAAAACCCCATTTTGGCCGAAATAATCAAGGTTGGGGTTTTGTTGTTTGGGTGCAATTGGATAGCATTCATGGTTTAGAAATGTAATTGGTGATTAGTGGGATTAATTGGTAGCTTGAATGGATTGAATTGGAAGTTGGATGAAAAGTTGATTAAGAACCGAAATCTTGGAATGATTCTTTTTCAATGTTGGAGGTTCAGTTTGGTTAAATTGGATGTTAATGTGGTGTTGGGCTTGAATTTAGGAGTGGATGGAAGTTTGAAATGTTGAATTCGGTTAAGAAATGGAAAAGTTACAATTAAGCGGGATTATCGGAAAATGGCGGGTAAAGAAGGGTTTAAGGTTGGATTTGATCAATTCTGATTATTGTATTATGTTTGTCAATTTGAAATCTTGCATTGTCTAGGTTGGTTCTGAATTCTGACGTTTATGTGAAAATCTGGAATTTTACGGAAATTCTGTCAGATTTTCGGTTTTGGGGTCGGGGGTTGTAGTTTGGTAGTGTGGTTGATAAGAATGCTAAATCAACTTGGTTTGGCAGATTCTGAGTTTCGGTGGTTAGGAAAAGAGGAGTGCCAAGTTTCGGGGCACGGTGTAGGTGTTATCCAGAATCGGTCCAATACTCTGGATTTTGAGGTAAGGGTTTGGTTCTGTTGTTTGGTAAGCTAAGTATATGTTTTGGTTTCAGTTTCTGTTCTGCAGGTATTTTAGTATTATATGCCTAGAGCATATTCTGTAGTCTGTAAGTGTATGTATATTGTAGCACTTCTGTTTTGCAGGTATTTCGGAAATTTCTGCTTTAAGGTAAGTTCTGTGATCTGTAGGTGTATGCCTTGTAGCATACTCTGTCTGTTAATCCTACGTTTGTAGGAGTATGCCTTATGGTATACTCTGTCTGTTAACACTACGACAGTTGTGGGTTCGCTACCCCAACTGGTGCACCATGCTTCTTTAATAGCTTCGGCTTCTGACTCCCCTTAGTGGGAGGCTGCTGCTCCGATCTGTTATAAGGTTTCGGCGATTTAGAATCGCACGTCCTTCGGGATTTCGATTTATTTTATGTACATTCATGATATTACGTATTCTGTTGCAAATATCGCTATCTTACTGTATAGAAGGTTTACATATACTTACCTTACCCCATATCCCTTACGGGGTCCTTTTAGGACTCACCCTTCTTTGGGTTCTGTTTTTGGGTTTCAGGTAGACCTGATAAGCGGCCTGCGGAGTAGGATTCCGTGAGGGTTCTACCTTGGGTGTGTTTTGCAGCAGTTGCACCTTGCGGTCCGGGATTGTGTACTTGGTGTGAATCCCGCGCAAGGTATTTTGTTACTTAGATTCTAAGGTTGGCTCTGTAGTTGCATATGCACACTTTCGTATTGCTATGATGGTTGTATGTCCGTATATACATTTGTATATTCTGTTCTATATCTGTTCTCGGCGCTTGGCGCTTGCTAGACATTTTAGGTTCTGTGAATTTCGTATGTATATGTGTTTTGGTGCGTAAGCACTCGTCCACGGAGGGCGGGGCTTACCATGTTATTAGTGCATGAATTGCATGTTTTGGTTTTATTTTTGGTTATATGCGCGAAATTTTTGTAGGTTGCTTCCACAATCTTTCCGTTTCGGGTCCGCTACGCGGCGGGTCTCGATGGACTGCCATCTCTCGTTTTCCGGCTTCCGCTTCCGGCGCCCCGGCGCCCCGCCTCCGCAACCGGGCTCGGGTGGCGTGCGGTGACAAGTTGGTATCAGAACAGGTAAGTGACCATATTGGTCGTCAGTGGTGACTTGTAGTGACGACTATTGTTGTACATTTTATTTTAGAATGGTTTGGTACGGAGACTGGCCACCTCCTTACTTGAACCACTTCAAAATAAAATTGTGGAGCAAAGTTGATCCTTCAAGTTATCCTGATAGTTGCAGATTTCGGCACTTGGGATTTCTGGAATTCTGGTAATATTATTACGAGTAAGGGGATTGTGGAAAAGTTTCAGGTACGTAAAATTGTGTGTTAGGAAAAGATTTGGTGAAATAAGCATGAACTGCTTCTGTGATTCTGTGAAGTGCATGATTTTATCATTTTGCGAAACAACTTCTGTGTTAAGTACTGCATTGCACTACAGAGCCTTAGAAAACTGCTGCTAACTTCTGTAGAGAGTAGGAGTGACTGATTTCTGTCTGGACTCTGTTTGGTCTGAAATTTTGGAGATATGGTTAACACGCGTAGATAGCGTGATTTGGTACCGAGAGGCGGGACCGAGATCCCACACCTCCGTGGAATAGGATACGGGTTCAGCGTAACCTGTGGTCCGAGCAACCACACTCACCGCCCCGAGGTTTAGCGGTCGTAGGGACCCCTCTCGATTTGGTATTACCGCCAGCCTAGCCGGGTTCGTGAGGCGGCAGAGGCGGGGAAAATCTGTTTATGCCACGGTAAGGGCATTTTGATTAGGTGGTGATAGCGAGACTTAAGCCACCGCTCGCCATAGTTTTGGGATTGGTAAATGAGTGACTCCGAGGAGCGTGGCCACTACGACACCTGGACTCCTCGTCGGTCCCATTAACGACGGGGAGATCTGAGGCACCAGTTTGACGAGGTCAGACTTCTGGAGAGGTTTTAGAGTTTGAACCCCCCCCCGAGGTTCAATGACCGAGGAGGGTCTGGGGTAGTAGAGACTTGGTTTGCAGGAATTGACAAACTCCGGAGGGAGGCTATTCTGTGAGCCGGTTGGCATCGGGAGACCGGGGTTGGCCGGGGGAACGGCTACTCCGGCCGATTGCTTCCAGATTTCGAACCGGAGTTCGGATTGACCCGATATCGATTTCTAGTGTCCTGGCGTGTACCGGACATTTCCGCGGAAAATATTTTTCGGGCCGGGGTTGCCGTCGGACGATTTTCGGGATTCAGGCGGAGAAACGGCTCCCGGAGTGACCCGGGACTCGATTTGCGCTTTGAGGAAGATCTGGAGTCGGGATATAATTTACATTTTTCTGTGAAGAAAAATGTTCTGGGTCGGAAATTACGGTTTCGGGCAGTTTTCAGGCTCGGGGCGAGCCAAGCTGTGACACTTGGCGAAATGTGATTAGTGGAAAGTATTGGACTTGGTCTCTTGCTGTTTCTAGTGATTATGATGTCATGTTGACATCACTATGATGTCAGGATGTCATGTGCAAAGCACATGACTTATTATTACAAGACTTAAGTTTTGGCGGTCTTCGGCGTCCATAGTCTCGGGACGCAACCCAACGCGCCGCGAGGGCGTGGGTTTCAGCAGGTGGCCCGAGACCTCGCAGCGACAACAGCTTCAGCCACCCTCCGTCACCGCAGCTCAGAGCAGGACAAGTTTTCCATTATCTGATTGGAGGCCCTAGTCATCAGGGAGAACCTAGTTAGCATGCACTAGCCAGCAGGGAGGCTAGAGTCAGCAGGAAGTTCTGTAAGGTACTATATTTCCGAATGAGATACCGGTTCATGCGTTATTTGATACAGGAGCATTTGTTCCCATTGTAACACCGAAATGTGTTACATTTCTGTATCTGTCTGTTAGTACCTTGCCTCAAACGCATTTAGTAAAAACTGCAGGAAGTCAGTTTCTATTTTTCTAAGGAGATGGTTCGGAGTTGTGCGATATCTGTAGGCGGACATCTGATAGTATCGGATTTGTTGGTTTTAGACACGCCGAACTATGATGTTATTCTTGGAATGGACTGGCTATCCAAGAACTCTGTGCACGTTGATTGTGCAACCCGTACTATTATGGTTTCTGGAGAGGTACTACCTCTCACGACTCCGACTGGTTTGACTATCGCACAGCACGGTACAGTGTTGCAGATTCGGGATCATCTGTCGATAGTTGGTGTAGGGAATGCTATGATCTGAATGAAGCTGGTATTAGGTTGAAGTTGGATGGTTTATCGTTGGTTCGAGATTTTCCGCGGTATTTCCGGAGGAGTTGCCGGATTACCATAAGAGCGGGAAATTGTGTTTGACAACCCCTTGCAGTCAGGTACTGCTCCGATATCTATTCCTCCTTATCGGATGCCCATTTCTGAGATACAGGAGTAGAAGAAGCAACTGGAGGAATTACAGCAAAAGAGTTTCATCTGACCGAGCACTTCGGCGTGGGGTGCTCTGGTTGTTCTGTTTGTTAAGAAGAATGATGGGACACTCTGACTTTGTATTGATTACAGACGGTTGAATGCACTGATTGTAAAGAATAAGTATCCGTTGCTAAGGATTGACGATCTTTTGATCAACTTCGGGGTTCAAGAGTTTCCTCTAAGATTAATTTCCGATCTGGGTATTTTCAGCTTAGGGTGAAGGATGAGAACATACCTAAGACTGCTTTCCGCACCCGATTTGGACACTTAGGGATTACGGGCATGCCATTTGGGCTGACCAATATTCCGGTGGCATTCTTGGATCTGATGCATCGGGTGTTCCGACCGGACTTGGACTCATTTCTGGTGGTTTTATTGATGATATTCTGATATATTCTCGGGATGAGGATTCGCATCGGGATCATCTGAGGGTAGTTCTGCAGACACTTTGGGAACATCAGCTTTATGCTAAATTCTCAAAGTGTGAGTTCTGAATTCGGGAAGTCACTTTTATGGGACACATTATATCTGAGCATGGTCTGTCCGTGGATCCAGAGAAGGTGAGGGCGGTTCGGGATTGGAAACAACCTACCACGGCACGGAGATCAAGAGCTTCACGGGGTTAGTAGGATATTATCGAGGTTTGTACTGGGATTTTCTATCCTCGCATCTCCGCTTACGCAGCTTGACCAAGAAGGGTCAACCGTATATCCGGTCCGATAGGTGTGAGCAGGATTTTGAAGTTGAGGCGGTAGTTGACTAACGCTCCGATTCTGACTCTTTCAGATCCGATCTTGCCGTATGTGAATTATACGGATGCTTCCACATCTGGTTTGGGATGTGTGTTGGTGCAGGAGCGTTTTGTGGTAGCTTCTGGGTCGAGGCAGATGCGACCGCATGAGCTGAACTAACTGACACATGATCTGGAGTTGACTATAATAATTTATGCGCTGAAACATTGGAATCAATATCTGTTTGGTAATAAATTTCAGATTCTTACCGACCATAAGTCTGAAATATCTGTTTTACGGAAGGAGCTTAGCATGAGGCAGCGCAGATATCTCGAATACATTAAGGACTATGATTGTAGTATCGGGTACATCTTCGGCAAGGGCAACACGGTTGCCGATGCTCGAAAGGTGAAGTATACCGGCTTAATTAAGGGAGGAAATGTTGGTGACCGATCCGAGGAGAGTGATCTGACGTGCCTTTGGCATGTGGCAGCTCGGGAGCGTGCTCAGGTTATTACACTTATTATACATTCTGAGTGGCTTGATAGGATGCGCGAAGCGCAAGGTAGAGATCTGGTATTGAAGAAGTTATCTGGGGAAGATAAGGGTTTATTTGTTACCGACGTTTCAGTATGGCAGGGATCGCTATACTTCAGAGACCACCTTTGTGTACCAGAGGATCAGGAGTTCTGGAATGATACTTTAGAGGGGGCACACTCGAGCAGTGTGAGCATCAGGAACCGGCAGGACACTGCAGACTTTGCCCATTCCAGTCTGGAAGTGGGGTAATGTTATGATGGACTTTCTGACTGCACTGCCCTGACACGGTTTCATCATGATGCTATCTGGGTTTTTGTGGATCGGCTGACAAAGTGCGTACACTTTCTGCCTATTCGGGTCACAGACCCTCTGGAGAAGCTTGCCCGGCTTTACATCAGGGAGATTGTACGTTTACATGGAGCACCAGACTCCATTGAATCTGACCGTGATCCGCGTTTTACAGCACGATTCTGGATTGCTTTTCATGAAGCATTGGGCACGCGACTCCATCTGAATACAGCTTATCACCCACAGACGGACGGGCAGTCGGAGCGGGTGATTCTGATATCGGAGGATATGTTGCAAATCTGTACTTTGGATTTTGGAGGAGTTTGGGACTAGCAGTTACTTTGATAGAGTTCTCATACAACAATTGCTTTCAGACTACGTTTGACATGGCACCCTATGAGGTGTTGTACGGGAGGTGTATGACACCATACTGTTGGACAAATGCGTCTGATCGGGTTAAGCTGGGACCCGAGCTTTTTGAGGAGTCTACGGCAAAGATCAGATTGTTACAGGCGCGGATTAAAACCGCGAACGACTGCACCACTGTTTATACGAACCGCCGCCGTAGGGCTCTTGAATCTGAGTTTGGTAATAGAATTTGACTGGAGGTAGCACCGTTCAGAGATACAGTAAGATGTGATGGGTGGGGCAAGTTACCCCGAATTTTATCGGTTCTCATGAGTTCTAGAGTAAGTTGTTAAGTTGATCTTTCCCCCTCCCAAACTATTTTTGTTTATGTTATGTCTTCCAGGATAGCCTGTTGTGGATCGGTTAGATTTAGGTTCGGTACTGTCTGGGGTTGTCTGGTAGAAATACCGGCAACTGACTCGGGGTGCAATAAGATGCACCCGGAGGGTGGGACGCCGTAAGGCTCTGTATGGTAGTCTAAACTACCACTCCCGCCGCACCAGTACGGTGGTCCGATTGTTCTGGGTTAGAGTAGAGGAATAGTTATATTTTCTGGTTGGTAGCGACACCCGTCGGGTTGGTTCAGGCTACTCTTGGAGGACCAAGAGTTCTAAGGGGGGGAGAATGTTACGGTCACCCCGAGCGGGTTGCGACCGGGTGGGTTTTGGCCTGCGGGTCACGTTTTTCGGCGTTCAGACGGCTCCCGAGCCCTATCCGAGTATCATTTTGGCGAACCCTTCCGTATTTGAGGTCGTGTGGGTCCCCCGGACGTTTCCGCCGAAAATATTTTTCTGGCGCCGGGGGGTTGTCGGGGTCGCCTCGGGACGTATAGCGGGCTCGGTAGCACTCTCGAGATCTCAGTTTGGGAAGCCGTTTGCAGTTTTGGAGTCGTGGAGACGTCCGGTGTTGGTTGTGGAGTTTAATATTTGGGGCGGGACGTTCGGTTCGGCGACTCCCGGGCTCGGACGGGAATCCCGGGACTCGGGATGGAAATTTTCTGACGGCTTTGGGGTAAGTTGTATTTGAATTTAAGATGGAATTTATGGGAATTTTTGTAGAATTTTGGGAGTGACGGAATTTCGGTTCGAGTTGACACGCTCGCACGTCGGGTTCTGGTTCGGGTTCAGCGAGCTCGGTAGGACACTCCGGAAAGGCAAATGAATTTCTGAAAAATGTTCTGTGCATGATATAATATTCTGAAGATTGTGTCCGAGTTTCGTTAATTTTGGAGTTCGGTAAATATTTTTGGGCAAAAAGAATTGGAACTTTCGGAAAAATTGGGAGTTAATTTGCAATTGGTTGCAAAATTAATTAAAATCAGTATGGGCAGCAGCAGCCCTTCTTATTTTCGGCAGACTTGTGTGTGTGTGTGATTATTTGGGGACACATGTCCCATTTTAATTAAAGGAAGAGTGGTATGGGTTATAAAGTAGAAAATTATATAAGGTATATTATTACATAATATTAGACTTACCTCATTCTTTTCTTCTTCTTCTTCCTTCTGTTCTTTCTTTGCTGCCGAAACTCCATTAGAGAGCTCCTCCAAGCTTGACTTCCTTCATCTTTGTGGAAATCAAAGAGGAATTGCTTGCCACTTGTGGTAAGTATCATCCTAACTCCTCTTTTCACATTAGTTTTGAAGTTTGGTGGTTAAAAGAGGAGTTTTTGCATTTGATGGGTTTGTTCTTAGCTACTAGCTAGGATGATTCTCTTCCTCTCAATTTTTAGTATGTTGTTCTTGGGTGGTAGGAGAGTGATAATCAAGTGTTGGATTTTGGAAAACACAACTTGGGTGGAAATTGAGTGTTGGCCGAATTTATGGAGAAAATTCCAAAATAATGTGTGTTTGTTATCTTGCTTCATGCTTCAAGTATGTTAATCCTAGCATGATTCTAAGCTTATGTGTGGATTTAATTTGATGGAAAACAAGTTGAGGTGAAAACCCCCATTTTGGCCGAAATAATCAAGGTTGGGGTTTTGTTGTTTGGGTGCAATTGGATAGCATTCATGGTTTAGAAATGTAATTGGTGATTAGTGGGATTAATTGGTAGCTTGAATGGATTGAATTGGAAGTTGGATGAAAAGTTGATTAAGAACCGAAATCTTGGAATGATTCTTTTTCAATGTTGGAGGTTCAGTTTGGTTAAATTGGATGTTAATGTGGTGTTGGGCTTGAATTTAGGAGTGGATGGAAGTTTGAAATGTTGAATTCGGTTAAGAAATGGAAAAGTTACAATTAAGCGGGATTATCGGAAAATGGCGGGTAAAGAAGGGTTTAAGGTTGGATTTGATCAATTCGCTTATTGTATGATGTTTGTCAATGTGAAATCTTGCATTGTCTAGGTTGGTTCGAATTCGACGTTTCGTGAAAATCTGGAATTTTACGGAAATTGCAGCCGGATTTTCGGTTTTGGGGTCGGGGTTGTAGTTTGGTAGTGTGGTTGATAAGAATGCTAAATCAACTTGGTTTGGCAGATTCTGAGTTTCGGTGGTTAGGAAAAGAGGAGTGCCAAGTTTCGGGCACGGTGTAGGTGTTATCCAGAATCGGTCCAATACTGGATTTTGAGGTAAGGGTTTGGTTCTCGTTGTTTGGTAAGCTAAGTATATGTTTTGGTTTCAGTTTACATTACTGCAGTATTTTAGTATTATATGCCTAGAGCATATTCTGTAGTCTGTAAGTGTATGTATATTGTAGCACTTCTGTTTTGCAGGTATTTCGGAAATTTCTGCTTTAAGGTAAGTTCTGTGATCTGTAGGTGTATGCCTTGTAGCATACTCTGTCTGTTAATCCTACGTTTGTAGGAGTATGCCTTATGGTATACTCTGTCTGTTAACACTACGACAGTTGTGGGTTCGCTACCCCAGCTGGTGCACCATGCTTCTGTAATAGCTTCGGCTTCTGACTCCCCT